>CM049802.1:15688331-16293304 GCA_027422405.1 Ptychobarbus kaznakovi | reverse complement strand
ATGAATGGCATTTTTATTTCCACAACCCGACTGCTACAATTATGTGTTTTAGGAGGAATGAACAGAACAGAAACATTATTTACCACTAATTAAAGATATGTTGAAGTGGACAAGCACAGCTGCATTTCGTTACTCTTTTCCATTTCCAGTCAGCTTACAAAAGAGCAACGAAGCTAAACTCATTGCAAGTCGATGGCAACATTGCTGAGAACAATGTTCTGCAGTGTTGTCAATATTTCATTCTTCAAGGCCACAGTCTCTGGAATTGGCTAGAAAACCTTAATGAGAATGAAATGTTGTCTATTGACTCAGGCAGCCGGAGTGTCAAGAGTCGGCAACACTAGACCTCACTCAGTTAAGCTGCGCTTCCAGAATGCAAAATGCCTAATTCTCTGCCCCGCCATTGCTTTTTTCTATAGGTTTTTTTCTGTATCTGTTATGTCTCACACACTCAGTACAGTGCCTCCTCAAAGAAACAATAAATAAAACTAGATTAGAACTATTCTTAGAACAGTTAACAGATAAAGCTGCATGAAATGTTTATTTAATTATTTATTTTTTTACGGCGTCAATGTAGTTGTTATTTTTAAAGCAATGTAAATATTTAATATTACTTTTTACAAGTGTGGGATCAGTACACATTAAATTGACCAAAAGTGACAGTTAAGACATTTTTAATGTTACAAAATATTTCCATTACTATATTTTACAGTTATTTAAATCATAATTTCTCAGTATTATTTTGCAATACAATATATTTTTTGATAAATAAAGCAACCTTGTTAAACTTATTTTTTTCAAAATCTTTCCCACCCCGCTTTTGAATGACAGCGTATTTAAATTGAAAATGGTGTAATGGAAAATAATATAAATATAGAAAATAATGTAAATATTAAAAAGCAATTTAATAGACTTATTACTATTTAAAATTGCTTAAATTGATAAGTTCATTTGAATTTGTTTCAATAGTATTGGTTGATGTATTTTGTTGCTTGATTATAGTGTAAGGTAAATAGTGTCAACATGCACAGAAATTAAACTGTCGTTTATTAGTCGTTTGGCGATTTTGCCTGTTCATTTGAGGTCCAATTCCACCACACACAGCTACCGTGCACATATCGTCCCTCTCAAACTACTTTTGTACAGTTCACCTTTACAGTATCAAAGTCAAATGTTATTTTTCTAGAGTATAAATTCCAGGTCCCTTTTATTTGACTTATTAGGTGAGCACTGTGACCTTCCAGTACCAGGGCTGTGAAGCTGAGAGGTGTGACAGGCAGTGGCTCTTCTGTGCTGTTTTAATTAACACTAGCCTTGGGAGATTGATGGAAAGAAGGCGCGGGTTGTCTATCCAACAAGATTTTTTCCAGCGCTTTAGACAGGATACTAGCTAAGGCTATTGGCCTATAATTATCTAGGTTACCCACCATTCCAGCTTTGTTTTTAATGACTGGTACTAACAAAACAGACAACACGGAATCTGGTAACACACTGTGAATCAAAAAGTAAAACAAACATCTTATAAAGGGGCTATCCTCTTACTTCCATATTTAAGATGTTCAGCAGAAATATTATCTAGGCCACTAGCTTTGTTTTGAGGCAATTTGCTTATAGCTTGATCCACCTCACGTGACGTAATCACTATTGGATCATTAAATTGGAAATGTATAATTCATTTGGATGCAATTAAAAAGACAACAGTAATGTTGTCTCCATAATTCCACAATATTCTCTGCCCCAGAAACTCCATCTAAAGTCGGGAAATAGATCATCTACAACTATTAAGAGTTCTGACTTCTTTCCAAAAATCAGTAATATTATGATTTAGGAGCTTCATAGCCATTGAATCAGCCCTTAAGATTTACTCATTTTTACAAATAAAATGAATAGCATACTTATATCTTGCATTTGTAGACTTCTTATTCTCAAGCTCAGGCCCTTGCCTGGGTCCATATACCTGCCATCAGAGTGGATCCTCCCTATACGCAGAATACACAAGCTGCGTAGAGCCTCCGAAACAGAGCCTCCGTTTTAATTTTAGTTTCGTTTTGGAGTTTGGCCTGAGGTTATGAAAACATGAATTATCATTTATTTGAATGCGGTGCGCTGTCACCCTCTCTGCGTAAAAATAAGTCAAATCATGTAACGTGAATGTCATACAGTCTCTTGCTCGAGACGCAAGCGTACGGAGCCGCGGAAGAGATTAGCGCTTTTCGTGAGCGCGATTCGAGATGGACACACAGACAAATGCGTTGCATTCTTTCATCTCAACCACACATGCCAAACACCCCTCTTGTTCTGCGTGGGGCCCCCAGAAGTCTAGGATCGGCACTGCCTGCCATAACCCATAATTTATAAGCTTCCTGGGTTTCAGTCTGATATTTAGCTACATATTTACTCCATCCAGGTCTAGTCTTATTCATTATACCCTTCGATTTAAAAAAGGGCTTACTACAACCATGCAAGACATTAACTATATCATTATACATTGAGCAATATCCCTCTGATGATTTACATCTTTACAGTTAACATCACTACACATCATTGCATCCCAAGGCAAATGAATATTACTCAGGCATTAATCTGTACTTACATAATAGGCTAAAAGTTCCTCCTTTGTAGGTGCTGACCAATCCATTTTTGCTACATTAATATTAATTGCATTATTAGACATCGCTATGAAATAGTCAACATTTGTCACCACAGACACAGGTATATGATCAGTTGTTACTGTATCATATAAGATACTCATATCCCTCAGTGAGGCATGTGCATCTACTGTACTAATACAATGGTCCAACCATGATGTAGTGTCCCAAGCCTCACTAACATAGGTATAGCTGTCTACAGGCGAACACACTTCACTTAACAAAATTAGATTATTATCTTGGCAAAACTGAACAATAAGACTAGAATTTTTTTTATTTCTGTCTGAAATGTCCGCTTTCATGTCCCCAATGACATACACACTGGAAATAATAGAACTTTCAATAAAAGAACTGATAAAAGCTAATCTATTTAAATACTCATCTTCATTATGATGGCATTCGTAAGGTGTATACACATTTAGAATAATAAATGTCTTATCTTGATAAGTAACCTCTATTGTGATACACCAATTAACATCCAGTCTAAACATCTTAACCAGTGAGTCTAGCTTTTTTTCCCACAGTATGGCTACACCCCCAGATATCCTACCTTTAATTAAATCCATACCAAGATCTGTTGTGGATTCACCAGCACCATTAAAGTCATCATTAAGATAATTCAATTTATCCAAATCTTGCTTTGCTAAAAATGTCTCTTGCAAGCATAAAATGTCACCATATGGCGAGCTTTATCCCCATCACTCTGGCCCAAGCGCAGACCACGACAGTTATATGACACAATCCGAATGTCCATGGGGGGCACCAATACTTGTTTATTCTACCCGAGGGCGCACAGTTTCCCCAGCGACTGGTGCAGAATTAGACCCAATGACTCCCACCCTACGTGTCTCATAATAGCATCTAACAAAAACCCTTCAGGCCAGAGCTGCGGGTCATACATTTCACTGACTTCATTCCATTCAGCAGATACTTTTTCAGTGGCGTGCACGGGAGGGTGGGGGGTGAAGGGCCTCCTTCCCCTTTGAGGTCCGACCAGGGCATTGCTAGACATGAAGCTCTACTGCGGCACAGGCCCCCATTACTTTTTCTCTCACTTTTTTCTTGAAAGACTGCTTTGTGCAACTGTACAAACTTCTGTTGCTTAAACTACTATTCTTACAGTGCACCAATACCGAGGAAGGTAAACATGTCTGTTTGAAAAACATTAAGTATCTTTAACAAACTTAACATGAACATTTACATTGTTTGCGGCATAAATGGCATACACTGTATGGAAATAATAAAAGCAGAGATAATTTTTTCCTTGCGCATCTGCATTTTTCTACATTACACAATGATAACAATGAATAATTACATCTTTTCAAGAATTTATAATTACGACATTTCAAGATACCAGTCATTTTATGGCTGCAGCTAAAATAAAGAGCATATTTAATAAATAAATAAAAAAACTATACAAAGGCATTGCCCGGTTTCTCAGCCAAGTCCAAACAAGGTTGGTTCATTTTTTGAACATTAAATTGTACTGCCTATAATAGCACCAGTGGTGTGCAGTGGTGTTTTAAAATGAGGAGGCAGTTATATACAGTGTATATATTATACATATGTATATATACATTCATGTCCCTCGTACAAACTTTTTCATATTTTATTAACATTATTTATTTTATTTAATAATTATACATTTCATAGTGTTTTATGCATTTTTTTATTTATTCCAAAATAATAACGAAAGGTAGAAACAATTTGAACAATATTTTGGAAAGACTTCATTAGTAAGGTTAACGTTAGTTAACATTAACTAAGAATAAACAATACTTCTACAGCATTTATTAATCTTAGTTAGATGCTATTTACATTAAGTGAAAATAGCAGTATTTTCTTAGCGATATACCATTTACACTAAGTGCAAATAACTATAGATTATATTTACACTATGTTAAAATAACAGGATTGTCTGCTATTTATACTACTTATTTCAAATAGTGACAAGTATCTGCACATTAGTTTTGTAGAACACTATAAAACAGTAGCCTATGCAATAATAACATTTTAAATGTAAATTATCATTTCAAATTATTAAATGAATGCCACCGTTTTGGGGCAATATAAGGCCTCTTTACACCTACCCAATGTGATATGAGATTTGAAAATGGTGAAAGAAAAAAAAGTTCGGTAAAGGGCGAAATCGAAACCGGGTTGATGACTTTGGTATGCACTTTACTATCTACTCCACTGGACTTGCTTAGTAATTAACGTCTTTTGTAGTATCCTTATATTTCTGGGCGGAATTAGCGTAAATAGCTTATACCAACTATTTAGACTTGTAATAGACACTACATTTTTTTAATAGTGAATAGTGGGATTTATCGCATTATCAATATAAATTAATACACTAAAAAATAAAGTTAATTGTTAAAACTTAAATTTGAGATTTATAATGGAGCACTGCAGATTTAAACTGGGACACGTGCCCCAGTAAAAGGGGTCTAGCGACGCCCCTGGGTCCGGCCAAGCGGCAACCTCCCGCTCTCTCTCGTGAAACCAACACAGAAGTGACTAAGACTAAGACTATGAGACTTTTATTACTCATCCATTTAAATTATATTAAACTTTAAAGTTCTGCATAATTAAGGGTGTGGCCACTTGAGTGACTGGTGGATTGCCGCTGCTGTCACCACTGTCGCGCTAGGCGGGCGTGGTTTCAGCAACCAGCTCCACCCACCTCCCGCCTTTTTGCCCATTTTCGATTATCCGGGAGTGACGTGCTGCCAAGATGGCGATGGCCGGCTCCACCCAATTTGAGCTTCAAAAATCCTCTTCAGAAACCTATGGGTGACATCACTACGTCCATTTTTTTTACAGTCTATGGGTCCGACGCTAAAGTGCCCTTGTGGTCCGGTGCCCCCCGGTCTGTGATTTCTGCTGAGGAGGGGTGTGCTATATGAAGATTTTTGATCGTGGACGATAAAAATGTCTCCACGATCTGCTTTTGAAGAAATATCATTGTATTATGCTACAGCGCACATTCTATCAGCTGCAGTTCTGGCGCCGCCCGCCGTATCAATATAGCCTACTGTACAGCGCCACATAAATTAACTTCAGTGTTAACTCAGCGGTCTCACGGGACACTGCACTTATTCACAATCACAAACGTACATTATCTTCTTTTAAGCCTTACTGGTTAAACGTTTCATTCGTGTGCTTTTCTGATGAGCGCCTTTTCTGAGCAAATACATTCAAAGCGCGCTAAATAAAAAGCATGTCAAATAGCGCCTGATTACTGAACTAAATTATCTTTTGTGCTAATACTGTCAAAACACACAAGGTTTATGTATAGACTCAGTTGGTTATGTCTAAAATGTAAGTAAACTGTTGAGAGAAAATGCATGTGCCTGGATATTAGATGCGTGCATGTTTTAAAGGGACAGTACTAAACTTTTTTACTTTTTTTACTTTTAGTCATTTAGCAGACGCTTTTATCCAAAGCGACTTACAAATAAGAAAAATTAACTAAAACTAAAAGTTAAAACTCTATAAATACTATATATATACACATTTAAGAAAATGGAGAAATAAAATGACAAATGCATACAACAACATTTCAAAACTAAACATTTAAATGAAAACAAAAATTTAAAAATAAAGCTAAAAATAAAGCTAAAAACAATTCAAAATATTAAAACAACAAAAGGTATGAGTATAAAAATGATCCTAACATGACACTAAGCAGACATCCTTATATATATATATAATATATAATATATATATATATATATTAAATATATATAATATATATATATATTATGTGTGTGTTATTTCATTTCCATGTAGTATGTTATACATACTGTGTTTAGTTGGTGTGCCCATGTATAGCCACCAGAGGGCATGCTACTCAGTTCTGTTTGTTTCATTGGTTTCAGCTGTGTCTTGTTAGTTTGATCATCCTGTTGGGGTGTATATATGTTGGTGGTTTTGTGTCATTCGGGGCTTCAGTCTTGCTTTTGCTGTTATGTGTTCATGCCTCTGATTATCTTGTGTTTTTCCTTGTATTTTCCTGTTAGAATTATTGTTTGTTTCATAAAAAGCTGCACTTGGATCATTTTGTTGTTTTCCTGGAGTCATTCCATGACAGAATGCTCCTGCTAAATACACCTATTGTAGCCTGCCTGAAAATAAAACACTGTTTATTTTATTTGTATAGTATGTGTTTTTGTAATGTGTATCTTTGCTCTCATTTTTTTAAAACAAAGATAAAATAATGACAATGATTTTTATCTTCACCCACTTTGGCCTAAATATCCGCCATACTTTTTAATATTTTGTTAACTTGTAAGGCTTTGTCTTTATAATAGGGAAATTAGTTTGGCTGTACTGCTCAAACAACTTGCAAAATATAAAAACCAACATGACAAAGAATCGTGATAAATCGTGAATTGTGATATGTATATTAAAAAAGGATATTTTGCCATATAGCTAGCTGGTCTGAGGGGGACCAAACCCATACTATATTTTTTTTCAATCTATTGCACAATAGGTAAATATCTGTAGCTACTTCCATTATGTTGCAGTTTTAACCAAGTAAAGTTGCTCATACAGTAAGTGTTGTATCTTTTTATTTTGAAAGGATGCATTGATAATTAATTTTTGACAAATACCAATAAGCTAAGCTTATATGGCTGATATTATAAATCTAAAAATGCTTTGTTTAAAACTGAGAATTGAAAAAGACAGACAACACAAGTTGCTAACAAATTTAGTCATCAGAACATAATGTACAGTATGAAAGATATTCACTTTAAAATATACTATACAATTCCTCTGCTAACTTGCTTTCTTCTCAGGCTTTGCATCCTCGCTGCATTTAGAGAATTGATAAATCTCTCCTGATGCCGGACTTCGATTGATTTCCAGGGTCATGGGCTGAAGGACGAAGTAGCGAAAAACATGGAAGCATCAACTAGAATAAAGAAAAATCCTACATAAATCTGTGGCAATATTTTCTGATCCATTAATTTCTTTTGAATATTAATATTTTAAAAGCAAAATACAATGGCAGCCTCTCCCTTGTCTGGTTTCTTAAGTCCTCGTGGCTGTGTTCGAGTGCATTATGCTCTGACTTTTCCCTTGTGAGGATGGAGCATTCAGCATGTAGGCTAGTCTCTACTAAACAAAGATTAGAGCAACCTCCAAAAGACCCCTTAATGCTCAGTGAGTCCTGTAGGTGCATTTGGATTTAGTGGCACTAGCATGATAAAAATCCTTAATTGGGAGCACTAATCTGTGTGATTTGAACAACAAGCACTTCATTGAGTTGAGAGGAGTGACAGGGTGATGTGGCATGACTCTTATTCTGGACTTGACCATTGATGTGAAAACAGGATTGCACTCTGATAAAGGCTGTAAACCTGCTAATATTCTGCACAAGAACAACATGCTTATTAGGTTTGTTAGATATTGAAGTCTTTGATGTCTCATTTGTTTGAGTTGATTTTTTTTTTAAACCAGCACATTCAAATTCACAGTTCATTCCCTTTGGATTATACCATATATAGAAATGCATATAAACTAAATAATGGAGATTTTCCGCATTGCAGTCAAAAAATATGATGTCACAATTTATCAAAGATTTAAAACACAATACTTATTAAAAATACATAAACTGCCAGTCACAAGCTCAAAAGTCTTTTGTGCTCACCAAGGCTGCATTTATTTGACCAAAAATACAGTAAAATCGAAATACTGTGAAATAAAAAAGGATACTTTCCTTTTAAAATATTTTAAAAAGTAATTTATTCCTGAGAAGCAAAGCTGAATTTTCAGCATCATTACTCCAGTCTTCAATGTCACGATACTTCATAAATCATTTGAATATACTGATTTTGTGCTTATTGTTATACATTTCTTATTATTTGTAATGTTGAAAACAGTTGTGCTGCTTAATATTTGTGGAATCTGTAATAATTTTTTCAGAATTCCTTGAGGAACAAAGTTCAAAAGAACAGAATTTATTTTAAAATATTTTTTTTTCTAACATTACAAATGTCTTCAATGCACCTTTTTTCTCAATTTAATGAATACTGAATTAATACAATTATTTTTTTCTTTAATTGTGTTGACTTTAGACATATGAACAAAAGTGGGATTACTAATGTTGAATTGATTGACTTTTTGACATTAATTTCTGTGTCAAAAATGGCACAATGAAGTATATAATAAAATAAAAAAGGAGAAAATGAGAGTGAGAGTGACTAAATGATGATAACATTTTAATTTTAAGGTCAACATCTCAAGTCTTTTTAATTGAATGTACTAGCTTTGACATGTTCAACCGGCGTGACATCACTGTTCTGAGATTGGCTTCTTCTTTCATGACTGTCAGTGAGAAAATTACTCTTTTGAGGCAGGTCTGAAAAGGCCAAAACAAGACCAATATAGATGGTGTCTATCTGTGAGTTAATGCACACTTGCCTTCAAAGAGAATCACAGACTACTAATCTGTGTCATTATTAGGAATCGTAATGTCTTATCTTTTCAGCACTGCAATTAACCCTACGTTGATTAACATCAATAACTCTCCTAGAGGACACAAAATCATTTTATTAGATTACCTCAATCTCTCGCAATCCCCTTTCATTTGCTCATGCCCATGTTAGAAGGGAAAATGGATGTTCTGCTCGCCCTCCTTCCTCTTGAAATATAGAGCAGGTTGTGTGATTATGCCAGCTCTGATGTCTGCTGTCAACTATAGCTTTAGTTCACACATTTCCCATATAATATAACAGTGAAAATAAATCCCAACCAAATCTGTCTGTTCCCTTGTTTAAATATTCACAGGTCTAAATGTTTCTAACATGGTTTAATGGAATTCATCGAAATGTTAGACTGTTGTTATTCACGAGTTCTCTGGCTGTCAGGGTGTGTACACACCAGCGTGCCATTGTGAGATCAGGGAAATAATTAAGAGCCGTTTTTTCTTCTCTGCATGACAAATTTAGCTTGTTTGTATCCATAAGGGGGTTCAACCATGGTACATTTGTGAAAATGTGTCAAATGATGTTCACTTCAAGGTGAAATGAGTGCCTGGATTAATCCATTTGTACATACACATTATTATTTTAAAATCTAAATCTTAATTAATGTTTCATAAACATAAATGAAGTCAATCAGGTTTGGCATAAGGGGGAATAAATGATGACTGAATTTTCAGGATTTTTGGGTGGACTATCCCTTTAAGCTTCAGCAAGTGTTTATTTGTGACATCAAGCAATTGTAAACAAAATATTGAGGCAAAATGGTCACTTATGAGGGTCCATGATGATTAGGGTGTTGCCTACAGAGCTAGGTAGTAACTGATTGCATGTAATCTGGATTACGTAATCAGATTCCAAAAATCAAGCACTTGTAATTAGATTAAATTACATTTTAAAATACTTGTAATCAGACTGCAATTACTTTTTTATTGATTACGGGATTACATTTTATTCACACAATAGCAATAAATTATTAACCATTTATTGATTCCCCATAATTTCTCTTTTTTATCTTTTAAATGTTACTTTCTAAAATAGCTTACCACATACATTCAGAAAGTATTCCAGTTTTTGAACATTCAATCAAAGACCAGTCACTGGTCAGGTGGATATAATTACACACAAAGTTGAGAAGCCACACACCATTTGACCACTGGATTTACAAAAACTCAGTTCAGGTTTAGGAAGTGTTTCAACATTACATCAACTACTGAACACATACATTTTTATTTTAATAATGATTCAGTGGATTATTTAACCTGTATTACTATGTTTTTGGAAGGCTTTTGTCTTTCAAACACATTAAAATGCACAAACAAACAAAAAATCCCATTATTTCACATCAACCCTAGTTTGGGAAACTTCAAATCAAATCAAAATCACTTTTATTGTCACATACCACAGCACAAGTGCCTTGTGAGTGAAATTCTTATGAGCGTGCTCCAGACAGTGCAGAAAAACAACAGACAATTTTACATATGGACAGACAGTGCAAAAACTGCACTGGAGCATTTACAGTGCTCCAGACAGTGCAAAAACAACAACAGCAATTTACATATGGACAGACAGTGCAAAAAAAACAACAGCAATTTACATATGGACAGTACACATTTGCAGACTGTACAGAAGACAATGTGCAAAACACACACACATATACTCAGTACACAGTGTACTATAAGACATACTTAATTATCAACGACACTTATACACCATATGGGCACATCTGCATTATGTACAGTATCTATACATAATGTAGCCATGCATAGCAAAAATGTGAGGTGCAACAGATTACAAATTAACAGCAGATTGGTTGGTTGAGCAGCAGATAGATGTGCAAAGGTGCAAACAGACCATGCACATGCAGCGTCGTGGATGTGCATTGTATGGTGTCCAGTGATAGCGGATAGGTTGTGATTAGTGCAGTGTGTGCGTGTAGTCCAGTTGAACGATGTTAAAGTGCAGTGCATGGCATGTTGTGTGAGGGGGAGTGTGATGTAGGTGAGTTATTTGTGACTGTTCATTAGCCTGATAGCCTGAGGGAAAAAGCTGTCCCTCAGTCGGCTAGTGCGGGATCGGATGCTGCGGAAACGTCGCCCTGAGGGCAACAGAGAGAGCAGTCTGTGGGACGGGTGGCTGGAGTCTTTGTAATCCTCCGGGCTTTCCTTGTACACCGCCTGGTGTAGATATCATGGAGGGAGGGAAGCTCACCTCCAACAATGTGGCGGGCAGTTCGCACGACCCTTTGCAGAGCCCTGCGGTTGCCAGCGTGCTGTTTCCAAACCAGCGGTGATACAGCGGTCAGGATGCTCTCCACAGTGCAGGTGTAGAAGACCTGAGGATTCTGGGGCTCGTTCCAAACTTCCTCAGCCGTCTCAGGAAGAAGAGACGCTGATGTGCCTTCTTCAGCACTGCATCTGTGTGAGCAGACCATGTGAGATCCTCGGTGATGTGAACGCCGAGGAACTTAAAGCTGCTCACCCGCTCCACAGGTGTCTTGTCGATGGTGATGGGTGTGTGTTCTCTGCTCTGTCTCTGTAATCCACCACCAGCTCCTTGGTCTTGTCGATGTTGAGTGAGAGGGGTTTTCCTGACACCATTTAGTCAGGGTACTCACCTCCTCTCTGTAGGCGTCTCATCGTTGTCGGTGATCAGGCCTATCACCGTTGTGTCATCAGCAAATTTGACGATGACATTGGAGCTGTGTGTAGCTGTACAGTCGTGTGTGTACAGGGAGTACAGGAGTGGCTGAGAACGCAACCCTGCGGTGCACCAGTGTTGAGGATCAGGGGGATGATGTGTTGTTGCCCATTCTGACCACCTGACTTCTGCCTGTCAGGAAGTCCAGGATCCAGCTGCACAGAGATCTGTTCAGTCCTAGAGTCTGGAGCTTTGCAACCAGTGTGGCAGGCACTATAGTGTTAAATGCTGAACTATAATCCACGAACAGCATCCTCACATAGGTTGTTTATTTTCCAGGTGGGAGAGAGCAGTGTGCAGGTGAAGGCAATAGCATCGTCTGTGGAACGGTTACTGCGGTATGCAAATTGTAGTGGGTCCAGTGAAGCAGGCAGCACAGAGCAGATGTAGTCTCTGACCAGCTTCTCAAAACACTTGCTGAAAATGGGGGGCAGAGCAACGGGCCTCCAGTCATTCAAGCATTGATTTTGTTTTTCTTTGGTATGGGCACAATGATGGATTTTTTGAAGCATGAGGGAACCACAGACAGAGAGAGGGACAGATTGAAAATATCTGTAAAAACCCCGGGCTAGCTGGGAAAGCGCATGCTTTGAGCACACGGGCCGGTATCCATCTGGGCCTACGGCTTTACGGATGTTCACCCGTTTTGAAGGATCGGGTTACATCCGCGACAGAAAGGGTGAGTGGACTGACCTCTTCTGCAGCAGCCGCGGCAGCGCGCTCTGTGTGGGCGGTGTTATCAGCCTCGAATCGAGCATAAAAGGTGTTGAGCTCGTCCGGTAAGAGGCAGCAAATGTTCACAGTAGCCGGTTTATTTCCCTTTAAAGCCTGTGATGTTTGTTGATGCCTTGCCACATGCTTCTTGGGTTATTGTTGTTGAAGTGTTCTTCAACTTTGTTTTTTATAAGTTCGTTTGGCTGCTTTGATGGATCTCCTGAGATCGTAAACTGGCTTGTTTCCGATCGTCAGCGTTCCCGGATTTAAAGGCAGATGTCCGCGCTGACAGGGCTGAGCGAACATCGCTGTTAATCCACGGTTTTTGGTGGGGGTATCCGGATTGTTTTGGTCGGAACTACATCGTCTATACACTTCCTGATGAAACACGTGACCGTATCTGAATACGCTCTATGTCGTCATCAGACGCTGCCCGAAACATGTCCAGTCCACGTGATCAAAACAGTCCTGTAGTGTAGCGTCCGATTGGTCAGACCAGCAATAACTGTCCTGAGAGCGGTGCTTCACGTTTCAGTTTCTGCCTAAAGCAGGCAGGAGCAGAACGGAAGAGTGATCCGATTTGCCGAAGGGTTGGCGGGGGAGGGACTTGTATGCGTCCCGGAAGGGGGAGTAACAGTGGTCGAGTGTGCGATCTCCAACGCGTGTTGATGGTGACGTGTTGAAAGTATTTTGGAGCAATTGTTCTGAAGTTGGCTTTATTAAAGTCTCCATAATAATGAACGCTGCATCTGGGTGCGTGGTTTTCCTGCTCACTTATATTCCTGTACAATTCCTTGAGTGCCTGGTCTGTGTTGGCTTGGGGGGGATATAAACAGCCGTGATTATGATCGCTGTAAATTCCCTCGGTAGCCAGAATGGTCGACACAGAAGCATATGAAATTCCAGATCGGGGGAGCAGAAGGATTTAATAGAGTGTATGTTCCTTTCATCACACCACGAGTTGTTAATATAAAACACACACCTCCACCTCTGCTTTTCCCTGTGAGCTCCTTTGTTTCTATCCGAGCGGTGCACGGAGAATCCTGTAGCTCGATGGCTGAGTCTGGAATCATTGCAGACATCCAGGTTTCTGTGAGGCAAATAACACAGCAGTCCCTTGTTTCTCGTTGGTATGAGATGCACGCCCGCAGTTCACAGAGTTTGTTATCCAGTGACTGAACGTTGGCCAGTAAAATGGTTGGAAGAGGAGGTCGGAAAGCGCGGCGTCTCAATCTGATGAGAACGCCAGCTCTTTTTCTCGTTTTCGGCGTCGTCTGCGTTTCTCTTCGATTTCGTAACCACACAAAGGGCTCTGACGCGGTGTCTGTGAACACACCACCGGCATTCAGAAACTCAAAGTCCGGTTTGCGTTGCGCGACGGAGGAACCAATTTCAAAAGCGTGTCTCGTATCGTAGACCGTTATACTAACAACATCTAACCAGTAAAACAACAAAAAAACAAATAAAACATACGAAAAACTGCAAAGTTTCCTCGGAGCACGCAAACACGGCTGCCATCCTCGGCGCCATCTTACATCAACTTTGATGTAATGTAATGTTTAATGCACTTTATGTTGTTAATAACAACGAATGGAATATATTTTCATACTCTTTGTGTTTTTATATCAATATGGTACAAGATTCATTGAATTTGATAAACAAGATAAATCAAAAGCAATCTAAAAGTAATCTAAAATTAGTCAGATTATATGACCTGTGTAATGTAATGTTTAATGTTATATTACCTGTGTAATGTAATGGATTACTTTACAAACTACAATTTTTGTCATATAATATGGAATCAGTTACAGACTACAATTTGTAAGTAATCTACCCAGCTCTGGCTGCCTATATAGAGAGAAGACATCAAGGCAGCTCATATGTATTATATCCAATTTACATAAGCAATATATACTGTATAGCAAATCTCAATTGTCTGACTTTTTACTAACACCCAGCTCTTTTTTATAAAGTTAGATAGAGATGCCCAAATATATGCATACTGTATACTCATCAAGGGTGATATATAATGTGTAACATATCTCAACTGCTTGATTTTCACCAAGCTCTAATCTGCTATACGACTAAAGCATGAAGATACAGAATTAAGATATAAACTCTAACATCATGATTTTCTAGAAAGCTACTTTCAAACAATGTGTACAATATGTAAATATACAAATTCATTTGACTTGACTAGGCTCTGGGATGGTGCCTGAATCTCCTACTTGTATCAGAAAGTCGACCTAACAAGCTGTATTCAGACCATGTTCCTCTTAGCACTGTTTATGTGATTACGTCACCACTTCATTCACCAGAGGGGCCGCAAATGAGACGAGATGAGAGGTCAGGGGTCATAGCCACTGCACACTGCAGAACAAAAGTCAATTCCATTTCACCCACAATTCTATTCACAGGAAAAGTAATTTACTTGATCCAATCCCGAGTAAAGGAACGTCCTATTCCGAGTTCATTTCCGGGGAAAACCCTGATGTAGACCAGAGTTGAACAGAACTTGTCACATTTTTATATTGAGGCTCTTTCTTGTGCTCTGGAAAAGCAGTTTACTTTGTTAGTACTATATGTAAATTGCTGCTTAAATCACCTGGAAATTCAAGAAGCCATCCATAACATTTTTCACAAAAACATCAACATCCAGCTTTTGAAAGATTACATTTCCATTCACTATTCAGTTGAGTTTTTCTTTTGCCTTGCAATAAAAATGTAATCGAATTGAATGTGCAGCCATGTAGCTGACAGATATTTTATGTCTGTAAGCAAATAGTGTGTTCCTTTAACAAGTATAAGACGGCTTTTGCTATTTGAACTCAAAAAATTTCCATATGTTTATCTCTGAGAGACTAACAACCCTCAGGATGTATTATAACCGGAGGAACATTTGTTAATCTACTGACGGTAGCACTGGCATAAAAATCATACCATGATGTTCCAGGCTTGTTTTTCGCTCCAGCTGAGGCTTAAAATGCTCTGCCTGGTGTTTGACAACATTAAAGAGGGCATGTTTGGAGCAAAAAAGTCTTCAAAAGTGTGAAGCCTCTTTTAAACGGTCCCTTTTTCAAAGCCTGAAAAATATATAAACATGCTTAGCATGCAATATTTGAACAGTAGAATATTGGAGAAGTATAAGTAGAAGCATTTTTAAAAAGATCTGTATTACCATTTATGTTTCTTGAGGTAGAGGAGAGCTAGATGAAGCAGGACTCAACAATTATGCAGTGTAAGAGTTTCGGGCCATTCAGTTGATCACATGTTCCTACGTTTCAATGATTTGCTGATCATGTACATAATTGTATGCCTTACAAATGTAAACATTTGATTTTATGTGATGTTTTAAACATTGTTTCGTGAATTAAGGCCCGTTCACACCAAGCATGATAACTATACAGATAAAGATAAAGATATGGTTCTAAAAATCGTTCTCAATATTAAAGAATAGCAGAGTCCACACCACAGCTATAACGATAAATGCACAGAGAAACGATATAGTTGGAATCACTTTCAGAACGATTTTTTCCAGCTGATGAACGACACAAACATTGACACCCAATCAGAATCCATCCTGCTATAACAAGCTCGAGAATTTAAAGCGGCAGACAAGCGTGCGCTTAGAATAAACAGACGATATCGTTCACTTGTGTGGACGCTTAAGTCGTTATCTTTATAGTTATCGTCTTTGGTGTGAACCCTGCCTTTATGCGCATTACCAAGGTAAAAGGTTTGGGCAAATTTGGTACAGTGTTTGTATTTTTGTATGGTGTATTACATTTTTTTAAGGTTTAAATGTTCAATAAAAAATTGGTTCTTAGTAATAGTGCTAAAATATTGAACAAATACAAATAAAATGCACTGTATTATTATATAATAATATTTACTATTATATTTTTGTGTCGTGACCAGTGAAACACTGGCAAAGCAAATGATTATTGTTGACTACTATGGAGAACAAACAAACATTTTAATGTTCCATAATGCATCTTAATGCACACATACATCTTCAAGCTGATATGCTGAGATTGGCCATCAGTGCAAACGTTAATGGCTCCAATCAACATAGGCACTTATCAAAGGTGTGAGAGCTGTCTTTTTATAGAGATGTGTTAGTATGTTGATTCATTCACACCTACGCTTTAGACTCCTGGAGTCCTGGCATACTGGCTATGGCCACTTGCCTTCGATCCAGCATGCTGCTCAAATAGCAAGTTGAAGATGAATACAATATCAGTCCAAACACCATAGTGCTGTATTAAACTAAATAAGACGTGATTTTAATATGGCTTCACAACATCCCTGCAATGCTGCACACCTTAGTCTATGATTATTGTATTTATTTAAGAGTTTTGGAGATATTGTTCTTTCCTTATTCAAGCATATTCACATGATATATGTATATACCTGTTAACTACAGTACATAGAAAATAGCCAAATTGGCCACTGAATTTATTTATCTTAAAAAGAATTTGGCTAAGTGTGCTTTGTTCTTTTTTCTGTCTTTTTTACAGCTTTCTTTTGCAGCCACAACTCCTGTCCTGGCAGACAGGAAAAAGTATCCAAATTTCTTCAGGACCGTCCCATCAGACAATGCTGTGAACCCCGCTGTGGTGAAGTTTCTCAACTATTACAACTGGAGCAGAGTGGGAACCCTGACCCAGGATGTCCAGCGCTTTTCTGAGGTGTGTTGAGAAAAATAACTTGCCCTATATCTGAATGTATTTTGAATCATGATATTGTGATTCAGTCCTTAAATTAACGTTAGGAAAATGTTTTAGAGAGTAGATATTTTGTTTTTGGTCCTTATTTATTTGAATATTAATTATATTTAATATTTCAGAATATTAAAACACTTGGAGTGACAAATTAAATTTAGCTCAATGGAAATAAATGGTGCCAATCCGTTAACATTAAAATACTCAAGCACCATACCACATATACACTTCATTAAGCTTTACTTCTATTGAACCTGGAATATTCCTTAAAAGGGGTCATGAACTGAAAAAACAAAATTCCCTTGATCTTTTGACATGGTCATTGTACTATAAAAGCATCATGTATGTTTCAGAAACTTAACTTATCTTTAACTTGCCATTACTCTAAAAACAGCTTATACTGAAGACAGTTTGCCAAAACAACCGCTTTTGGAATGTTCTACTCTATGATGTAATAGTGTGGATAAGCACCGCCTTCGCAGAAGCAGATCAACGCCTGCTTCAACATAACTGCCTGTTTAGCCCTGCCCACTGTTTCGTGCATGCAGTGTTTACGAGAGAGGCAAATGCGCAGGTCTACGCAAAGACCAAACGATATAGATGGCTCTGAAGAACAACAAGATGCTGTGAAGTGCGAAGTTGTGGAAAAACAGTGTTTGCATTGCCTTCCTTCTGATCCCAACGTTAGGAAAGTGAATGAACATTATAAGTGGACCTCAGAGAACAGTACAAAATAAAAAAACAAAGGCAGTTCATCATGACCCCTATAACTGATCGCTTAATTGGGAAAATAAAGTATTGTAGCGTGAGATATTATCTTGCTCCACATAACCAGCTTCCAGTGGTGGGACCAAGTCATAGTTTTGCAAGTCACAAGTAAGTCTCGAGTCTTTGCATTCAAGTCCCGTGTCAAAATAGGCAAGTCCAAGTCAAGTTGCAAGTCCTCAACTTTTAGCTTCAAGTCTTAAACAAGTCATTAGTGCTCTTTGCCCAAATTCGTGTCTCAGTATTAATTACCATATCAAATTTATAGTATTTTATATCAGGAAGGGGGATAGAATATGTTTAATTTAATGTAAGATGGGTGCCCTTAGTAAAACTACTCAAGTTCAATTCAGGGATTGTGCCAAAATAGGACAAGCAGTGAAAAAAATATTTTATTTGTAAAACAGCAAAGACAACCGAATTTCATAGAAATAACAGCTGGAATACTTTGCATGTGTGCATAAGAAGAATATATGCTTCTAGGTGTTATATCTAAGCCAATGAGCCATTATTTGGAACCTCAATGAAACATTTAAAATAAATTAAAAAATATTTAAAAAGAAAATGTAAAAATAAAAATAAATATCTACCATACTTTACATGTGAGAGGAAATTAACATGCAATATGGATCATCCATAATGCATGCAGACAAACTCATGAAGACAGTCGTTAAAAAATGCTTTCTATACCATTCTTTATAACTAAGAGTAACAAAGAGAAAATGTTGTACGTTAAATGTTAAGTTTATAATTTTTTATAGTTGATCGCTAAATTTAGGGGCTATGTGCGCTACAGACTGATTTACAACACATGAATTAAACTAGGCCTATTTATCCCGAAATAAATAAAAGTGAAATGAGTGCCTGGTGAAGAGGGAGAACAATTTATATATATAGGCTACAAATCACAAATCGTTTTTTTGAAAGAAACACTTCTTCAAATGATATTTTAAATTATCATTAGGCCAATTTCCGCTTTTATTCTTCTTCAAATTATAGCTAATTTGTTTGCAATGATTAATTTTAAATCTAGCTTAAATCTAGGTTATCTAATAATTATTTTGCACCCAACTTTAAACCTTTTAAAATAAGCAGGTTTACATTTTAACTAATCATTTTGATCCTGGATTTAAGTAATATTTAAAAATAACGAATCCTGTTGCACCATAACTTTAAACTCAGATTTAAATCTTGATTATGGATTAATTAATTAAGGTTTAAATAAAATGAACATGCAATTAAAATATGCAACTGATTGAACAAAAACAGTGGAGATCTGACAAAAATAAAATTCTCGTAGAGGTGCTTACTAATAAAAATGAATATTAAAGCACATGGAGTTGGCAGAGGTGCGAGGGTCGTGGTGGGATGCGGATTCGTCACTCATGGTGCACCACGGTGTCGTACAAACAAAAGAAGTGAGGAATATGTTTAGCATTTAACAGCAGTGGTCACGGTGATGATGAGGCGTGCACCAGTGTGCGCGGCCGCACCTCTCGTTTCTCATGCCAGCTCCTTGTGTCTTCTGGGCGGCGATCAAACGGGCAGGGCAGCGCTTTTCACGAGCAGGGATTGCTACTAGACTAATCATGTGATTTTTTTCCCATATCTAAGTTCTTTTGTCGTAGGTTATGCTATTACTCCATTGATTTATACTAGCATATACTGTATATCAAGCGCTCCCTGAATGCAGTCTCTGGCTTATTGCCAGTCAAGAGCAAGCACGCTGCACTCATCTAGAGTGATAGAGTGACGCTGATCTGAATATAAAGTCTTTCCAAGTCACAGGGCTCAAGTCCAAGTCAAGTCTCGAGTCATTGTTGTCAAAGTTTAAGTCGAGTCTCAAGTCTTCTTTAATCATGTCGAGTCTAGTCGCAAGTCATCAAAGTTGGGACTCGAGACCGAGTCAAGTCTTGAGTCATGTGACTCGAGTCCACACCCCTGCCAGCTTCACCTGCCTACCACTTTTTGGAAGAGTACTTCTCAGAAATATATGGTCTACTGTTTTCTGTTTGAGTGTGGGTGTGTATCATTTTCCTTCTGTTTGTATTTCATATAAATAGACACAGTAAGACTCCCTTGTGGAATTCCTTTTCGATCTCATTTTAGTGACTGAGATAAAGAAAGATTGAATTGATTAGGTGAGACATTTATATACAACACGATCAGGAATTTTGTAGTGTGTGTTTGTGTTGATTGTAAGCTTCTGGAAATTCCTTCCTCCAATAAGACACGTAGTTGAAAGCCTCCGGGGGGAGAGAGATATTAGCGTCTCTTTCTCACACAAGTGCTCCATAGTAACCGTTTGCTGTCAGAGTTCAGCAGCCAGCCTGGGGTGGCACAGAAATCTTAATTATTTTAATATAAAAATGTGGTTGACTATAAAGTACTAGACTATTTTATTGCCTAAAACACAGCTGAATACAATTAATTTCTACTTAATTGTAATTGATATACTTGTGAATTATTATATCAAGGAATACTGAGTGAATATGACAATTTTTGTATTATTCCTAACCTCCAGGTATTTTAATAAATGGGCTCACTCACGCTTTATTGCTCTGTCAGTTTGGTTCTGGTTCTCAAACCCCCAAAACTTGTTCCCTATCAAAAGCTACTCTCGATGTTGCAAATCAAATGCTAATGAGAACATTCTTTATTCGACCGGTTGTGAAGCATGTGTCAAACACGCCAAAAATTGGCTTAAATAATCTCGGTTGGTGACATCATGATTACATGCACCTGCGAGGTTATAAATAAATATTTTTTTTGTCTTCAAGGACCGCATTGTGTGTGTGTGTGTGTGTGTGTGTGTGCATGAGAAAGAGAGAAAGGAAAAAAGAAAAGGGAAATGCTGCATTGCAGTAATCAAAAAAAGGAAAAGAAAGAAAGTAAAGTAATTTAAAGCACTTACTTTATCATGGCAGAGACTGATAAGAGATGTGTGCCTCCATGTCAGAGGCTCATCTCGGAGGATGATCCTCACGGATTCTGTTTTGAGTGTTTGGGGGATGAGCATGCTGCCCTCGAGGGAGAATGCGAGCACTGCAATCTTTTGCCTATCAAACTTTTTTCAGAGACGAGCGAGCCGCCGCTCCCTCGTTAAGATCCTGGGGATCGCGTGCTGATCTGGCTGAGGCACGTGGGGCGGGTCCGCCACTTTCTCTCACGCTCTCGCCGAATCACGAGGTCCTCGCGTCCGCTTCTGAAGCACACCTCTGCGCTTCTTCTGAACGGGCCGAGGATACTTCATCTCATGCTTCTGCGGAGATGTAGAGTGCCACCTCAGAGCGCTCCTCTTTTGATGATAGAGCGTATGAGGAGTCACTCGAGGTGGTAACTCGAGCAGTCGATCGTTTAAAACTAGACTGGCCGCAGGAACAGGAGAACCCCAAACGCTCAAAGTTAGATGACAGGTTTCTGTCACGTGGCCGGGGGGAGGGGCCTAAGCTACGGTCTCTCCCCTTCTTTGGCGATCTCCATGACGAGCTGGTTCGTTCATGGAGTAAACTCTATTCATCCCATGTCTTCGTGCCATCACTGTCAATTTATTTGACTATCGTGGATGCAAAGGCACGGTGCTACAATATGATGCCCCTGGTAGAAGAGACACATGCAGGCTATCTCTCCCCTGGGACTTCATCCTACCTGAAAAAGCCTATGCTCCTCACCAAGCCTTGTAGAGTAACATCCTCGCTGGTGGGGAAAGCTTTTCAGGCAGCGGGTCAGGCTGGTGCTGCCCTGCACACCATGGCGGTTCTGCAGGCGTACCAAGCTGACCTGCTCAAAAACTTGAGCACAGGCGGGACCATCGATGAGGAGGCATTTTCCGAACTTTGCCAGGCCACAGATTTGTCTCTCCGTGCGACTAAGATATCTGTGGCTGAACCTCACGGGCATCAAGGAGAGGGATCGATCTTTCCTTCTTGATGCCCCAGTCTCATCTTCCGGCCTATTTGGGGATGCTCTCAACTCAGTCGCCACTAGGTTTCGAGAGGCGAAGCGCTATGAAGAAGCGTTTGTGAGGTTTCTCCCCCGCCGTGCTCAAGCGCCTGGACTGTCGGCCACCCAGACCCGACCAGGTTCGGTTTCTCTAAGGCGAGAAACCCAGAAGGAGAGTGTGGTGCGCCCCCTCGAAGAGACTGGGGAGCGGCTCGCCGCACTTCTCAATCTGCCTCGAAGAGACCGGACCTGCGGAACATCATCTCCGCTAAGGAAAAGTCTTGAGGCTGGTGCGCCCAGGACCGTGGGGGTGTGTCCCCCCGGGAGGGGTGCGGAAAAGTTCCAACAGAGAATACAGGCCCCTTCCCGGCACCCTCAGGGGCCCGCTGTACAATGTACAATCTCTGCCACCACTGGTGTTTCGGGGAGCAGCGGCCTCCAGCAAAATGTTACGTGTTTGGTTGCTTCCTGCCACATTTCAGGACACCGAACATCTAACATCCCCCCATCAAAGCAAAGTGTCAAAACTAGTGCCCCTTCCAGAGAAGCTGGCAGCGTGGAAGCTACTGCCAAATATCTCTCCGTGGGTAGAAAGGACTATAGATAAAGGCTACAGGATTCAGTTTGCATATTGGCCTCCGCGTTTCAACGGCGTGGTCTCCACTTCCGTGAAACCGGAACGAGTGCATTTGTTGACACAGGAATTGCAAGCTCTGCTGAAAAAAGGGAACATAGAACGTGTTCCCCTGCCAGACAGAGGGTCAGGCTATTATCGCTGTGATTTTAGATCTTCGCGGTTTGAACTGCTACCTCAGAACATACAAGTTCAAAATGTTGATAATCAAGATGATTGTGTCTCAGATTCAATCGGTGGATTTGTTCGTGACAATCGATCTTAAGGACGCATATTTTCACAAAGAAATCTTGTCACAACACAGGAAGTTCCTGAGGTTCGCTTTCTGGGGCGAAGCTTACCAGTATCGGGTTCTTCCATTCAGCCTAGCTTTGTCACCCCGCACGTACACGAAATGCATGGATGCAGCACTGGCTCCTTTGCGACTCCAGCTCATCCGCATTTTAAATTACATAGATGACTGGCTGATTCTGGCTCAGACTTTGCCCCTGGGCTGGTCAAAGCTTTTTTGCATCCTCACCCGAATTACCTTATGAAAGTTTCATTCTCGACCATGAATCCGGTCGTTTTTGAAGTCTTCTGCCCTCCGCCATTCACGCCGTTTTGTCATGCCAGAGCGTGTGCTGGCAATACAGCGGCTCGCGGCCTCTTTTGCGACAGGAGCCTCTCGCCCTCTCAAATAATTTCAGAGAATGCTGGGCCTCATGGCCTCCGCATCCTCAGTGCTACAGTTGGGCCTGCTTCGTATGCGGCCCCTTCAGCACTGGCTGAAAGTGAGGATTCCGAGATAACCACACCAAAGGGCGTCCGGTCACGAAGCAGTGACTTTTAAGGTGGATAGTTGACGCTATTACGCTAGCTTACTCTTCCTTGGGCCTGCTTTGCCCAATTGGGGTACAAGCACACTCCACAAGAGGCATTGCCTTGTCGTGGGCGTGGTCTAGCGGTGTGTCCATCGGAGACCGACTGGGCCTCGCCATCCACATTCGCTAGGTTTTATAACCTGGAACTCCCTGCATTACAGGCACGGGTCCTTTCTGCTTGAATGGACGTGAACCTTAACAGGTGAAATGCCTGACTTACCAGTGGCTTACTTGTGTGCTCTCGACCCCCCAGGGTGCTGAGGCAGTTTAGGTCCCCCTCGGGACGATGACCCGGGCAGGTGTGGCCTCTATGAGCTCAGCCTGTGGCCTCGAGGGCTTCTACTACTTTTCCTCTGGGCCCTTCAGTGCCCATGGCAAGTTAGATGCAGTCGTCCCCCTACCATAGCACGGCATGGTTGTACTGGTTCCCCATATGTGTACTATCGTAACCTCGGTTCCCTGAGATATGGGAATGACTACTGCGTTCCTTGCCATGCTATGGTGATGTACGACTCAGTTGTCACTTCAGTCGATGTAAACCTGAGGATCCTATGGCAAAGCGGGCGCTTAAATAGCCAGACACCCCACCCATTCTGGTGAGCTTTGGCGAGATTTGGTGAGCATCGCCAAGCATACGAGCATAGGCTCGTTCAACACTGCTGCCGAGCCATACTTTGTGTGAAAAGGAATAAAAGTTATGGGAGTTTTACTGGCTCTAGTGTTCATTTCAACTGGAAACTGCTGCGATTCATGTGTGCATGTACATTTTTTTCAGTTCTGCATGTATTTAGAGGCACGTTTTTCAAGGCGCCTATGTTGGTTTGAGGACAGATGGAGAGTGAGTGGTAATGTCATGATATTTTATATAATATATATATATATATATATATATAATGGCTAATTTTAATAGAACAGTTTAGTGATCATATGATTAATTTAAAAAGTGAATATTTATTTTTTAAATGAATGGCAGGCAAAGTTGTCTAAAGATTCAGTGAATAAATAAATAAATAAGCAAGCATTTGCACAAATACTCTGTATCTGAATGGCTGAAGAGAGTTGAGCTTTTGCCTTTTGGGAGGTAAGGAGCTCCAATGAGAGTTGTGGAAGGTGTAAATCCCTTTATCTTTGCCTCTGGATGGAGTTGCTAAACAGACACAGAGGAAGAGCCTGATCCCGTCATTAGCCTGCCTGAGGAGGGCACTGGACGCCTGATTAGCATGCTGGTGTCACTCTCTCTCTTACTCTCAGCGGAGCTGTACAGCAGGAGAGCTGCCCGCGCTGTGTGATCTGACATTTCAGGAGGAGGTGCATCTGTTGTGTCACACAAATTAGGAGGTGCGGATCTAGAACCTCACTTGGTGGTCTTTTTTTTTTGGAGACTTGGGTTGACTGAGGTTGCTGGTTTCACTGAGAATTAATATTTTTGTCAAAAGTGCTTTAGTCTAATTGCATGCATGGGAATCCTTCCTTTAATACTTAGAATAAACAAATAGGTTTTCATGTGTGTGCATGAATACTCTGAGTTTCTATATCAGCCCTCATTCTGCTTGTTCCAGTGAAGTAATTTAGCACCTGTCCTGTCTGCTGCTTGATATCTGACACGTTGCAGGAGGCTGTCGGTGTTTTGCCTGAGTGTCTATCAATAAGTGGATTAAGGGCTGTTCATACTCCAGTATGCTGTTTTACAGATTAAGACCCAATCCCCTTTTTATGTGGTAAAAGATTAGATGACTTGGGCCCCGATGAGGAATTAAACCCATTTGTCAGGGCTCACAATTTGAGTAGGATTGTGTGTTTGTATGTATCTACACACAAATTGCTGTGCATCTACAGTAGGTGACTGTGAGGTGTCAAGGACACCATTTTACTCTCGTAGTCCAGCTCTCATGTCTTACTGTTACTCTATTTATTTCATTTCATTTCATTGTTTATTTATAAAGCACATTTAAAAACAACCCAAGGTTGACCAAAGTGCTGTACAGATCAGGAAGCTCAAATAAAAAACAGAATCTATAACAATCTATAAGATAGCATACATAAGATTAGAATAACACATTAGAAACCCACACTAAGACATTTAGTCTTATTTATGCTGACATAAGGTTGGGTTTGAGTCATTTATCAGAATAAATCATGAGTAAATAGATTTTTAGAAATAGACTTTTAAATAGACATTTTAATGTTCTACATCTATACAGGGGCGTATAATTAGGGGGGGACGGATGCCAATATCCAGCTACTACCAAACTGTCCCTAGCAATAATTTGATAAAATAAATAAATATATGTATATGTTTTTGTCATTTCAGACATATCTGAAACGTCATATCATTGATATTACCTAACAAGTTAAAGTAAATACGTTAGAAAACTGCGCGCTCTCAAGGACGCACATTTAATACATATGCGGATAGTCGCACACCGGACAAGAAGCGCCTGGAAGATGAAAACATTCCAGTTCTTGTATGGCCAGCATACTCACCGGGCATGTCACCCATTGAGCATGTTTGGGATGCTCTGGATCGGCGTATACGACTGCGTGTTCCAGTTCCTGCCAATATTCAGCAACTTCGCACAGCCATTGAAGAGGAGTGGACCAATATTCCACAGGCCACAATCAACAACCTGATCAACTCTATGTGAAGGGGATGTGTTGCACTGCCTGAGGCAAATGGTGGTCACACCCGATACTGGCTGGTTTTCGGACCCCCCCAATACAGTAAAACTGCACATTTTAGAGTGGTCTTTTATTGTGGCCAGCCTAAGGCACACCTGTGCAATAATCATGCTGTCTAATCAGCATCTTGTTATGCCACACCTGTAAGGGGTGGATGGACTATCTCGGCAAAGGAGAAGTGCTCACTAACACAGATTTAGACAGATTTGTGAACAATATTTGAGAGAAATAAGCCTTTTTGTGTACATAGAAAAAGTCTTAGATCTTTGAGTTCAGCTCATGAAAAATGGGGGCAAAAGCAAAAGTGTTGCGTTTATAATTTTGTTCAGTATATATGTTGTGTAATTTCATCCCTTTATCTGAATTTCTGAAAGCATTTAATCCTATTTCCACATCCATTCAGGGTACAGCAGTAATTAAATGCAAATGTTTACATGGATATTTTGGTTTGTGTGACTTGCACTTGCATCACAGACCAAAGGATCTTCATCTCTCTCACCATCCTCTCTCCCTCTAAATGTGTGAAAACGAAGTGAGAAAGCGAGTGTTTAAAGCAGGTCACCATATGGCTTCTCTACTGTGCATGTTCTGTCCTCTTTTACACCATGGTGCTCCATTAGTGACCTATTGAACACTCTCCAGCAGCTTCAGTAATGGGGCTCTATTCAGGTGTATGTGTGTGAGTGTGTGCATGTGTGTGTGTGTGTGTAATTAAGTTTCTGCTTGTTTGATCACTGATTAAACATTCAAGCAACACAACCACAATCGGCCGGCTCAGCCAAGCTAATTGCATTCCCTAAGGAGATGATCCAAGCACAAGTCATCCAATCCTCCTTTCATGGATCGGACCTCATGGGCAGTCCTATCTGTGCGCTTCAGCTCGTGTGCGTGCATTCGTTGGCCATTGTGTTGTGCTTTGTGCCTGTTCACGTCTGTTTCAGTTTAAAGGCTCATTAAAAGCGGTGCTATAAATAGATGCATATGTCCCCTCAGCTGCAGCGGTGCATTAAACGCATCGGCTTTCTCTCGCTCTTCGGCTGCATTGTGTCTGACCTATCCCGATGCGGTCACTGCTCCTGGAGGACGTGGGAATCCCGGTGCTACTGCGCAATCCAGTATAGACTTGTCCACAGCTACATCAGGCTGAATGTGTCTTTTTCTCGCATCTGTCCCCCAGAACACAGGTGCATGAGGCTGCTGGGAATATTTCAATACATAAATAACACATGGACAAAGATTAGTGAACACAGGATGTCTGTATTTAGGAATTAAGGGCCTCTTTTCTTGTCTTTACTTGTTTTAAGGGTGCAGGTTTTCAGAGAAAAATGCGTATGTATGTTTACTTAGTTATACTTTGGGGACAAAAATGTCCCCAGAAGCTCCCCTTGGGAATGTCCTCAAAGGTAAAATTATAAATATTTATTGTAGTGAGGTGGGTAGGGTTATAGTCAGCTGTATGTAAAAGTCTGTAATGTTGTCTATAATGGTGTATCCTCATTCAGATTTTAGAGTTTTTAAACTTGTTGGCCTTAAAATATAATGACAGATACCTAATATAATGTATGAACATAATTTTATGAACATCAACAATTTATACTGAAAAAAAAATATTAAGTGTGATATTAAAAATAATAAATTTGCTTATATGTGTTTTGTTATGTGTATATGTACTGTAAATACACCCACACACACACACACACACACACATATATATATATATACAAAAATACTAAATATATTATATTATCAATATAATATCTTTATTTCTTACTATTAGAATAAAAGTATTGAAATATGTATTTGTGTGTGTGTGTGTGTGTGTGTGTGTGTGTGTGTGTGTGTGTGTGTGTGTGTGTGTGTGTGTGTGTGTGTGTGTGTGTGTGTGTATCCATTATGAATGTAGGATATATATATATATATATACTGTATGTGTGTTTGTAATCATTTTCATAAAATACAGCTTTATAGTATTACTATTATTGAAGTATGAAATATGTATAGAAACTGAGATGATTCGACAGTCAAAGAAGCCTCTTCTTATTCTCGCAATTATGACAATCAGAGGTAACAACATAGAAACCATTTAGAACATCCTAGCAACCACCTAGAACACCCTAGCAACCACAAAACAATTCCTAAACTTTATCAATACACTAAAAGCCACTCTAAATATTTTAGCAACCACATAGTAACATCCTGACAAATATTTATTGCATGTGTGTAAAAATCTAGTTAGTTAACACAATTCAAAATCATAAAATGTAAATCCTTAAAAACAATTAAAAATGAATCTCTGAACAGCTCTTCTAATCTGAATTGAAATAATATTAGCTTGTGTCCTCAGTGCCCATATACAGATTAAATTTGTCAGTGGCGGGTCACATTATGAGGGCACTGTCCTCTGTCAGACTTCATTGTGCCGTCAGCATCAGAGAGCAGATCCCGGCAGACATTCAAACCTATATATCCGCAAACGCAGCCAATCACAGACTCACGCCGCTCAGCTGCACAGGGACCTGAGCGGCGTTGAAATGTTGCTGATGATAGACTGTTGTGGGTTTAGAAAAAGAGGGAAAAATAAAGCAGTGACACAACAAGCTGTGACTGAAGTTAGTCCTGTTAATTTATCATCTACATGCCTGGCAGCTCTAAAGAGACCATATTACTGCGTGGAGTTATGATGACTGCTGGATATCTGTGATGCAAAGAAAAGGATCACTTTTGGAAAGTGGGCAGGTCAGCTAATGCTGAAGCTAAAGCTTTTTTAGTGTAAATTTAGTATTTATGCACTATTATACTATTTATTAATATTTTGAATATATATATATATATATTCATTTTTAATTTAAGGTTTAGTAATTATGTTGTCATGTAATAATTTTAGTAATTTTTTGTCATTCTTGTTTTTTATATTTCTATTTAGCTTTATTTGTATTTTTTTGTAATTTTAGAACATTAACGTATTTTATTTCAATTAGTTGGCAAGATACCATTTCTAATTTTTGTTTTCATTTTATTTTTGAATTGTCTTTTTTTAATATACTTTGTTCTTATTTTTTTTTTTTCGGCTTTATTTCAATTAACATATATTTTTAAATAGTTTTGTGTTTAGAGAACAATAACAACACTGCAAAAAATGTATCAATAAATTGTGTAGAAACTATTTTCACTCAGAAATTGCTAGTAAATTTCACAATATAAAATTGCACAATATAAATATATACTTTATATACTGTGTGTGTGTGTGTGTATATATATATATATATATATATATATTTTTTTTTTTTTTTACAGTTTCAAAATTTAATTTTAGTCTTTACACTGTAGATTTCCTAAAATGTATTTGGTCACTAACATTTTGGGGTGCCTCTGTACACACAACCCTTTTGGCCTCTTTATTCAAATAAAAAATACATATATAAATAGGTCGTGTTGAAAACTGGACAATGGTCTCCATTTTAAAACATTAAATTGTGGGCATCTAACCAGTATACCTAGGTGGCTTTGCATATCCAGGTGAGATGGAGAATTGTTGGGTTTATGGTAAGTAAGCACGCAGATCTTCTTGACACCCAGTATTGTGCTCTTGTGACTCTCTGCTTGATTAATGCGGCTTCCAGTTTACCTTTTTTCTCTGGGTTCATTTGACAGGTCAGTGCATAAATGCATTTCACATCACATCATGCTCATTTCTCCTCAGCTTTAGGACAGCTCTCAAATCCCATAATCCTTTGGAGCTCCTTTACTGCACAGCACCCACCCATCCCTTTCTGTGTCTCTTTCTGTCTCTATTTCCTCTTGCTTAAATCTTCCCATCAGGTGGTCTCTTGTGCTCACACACAAGCATACACTTGTGTATTGTGTTTGCATGCTCATGAGATCCACACACACAGCCACACACACACACAATTGCTCATGTGGAACGGGGTTTCCAGGATCTGCCAGCATTAAGCTACAAATATGCTCACCGCATCAGTAATCAAGACAATGTGGATCAGCCAGGCTTTTCAGGTAACGTCTGGCAGAATGAGTTCTGGTTTCTGTCACAATCTGACATTACCCTGTTTATCCTAGTTTTAACATCCGTCTTGAGGGATCAAGTGGTCAGCTGGTAGAGATCGTCATCTTACATAGCTTGTTTAAACAGATCTAAATATGTATATTTATTTGCCATGTTTAAATATTATTAAAACTTAAAATAACTGTTTTCAATTTGAATTAAATGTAATGAATATATACATGATCCATCTGAAATTATTCTAAAATGCTGATTTGGTGCTCAAGAAACATTTCATCTTATTATTCATGCTGAAAGCAGTTGTGGAAACTGTGATGCCATTTTTTCAGGATTTTCAAGTGAAAGTTCAGAAGGACAGCATTTGCTGGAAATATAAATCTTTTGTAACTTTATAAATGTCTTTACTGTCACTTTTTAACAATTCAGTCAATCACTGCTGAATAAAAGTATTAATTTATAATAAAGTATTAGCTTGATTAATGCTCTTCTTACTTTTGTATTTTGTATTTAGAAAATTTGGTTTTGTTTCCAAAGCACCAGTACAGAACAATACATGGATCTATTTGTCACAAATGTAATGTAAAGTTTCAAGAGAACAAACGAGTCAATTCATTTTTGCTGAAGGCGAGTAGAAATGAGATACAAATTCTCTCTGCTTGCCTGTCAGGAAAGTGAGTGAGAAATCATAAATACACAGTTTGACCAATTCATACATCATCAATAATGGTGCAGTTCTGTGATTTACTATGAATCGTACCAGAGTTCAGATGAACCCTGCAACCCTTTTTAGGCAGATTCGGGTACAGGTCATGGGTGTACATCCACGTTCACATTATCCAAATGAACTAAACTTTGACATCAAACAAACATTGGTACTGTTTTCGTTAAAGACATTTTAAAACAGTAGTTATGGTATGAGATGCTGAGAAAACGCATGACGCAACAGCAAAGATGTCCATCTTAATGGTTATGACTGCATTTGAAAGAATGAGTTTAAAGATGAAGCTTCCATGACAGTTTTTTACCATGTACTCTACTGTACTTGTGATTTTAAACAGCACAGCATATTGTTATTTGGCACAAGTTCATGTGAATTTTTGGGTGATATGTGTGACCCAAATGTCTTGTCAATGGGTTTACATTTTTTGGAGCGATAGATTGGAGAGTATGAAAATATCGCTTTGTGTTACACAATACACTGGATCTCAATATAGTACATGCTTTGATTCTCAAGCCATAAATCTTTGTGGGAGGCGGGAGGTATTGAGACTTTATTTGCAAGGAACTGGTCCATTTTTCAAAAGCATCCATGGACAAGGATGGATGAAGTCTGTGGGGAGCAGAGCTGGTTGGAGTCATGTTTTATCCAAAGCCCAGTGGGTCCTCTGGAGGAAAGAGTTCCACGGATTCTCCAGGCTGATTGGGATGCAGAGGGAATGTCAGATCGACAGGAGATTAGAGTGAATTGAGACATATATCAGAGCAAGGGAGTGCTGTCTTTGATTGGGTACTTTTCAGGGTGGTTTGCCATCCACAAACCCTGCTTTCATTCAGTTCTCTTTCATTTCTAGTTCCCTCTCTCACTCATTCTCTCTCGCTCTCTCTCTGACAGGTGCGGAATGATTTGACCAATGAGCTGGAGAAGGCAGACATCCAGATTGCAGACACTGAGAGTTTCTCTAATGATCCCTGTGTGAATGTGAAGAAACTAAAGGTAAGGGAACTCATGTAGGCCCTGCCAACAAAATATAACTAGCTTACAGTGCACAATGTCCCACTCAAATATAAATACATATATGTATGTCTATACATACCCTAGTGAAAATAAATATACTAAAATGTATTTAGTAAGTATACTAAACTGGTATGCTTAAATTCTGCTAAATTAGAACAACTAATTTTGTACTTAATGCATTTTAATTGTGTGGAAGAAGTGCGGAAGTCCAACTAAAGATAAACTGAAGTATATTTGATTGTGCTAAAGTGGAAATATTGCAAGTGTACTTCAGGTAAACTTTAAATATATTGTATTTAAAGACTGATATTATTCAAAGATCATACAATCCTAATCAATAGTGACATTAAAACACATTCTGGGCTTAAAATTAAGAAACGCGCATAAGTAGTACTCCAAAAAAAACACATTTTTATATCAGTAAGTCTTGAGCGATATGTCAGTAAATATGTTAATGGATTTGAACTATATTTCATATGAAATAAATGTATTTTAAAAATATATTGCTTTTTTACTAAAATAAGGATGTGGATTTGTTAGATGTAACCTTGTGTGTTGAATTACAACTGAACAAAAATTGCTAGTTTTAAGCATAAATCTCACTGAATGTTGTTACGTTCATGCTAAAAAATAATAAGAAAAAACACCAGTGGGTTAAAAAATATCTTATGGACTGCTTCTCATCTAAATTTGTCTCATTTTAATAATGTTTGCTCTGAAAATAGACCAAAATATGACAAAAATCTAATCTCATTATTTTTATTATAATAATGCAAATAATTTTGTTTAAAATAAAAATTATAATTTTTTAATTAGAAAATGTAGTCTATTCCTAGATTTGTTTAATCACATTATGCTTTGACACTTCCCTTTTAATATTAATAGGGGGAAATATATAAGCAAATACAAATATACAAAATATCATAGTTGAAAGGTGTGGACCGTTTTTACTGAGTACAAACATTTGTGTGAACAGGGAGAAGCTGACTCTGTAATCATGTGATATGCTAATGATATGCTAATGAGATATTATGTCATTGCTTAAGCTTTGCATCCTTAGCTTTGGATGTCTCTTAAAGAGAATGCTAAAAAGTTTTCTTAGTCATCATCATAAACACATAAAGTGGCAGGAATGATGCCATGATCGATTTATTCGGGTATGTTTATGACCTGAATAGCCATTGTTCCATTGTTGTCTGCTGCTTCTCTTACTTTGCAATTTCAATCTAAAGGTTTATTCCCACCTTTTTTTGCTGAGGCATTTTTTTCACAGTGAAACTACTATGACTTCTTTTACCTGCCTGACTTAGTACCTCCATTATTGCAACTCCCCAAATGCAATTCTCCAAGTCAGATGTTTCACCAGTTGACAGCAACTCTTAGAGTCCGTAAATTCAATTTTTTTTCAATATTTCACATTGACATGGCTCTACACAAAGTCCAGAGCAACAGTAACCAGTTTTGCATTATATAAACCCATATAAACAAAATGTTGAAACTTTTGACACTCACATCCACTGTAAGTTGGTTACCAATCGCTGTGTAAATGTGGGAAAGTCTTGCAACCATGGTCTTGGTAAAGTGAGTGGTGACCGAGGTCCTGGGGCAGCCTGGCGAAGATCCAGCCTGCATTTTGCCTGGTTAGAAGAAGCTTGTGTCTGCCAGGACTCCAGGACAGCTGGAGCCACTTACACAGCTGGAGGGATTCAGGTTAAGTGCCCACGCCGCCGGAAGCGGCAGCAGGCTTTGTAACGGCTGCTGATTGTGAAGCAAGAAGCGCCTGACCCAAGCGGTTGGTCCTGAAAACTGAAACGGGAGTATTTCACACAATAGCTCCAATATCTCAGCATGTTCTTTGGCACCGCTGAAGTGCTGAGGGTGGTATTGTGGCAAATGAGACAGTCTCTGAGAAACGTCTCAAGGAAAGCATTTACCACAGGCCACACATACACTTTCAAACAGCGTTTGAATGCGGCCCCATCGTGAACGCTGTTTATGTCAATGTTCCTAAGATTAAAGCAGGTCTGGTATCAGATTCAATGCATCCGCTGTGTAACTGCTACTGTTTTCAGAGCTGTCGACAAAATGCTATCCCACCCACTGGAGTCATTATTTTCACTCCTGCTTGAACATGATAGTTTTCATCTTGTGCAGCTCATTAGCTGTGCATGTTAAATGCTCTTCCTGTAGCCTCATGCTTGAGGATAACATCCCAAGAGGGAAAAGCAAAAAATAGATTCAGAGATGATTTCTTAAAGTCGCTGGTGGGCATTTCAATATCCCCACACCTGTGACACATCTTTTGATGGATTGGGCCTTGGCACACGTCAAACAAGACCGACTGACTTCCATCTGTAATTTGCATTGGCATTTGCTGGAATCAAGGGCAATATAGTTAAGAAGGCGGAGAGGGATATTATTACACCCTGAAATGCAGAATGAGAAAAAGGATACTTAACCTCAGAAGAATACATTGGTCTCGAATATGTAGGTGTTAGCATGGCATTTAGCACATGACAGGCGTTCTGAGTTTTTATTCATTTTCATGGTTTCAGTTTTGGCTTCATGGACTTGAAGGCCCTGTGTATAGAAATCTTGCTCCAGTGATGGATTGATTAACCCTTTTTCGCACAAGTCAAAAACTACCTACCTATAATTCAAAATGTGCATTAAAACAGAGTGATGGAAACACTGCTAGTGATGCAGACAGGGGCGGACTGGGACAAAATTTCAGGCCGGGAAATCTCACACTCATCCAGGCCATCTCATACACCCACAACAAATTCTGAAACATGGACAACCCTATTAGCCTATTTGTATGACCATCACATAAAAAGGTCTTTAGTTAGGGCCGTCGAAAATAGTTAAAGGTTCTCTTTTGAACTGCACCTTCACTTCACTTCACTTCTTCACTTCCCTTTTCCTTTTCTTTATTTTTTCCATTATCTCTGTCACTCCCTTTTTTCTTGTACCTGTCTCTTCTTCACTAGCAGGTCTACTGTTATTAACAGAACTGTGTTCACCTTGTTGCAAAACAACCACCTCATTGCAATTTGTTTGCACATAATGTTGTTATTTCTCTTAAAATGACTTAAATACCCAAGCTTTAACAAAACCTATAATTCATACAAATGTATTAAAACAAATTTTATAAAGTGCCTAAAGGCCAAAATTAGTACATTGAAAATCCTAATACTGAACACACTATTGTTTTTGGGCTGACTGATGTTTTTGTGTTGCTGTTTGCTCTAGATCCCTCCCTTTCTCTACAATAAATCCATGGGAATATCTGCCTGATAAATGTATTAATGTAACTTTCCAATCGATTGATTGGATTTCTGATTGATGATAATAATGGGGTGCTGCCAGCCTAACGGATGCTAGCAGTTTAATACTCAACTAGGTTAATAAATACAAAATTACAGTTGTGTATTACAGATGAAACTGACCTGCACTTGAAACCCTGAAGAGGATAGTAATTTCACTACATTTAACTGTTTCTTCTGGCCGTTTCCTCTCCTTCCTCGAGTCCCACGCATCGACTCATCGACATTGACTGTTTGACGGAGACAAGGAACAGACGTGAAGCGCGGCGCTGCCAGTCAAGACTAACCGATTTATGATTTATTATCGATTAGGGAATACCACAATCAAAAATGATCACTTTGGCACATTGGGAAGGCAAAACAATTTATACAAAATAATTAATTATAAAAAATAAAAAAACACATAGGGCAGTGGGCCAAATTAGCCGCCAGGCCACTGAGAAACGTCCCGGTGCTCCTAATGGCCAGTCCGCTCCTGGATGCAGAACTGGACGAGGTGGAGACACAATGCTGAAGTGAGCTGAATTGTTTATGGACTCAATCATGCAGAGTGAATGCTGGTTACAGATGCATATCTCTGTTTCTCTCTGGATATTAAGCAATTCACACTGCTGATACTGTTTTTCTGTAATACACTTGGTGTTAATATGTCTCACCTAGGAAAGCAAACACATACTAACTGCATTTTTGGAAGATGCTTACATATTTTTTTGCTGCTTTTCTCATGAAAGGCTTGCTTACTTTTATTTTGGGGCATTTTATTAATAGAGACGGTGAAAGAACAGACAAAAAAGTGATACGGAAGAGTTGGATAACAGGACTGGGAATTGGCCCAAGCCGATGCTGGTGGAGTGTGTGAAATAAGCCATTTTATGCAGTATTGTGTGGTGCCTCTAGTTGTGCAGAAATGAAACATTTGACTTGTAAATCAGACATTTTCAAATATTTGGGGACAGTTGGCTTTTTTAATATTATAATTAAATGTTGTTTTTTTATGCTATTTTATTTTAGAATGAACCGTTTGTGCTTACCAGCCACTTTTCATCATAGGTTTTATTGATCACGCTTCATTTTAAGTTTAAGGTTTAATTAACTAACCATTAACTATGCCTCAAGAAACCCCTAATTTGCTGCTTATTAATAGCTAGTAAAGACGTTAAGTTATTAACATTGTTATATTACGTTGTTAAGGTATTGGGTAGGAAACAGCCAATATGTTAATAACAGGCATGCTAATAAGCAACTAGGTAAGAGTGAGAAATGGTCCCTATACTAAAGTGTTACAGTTTTATTTAAATCTCTTTAGCCATTTAATACCTGTTTTAATTTGTTCTCTGCTCCTCTCTATAGGATAATGACGTTCGGATCATCATCGGTCAGTTTGATGAAAATCTGGCCGCTAAAGTCTTCTGCTGTGTAAGTTAGCTAGCTTCTTGTCTCAAATCATGCTTCAGACTGTGAAAGGCCTGTAGATTTCTTTAGCATACTGAACATGTGCCTCAAAAACATTTAGCTGTGTCAGCATTGAAAGGACTGTTGTCGATATGTTTTTTCTTTGGCTGAAATGAGATGTGTGTTGAGTCTCTGATCTGGTGTGTGTGTTCCAGGCCTACAACCTGAATATGTATGGCAGTAAGTACCAGTGGATCATCCCAGGATGGTACCAGGGGAACTGGTGGGAACAGGCGAACTCCACAAACTGCACCACTAAGAAGCTTCTGACAGCCATGGAGGGCTACATCAGCGTGGATTTTGAGCCTCTCAGTGCCAAACAGATTAAAGGAATATCAGGAAGAGTGAGTGTCTGCAATGCGGTGGGATCTCAGGAGTTATGAATGAGATTTCTGATTTCTGACAGAAAAAAATATCCACCATGTGGAATAGGAAAAAATGTCTGAAGGATCGTGTGACACTGAAGACTGGAGTAATGGCTGCTGAAAATTCAGCTTTTTATCACAGGAATAAATTACTTTTTAATATATACGTATATATATATATATATATATATATATATATATATATAGAACACTGTTATTTTAAATTTTTATAGTATATCACAATACAACTATTTTTTACCATATTATTGATTAAATAAATGCAGCCTTGGTGAGAATAAGAGACTTGTACCTGAAAGTTAAACCAACTGTCATTTTTGTAATTACAATCAATATTAAGTAGACAACTATGAATGGTTTTAAACATGTTTGAAACCAACATGAACACAAATATCAGATTTCTTAGAACATGTTTCAAAGTAGATTTTTAAAAGATTTCTTATTTTTAGACGCCGCAGGAGTACGAGAAGGAGTACAACCGCGAGCGAGAGCAGAAAGGAGTTGAGGCCAGCAAGTTCCACGGCTTTGCCTACGATGGCATTTGGGTGATTGCAAAGACCCTCACGCGCGTCATGGAGCTCCTCAGACACAAGGAGAGGCACGACACGCACCACAACTTCACGGTGGATGACCGCGAGGTGGGCAAAATGGTTCTGGATGTGATGAATGAAACCAACTTCTTTGGAGTGACGGTAAGTTTGTATTACCAGATGATCTACAGCTCGTCTTTGGGCCAAATACAGTATCTGATCAACCTGTTTACAATTCTGTTTCACTGCAAAAAGCTATGGTGACTTTCAAGATTTCATTATAGTTTGAGCTGTCAAGTGACGTTTCCTAAAGCTGAAAAGTTGTAAAGGCCATATTGTGATCTCAAAGTGAAAAGAGGGGTATACTTTTATTGCTGCAAACTGCTTCCGAGAGGCTGAGGGAGGGCAGACATTTCAGAATGCATCTTGGGATTGAAGGCTAGTAATGCTAAACACGCAATGTAGCTGACAGAATAAGAGCCAGATAAGAGGTAGGGAGATAGTTGTTATGCAGGGAGTGTCCCGTCTGCAGACATCACTGAATGTGTGTTTGTTTATGAGAACACACTGCTGCAGGCTGCCAAAAGTGAGAATCACAGAGCGCAAAAAGAAGGTAAGTCAGCAAATCTAAAGGAACGCGCTGAAGCTGAACCAAACTATCTCTCTTAACAAAAAAGGAAGGACTTTCGATATTGCAGTAGATGCTATTGGTTTGGGAAATGAATAGAGGTTAATGGGGATTTGGGGTTTTAGTAAAGTATGTCCCCTTCATCTTCAGCTTTTATCCAGCAGTTATCTCTCATGTGTAGCAGAGTATGTTTTATATTTGCCCAGGCTGCTAACAAACAATGCATGTGCCGAGAGACCTCAGCGTCGAAGCTTAATGGAGAGGAAGGAAATACAAAAACACATAAAAAGGAAAATATTGCTGGAAGACCAGTGGAAATATGAGCAGAAAGGCAAACAAGCGCATGTGGTCATTCTTTTCCCTCTCTATAGAAAAAGAGAAGATAGATCAGCACAGTAATGGTTACTGGCCAACATTACAGATTTTATTTATTGATATCAGTCAGTATTGTATATTTAATTGAGAATTTCCACAATTTTTACATTTAAATTACTTTTGCTGTCATCTAACGTTCAATTAAAGTGAATCCTTTAAAAACACTAATTATTTCATAATACTTTTAAATGCAATCTTTAGCAAATCTTTAAGGCTGAAAAATAACTCTGTTAATAAACAATTTCTGTTATTATTTGCTGTTTAACATGTCAAAAACAAATTAACGTGATTAACACAGCTTTTTTTTAAATTCCTGAAGTAGCCAAGCTATGCTAATGTCTTTTACCTACATCCTATCGTTACAGTAGCAATATGATCATGTTATCTGTAACTATGATTACCCATTAAATAATAATAATAATATATACATTATAATCGTCAGTCCTGTCTTCCTGCTTCTTGTGTTTCCCCTCCTCTCATGTCCATATTTGGTGTTTCCTGTTCCTGTCCTCGTTCCGTCTCATCATTAGTTCATTTGTCTGTGTTTGATTACTCCTCACCTGTTTCAGTTCTCCTCATTTGATTCCCTAGTATTCTTAAGCCTTGATTTTCCCTGTGTCTGATGTCCGGTCTTGAATGTCAATCGTCATTTGGTGTTTGTCCTTCCGTGTCACCAGCGTTCCCCAAGTTTTGTTTAATAAAATCTATGTTTCAGAGTTCCTCGCCTCCTTGTTTCACTGGCTCCTACGCACTGTGACAATACTACAAATATGATGTATGTGTGCATTTATTTATTTGTTTGTTTATGTGAGAATATATACATGATTACAGTTTTTAATGTTGGGAGCAATTGATCAGACTAACCCTTCTCAAATTAAATATCCATTTTTATGTGTGTGTGTTGCCTAAATTCACTTATAGCATTTGAAATGTTAGTTTTAATTTGTTTTGTGATTTATTTATACAAAATAGAGTTTTGATGTTGTACATTTATTGGTTATCCTCCATAAAAGGACAATAATTATCCGCATTTTAATATCATGCATCACTACCTAATATTCATGATCTCAGATTCGGATTTAAAATAGGACTTCTTATCAAAGCTGAATGATTGCAGAGAATCGTCTGGAACATAGTCCCATAAAACTAGATTGCAATCTGACTACAACAGATTTAGTGGTCTCACAAGTATCAGGTTTGTCTCGTACCAATGGCTGGGTCTTTGTCCAAAAGAACGAGCTGTTCTAGCTTCTCCGTCAGACTTTGAGTCCTCTGAGAAGAGCTATCGATTGAGTGCCAGCATGCCTCGGGAAGTAAAACATTATCTTAGAGAAGTCTCTGTGGGTCATTTTGAGTGAAGTGTGGTGCTGTGCTGCTTTTATTTGGTTAAGAGAGGGTTAGCACAACTTTCTTGATGGTACATTGTAGAAGCAAATGTACTTTTCCAATAAAAAGTTTGGGCTCAATAGTATATGCATTTTTAAAGAAATTAAAATGTTCTTGAGCAGCAGAATTACATATTAGAATCATTTCTGAAGGGTTATGCAACACTGAAGACTGGAGTAATGGCTGCTGAAAATTCAGCTGTACCAATACAGAAATAAATAACATTTTAAAGTATATAAAAATAGAAGACAATCCTAAATTGTAATAATGTTACACAGTATTACTGCATTTTTGATCACATACATGGAGCCTTAATAAGCATAATAGATGTCTTTCAATAACACCTTAACAGCCTCAAACATATGAATGATAATTTAAGCGTCAGATTTCACATTGTTTTCTTGTGTAAGGATAGTATAAGTATAAGGATTCTGATGAGAATCAAGAAGCACTACTGGTCAAAAGTGTTGAAAACCTAATTTGTTCAGTTTTTATTGAAATTTACACAGTTTAATGTACTTAAATCAAAGCATACAAAAAATACTTAACTGGAGAAATAAGGAAATCAAAATGTAATCTAAATGTCTAAACCAAAGCCTTTTTGCAGATGTAACAGCAGATGAAAATATTGTTTGTAAAGCTGTTCTCAGCATTTGCAAAGTTCCCAAAAATGTGTTGCACTTGTACAGTATGTATAGCATTGCTTTCACGCTTGTGTGCTAGTCTTTTTGGTTCAGGATGACACTTACTATGTACATCACAGACTCTGGATCCAGCAAAAGAGTCAGAGACCATCACGCTTCCTCCTCCGCGTTTGACAGTTGGTGTCACACTAAGAGCAGCCATCCCTTCACCTACTCGATTCCGTATACAATTTTTATTATGTTCCAGTTTTTGTAACTTAAACATGTTTCTTGGCAGTTTTACCACTTACTTTTCTAACTTTTCAAGTTACTCAGTGTATTTGGACTGCTTAAATTTAAACATACAAACATGTATTCTAAAACATTATTCAAATATTATAATATTAGAAAAGCTGAAAATAGACTATTGCACTGCAGATGTGGACTATTGGGACAAGCAGTCAACATCTTTATATATATATATATACAGTGTGTTCCTTGGCTAGGGGTATCACGATTCACGATTTATCACGATTCTTCGTCATGTTGGTTTTTCTATTTTGCAAGCTGTTTGAGCAGTACAGCCAAACTAATTTCCCTATTATAAAGACAAAGCCTTTAAAGGTAACAAGATATAAAAAGTATGGCAGATATTTAGGCCAAAGTGGGTGAAGATAAAAATCTTTGTCATTATTTTATCTTTGTTATTAAAAAATGAGAACAAAGATACACATTACAAATACACATAATATACAAATAAAATAAACAGTGTTTTTTTTTCAGGTAGGCTACAATAGATGTATTTAGCAGGAGCATTCAAGAAATTGTATGAACAAATATACAAATAAAACACTATATAGATTGATTCCTATTAAAGAAACTGTTTTAAGGTTTTTCAGTCAAGAGTAGTGAGTGATGTTTCGATTTGTGTTTGCTGTTTTATTAACATTAAAGGAATAATTCACCCCAAAATTTAAATAGGCTTTTTTTATACCTTCATTTACTCACTCAAAAGTTGTTTTAAACCTGAGTTTCCTTATTATGCTGAACATAAACACTATTTTGAAGAACGTAGAAAACCAAACAGTTGCTTGTCCACAGTGTTCTCTACTGTCAATGTGGACCAGCAACTGTTTAGTTACCCACATTCTTCAAAATATCTTCTTACTGATGTGAATGTATGTGGCACTGTACAGTATATTGATATGGCAGTGCCAGAACAGCAGCTGATAGAATGTGTGCTGTAGCAAGATACAACGATATTTATTCAAAAGCAGATCATGGAGACATTTTTATCAGGACCGCTGCTGGCCAAATGGGTGCCCTAAGCAGGATTTTATTGAAAAAAGTATTTCAAAAGGATTGAAAGTGACGTGACATACTGCCAAGTATGGTTACCCATACTCGGAATTCGTGCTCTGCAATTAATCCATCCAAAGTGCACACACACACAGCAGTGAACACACACACACCGTGAACACACACCCGGAGCAGTGGGCAGCTATTTATGGTGTGGCGCCCAGGGAGCAGTTGGGGGTTCGGTGACTTGCTGAAGGGCACCTCAGTCGTGGTATTGAGGGTGGAGAGAGTGCTGTACATTAACTCCCCCCACCGACAATTCCTGCCGGTCCGAGACTCGAACTCACAACCTTTGGGTTACGAGTCCAACTCTCTAACCATTAGGTCACGACTTCCCCCCCTTGTTGTGCTCCCTCCCTCACTCAAATATTATGAAAGTAAAAAATAAAACTTCCATAGGGGTCAAAATAGAACTTTAATAAATATAAAAGTAAATAAATTGTAATTAAATTGTATTATTTACAAATTACAATTGTAGCTCTAGACAGTTACCTATGGCAGTAATACAGTTGTCTGATTGATTTTATGGTCTCAAGCATTCAGAAGTCATGCAAAAGAAAATTAAGCAGTTTTACTTCGAAAACCATGGTTATTTTTTGTAAGGGTTGTGATGTCCACATGTTCGTGCAGGCTTCGTTTTCATCTTTTTTTTCTTTTCTCGGCACCGGATTGCTGATATCTTTTCACGGGCATAGTTGTCCATCAATTATGATAATCTGCGTTCAGCCGCAAACATGAGGTATGAGCGCCAGAGCATGCTCTGGTCAGCGCCGGGCGCGGGAATGGCGCGTCACGTGTTTTTTTTCTTTTTTTTGAGCAACTGGGATGGTGCCCTACGCAAACTGTGTAGTCTGCATATAGTATCGTTCATATCGCACAGACCGGACCGCAATAGCACGTTAGCGTCAGACCTCAACGCCCCCCTGTGCACGCAACTTTATATGAATGCATACAGTCATTGCATCATCAGTAGACAGTTGATATCACTGAATATGTATGAGATATTTCAGGACAAAACTTGCTGCTATAATAGGCTGTTTGGTTGGTTCGAGAGAAACATCATCATTTGCTTCTATCACCTTTATCACCTCAACACACAAGGCCTGAGGGTGCCTTGCACACCTGTGTGACCTCCATAAGACCTCCTGCCCGGCCTGTCCACACCTCTGCACAGACTCGCACTCACACACACGGATAAAAGGTGCCATCAACATGTTTGACCCATCAGCCCACACCTGCAGCGCAACACAATCTATTTTCAGCTGCTCTAATGTTATGAAACCAGTCTAAAAAAAGAAACCGAGAAAGACTTCATTGATTTAGAAAAACTCTCCAACTACAGTTTGAATCTTAAAGTGACATAATCATCTTTCTTTCTTCCATCAGACACAAAAGGAGATGTTTTGCAAAATGAATAATGAAAGCGATGGTCCTGAAAAACATTTAATTTGACAAAGAATACTGCAGTTCACATTATATATTGTTTACACACATAACTCTGAATTGCAGCTTTAATGTGTTTTGTGAAGGAGAGCATTTATCCAGCGCGCCCACGTCAGAGCAGCTAAACAAAGAATCATATTGCATTGTGACCGGAGTCTGCTCAACACTTCAAAGACAGCCGTTTTTAGAAATACGATCGCTTCTGAGTTGCCCCCCATGATTTTAATGGGCTTCTAATTATTGCCATGGTAATGCAGTATGCCTTTCACCTGTTATTTTATTGGGCCGAGTGATCCCAAATCCTTTTAAATGGCTCATTAGGCAGCTTCAGGGGCAGACAGACAGCAAACCACATTTAAACGATTGCTTTTTTTAAGACATAATGAGCAAATAAGAAAATATTTAGATCCAGTGATGGAGCGTTTAAAAACTATTTATGTAAAAATGCTATATACCTGCCTGCGCTCTGATCAGATATCCATGATTAACCTGCAACATCTGATACTACATATTTGAATTCATGATTCTGCAGGAAATTCCTCTGTTAATGATTATGTTTTGTATCTGAGTGATATAATTAATTATTTTTTATTTACTTAAAATTGACTGGCTTCTTCGCCTTTGGAAGATGCATTTAATCCAAAGTTTCTTACAGTGCTCTTATTGTTGTGATGATCTCTCAAGGGCCCAAGAAGGATCTTGCAAGTTCTCAGTAGCCTTTTTATACTTCCTGGACCGCTGTTATTTTCAGTTGAACCTATAACTTTTCTTCACCATTGTGCTACTTCTTTCTAAGGCTTTTATTAGTAGTGCTTGCTGAAGTAAGAATAAATATACCTAAATTATCAATTTTATGATCTTGATACAAGATGTTTATGTAAAAATATCTGATAAATATTATGTAGAATTTACCTACTTACCTGCAGCGCAACACAATCTATTTTATAATATTCAGAAGTGTGACAATATTTAATTTGATTCTTTTCTTTTCTGTTTTTTTCCATTGTCTTATCTTATTTTATTTTATTTTATTTCTTCAGTAAAGCATCCCAGTCCTCCTCAGCTGGCACAACCTGACAACCTCTCAGACCTAATTTAACAAATCAATTGTGCTGCAATTAAAAATGTTTGCCTCAAGAACACAATCAATTTACAGATCTTTACTCTAATATATGGCTTATAAACAAGTCTTGTGCCAGACTTCAAACTATACACTCGCAATTTGTTGCTGTGCCTAGAGTGAAGGAAATGGCAACACGATGGAAAATTGATCTTTGTAAGATCTGTCCAACTTGGATTATGTGCCATGATATTAATAATCTCAACTGTGCAATCGAGACTTCTGCAAAACTGTCCATTTACACGGGATAAGCAGCTCTTGTGAAGGTTCTTCGTTGTGTGTTTCTGCAGGGTCAGGTGATGTTCAGGAACGGGGAACGCATGGGAACCATAAAATTCACCCAGTTTCAAGGTAAGTCCATTAGATGGTCATTTTTCATGGTTAACAATCCTTTGTATAGGACATGCTGGATCAAATATAGGTCCTTCAGCCAAAGTTGATCATCCTCCATCTTACATGAACATCTCACTCCGTGATAGTGTCATTTCGTAGAGTATGTGCGACAAATATCTCAGCATGACGGTTGTGCCATACATCACTCAGATAGCCGACATGCTCAGTCGGCGCTGTCCTGTAGCTTAATGGGGTCAGAGAATTCCCCTGCTCGGCCCACTGATGTGATTAATCCAGTGTGTGTTTGTGTTTCCTGAGGGCAGAAGAGATTAACTCTGGTTTGTGGGATTTAATCTCGGAGCAGGGATTCCCCCCTAGCACCCCACGGCAGCCGCAGGCCAGCGTTCCCCACCCTCTTCAGTCTTATCTGCTTTAGCACAGAGGCTTCCCCCATAGTGTGTTACATCACCTCTTCAGACTGTATTTGAGAGCAGGCCGCAGGATCGGAGGGCTGTTTGGCTGAAGGGTGATTGAACTGTCTGTCAATATGAAGGCGAATGGCAGTGAGAGAAAAATAATGAAACAAAGAAAGAAGATGCTGTTATCAGCAGTGCACTAGAGAGCGTCTCCTTCTTCACCGAGAACAATCACAACTCACACTGGCCTAAAGCACAAGCTTGCTTTGGGCTCCTTCTTTATTTGGGGTTCTCACTCTATTACGGTGCTTTCTGTCTTTCTTCATCACTCACTCTCATATTCTCTCAGATGCTGTCTTTCTCCTTCATTATTTACTCACAGTAACTCACTCACTCATACTCATCAGTCAACTATTTTTATCATGCACTCACATTCTCATTCATATTCATTTACTGTCACAAGCCGGGTTTCCATGCAAAGTTGCGAATTTAACTTATTTGCAAACTTAGAATATCGCATAAAACATTTGTGAATAAGCACCATTTCCACTAAATATCACTAAGAAAAGGCCCGGTCCCGCTGGTTAGTCAAGTCAAGTTACCTTTATTTATAGCGCTTTATACAATACAGATTGTGTCAAAGCAGATTTACAGGTTATGCCGTCCCATAGCACAAAGTAACATGACTTTTTAAACAGGGTGATGGAAACATAGCTACACATTAAGTTGTTTGCCTGTTAACTCACACTCATTTATTCATCCATTCGTTAACACATATTTATTTACTTTCTCATTTATTAACTCCATTTATTTATTTATTTATTCAAATCTGAGCAGATTTTAAAACATTAGACATCACATTGTTTGCTGACTTTGTAAATGGTAACAGAGAAAAACTGGTCATCATACACTAAAAGGCTGAGGATCACACACTACCAGACTTTCAAGTTGTTCCAAACACAACACACTCACACAAAACATGTGCCTGATGGCTATGAGATGCATGACAAATGAAAGCAATATGTGTTCTAAAATTGGCTTAGAATATCAATATGTTTGATATCCTGGAAGGAATTATAGTCTGAATCTACACTATTTGATTCTGTCAAAAATCTGCAGCCTAGATATGACATTTATAAACTAGGATTGTCAATGCCAGACTGTAAATTGGGGCAAAAATCTGGGAAAAATAATGTAGCATAGTTCAGCTTTGAGTCATTCATTCACTCACTCACTTTCTCGCTTATTCACCCATTCACTTTATTCATTAAATGACTGTACTTTCAGTCACACACTGACTCTTTTTATCATTCACACAAAAATCACTTCTTGGGTTTTTAATGAGTCTTTGTAACTTTTTTCCAGTAAAAAAAAAAAATATCCCTGAAATATATTTGCTTGAGAAACAACCCTGCATATGATTTCATTCACTAGTTTTCAGAGAGTGCATCATTAATACAAGTGTATTTTTATCTTACTGTACTGGTAGATTTTATTTATTTATTTAATATCAGAATCAGAATCAGAATGAGCTTAATTGGCCAGGTATGTTTACACATACAAGGAATTTGTTATAGTGACAGAAGCTCCACAGTGCAACAGAATGACAGCAACAGGACACAGATAATAAAAGAACAATATACAAATAGGCAATATACAAAATGGCAAAAACACTATACAATACAGACACTTATGTGTGAGGTCTGACATGAGCAACTTGGTTAAGGTTTTGTGCAATTTTGCTATTTTGTTTCATTTTCTAAATTGTTCTAATTGTTTACACTTAAAATAAATGAAAAAATCTGCCAGCGCAGTAAGACAAAACAAACTTGTATTAAAGATTAGAAGTATCCCATTTTAGATAAATAAAATAAAACAGATATTTTAAGAATAATTCATTCAAATTTCCTTGTCAATGTTTCATTCATTTCCAACCTCTCTCTCTTTGCTCATTTCTCTCTCTTTTCCTCCCTCACTGGTAAAGGATAGGAAGGGGTAGCCCAGGCTGGATATTTAAAGATGTTCTGATCCTCAATTGAGCCTGCCATCCATCTTTAGAGTCCCAGTCTGTCAGCTCCTATATCACACCCACTGCCACCACACACCAAACCATCTGGACAAGACACTCAGAGCCATTTCTTAACCTAGTTATTTTACAATGACCTCCTGGCAAGATTCTGTTCTGGCCAATCTGTTTCTTTCTTACTGCATTTTTGACAAAGACTTAACCCTGACCAACATATAAGGCTTTTTAAGGAATTACAGTTGACAACAAGTAACTGAACACTGTCTACTAGTTTACATGCTTGCTGTCTTTTTAGTGTCCCATTGATCTCATGGTCAAACTAATGATGACATTCTTTACAGCAAAAACATGTACACGGACACTGCTGATTATTCACAGTCAATGATTATCCTTACACAGCAAGACCATATAGAAAGCACAAAACCTAATCTAGTTCGGTGTTTAAAATGTTATTGACATTAATGTTTTGCCTGGTTGAACCCACAGCAGTTAAATGGGAAAACCTGAAACCATCAGATGAATTGCAATGAGCAGAATGTGGGTTGGCATCCCAAGTCATATTCATATGGTAAATGTTTAGCATTAGCAGTCTTGAAAACACATGTATTTCCAGGAGCCAAGTGATAAATATCGTATTTCCCATGTGCTCTGTTTTTAAGTGAGTTTTCTTCCCTGCGAGTGTGACAGTCAATATCCACAAGCAGTTGTGAAGCGCACACCAGGGAGAAATATTGAGTTTTAAGATGGCTTTTGGAATTGACTTGCTTTGTATTTGGCCTCTGAGAGTAAGTCTTGTTCTCCTGGGAGGCTATTGACACTAAGCTTTATTTTATTGCATCTGTGGATACGTAACCTTAAATTTCATCTAACATCCTGTTATCATCTTTAATACCCAGTTCAATGTTATTTTTGTCAACAAGGCTTTTTTGTTTTGTCAGCAGTAATAAAACATAACAAAAAAGATGCATCATGGTGATAATTAAGTGAGAAAAAAAACTAAGAAAAAATGCATGTTAACTGCACTAATAATGTTTTTAGAAGAAAAAATTGGTATTTTGATAACTGGTTAATTAGCTAATTCAAACACTTTTGTTTATATTAGATGAAATTACTAAATATTTATTTGGTCTTTTACAGTTCGGCACATTTTTATGTTTTCATATTCATTATTAATTCAAAAGTTTGGGGTCAGTTTTCAACATTAATAATTACAAGAAATATATATTGCGCACCTTAAAACCATTATTTTAAACTGTAATAATATTTCACAATATTACTGTTTTTACTGTATTTTTGATCAAATAAATGCAGCATTTGAGTGATAGGGTATGTCATATTTTGCACTAAAATGTTTTTGTGAACTATATACCATTTAATTCATAGTAAAATTGGCTAAAATTAATAAATATAACAAGACTAAATATTGACTAAATTTAAAGAACATTTTATTCAAAACAAAAACAATGGGAAAATGTACTGACTGTATCCTTGTCGGTGAAGCTGTTATGTTTTCTGAATAAAGTAAATCTGTTTTTCTGAGTTATACGTCATGAGACAGTGTTTGTCTCAAATCATTGTTTTTGCAGATTTGCATATCAGGTGCATTTTAATTGATGTGCAAATGCATAGGTTGCGATTTACATACTTTTTAGGTCAACATCGCCCTGAGCATTTTGGGACAATATGTTGGACTGGTTCTGCAGTGGAGTGCACAGAAACTAAATTTACTGTCTATTGTCTTGTTTCTCCCTGGGGGCCGCTGACTTTGAACACACTGCTCTTATCACCACTGTCCTCTTGTTCTTGCTGTCTTTCACAGAGGGTCAAGAGGTGAAGGTGGGCGAGTACAACGCCATTGCAGATGTCCTGGACCTTATCAACAACACCATGAGGTTCCAAGGTAGGAAAATCCCCGTTTGTGTGTGTTTGTGGGTCAGCGTTAGACTGAGAGGGAGACAAGGTTCACACGCCTGCCAATGTTGTGTACTCACTGTTCCATGTGTGGTCATCTGAATAATTAAAAAGTTATTTTTCTGTTTGCTCACATTGACATTCTTTTGTTTGTTTTTTCCATAATCCCTGGATATTTCTTTTCTTTTCAAACTGCCTCTGTGGAAAACAGTGGTGGACAAGAAATACAAAATTTATAAAAAAAAAATGTATTGTCTTTAATGGAACTTGGTAAGAGGATCTGAGGGAATCATTTGTCATACTTACTGTAAAGCCTGATGTATGAAATAATAGTCAAGAATTTTTTTTTGTTAAATAGAACAGATTGTTGAACCTAAAATAAAAAAAGCATATGTGCTTTTTTGAGTATTGTATTTGATACATAATCGCTTAAATAGTATGATATAGGTCAGGAGAATACGGAGCTCAAACCCAAGGAGGAAAATAACACTCGATTTGAGGGAAATTATGCAAACCATATAATCTAATGCAATTTGATGATGATTGTACAAGTAAGTGCTCCTCAAAAGCCTGTTGAATTATATTTGATACTCACATTTTAGCATGATTTTCCATACACAGTTTTTTTTTTTATCTAGTCCCAACTTGCTTCCATTCAGCAAGTGTGTATCTTGTACAAAAGCTATATACAAAAAAATATATAAAAGCTATTCTTACATTTACTTTATAAAAATATGTAAATATTTCACAGCAAAAAGAAATATGTACCACAATCTGAAAGAGGAAGTTTTTATAATAATAATAAAATACCTTTTACTACCTTAACGGGATAGTTCAACCCAAAATTTTAATTCTGTCATTCAGAAAATTCACCAATAAGAACTTTGTTCATCTTCGGAACACAAAAGTAAGATATTTTTTATGAAATCCAAAAGCTTTCTGACTCTGCATTGACAGCAATGCAACTGACACGTTCAAGGCCAGGAAAAGGTAGTAAGCACATTGTTAAAATAGACCATGTGACATCAGTGGTTAAACCTTCATTTTATGAAGCTACAAGAATACTTTTTGTGCACAAAGAAAACAAAAATAATAACTTTATTCAGCTAATTCTTCTCTTCCGTGTCAGTCTTCGACGCCCGTTCACGAGAGTACCACATTGAATGTATGTGGTGTGGCTGACACAGAAGCCAGGTTTTTCAGCAATGTTTTGATTATATTGTTAATTTAAAGTCCAAATTTGCATATTAAATGTGGCGCAGTAGGCTTTAAGTGGGGAAAAAGTTCAAACACTGACCACAATTTAAGTTTGTTTTCTAAATTCGACTGAAAAAGATTCTAAACCATTTGCTTTTGAGCTAATAGCAGTAAAGCCTCACAGTAGTGCTTGAAAACACCCAGGTTGTCAAGACATCAAGTTTGTTCACGCAAGTCACGCAAACAACTCTTGACTCTTTTTGTTGACTCGTTTGGTTTAAGTGCTTGACTGTCTTCCAACTTCCCATTATGATGTAAGATCTAATCGCATCTTACATCACAATCACCGCCACCGTTTTTAAACCCGTCCACAAACATTATTATTTAACCTTAGGTAGAAATAGAGCTAGTATTTCACTTGGTGACTAAATAACTCCATCAATTCTCCTTCTATTTGGTATGGCATTTTAAAAACTGAGTCATTTAAATTACACAGGAACGTCTTCCTAGGAGATGTCAAAAGCTTTCTCATAGGTGACGTTCTTAGAGGTGACTCTGAGACTAACTGACTGTGAACCATCATGACTCTTGTAGGTGTTGAACCGCCGAAGGATCGGACGTTTGTGCGTCTGCAGCGCCGGCAAATAAATGTCCCCCTCTACAGCATCCTGTCTACCATCACTATCCTGGGCATGCTCATGGGGGGAGCCTTCCTCTTCTTTAACATCAAAAACCGCAACCACAGGTCAGTGCTGAGCAAGGAATTAGTTCAAGAATAAGACCATATTGAAAATCAGGGATTATTTGTTTCATATGGAAATCAGTTTTTAATATTTTGATCAATGTAAAATAGAAAAGTTAAGATAGGAAAAGTTCATATTTAAGAGTCTGCATTCATTTTGAGTCAATCTAGATACATTACTGTTAAAAATGTGGGATCAGAAAGAATTTGGCTTTTTTTTTTATTAATAATTTTATTTATCAAGGATGCATTGATTTAATCAGCAGTGATGGTACAGATATTTATAATGTCATAACAAATTCAGTTTCAAATAAATGCTGTTCTTTTAAACGCTCTATTCATCCTGGAATCCTGGAAAAACATATACTCTTTAAAATGTTTCCTGAGCAGCAAATCAGCATATTAGAATGATTTCTGAAGGATCATGTGACACTGAAGACTGGAGTAATGATGCTGAAAATTCAGCTTTACCATCACAAGAATAAGTTACATTTTAAAATATTAACATAGAAAGGGTATTTTAAATGGTAATTAAATTTCACATTTTACAGTTACTGTATTTTTCATCATATATATATATATATATATATATATATACAGTATCTCACAGAAGTGAGTACACTCCTCACATTTTTGTAAATATTTTATTCTATATTTTCATGTGACAACACTGAAGAAATGACACTTTGCTACAATGTAAAGTAGTGAGTGTACAGCTTGTATAACAGTGTAAATTTGCTGTCTCCTCAAAATAACTCAACACACAGCCATTATTATCTAAACCACTGGCCACAAAAGTGAGTACACCCCTAAGTGAAAATGTCCAAATTGGACCCAAAGTTTCAATATTTTGTGTGGCCACCATTATTTTACAACACTGCCTTAACCCTCTTGGGCATGGAGTTCACCAGAGCTTCACAGGTTGCCACTGGAGTCCTCTTCCACTCCTCCATGACGACATGGAGCTGGTGGATGTTAGAGACCTTGTGCACCTTCTGTTTGAGGATGCCCTACAGATGCTCAATAGGGTTTAGGTCTGGAGACATGCTTGGCCAATCCATCACCTTTACCCTCAGATTCTTTAGCAAGGCAGTAGTCGTCTTGGAGGTGTGTTTGGGGTCGTTATCATGTTGGAATACTGCCCTGCGTCCCAGTCTCCGAAGGGAGGGGATCATGCTCTGCTTCAGTATGTCACAGTTAGGGCTGTGCAATTAATCGCATGCGATTCTCATGCGCATTTCGTCAGTAAAGTCGGCTCTGTGATTGGCAGTCACAGTACATGTTGGCATTCATGGTTCCCTCAATGAACTGTAGATCCCCAGTGCCGGCAGCACTCATGCAGCCCCAGACCATGACACTCCCACCACCATGCTTGACTGTAGGCAAGACATACTTGTCTTTGTACTCCTCACCTGGTTGCCGCCACACACGCTTGACACCATCTGAACCAAATAAGTTTATCTTGGTCTCATCAGACCACAGGACATGGTTCCAGTAATCCATGTCCTTAGTCTGCTTGTCTTCAGAAAACTGTTTGCGGGCTTTCTTGTGCATCATCTTTAGAAGAGGCTTCCTTTGGGACGATAGCCATGCTGACTAATTTGATGCAGTGTGCGGCGTATGGTCTGAGCACTGACAGGCTGACCCCCCACCCCTTCAACTTCTGCAGCAATGCTGGCAGCACTCATACCTCTATTTCCCAAACACAACCTCTGGATATGACGCTGAGCACCTCCACTCAACTTCTTTGGTCGACCATGGCAAGGCCTGTTCTGAGTGGAACCTGTCCTGTTAAACCACTGTATGGTCTTGGCCACCGTGCTGCAGCTCAGTTTCAGGGTCTTGGCAATCTTCTTATAGCCTACGCCATCTTTATGTAGAGCAAAAATTCTTTTTTTTCAGATCCTCAGAGAGTTCTTTGCCATGAGGTGTCATGTTGAACTTTCAGTGACCAGTATGAGAGAGTGAGAGCGATAACACCAAATTTAACACACCTACTTCCCCATTCACACCTGAGACTTTGTAACACTAACCAGTTACATGACACCGGGGAGAGAAAATGGCTAATTTTGGCCCAAATTAATGGCTTTGTGTTAAGTTATTTTGAGGGGACAGCACATTTACACTGTTATTACACTGTTATACACTTTACATTGTAGCAAATTGTCATTTCTTCAGTGTTGTCACATGAAAAGATATAATAAAATATTTACAAAAATGTGAGGGGTGTACTCACTTCTGTGAGTACATATATATATATAGGGCTGGGCGATATATCTCATGCGATATGCATGCGCATCTCGTCAGTAAAGCCAGTGCCTTGATTAGCGTTGAATCTCCATCACCTGTTTTCAAATGGAGCGGCATTTAATACACAGAGCCATAGTTCACTGAAAAGCTAGGCAATATCGCGTTCATTATCGAAGGCGATTCATCTGCAATAATGAAAGCGATAATGCGTAGCTTGTCAGTGTGATGGAGGTGATGGAGATTTACCCAGTAGCCCCTCACTGCAGAACAAAGATCCAGGGGGCGGGGTTGTATCCACATCTGTGGGGTGGAGATTGGTAGGTTTAGGGATGGAGATGGGTAGGTTTAGGGGTGGAGATGGATGGGTTTAGGAATCAGGGGTGGAGACGGGTAGGTTTAGGTATATGTAAGGTGGGAGGAGTTGGATCTAGAGGCAACCTTGCCCCTGGATCTTGTGTTCTTCATGCATATCGCATGAGATATATCGTCCAGCCCTATATATATACATTAGATCTGTGTATCTATCTTCTTTCTTTTTTCTTTTTTATTACAGTTCTGTTGTGCTGTACAGTTTAGTACAGTTTGAATGTGCACACCTATTTTTCCCCCTCAAAAAAAGTATTGATTCACAAAAGACGTTCTTTGATTTCAAACCTATTCTGATAATGTTACTTACAATGGCATAAATGTGTATAAGATTATTACAATAGTGTAAAATAAATGCACTTCTACTAGTGGTTTAAGACTTTTAGATGCCGCTATATATGATATAGTCATAGGTGTAGATGCACATATAATTGCATTAGTTAATAAATAATGAAATGTGAATATTTAAGATATCAGATGTGTGCTTCCCTCCATTTGCAGGCTGATCAAAATGTCGAGTCCCTATATGAATAACCTGATCATTCTGGGGGGCATGCTGTCATACGCCTCCATTTTCCTCTTTGGTCTGGACGGATCCTTTGTGTCAGACAAGGAATTTGAGACCCTCTGTACTGTAAGTAATGACTGATTTCTGTGAATCAGATGTGAATATGGGTAAACCAGGGGTTAGTTGTCACATTTTTACTCCCATAAAGGTTCTAAGTTTTTTTTGTCTGGCTACAAACAACTATAATGGATAAACTGTCACAATAATAAGCAAGCATAACGATTTTAGTGTTAAGAACTTTGATAATTATTATACTATAGGACTAATTTATGACATTGGTGTTATAAACATGCAAACCAGTGCTGGAGAAAACAAACTTTTGTGCAACTGGAAATTTAACTTGAAACTTTTTAAAGATTGAAACAACTTCCCCTGAGACAACTAGACTTGGTCTCCTCTGTATCTGAATCTGAACACTTTTCACCTCTGCTACTCAGACTGTGTCACCAAACTGAGTAAGCATGATTGGATGTGTCTCGTCACGCTTCCACTGCCTGTTTGCATCGGACCATAATCCACCTTTTAATTACGAGGCTTTGGATACTGCAGTAGCTTGAGTCTCAGGGGAAATAACTCACAAATGTTTTGAGCAGGACACATCAGAATGAGATCAGATCAGAATGAGCTTTATTGGCCAGGTATATTTACACATATGAGGATTTTTTTATTCATGCTTTCTTATTAAATAAAGTATTTTTTTTTCTTTATTTTCATGCTTGCTTGCTTGCTTGCTTTATCCTAGACAAAATGGTTTGAACTTATCAGGGATCAACAATAATGACTTTTCTGCTAATATTCTTTCAACATTAGCAACCTGTTTTTAACTATTTAGAAATTAATTATATTGTTAATTCCAGTAAATAAATAAAAACAGGTTACAACCATTCATAGTAAATTTCCCTGTGTTCAATCAACACCGCTTAGTGTAGATATGGGAACTGGTTCCCATATCTACACCAAGCGGTGTTGATTTAACACTGGGGAATTTATTGTGTTTAATACAGTGTTTTAAACAATAAAATGTCGACTATAAATTCATAAATTTGGTGGAAAGAACTCATATATGATGATTTAATTATTAATTATTAATTTAATTATTTTAATTAACAATTTTAACATGTATTTGGTGACCATTTAAATCAGAAGAATTTACAACAATGCTAAACATATCACACATTAAAAAACACATAAAAATCTAAAAACATAATCTCTAAACAAGATCTAATGACAGCACTGCAGTTCCATAAACTGGCTTCAAACTTCCTAACACTGTCTCCAGGCCAGCAGGCCATCCTTATCGTTGATTGCTGCCTTTTACATGCTAAACTTTTCTTTCCCAGAGGAGCTCAGAATAAAGCATTTATGCATTTAGCAGACGCTTTTATCCAAAGCGACTTACAATTGTATTCAATCTATACATTTTGTCAGTATGTGTGATCTGTGAGAGAGAGCAAGAGAGACAGAAGATGAAAAAAAATTACGCCTCAGGAACTTCCACAGAATTCACCACACACCCTGACACCCAATTTGCTTTCCGATAGCGGGCTTGGGATCATTAGATTTTATCGTTTTGCAGTTTCTGCTGCGTTTTATTCTATATGCTGGTGTGTGTTAAAGTCCAATCTTATTTCAGTGCTAAAATTATAAGAATTTATGGTTTGTAGAAACCTTGTTTTACTTTCACATTTAATGTTTTAGGTCCGTACATGGATCCTTATTGTGGGTTACACAACAGCGTTTGGTGCCATGTTTGCGAAGACCTGGAGAGTGCACGCCATCTTCAAGAATGTAAAGATGAAGAAGAAGGTGAGAAATGGGCTTTCAAAGCATGTCAGATACAACATTTCACACTACATCTTGAATTAATCCTCATGGAGTGACATTCTATGCTAACTTGGCCAAAAACACTGGTACATGACAATCAAATGTCTTACATACAAAAAAATATCAATACAAATAATTTCAAATAATTATTATCAATATTTGATCTATTTGTTTACTGTTTGAATGTTTGGGCTCAAAATAAGTTTCTTTTGTTCACCAAGACTGCATTTAATTGATCAAAAATACAGTAAAAACTTTATTATTGTGAAATTAAAACATAATTTAAAACAGTTTTTAATTTAATATATTTTACAATGTAAAATATTCTTGTGTAATTAATTCAAAGCTGAATGATCCTTCAGAAATCATTCTAATATGTTGATTTGGTGCTCAAGAAACATTATTATTATCAATGCTGAGAAACAGTTGTACTGCTTCATATTTTTGTGCAAACTGTGGTATATTTTTTTCCAGGATTCTTTGATGACTAGAAAGTATTTAAAAAAAATTTTATTTAAAATATAAATCTTTTGTAACATTGTAAATGTCTGTACTGCCGCTTTTGATCAATTTAATGTATCCTTGCCGAATAAGAATATATTTTTCTTTAAAAAAAATCTTTCTGACCCCAAACCTTTGAACAGCAGTGTATATTATCACCTCTAGTCATATGGCATAACTGATTGGGTTCCAGTGAGGCAGAACACACAGGAACTGGAATAATTTGTCATCTTTGTCATTATAATCATCACACTTCAGTGCATTTTAATGGTGGTTATTATATAGAAGAATTATAATGCTAAAAACAGAACAGAACAATACCGCAGTTTATACATGGATGTTGGAATGTAGAGGTAGATAATGTGATGGAGAAACAATGAGAGAGAGAGAGAGAGAGAGAGAGAGAGAGAGAGAGAGAGAGAGAGAGAGAGAGAGAGAGAGAGAGAGAGAGAGAGAGAGACAAGTTCTATGCTTAAAACATCATTGGAAAGCAGCGTCGCCACTGGGCTGTCAGCTGTCTCATTTTTCGACTGCCAAAAAGCTAAAATAAATAAATGCTGTCTTCACTGAAGGTCAGTTTGCTATCTCCATGCTCAGTTTCCTGACACATCCAGAATCAGCCAGCACTGCTTGTGCTAAACAATGAATCTCTGATCTCTTCTAAAGAACAGTGTCTTCCTGCTCTGCTAGACATGGTCTTCACAAGTCTGTGTGTGAATTTCCTCCACAAGAAAAAGCCTCACACTGCTATGAGGAATAGTGCAGTGGGTCTCTTTTGAACAGAAGCTACGCACATGCGCATCCATGCAGCTCTTTAACACAACAGATGCATGCGTGTACACTGACCTCCTTTCATATGCTCTTTCTTTCGCTGCTCTTGTTTTTCAATTCAGTGTAAGAATGTGGAGAGTAAAGCAGCTGATACTGTATGACAGTGCTGTAAATTATGGCTAGCCACAGCTCCAGCACCCTGCTGGCCATCTTTATTTATAGAGTTCGCAGCCTACTTCCACTGCTGCTGTAGTCAGAATCAGTGGGATGAGATCAAGAGAAACATACACAGAAAGAGAAAGTAAGACAGAGAGTGATAAACATTGCTACAGAGACCTAGCCAAAACTTCAAAGTAATCATCCAGGTTCAATACGGTGTTATCTTAGTATTATTTATATACTATTAAAGTATTTATAAATATTTTGAATTAGTTTTTATTTTATATTTTCAGTTTTTATTTCCATTTTTGTTAGATTTTAGTCATTTTATTATAGGCTTTTTCATTTTTATTTGTTTGATTTATTTTGTAAATATTTATATGTACAGTAGCTTTTGTTATTTATTTATTTATTTATTTAAAAAATTCCCTTCAACATATTTTATTTAATTTAGTTGCCAAAGCAAGTTTTCCTCTAATATTGTATTTTATATCTGCTTTATTTCAATCAACAAATAAGAGTAATAGTTTTAGTTAATAACAGTACTGCTTCGATACACATTTGACAATATTGACAGCATTTGTAGAATGCTAATTTCTGAGCTTTCGTATTTTTTTAAACATATTTTTATTGTAATAAAGGCATAGAAGATAACATGAAAATATTCATTAAAAAATAATTTGTATATCTTAACTCCCGACCCCCCAAAGCATCCATAGCATCCAAAAGGTCCGAGCTTTCATATTTACAATGTAAGTAAACCAAGCAAAAGGTTTTAAATGCTGAAATGCAAAGCTTGTATATTTTAAAGCTTGTTTATTAAGTATAAAATTGTTGAGGTAACTAAGTGATCATTAAAACACAAGCTTAAAATTGGATTTCACTTTTTTTAGTTTGAAAGTGTGTAATGTTGCAAACGAAGCTGTTTTGCCTACATAAAGTCTGAAAGTTTGCAAACGAAGATATCATCTTTTAAAACTTAGTTCCGTTGTAACGAGTAACTGCATACAACGAGTTGCTACGGGTCGTTACATCAAGAACACAGATGCACCCTTAAAATTCTGCTACTTATGAATCGCGATTCTGTACGATGCTGAAAAATGGATCTACATGTATGAATTCAAAATCAAGAACAGCATGGATTCGTTTCAAAATCATCCTGTTCCTCGGTCTAAAGCACGGTTCTGCTAATCCTGCTCGCGTCTCACTGCCTGCATATCTCTCTCTTCGGCTCTCTCTTTCTCAGATCAGTTCTGTGAAAACACTTATTTTTACATACTGTAGCTATGAGAAGCGTTATACATGGGCGCTTGTGTGGTGCAGTACTGTATTAAAGCTTTAATCAGAATAAAACCGTATATAAAAGCTAACAGAAGAGTAGCATTTACAAATAATAGCGACAACAACAAACAAAAAATAAAAGTATCCTATGCTTTAATATAGCGCTTATTTGTATTGTACACCCAAATGTATACAAATGAGTTGCAGGCCTATCTGCCACTTGTGGCTGCACAGGCCACGGCGCATCATAGAGCCAGTGGATGGGGATTATTAGGCCAGGACAAGGGCCAATCAGTGGTGGAAAAGGCCATGGGATTTTTTAATTCAACCTCGGTTTGTCTCATCCGAATGAACAGAGAGTCAGAACTCGGTTTAACATCTCATCCTCTTTCAAAAAGCACATTGTTCACTAACAGTCTCAATCAGGGCGCAATTTAGAATTACAACGGAGCACATGCCGCTGAGGTGAGGGGCGGAACGTTCAGACGCGCACTAGAGACACTAACCAATCACAACACACGGGACAGCTAGCCAATCTGAGACCATCACATATTTCTGAGGGAAGGGCTTTATAAAACCGGGAAATGATCAGCGCGTTTATCAAAGAAGGGACAGAGCAGTGTGGAATAAAGGTAAATTATGTGAAAAATATGTTTTTTTTAACAAATGAAGCATTAACACATGTTAGACTGTACCCCATAAACACAATCAAGCCTAGAAAAAAAACAGTCAACCACACCTTTAAGGCTTTACTTTTAAAACTGTGTAAAGTATATTTTAATGTTTACTGTGCTTCCGCTGTAAGTGGCGTATTGAAACTTTTTATGGCAGCCAATTATATTTCCCAGATTATATCAATAGAGCTTCATTGAACCCAGAAGATTATTTTTAAAGTGGCCATTTTTTACACTTTTGGCTTTTAAGCATTTTTTTTTTTTAATTCTAAGGATAATGTTTCATAAAAATTTTGTTTTTAATTTAGTTCATTATTTTGGTGCAGTTTTTAACCCTCCTTTTTGAAGCTTTAAAATGTTGGACCAAGTTTCTAAATAGATTGCTGTCCAGTTATCATCTTAAAAATGTATATTTTGCATCTTTGATTCAATGTTGTGTAAATATGTTAACATTTGCCACTCAGATCAAATGATTGGTAAAGACAGATTAAAGTTAAAAACTCTTGTTCAATATTGGAAGTGCACAGTCAAGTCGGGTGCATTGCATTGTATACACAGTGTGTCACAATCTTTTATTTCTATTTATTTTAGAATTAAGGAGCGACAAAAATCCAGTTTTCCCTGATAATGGAGTTACGAATAAAGGTTTAGGAGTATGGGATGTAATTCCAGCTTGATACATTGCGTGTCATTTTTTTCCCCCCCCCGGTGTCTTCTCTTCAGTTTCACATTCACACTCAATTAGCAGTTCTTAACTGGACTCACTACATATAAATAAATTCAGAGACAAGTAATGCCCAGGCTCAGGGCTTTAATTTCCTCTGGCACTTCAGTGTGCAGGAAGCTCGCAGTGAGCTGACTCCTGCTCCACGCAGTGATGGACTGCTGGGCTTTGGCACTAAAGCGATGGCTGCTGTCAGGACTGTGTTTTGTGAGTGTGCATGTGGGTGTGCCATCTCTTTATCAAGCTGATAAGCAGTCTCACAGTATTTGACTCCGCGGAGAGCCCATCGCAAATCAGCCGCTGTTCGATGCAGGTCCGGTGGTCTGAGGGGTCTGTTACAGTCTCTCCCTGCCTCGGGGCGCAGCGAGGGCAATGCCAATTACCTCTGAGGATCATAAATCTGCCTCTGCTAGATTTAAATCTGAGATAGGAACAAAGGGAAATGGAGCAGATACACACTCAAACACATATGCAAAATATATGACATTCTTGTTTAGTTGTTTCTCTTGTGCACATTTCAGTTGATTGAAGATGCATTTATCTTCTGTTAAATTTATATTGATTACAGATTTAGGGATAGTTCATTTCCAAAAACAAAATTTTTGTCATAATTTTCTCACCCTCAAAACTAATGTTGTCTAGTGTTGTTTTTGAGACACTTGACTTTCATCACAAGGACAAAAACAGTTTGAATGTTCTTCAAAGTGTATGAACTCCTTTCTTGCAATTACATTAAATTGGAACTGAACAAAAATTGGAAAACAGGCAATTGATATATGACAAATGCTATAAAAGCAGTCTGTATGACTTGTGTGCAAGTCTTCTGAACTCATGCGATAGCTTTGTGTGAAAAACAACGAAAGAAATAGGTCACTTGAGAAAGAATTATTCAGAGGTTTTGTGAATCAGGTCAGTTGATTCATCAAAAAGATTCAGTTCTAAAAAATATTTTTTCATGAATCAGACCATGTTACTTCTCTCAACAGATGTCCAGATGTTTAGTACATAACTGTTTGCCACTCAAAGCTATCATATGACTTCAGACTTGGTATATAGTGCACAGGTCATATGGATTGCTTTTTGGAAACTTTTACGGTGCTGTTACAACTTTTTTTATTCTTGAAAGACATGATGGTGAGTTCACCCACATTTCTGGGTAAACTATCCCTTTAAGCCTTGAATTTCTTTGGTCTATCAGTCTAATTTCTTATTTTTTAGCATATATCTACCATTTTAAATATTTTTTGGCTGCCAAATAAGTTTAAATATTCATTATTGTATGGCGTAAACCTGCATACTGCATCATTCAGAGACTCGGACTGCATTATGGAACATACTGTGTCACAAACACATGGCATCAGAGATGTGTGCATCAGTAAATTTAATCAGACACAAGCACATGATGGCCTGCATAACTTAGACTGAGCACAAACACAATCTGACACTAATGCACCACATGCTCTTGTAGACCTGCAGCAATAATCTTGTACAAATGGTGAGCAATTTGAATTGTGAATACAAAAGCTTAAACAGAGCTATTGGGTTTTAAAACTAAATGTTATTGTTTACAAGCTCATAATTACTTTTTTACTTTTACTTTTTAGTCATTTAGCAGACGCTTTTATCCAAAGCGATTTACAAATAAGAAAAAGTAACTAAAACTATAAGTTAAAACTCTATCAATACTATATATACACATTTAAGAAAATGGAGAAATTAAATCAAATGACAAATGCATACAACAACATTTCAAAACTAACATTTAAATGAAAACAAAAATAAAGCTAAAACATTTCAAAATATTAAAACAACAAAAGGTATGAGTATAAAAAGGATTCTAACATGACACTAAGCCAAACACCCTTATATATATATATGTTATTTCATTTCCATGTAGTATGTTTAAGTTACGTTACTAAAATAAATACAATTTATTAAAACTAAAACTAAAGAAAATACCTATAAAGACATAATACATTCAGACATAATTTATCTAAAATTAAAATAGATAACACATCAAACGCAATAGTTTATCAGTAATCCTAAAAAAAGAAAAATATATATACACATTTAAGAAGATAAAGAAATTAAATAAAAATGACAAATGCAAAAACTAAACATTTATGAAAACATAAAGAAATGAAAACAATAAAGGACAATCAAAATTATCAAAAAAGGTAAACATAAAAAAAATTCTATTTACTTAAATACATTGTAGTAAAATTATAAAAACTAAAACCGAAGTGAAACAAGTAGTAGGAAAGAGGATAAATAAAAAGCGATACTTATATCCCTTGAAAAAAAAATGTTTTCTTAAAAATTTGGACCCCATTGACTTTCATTGAAAAAAACACTGATACATTTTTAATGTATCTTCTTTTGTGTTCTGCAATAGAAAGAACATCATTCAGGTTTGAAACAACATGAGAAAGATGAGAAAAAGTAGGCTAAATTTACATTTTTAGGTGATCTATACCTTTAATTGGTCTATTATGTCAACTTATTGCTCAGCCAATGGCGTGTGTTTGGTAGAGTGGTGTGGAGAGTAAGGGCATTTCATTTAGCTTTTGACATGAACAACCCAAATTTGGTAAGGTCCCAATATGCTGGGGTGCAAAGAGTATCTGCCACTTACTGTAAATAGCATTTATTTTTATTTGCACTTAGTCCAAATAACCTCTGCCTTAATTTTTAAGTTCATGGGCTATCTGTAGCCGTAAAGTGTGGAGTGAGGATTTTAGGTCTGCTATTTGTTTTTTGATCCATCATCGCCTTCCGTTTGCCGAGATGAAAGGAGATTTTGTGCAATAAAGTGAAGTTCAATGGTCATATGGACAAGCATTGCTTTCAGTGATTGTGCTAATGCGTTCTGAAGTATCATGATCCTGTGTTATTTCGAATGTCTGGCCATTTAATGAAACCATCAACCTCTGTTTGATTGAAGATAAAGAGCATCCGTTCTGATAGAATTCAGCATGATGCTCAATGGTCGCAGAGTAACCCACCACCTCCTTGTTTCCCAGGACGCAAGGTTTTGGCTATTGGTAAGCCATCAAAAGACATCATATCAAAACGAGTTAGCGTTTCTATTCTGAATCGCGGAAGAATTTGTCCGTTCCCGCCATTTGATTCCTCTAGAATACACGCAGGCCTCCTCGCGGTGACCTTTCCTTTGATTTGGGTTCTGTTCAGGTCAACCACTGTTAAATAGAAGAAAATAGAAAAAGATCAGACAGGAGCAGGGCTTTCATCCACAAAGCAAGAGAAGATCATGCGTTTGAATTGAGCGAACGGTCCATTGATGGTTCCTGGACATTTCGGCTACTTTCTCATCCCTTACTCACCTCATCCATTGTTTTTCTATTTTTTCTCTTCCAGATTATCAAGGACCAGAAGCTCTTTATCATCGTGGGTGGGATGTTGCTGATTGATTTGTGCATCCTCATATGCTGGCAGATCGTGGATCCCCTGAAGAGAACTGTGGAAGAGTACAGCTTGGAGGCGAGTCTGATTGTTTATTATTAATGTTGTATATAACGATTCAGCAGAATCCCTCGACCGGGTTGTAATGGTTAATCAATCCCAACTAAATCATAGTCACAGGTAGCTGAGATCATTGGGGAGTACGTAGCGGCCAAGGTTTTATTACCATCTGTGTTATTTTTGGTTCAGGAAGTGAGACGTCCTGCCCCGCCCCCAGATTCATGGTGGTTGGGGGCACAGGCCAGCTGGAATGTGGGACATTGGCACAATTACTTGGAAAAAGAGACACTTGGACGAGCCCTTCTCGTGCTGACACACAGAAGGGGAAGTGTGTGATTGAGCAGCGCTTCAAAATAGGCTGGACATTTTGAATGTCTGCTTGCTTTAGTCATGTGCATTTAGCCATGTGCATTCATGGACTTTAGTCAGACGCTGTCGCAAATGATTGGACGTGTTTAGCTGGAAGCAGAGCTAAAATGGACAATGTCTGGCCTTATTATGTAGTAGATGGTTGTTAAAGTTAACTTAATTTGTGTTTTTTAACTTAAAGGGATAGTTCACCAAAAAAGGGGAATTTTGGAGGAGTGTGATCCCTGTACTTAGTGTGTTCGAGAGTAAAAGGGCTGGCGACTAACAGACGATGTGGTTGAGTGGACTTTGCCATCACAGCGATGGAATCATGGCCGCTGTCTCTCTGGAGAACTCTTGCCAGGGAGATTAGTGCAGATTGATTGGTGCTAGGAAAGGGCCCATTAACTTTCCCATCACTCTAGGGTGTTTAGACTAGCTTCTCCGTCCTCCTCTTCCCCATCCTCTACTGTATATGTAGTTTATTTCAGGCCATTTGTATTTCTCAGAGGTCGAATAAGTTGAGAATGGTTGTATTTGACCATGCATTTGGTCTTAAAGCAAACCATTTAAGTGGCATTCACAGGGATACTGTCTGATGCCAGTATTTACCAGAGACTGTTGGGGACAGTGATTCGTGGTCTGATATAGTTGAGCTGAGTAGGCACAACTATACGTAACCAGCAGCACAGCAATTTGGCAACCCGTTAACAGCTGAATCTCTGTCATTGCCAACACAACTTTAAATGAATGTGATTTTTATGAATCGCTGAATAACTTTTGGCTCTGGAATAAACCATTTTTCACTGCTGCAGGACACTGAGAATGTTTTTATTTAAAATTAAGTAATGTCTGTGAGGCTGAAGACAATTACGGTGGACAGTTTGTCAGAAACTTGAAACAGAAGAATGTAAACAGATCTGAGCGCAGCGGACACATTTGATGTGAACGGCAAACTTCTGTGTTTAGAGATTCATAAACTGCTCTGCTGAAAACATTTACATTTTACACTTACATGTATGCATTTAGCAGACGCTTTTATCCAAAGCGACTTACAGTACATTCAGGTTATATATTTTGTTGTCAGTATGTGTGTTCCCTGGGAATTGAACCCACAACCTTTGCGCTGCTAACGCAATGCTCTACCACTGAGCCACAGGAACACTCCATTAAAAAAACAGGTTCCATTTCAGCTCCCTCTGATCCAGATTAAGAACTCAAACTTTGCAGAAATTTGTAGAAGGTAAAAAAAATAAAAAATATGTCCTACATAGAGCACTGCAGTTAAAAAAAGAAGAACGTGCAGAGGATCTTTTAAGTTTTATACCTGTTCTTTATTAAAGTCTAGGAGTGTGGTTGACATGTATAGCAGTCCCCTGCAGTGTGACATTTTTTATTTCTTCCAGAACTATTTTAAACAACCTTTTCTCTAATTCATGTATAATTGTATAGTAGTTTCTAAGACCTCATATTACTTTTTAAATATAATCTCTGACCATGTCACACCATATTTTTCAAAACTATTTATGTGAAATGCCAAGTATCATTTAAAAAATAATTACATCAAAAGTGACAGTAAAGGCATTTGTATTTAAAATAAATACTCTTCTTTTGAACTTTCTATACATCAAATAATCCTAAACAAATAAGCAGCACAGCTAGTTTCATCAATGATAAGAATGAATGTTTCTCGAGCAGCAAATCAACATATTAGAATGAATAAATTACATTTTAAAATATATTTCTAAAGGATCATGTTGCACTGGTTGCCCGAAGACTGAAGCAATGATGCTGAAAATTCAGCTTTAACATCGGATGAGATGTTAAACAGGACTCTCTGTGGTCATATCCCAATTAAATTTTAACTGGCCCTTGTCAATATATTAAAATACAAAACATTTATTTTCAATATCTGTGCTTATGATCAAATAAATGCAGCCTCAGTGAGCAAAATACACTTCTTTCAAAAACATTAACAAATCACATAAATCTCTAGATCTGTAAAGCATCAAAATAGCTGTATAACTGATCCTAAAATTGAGGTAAAAAAAAAAGTTAATTGATATGTTATTTGTCAACTACCCACAAACAGAAGAATCGGAGCAAATGAGCTTTTCAGATCATAAATAGCTTGCCAAACACAACTAATAAAAACCTTTCTTTCTTCTAGAAAGTGTTTTAGAATAGAGAAAGATTGTGAGTGTAGGTATAATGTAGATCCTGAGTGTTCCTCTGGTCTGATGAAGGACAAACAGTGGAGGGGCTGTTTAGCATTCAGCAGGTTTCTCCTGCAACGCTCACCATTCTCGCTCCTGTTCTCGTGTCGATGCTGCAGCAAGCGCAGTCTGCCTGCACATAGTATTGCAGTGTGGCATTGCCATGGCAACAGTCAAGGTTTCTGACACCCATAAACCAGCGCTGTCACTGCTGATACCCAAGACAAAAATACAGGGAAAGGCTTTGGACAGGCGCTGTAATGACGGTTACCTAGAAAACACACACTGAACGACACGTAAATTATGTAGAATTTTTCTAAGATGTTCTGTCAGGCTTTGTCAAGGGAGGACCCAGATGCAGAATGAACAGGGGGAATAGAATTTATTAAGAACAATGGGACAGACAGTCCACACAATAGGGCAGGGCACACAACCGTAGAACAGGCTGGTCGGAGAAGGGGGATAGCTCCAGACTCTGAGGCAAACGGGGACAAGGTAGCAGCTCAAGGAGCCCCAAGCTCGGCCCTGGGGATGGTAACACTTGAAGTCCCAAAAGTCAGTCAGGTCAGGAGAATCAGCAACCAGGGAGGACTAAGGGAACAGAGCAGGAACCAACAAGACAAACAAAGACAAGACAACAGAATGGACAAGAGATAGACACAATTCAAAAGTAAAAACTTGCAAACGATGACTAGGGGAAAACAAGAAATAAAACCGAAAAGTAAAAACAAAACTAATAAAATAAATACTAGAAATTATAAACTGGAACTTATGAAACCTAAGGGATAACAAAAGTAATAAGCTAGGAGTAAATGGCTAGAACTACAAATAAAAATGAAGAACAAAACCAAGCCTGGAACTGGACTATAGACTATAGACTAAACACAAGAACAAATAAAAATATAACAAGAAAACTAGATAGGATGCAAAAGGGCTGAATAGAAAGCTCTAACTAGACTAATGATAATAGCTAGGCGCAAACGCATTAAATGTACACAAACGAACCAGCAAAGACAAGAGGGAAAAGAAGCACCATAAAAAGGAGCAGAGCACATGAGGATCAGTTGGACACAATCAGTTAAACGAGGACTAGACAAGGACTAAACAAGGGGGCGGGGTAACTGGAAACAAGGAGGCAGGACAAAGGGGGCACATGGCCAACACAAACAAAGACACAACCATGTGCTCAGGCAGAATAATTCCACTTTGCCACTCTGATCTCCTTTTCCAGTGTGTATTTGGCCTGTTTATACAAGAATATACCCCCCTTTCTGTAAGCATCTTCTTTGGCCTGACGGAGCTGTCTGAGTTTTGCAGTGAACCATGGTTTATCATTGTTGTAGGTTAAACGAGTCCTGGTAGGAATGCACATATCCTCACAGAAACTGATATAAGATGTTACAGTCTCTGTGAGCTCGTCCAGATCATTTGAAGCTGCCTCAAAAACAGACCAATCAGTGAGGTCAAAACAAGCTTTTAAATCTTGCTCTGCTTCATTAGTCCATCTTTTAACAGTTTTCATAACAGGTTTAGCAGATTTTAATTTCTGCCTGTAGGTTGGTATGAGATGAAACAAACAGTGATCAGATAGTCCTAAAGCTGCTCGTGTGACAGAGTGATATGCATCCTTTATCGCTGTATAACAGTGATCCAATATATTACTGTCTCTGGTGGGACATGTGATGTGCTGTCTGTATTTTGGCAGTTCGCGGGAGAGATTTGCTTTATTAAAGTCCCCGAGAATGATTAAAACAGAGTCCTGATGTTTTTGTTCTGTTTCTTTGATCAGATCAGCGAGTTTCTGTAAAGCTGAGCTCACGTGCGTTTGCTGAGGAATGTAGACACTACTGCACTGATATTGCTGCACTGTGAATTTTTAAATTAAAGGGCCCATATTGTACACCTTTCTGGAGTTTTATTTTAGGTTTTGATGTCCTTAAGAATACATATTTGCAGTATAAGTACCAAAAACCATCTCAATGTATTTGTATAGCTCTTCTCTCAGGAGCTCTGGTAAAAACAGCTTGATTTGTCCTGTCTAATTAATATTCATGAGCCTCTCTTCTGATTGGCCTGTTGTTTTCTAAATGATGCATGGCTAGGTCAACCACAGGTAACTAGCCATATGTAGGGCCGACGTCACAATTACGTCACAGCGCTAGCTGCAAAACAATGGGAGAACTGTCCATTCAAACCAGTGCAGACTCAGCTCCACTAGGAGCTTAAAATATCATCTTGTTGTGATGTTGGGTGCCAGAATCGACGACAGCTGTGGTTAAACGCGTTTACAGCACACACTTCTTATCAGAAAAGGTTCAATAAAGTATTGTCTTTTGTTGTTATGGGCGTGTCTGAAGATTTCTTGCATCTCACGACTATGTCGTGTATGAAATAATGTCTGTGTGCATGTGTGTAAAACAACAAACTCGATTTATACATAATCATTTGTAATTGTATATACATTTTTGTTATTAATTGTGGCTGGAATAATGAAGTAGCTGTAAAAAATAGTTTCCTGCTGAAATTGAAATATATTTACTTCATCATGCCTAGACAGACACGGTGAGTTTGTCTTAACATGTTAGCTGTAATCCACCTCATAGTATCAGTCCTGTCAGATCGTCCATCCTTTGAGTGAGATTGTAACGTTACAGGCCGGCCGATCTGGTTTCGGCCGTTCAAGTTAATCTTTTCGGCATGTTTCCGTGTTGCTGTTGCTCAGCAATGGCATGGACGCAATGCTGTCTGGGGGTTTGACAAAAGGACGGTGGGCGGTGCTCGGGATGGTGACTGAAGGCGGTGACTGAGTAGTTCTGACATAACATTTTTACGGAAGTCTCAAGGGCTGGTGAAAAATCACAGCTACTTTATGCAGGCTGTGTGCACTTTACTGTGGATTGACTGTTTTGAAACTTATGTGGTAGTTACATATCCCCTAGACCTCTGTTCTCATGAAAAAAGCCAAGAAATTTCAGTTTTGACAATATGGGATTGTCATATATGTCATATTATATATATAGCACATCACATGTCCCACATATATATATATATATATATATATATATATATAATATATTCCTGCCTGTAGAAAGCAGAAGGCAAACGGAATACTATTTAAAAGAGACGTTTGTGTATATTTTCTATCGATCAAAATATGGTGATGGATGAAATGATGAAGAAAAGCATTAAAACATGACATGTGTCCAGATTGCTGAACACAGAAAAACACAGGAACACTGTCATTTATTGCTGCTCACTTGCTGCTTTGTCTTCATGAGTGAAAGTGAGCTGTCTGTCAAATTGTCTGAAGTGTTCAAATCCCAGTTTTCTCACTCTCTGTGTCAGACTGAGGACAGGCAGACAGCCATGAGTCACCAGGTCTTTTCATGTGCAAATGCTTGCTTTAAGAGGAACTTTTAATACAGGAAATAATTTTAACTAATTAAAATGTTAATTTTAATAAGTTTAAACATGTGTGCTTCCATTATGGCCTCTATGACTTAGATAGAGGTCTGGAGTGTGCTGGGGTCCGCTCTGACTGTACAGCTGGATCCACTTTGTTGGCAGGGGATCCAATATATATAGGCACACATATTCTAGCATTTTGGGGTCATTTGAATGCCTTCTGTTCATTTTATGTTGAAATAATGACCTTGCATCCACTAAATCAGTTAGTCTCGGTGGTTGGTTTTGCTTTTATGAATCACATTTTGAAACATGAAACATCAAGGGCCTCAAATACTAGAATTGTACAAAAGTTAAAATAAGTAGCTTCAAAAACGTTATAATTCAGTTATTTATCCATTCACATTCTTTTTTTTTACATTTATTTAAAATGTATAAGAAATGTATTTATTTACTTACTAACATGAACTTCATGTGTCCAGCAGTATGGCTTGACAGATCGCCCAGGTAAAGTCTATGTGTGGGAAATCTGGGAAAAAACAAATATACTTGGTTAATATATTTGGTGACACATTTTTATTACTATTATTATCTCATACACTTTTTTTATCCACCCAAGATAATGAAACCATCCGCAATCGATTAACTGTTGGACAATCTCCCCTCGCCCGTACGGCTCGTTCTGTGTGCTCGAGAACTGTCGACACTCCCACAGACAACCTCCAGTGTTTCCCATATGTTCATTTATTTGTGGCGGGCTGCAACAATATCCACCACCCGCTGCCATCAGCTCCCGCATCTCTCACACACGAGCGCAACTTTAGCACAATATTTAGCAACTTTCAGAACATTCTGGCTGCTTTTTTTTCCATAACAGGGACATACTGACAAACCTAGCAACTTTTTTGATAAAAAAAAAAGTAGCTATCGTTCAGTTGGAACGTCATGTCTCCAGAGTGCGAGGTCTGACTCTGAGGTCGGCGTCTGTTCTGAGCAGTGAGCGGCAGAGAAACAGCACTTTCAGCTGGCCGCAGCCGACTCGTCGTCAGTAAATCATTTACAAAACAGCGTTTCCAAGCACCTGTGGCTTACTGAGTGTTTGGACCTTTAAATATGAATATAATTCATCTGTTAATATGCGCAGAGTTTGCTACTCAGACACAGGCAGTGCACTGAATGAGACAAAACAGTAATGTAGCCAAAACCACCGCATATAGTCACTTTTTAGTGTAAGTTAGATGTATATTGATTTTATCAGACAATGTAAAGATTATAAATCAGGATTTAAGGAGTATAGTGAGAGTGCTTCCTGGTTAACATGCAGTATTAATGGGTCATACTATTTATACTTGTTTTATGTATGACAACAGAAAATATCATGTGAGCAGTTTTATTGGGCTTTCAGTTGTATTGCAGTATGTGACAGTTCATAGAGTCGAACAGATCTGAAGTGACAAAACTTGACGCAATGACGTCAAGAATATGCAAATTAATATGAGACGTCACCTGCCGCCACAAGTCTCACAAAATCCTTTTGGAAACACTGCATAATTTTTTGTAAAGATTTCTCCTTTAAATTCCAGTGGTTTCATTTACCGCACAAACCATACCGCATTTTTACATTCTTAGTAAGACATTTAAAGGGATAGTTCACTCAAAAATGAAACTTCTGTCATTAATTACTCACCCTTGTGTAGTTTCAAACCTTAAAGGACTTTGTTTATCTTCGTAACACAAATTAAGATATTTTTGATGAAATCCAAGAGCTTTCTGTCCCTCCATAGACAAAAAAGCAACTGACACATTCAAGACCCAGAAAGGTAGTAAGGACATTTGACAAAAGGACAAAAATACGCCAAAATACTGGGGATTTGAGGTTTTACTATCAATTTTTACTATCAATGTGATGTCAAAAATGTGATAAGAAAAGCAAAAGAAAAGAATATCAACTCAAGGTTCAAGGTTCAAGGTTTTTTTATTCATCACATACTCAATTATACAGAATATAATCAGTAGTGAAATGTAAATCAGGTCAGGTCCGCTCAATGGACAGTGCAAAATATGTAACACAACACAAGAGAATATATATAAATATAGGTAAAAAAAATGTTTTTACTTGCATAGTCAGGGCTCTCGGGTAGGTAATTTTTGTTTTGTTTTTCTTTATTTATGTTTTCTATGCTTTTCTCATAATGGGTTACCACATGCATTATGTATCTGTAAAGCTATCAGTAGTGTGAGGGAGCCACTATATGTTTTATGTACCCTTGAACAACATCCTTTTATTCACTTCTGTTTAAGAATGTCTCGGTAAAGCAGGGATAAAAAGCCATCTGTCCATTTGTGTCCTCCTCAGCCCATTTTGTGTATAATATGTTTGGATATTTGCAGAAGTGTGTGTGTGTGTGTGTGGGGGGGGGGGTGTTCAGTAATCTGGAAGGCCTTGTAGGACTCTTTATGTTAAACGGCTGTGGTTTGTGTGGGAATCAATGGCTCAACAAAACAAACTGGGTCATTTAGGGCTGAAAAGCCACTCACCTCACTCCTCCATTGATCATGTGTGAGGAGCAGCAGGGAAAACCTTGCTTTCAGGAGCAATGGGTTCATATGGACATGGTTATTGTCTGTCGCACCCATCAGTCATTTCAGCAGGAGCTGGTTGAGGCTCTGCTTATGTAACCAAAGATGTATACAGTAGTTGTAGTAGATGGTAGATGATTGATGGCAGTTTATTGAGTGTATATGTAACATAATCCTGAATGTGTCTTTGTTGAACATTTAATGCGACAGGTCCTATTAGATGCATGTGTTTTGGGCCTTACCGCTAAGCTTTATGAAATCCAGTTTTCTCCTCATGATCCAAGAAAGTCTCTCTCTCTCTCTCTCTCTCTCTCTCTCCATTTCCCTTAAATCATTCTGTCTTCACATTGTCTCTTGCAGTCATGTGGTCTGGATAAGCAGACTCTGTCTCTTGGCTCACTGTTGCTATGCAACTGCTGATTGAGCATGAGGGGGATGCAATTTACCAATTAGAGGCTTTCTAAATTAAAGATGGTGTCAAGGGTTCCTGTACTTAGAAAGGAGCGCTGTCCGCCAGGGCCATCTGATGTACAGATTGTTAAGGGCTTGAGACCCCTGCTACTGAAGATTACATTGTTTATGCAGCTACTTCAAGAGATTTGGAGCTCTCTGAAGCCCATTTGTTATGCACTGACATGCCAATGGGGTGAGTTCAGGTCAGTTTGGCCACTCTTGATGTCTCAATGGCAAAATTAAGTCCAGATTTTCTTAATTCAAGTTTTGGTGTAATTTAATGGATAACTGCATACTTTATTATGCTCACCAAGGCTGCATTTATTTGATAAAAAATATAGTAAACATGTTATTATTGTGAAATATTATTTCAATTTAAAATAACAGTTATTTTTCTTACCCCAGTTTTTCTTTCAAGCACAAATCTTTCTAATTGTAACTAATTTTAGCGATGAGAATCAGAATCAGAATGAGCTTTATTGGCCAGGTATGTTTACACATACAAGGAATTTGTTATAGTGACAGAAGCTCCACAGTGCAACAGAATGACAGCAACAGGGTAGGACACAGATAATAAAAGAACAATATACAAATAGGTAATGTACAAAATAGCAAAAACGCAATATATAATATAGACAATAATGTGTGTACAGGTCTGATATGTGCAAATTTGAAATGAAAAATAAGTATGTGTGATGAATAAGTAATGTATAACAGTATTGTGTGTTCCACGTTTACAGGTACATCTCAAAAAATGTGAATATCATGAAAAAGGTCAATATTTTTTGTCACTCATTTCAGAAAGTGTAACTCATATATTGTATAGATTCATTACACATAGAGTGAATTATTTCAAGCCTTTAATTCTTGACATTTTGATGATTATGGCCTACAGATAATGAAAACCCAAAATTCAGTGTCTCAGAAAATTTGAATATTACATAAGATCAATAAAAGAAGGATATTTTAAACAGAAATGTCCGGCTTCTGAAAAGTATGTTCATTTCTATGCACTCAATACTTGGTTGGGCCTCCTTTTGCATGAATTACGGCATCAATGCGGTGTGGCATGGAGGCAATCAGCGTGTGGCACTGCTCAGGTGTAATGGAAGCCCAGGTTGCTTTGATAGCGGCCTTCAGGTCATCTGCATTGTTGGGTCTGGTGTCTCTCATCTTCCTCTTGACAATATCCCATAGATTCTCTATGGGGCTCAGGTCAGGCTAGTTTGCTGGCCAATCAAGCACAGTAACACCATGGTCATTGAACCATCTTTTGGTACCTTTGGCAGTGTGGGCAGGTGCCAAGTCCTGTTGGAAAATGAAATCAGCATCTCCATAAAGCTTGTCAGCAGAAGGAAGCATGAAGTGCTCAAACATTTCCTGGTAGATGGTTGCATTGACTGTGGACTTCAGAAAACACAGTGGACCAACACCAGCAGATGACAAGGCAGCCCAAATCATCACTGACTGTGGAAACGTCACACTGGAACTTCAAGCAACACGGATTGTGTGCCTCTCCTCTCTTTCTCCAGACTCTGGGACCTTGATTTCCAAATGAAATGCAAAATTGACTTTAATCTGAAAAGTGGACTTTGGACCACTGAGCAACAGTCAATTTCTTTTTCTCCTTAGCCTAGGTAAGATGCTTCTGACGATGTTTCTGTTTCAGAAGGCTTGGTAGCCCTTTTTCTGAAGATGTCTGACACATAATCTGAATGAGTTCTATGCAGGTTTGAAAAAACACCATTCACACCTCCTGCAACCCACACCTCCCCTACACCTGCACTGTGACTCTTGATGCGGATTCCAGGTGTTTGACACTCTCCCAAGTGTTTGAATCGGCTTTGCTTGACAGTATTCTCAAGCTTGCGGTCATCCCTGTTGCTTGTGCACATTTTCCTACCCAATTTCTTCCTTCCAGTCAACTTTGCACTTAATATGCTTTGATACAGCACTCCTTGAACAGCCCTTTCAGTAATGACCCTCTGTGACTTACCCTCTTTGTGGAGGGGTGTCAATGATCATCTTCTTTACTATTGCCAAGTCAGCCGTGTTCCCCATTATTGTGGTTTCAAAGAACTAGAGATACTCACAATGTATACTGTATTGATGGTTATTTATTGAAACTCAAATGTAAATATTCTAATATTCTTAGATACTTATTTTTTACTTTCATTAGCTGTAAAAGCTCTAATCATTAAAATTAAAACAAAAATACATTTGAAGTGTTTTACTTTGCATGCAATGAATCTAAAATATATTAAAGTTTCACTTTTTGAAATAAGTTACTAGAAAAAAAAAATCACCATATTCTATTTTTTTTTAGATGTACCTGTAATGTCTGGTGTTCATGAGATGGATTGCATGAGGGAAGAAACTGGTCCTGTGTCTGGTCGTTCTGGTGCTCAGAGCTCCGTAGCGTCGACCAGATGTAGTATGCTGGATGTCAGGGGTCCAAAGTGATTTTGCCAGCCCTTTTGCTCACTCTGGATGAGTACAGTTCTTGGTGAGTGGGGAGGGTTGTACCAATGATTCGCTCAGCAGTCCGGACTACCCTCCATAGTCTTCTGAGGTCAAATTTGGTAGCTGAGCTGAATCAGACAGTTATTGACGTGCAGAGGACGGATTCAATGATGGCAGAGTAGAACTGTTTCAGCAGCTCCTGCTGCAATTGGTGAGTGGGGGGAGTGCAGGGGCGTTCCTCCTGAAGTCCACGATAATCTCCACAGTTTTAAATGTGTTGAGCTCCAGGTTGTTAAGACTGCACCATACAGCCAGCTCCTTAACCTCCTGTCTGCAGACTTGTCACAGTCCTGGATGAGGCCGATCACTGTGGTGTCATCTGCAAACTTCAGGAGCTTGACAGAGGGGTCTTTGGATGTGCAGTCGTTGGTGTACAGGGAGAAGAGCAGTGGGGAGAGAACACAGCCTTGAGGAGCTCCAGTGCTGATCGTACAGGTGCTGGATGAGAATTTTCCCAGCCTCACTAGCTGCTGCCTGTCTGTCAGGAAGCTGGTGATCCACTGACAGATGGAGGTGGGCACGTAGAGCTGTGTCCGGGATGATGGTGTTAAAAGTGGAGTTGAAGTCTACAAACAGGATCCTCACATAAGTCCCTAGTCTGTCCAGATGCTGCAAGATGAAGTGCAGTCCCATGTTGACTGCATCATCCACAGACATGTTTTCTCTGTAGGCAAACTGCAGGGGGTCCAGTAAGGGTCCAGTGGTGTCCTTCAAGTAAGCCAAAACCAGTCTTTCAAATTATTTCATGGCCACAGACGTTAGAGCCACAGGTCTGAAGTCATTAAGTCCAGTCATTTTGGGTTTCTTTAGAACAGGGATGATGGTGGAGCGTTTGAAGCATAAGGGGACTTTGCACAGGTCCAGTGATCTGTTGAAGATCTGTGTGAAGATGGGGGGCCAATTGGTCAGCACAGAATTTCAGACAGGCAGGTGACACACCGTCTGGGCCTGGTGCCTTCCTTCTCTTGATCTTTTTGAACACCTGCATCTTCGCTTATCTGCAGTGCAGGTGTAGGGGAGGTGTGGGTTGCAGGAGGTGTGAATGGTGTTTTTTCAAACCTGCAATAGAACTCATTCAGATTATGTGCCAGATGTTGATTCTGCAGAGTGCTGGGGGATGGTGTCTTGTAACTGGTAATGTCTTTCATACCTTTCCACACTGAAGCAGAATCACTGGAAGAGAATTTGTTCCTAAGCTTGCCAGAATAATTCCTGCATGAAACAGAATAATTCATTGTTATGAATTTTTCATTGTTATGTTTGGAGTTCTATTGTAACAGGGCTTTTAATAATCAATCTGTGAGACATTGAAAAAAAAACAGCAAGACACTACAGACGTCTCAAGTACTCATTTCTCCCAAAATGTCCTGTCTTATTGCTATCATACTAAAAATAAAAATATATATATTAAATTATAAAATCAGCAACCTTGAAGAATACGGTGAACTCCTTACTCTGTCTGTCTCTCCTTCTCTCGCTCTCTTCTGGTCCTGAACAGACACTCTCAATCACGACCCCAGACAGATCCATTACACTCAGCTCTACAGCTCCTCACAAAGAAGAAAATCCATTAGTGTATATGTGTGTGTGTGTTGAGAATGAAAGAGCGAACATGAGGGCATGTAATAGAAATAAAGATGGAGAGAAAGACGCACAGCTGCAATATCTCTGTGTCCTCCATGTGCCTCCTTTACGGCTGTTTTTAAGCATTGTCATCATGCAGATGCGTGTGTGTGTGTGTGTGTGTGTGTGTGTGTGTGTGTGTGTGCGTGTGTGTGTGTGTTGTGTGTGTGTGTGTGTGTGTGTGTGTGTGTGTGTAGTGTTCACAGTTTCACAGATATATCATGAAAAGTAGATTCCTTCATTCATTTAATAGTTTAATATAGCATTTTCAAAACATCATAGTTAATATCATAATTCCGTGGAGCCACATTCAAGCCACATCTGTTTGGTCATCTCAGATCATTTAAGGGTTGGATCCAGACTGAAGCTTGTGTAATTCCTAGTTACGGCAGAAACAGAGAAACAAATAGAGACATAATTAGCATAGCTGTTGTTCCATCCAAGCAAAAAATATTTGTTCAACCCAAGCTAAAGCATAATAATGTGCATTTGATCAGATATAACTGCAGTACAAGATTATGAGATGCATTATGAATGCTTGGCTAAAGAGATGTGTCTTTAATCTAGATTTAAACAGAGAGAGTGTGTCTGAATCCCGAACATTATCAGGAAGGCTTTTCCAGAGTTTGGGAGCCAAATATGAAAAAGTTCTACCTACTTTAGTGGATTTTGCTATTCTAGGTACTACCAAGAGTCCAGAGTTTTGCGACCTTAGGGAGCGGGTTGGATTGTAGTGTGATAAAAGACTAGGAGCTAACCCATTTAGGGCCTTATAGGTAAGTAATAATATTTTGTAACTGATACGAAACTTAATAGGTAGCCAGTGCAGAGACTGTAAAATTGCAGAAATATGATCATATTTTCTTGACCTGGTAAGGACTCTAGCCGCAGCATTTTGTACTATGTGTAGATTGTTTATTGAAGATGCAGGACAACCACCTAGCAGACTATTTCAATAGTCCAGTCTAGAGGTCATGAATGCATGAACTAGCTTTTCTGCATCAGAAACACTTAACATGTTCCGTAGCTTGGCAATGTTTCTAAGATGGAAGAATGCTGTTTTTGTAACATGGGAAATATGATTTTCAAAAGATAGGTTGCTGTCTAATATAACACCCAGATTTTTGACTGTAGAGGAAGGAACAGGACATCCGTCTAGTTGCAAATTGTGATCCAAGATATTCTGTGTACTGTTTTTTTGTTCCAATAAGTAATATCTCTATCTTATCTGAGTTTAAAAGGAGAAAATTATTAGTCATCCAATCTTTAAAATTGTTTACACATTCTGTTAGCTTAGATAATTTATAAGTTTCATCTGGTCTTGTTGAGATATATAGTTGAGTATCATCAGCATAACAATGGAAATGAATCCCATATTTTCTAATAATATTACCAAGGGGCAACATGTATATTGAAAATAGCAGAGGACCTAGGACAGATCCTTTTGGTACTCCATACTTTACTGCTGATAATTGAGATGACTCCCCGTTTAAATAAACAATGTGGTAGTGATCGGACAGGTAGGATCTAAACCATCTGAAAGCCTGCCCTTGAATACCTATATAGTTTTGTAATCGATCTATGAGTATGTCATGATCTATACTATAGTGTTGAACGCAGCATTAAGATCAAGTAAAACTAGCAATGAGATGTAGCCTTGGTCTGACTCAAGAAGCAAGTAATTTGTCATTTTAACAAGTGTAGTTTCTGTGCTATGGTGGGGCCTAAAACCTGACTGAATTTCTTCATAGATATCATTTTTTTGCAAAAAGGAGCACAATTGATCAGACACAACTTTTGCTAAAATTTTAGACATAAACAGAATATTTGAAATGGGTCTGTAATTTTCCAGTTCACAAGGATCTAGTTTTGGTTTCTTAATAAGAGGCTTAATAACCGCCAGCTTGAATGGTTTTGGGACATGACCTAAAGATAACGATGAGTTAATAGAAGCGGTTCTTCTGCTACAGGTGACAACTCTATCAATAATTTAGAGGGTACAGGATCTAATAAACATGTTATTGGTTTAGATGCAGTGATAAGTTTATTTAGCTCATCCTGTCCTATAGTTGTAAAGTACTGCAGTTTTTCTTTGGGTGCGATAAATTAAGCTGAAGTACTAGGCGCTGTAGAATCTACATTTGTTATTGTATTTCTGATGTTATCTATTTTATCAGTGAAGAAATTCATAAAGTCATTACTATTAAACTGTGAGGAATATTTAGATCTGGTGACATCTGTTTATTTGTTAATCGAGCCACTGTGCTAAATAAAAACCTTGGATTGTTTTGGTTATTATCTATGAGTTTGCGGATATGCTCAGTCCTGGCAGCTTTAAAAAGCCTGTCTATAGCTGGACATACTAAATTTTCCACGCAATTCTAAAAACCTCCAAGTTAGTTTTTCTCCATTTGTGCTCAAGATTATGAGTTTCTTTCTTGAGAGAATGGGTATAACTGTTGTACCATGGCGCAGCACTGTTTTCTCTAACCATTTTTAATTCGATGGTGGCAACAGTTTCTAACGTATTAGAGAAGATATTTCCCATGTTGCTAGTAATTTTGTCTAGTTCATTTGTATTTATGGGTACACAGAGCAGTTGAGATAAATCAGGCAGGTTATTTGTGAATCTGTCTTTAGTGCAGAGGTTCTCAATTCCAGTCCTCGCGCCCCCCCACTCTGCATATTTTGCATGTCTCTCTTTGTTAACACACCTGATTCAGATAATCAGCTTGTTAGAAGTGCGCTCCATGCATGAACTGTGTTCCGATTGACATGCTCCCTACACAGGGTCCATTGCTCCCTACTCCCTGAGCAGGGGAAATCCGCTGAAGTTTACTTTATTTACTTATTCATGGATTTGCGCTGCCAACGTCTTCACGCATGGACGAGTGTGACATCATATACCTCTGTAAATATATACAATTTTAATTCACGTCTTGCACACTTCAATGCACTTTGAATGGAATATATACGTTCGCTTCAAACTGGAATCATGGCGGAATATTCTGTGATGTCCACTTCGCAGGGCACTTACGTTCAAATAGAACAAACATCTGAAGCGATAAGAGTAACATACGAAATATGCAGAGCGGGGGGGCGCGAGGACTGGAATTGAGAACCGCTGCTTTAGTGGCTGGAACAAAAGTTCTGCCTGGACGATAACGAGGAGCCATATAGTTAATATCAGTAATATGGAAATGGTCAGTAACATCATCTCTTTGAGGTATGATCTCTATATCAGTAAGATCAATTCCATGCGATATAATTCAATCTAGCTTATGATTAAAACAATGGGTGGGCCCGGTGACATTTTGTTTGACTCCAAAAGAGTATTAGGTCAGTAAACGCAAGTCCTAATGCATCATTTCTATTATCTACATGAATGTTAAAATCTCCTACAATTAGTGCTTTATCAACATTAACCAATAGGTCTGAGAGAAAATCTGCAAATTCTTTTAGAAAATCTGTATATGGCCCTGGCGGTCTATACACAGTAGCCAGAGCAAGAGATGGGACAGATTTCTTTTTCATATCTGACAGTGTAACATTAAACATAAGTATTTCAAATGAGTTAAACCTGTATCCTGTTTTCTGAGTAACATTGAGAATATCACTATATATTGTTGCGACACCGCCGCCACAACCAGTCTAACAAAGTTAATTCTTATAACAGTAGCTTGATGGAGTAGATTCATTTAGACCAATATAATCATTTGGTTTAAGCCAGGTTTCAGTCAGACAGAGTACATCAAAACTATTATCTGTGATTATTTAATTTACAATAACTGCTTTCGGTGTGAGTGACCTAATGTTTAGGAGCCCAAGCTTTAAAAATTGTTTTTGTTAATTTATTTTGCATTTTTCTGGTTTAATTACGATCAGATTTTTTCTAGATCCTGCATTAAATTTATATTTTGCCCTCACTATACGGGGAACAGACACAGTCTGTAAAGATTGGACACTGCAAGTACTTCTATCATTTAAGTGGGTAGAACAAAAGTCATAGTAGTTATTTGAGAATTTGCTTACTAGTTAGATGGAGCGTAGCGTCCTGGAGATGTTGTCCGACAGGAGATCCGCACTGACTCTGCTGGGGTGCAGGCCATCAGCACGGAAAAGCCTAAGACGTTCGTTTAAAACAAACAGTCTACTGAACCTTTCGTGTCCTCGTCGATACGTGGGAAGAGGTCCTGACACGATGATCGTTGTCGCGGGCAATGTGCTGCGTACCGTCTCGATCAGGCTCCTGAAGTCCCTCTTCAGTGTCTCCGTCTGCCGCAGCTTGGTGTCGTTCACCCCCGCGTGCAGCATGACCAATCCGATGCTCTCGTCGCCTTTCAGGATCGCGGGTATCTGCGTAGAAACATCGAGAACACGAGCACCAGGGAAACAGTGAGTGTGCACTTTACCTTCAGCTAACTTAGCATGGACGTGCCGGACGATGGAGTCTCCGACGATCACAGCGTCGCGTCCCGTCTCGCAGAAGGGAACGAAGCGGTTGCGGGATGAGATCTCGAAGACCGGAGGCGGCGGAGGGGGGGAGGTTGTTGTCCGTGACCTGGATCGCTTCTTTCCCTGCTGCACCCAGGGTCCGTGGTTCCCGGCGCCGGAGTGAAGGACATTTGGGAAGATCGTGTCCAGGGTGCACGGGGCCTGTGCAGAGAAATACATGGAGTAGAGGTTGTGGGAGTGTTAGCAGCGTGCTGCATACTTACCCGCTCCCTCAGCTGTGCCTGTTTCCCAAGCAGCTCGTGGATCTGCCTCTCCATGGCCTCCAGCTCCAGCTGCACTGAATGCAGCTTGAACGTGTCCTCACCTGCACTCAAAGGTAGACACAAATCCGCCATTAAAACAAGTAACAGTGAAACTGTGATAAATGTGTGTAAATAGGGTATTAGCTGTGTTAGCGTGCCAGCAGCCGGTATGCTAACGGGCAACATTAGCAGCAGCCTCGCTGGCGATGCTAACGGGCTATAAGCTAATAGCGGACTCAGGAAATAAAAATAAAACTTGTGATAACAAGGCGCTCTGATTGTTTTTGTTGCAGAATGCGATGGGGGATATATTCACACGTTATAGAAATTAAAATTATGCTGTATAAAATGTATTTTAAGATAGAAAATAGACAATAAATAATTGACTTGACGGAGCTCAAACTCAAACCATCCACTGATCAGAACAAAGCCATATGACTCAATTAATCTACTAAATTAATTTAGTAGAAGAACTTACTCTATTCCATATCAATTCATGAATAACTGAATGTTTATTTTGCCGCCAGTGCATTAGAAAAGTCTGTCTTTACAATACATCATCACATTCAGACTGCCACTCACAACTTTTGTAAAATATAGTTTATTTTGCTGTGGTGCAGATTGATTTTCAGAGTTATGAAAGTTTGCCTATGGGCCTGTTAAATACAAATGATTTTCACAGGTGGGTCTTTCAGCATTAATATTAAGGAAGTTTTGAGTAAATGTGTGTTTATAATTAAAAACAAAATGTTAAAATAATGGCATGGGGTTCTGATAACATGCATATGGGGCAGATGGACCGGCTGTTCATTAACTAGTGGCAAAGCAAGGGCAGCCGTGTGAGCTGCATTCTGCTCCCTCATGTGCACATCTTTCTTGCTACATCAGCAGTGTGGTGGCAGGGTGCATACAGATGCCGGGTGCACAGCAGCGTTGAGTCCTTGAGGAGATATTTTCTCTCCTCGTTCCGTGGGGAAAAGGTGGCGCTGGAGGCAAATCTCATCCATTAACTCGCCTGCTACGGATACGCACTCTATTGGAGCAAGATGGAACGGAACGACAGTGTCATGGCTGGTCAACTTCACACTGACGCGTTTGACACAGATCACCCTCCCTTGTCCCCCGAGGCATCCGGGACTCCACTGCCTTTGAGGCTCAGCTAATTAAACCCTTGGCGGTGGCAAGGGAGCTGGCTGGTTGCCAACCCACCTGGGCATAATGACGCACACAGCTGGTGACATGAACCAGAGAGCAGCGCTCATACGATCTGCCCTCTTTAACTCACAGCGGCTCTTATATAAAAGTGTTTGCTCATGGTCGCCTAAGACGCTGGCGGTCACCATCCCTTGAGGCCAGTGCTGCAATGAGACCCTTATGTATTCATCCATCCATCATGTGATTGTAAATAACAGTGGTAGTGTTGAAGTGTGGGTCTTGGTTTATTTGGCTACTATCAGGGGGATGAATGGGATGACAGGTTGATTTGTGATCCTGTCTGCTGCATCGTCTGATTGTATTTGCTTTGGATTTGTAAACAGTCCTCACTTCTTTAGAAGTGGCAGTCTGGGTAAGAGGATTTCTACAGGGCTTGAATGCAGATATTGGGTTTTATTGCTCTAATTTGTGGCCGTAATCCGAGCTTCATAATTAGTAGCCTTGAAATGAGGTGATATTCTTGAAATGCCATTATTAGTGGCGCTTGCTAAGGTACGCTATACACTAACCCTAAGTATTAAACTTTGGCATGGAACTCATCCCATCTCATGTTTGTTCACCAGACATAAAAGATACCTTGAATCATGTGGTTTGTTGTGCTATTGCTTTTCACATTTTATGATTTTCACATGGCAGATCATAAAAGAGGCAAAATATCCTATGGACCTATGCAATGTCTCTACTGGACAGTGGCCTTCAAGGACCGAAGTTGAAGAGTCTTATCATAAGCAAGCAAGCATTCAGAATAGTCTGGCGTCATGGTGGCAGGTTTTGCATTTTACAGAAAATACAAAAATGCAGTTTAATTATACAATGCACAGTCCAAGAAACAGAAAATGGAAATTTGCTGCTCAGACATACTTATAATCTGCCGGCAGCTGTGAGGGGAATATGTGTTTCTTTGTGCCCCACAGTTCATTACATTTAAGAAGCCTTAAGACTAAGATATGTGCAGTGGAGGCTGGTGCTTATCCAGAGTGGAGAAGCACAGATGTCGCTTATCAACACAATGAAATCTCCACAACACAAAGATATCTCCACAACACAACGAAATCGCCACAACACATAGGAATAATTTCCATTTTATGTCTCAGTTGTGTTGTGCTAATTTTGCTGTGGTGGCTTGTTTCCGTTGTGTTGTGTTAATTTCTTTGTGTTGCAACTTGTTTCCGTTGTGTTGTGGAGATTTTGTTGTGTTATGTACTACTGGTTCACTGTAGAATTGCAACCATGGAAGCCAGCAACTGACAACTGCGCTCGTTCCTGTTACGTGTCCTCAATCCAGCAACACAAATGAGCGTAGAATCTGAAGAGGAGGGAGCAAGAGAAACCACAATCTCTAATATTTAGAATTTGGACTGCAGTACCCATTTCAGTCACTAGATATCCCGTAAATAATACATCCTGCACCTTTATATATTCGTACAGCTTCATTTCATCTAGTCTTAAAGCAATCAATGTGAACTCATTGCACATCACAGATGGATATCTCAATGTGGTGGGAACGCCGTCTACTGTCTCTGCCCAGAGCACCTCTGCTTCCTGCTCTTATCAGCATCAGTCTGCCGCAGAGGCCTCCATCCTCTCTGCGGTCCGGAAACCGAGAGATTTGAGAGCAAGAGCGAGGAGGAGGGGAAGGAAAGAGCCCTCAGGATCAATAAGCACACAAGCACTGGATGAAAGGCATGGTGTGAGCGGAGATGTAAACCATATGGCACTATTAAACCCTACACCAGTTACTTAGTGCAGCAGGCCATGGGAGTCCGTACACGAGTCTGCTCTCTCCCCCACGTCCTCCTTGACACACTCGCACGGCTGCCTTCCTAATCATCGCTCCTCACCCCACCTTCTTGCCCTGTCCCGCACAGAGCCTCCGTCCTTCAGGACATGTTTAGCCTGAGATTTCATGCTTCCGTTATCCACGCCGCAGGTGCCTGCCGAACATATTTAACCCCGCCTTTGTCCCCAGTTATGGCTCTCCCCTGCATGAGGAGGCAGTAATAACGCTATTGTGATCGCCCTGGCGAATCCCTTGTTAGGAAAGCTGTGAAATCAAACGTGCTTTCTGCTCACAGGATGCACACACACTCACATGTGACTGCGATACGCAGCAAGTGATCGCAGAGTGAGCTGCGAAGCTGCATGGGGTGGGAATAAAGTAGATAAATGAGATGTTAAAGGAGAAGGAGAGATGTGAAGAATGAGAAAAGAGGGGAGATGGAGTGGAGGGAGGTGCAGCCCCCCTCCTGACTGCCATCTGCACATTCATTAACCTGAATGCCTCAAGACACTGCTCTGATGGGACGGGCCAATCAGGAGCCTGTGTGTGCAGAGGCGTCATGCCCATTGAAAGTGAGCCCCCTCAGATTTTTAAGCCAAGTGGATTTTGAATACAACTTCCAAAAGACAAAAAATAGGCGAATAATATTTTCAATATTTGATACAATAACACCAGTGTGATTAAATCGTTCAGCGTGTCATATATCAGCTGCTAAATTCAAATCTGTGTTCGCTGAGCCAGAGACAGACGTGTTTTCACACACAATGCTGTTGAGCTTATAGAGGCAATCGTGGCCTAATAGTTAGAGAGTCGGACTCGTAACCCAAAGGTTGTGAGTTCGAGTCTTAGGTCCAGCAGGAATTGTAGTTGGGGGGAGTGAATGTCCAGCACTCTCTCCACTTCAATACCACGACTGAGGTGCCCTTCAGCAAGTCACCGAACCCCCAACTGCTCTCCGGGCGCCGCAGCATAAATGCTACCCACTGCTCCGGGTGTGTGTTCACGGTGTGTGTTTGTTCACTGCTGTTTGTGTGCACTTAGGATGGGTTAAATTCAGAGCACCAATTCCGGGTATGGGTCACCATACTTGGCCACATGTCACTTTCACTTATGAATGCAATAGCCTATCAGAGGTGTTCAGATGATAGCTGAAATGTTTTCTTCACACGCTCGCTGACTGAATACCTCTGAATACTCTACACCAGAGGTTCTCAACCCGCGGCCCGCATGCGGCCCGTCACGAATCCGAATGCGGTCCACCAAGCTGAATGTTACAGTCTTATGTGTTGAACATAATTAAAAAATAACTTTCAGTTTTACAATCAGTTTTAGTTTTTACATTAATTAAAAAATGTACTAAACAAATATAAGCTAATGTTTTTGTTATGTAAAATAATTTAGTTTTTCATATATTATTTTCAGACATGAGCAGACCTATGTAGGCAACTCTCGTAATTAATGTTACGCATTTAACGAAAACTTACAAGAGCACACTTTGGCAGAATTAAATTCAAATAGTCATCAGCAGCCATTAGTTCTGTAAAATTGAGCATCGGAATGGACAAACATGTTAAGGGGGAAAACGAAATGTGGAAAATGCCAACGAAGAAACGCATTCAAACAAGAATAGTCTCAGCATCAGCGGTGAAGAGAGTGCTGGACTTACTTTCGGTTTTCCCAGCCACCCACTTGAAGATGTTCAGGCAAAAAAGAAACACCCATAAACTACTACGCAGCAATCATCCTTATTACAAAAATGTGGACACACAAAAAACACACACACACGGGCGTCATGCACTCATTATTTTATAAAAAAAAGTGTGTGTGTGTGTGTGTGTGTGTGTGTGTGTGTGTGTGTGTGTTGTGTGTGTGTGTGAGAGAGAGAGCGAAAGTGTTTGTCCCTGCTCATCTTCCAAATATGTCATTAAGATTGTATCTGTCATTAAGATTGTATCTCTCTAAATGTTTCAGAACAACAAAGAAAGACTGCGTTATTAGGATTTTACATGATGTGAGAGGTGTTTGAAAATATTGTTATGATTTATTAAATTGCCACATTGCCTTTTCTTGCATAATTCTTTTTGTGTTGGTAGAGATGTTTGTGTTAAGCAAGTGGGCAGGACAAAGGAGACTTCAGAGAGGTCTGGGGCCCCTGATGTCCTTCACTTGCACAGCTCCATGGGGCCAGAATAAGGCCACATCAAAGGGCTTCAAAGGGCCTCTGAAGCAAACACCTATTAATACCATATTGTAACTGAGGCAACAGGTTTTTTATGAGACAGCCACTTACATCTTTGTATGTATAATGTATGTGATTTTGTATTTACAAAATATTTGTCTTGCCAGTTTGATCCACACAGGCTTTCTTAAAAATGTTTAATGTGAAATTAAGTTGTTTCCTGTGAATGTGCATGACTAAATGCCTTGTGTGAGGTAAATAACTATGATTATTGGATTGAGTGCAATTAGTATAAATCAGTGTGTTTATTGTTATGATAATGAAAATATGATAACAAATGCCAGTTTGAAACCTCAAGAAGCATAACATACTGTTTTTGCACAGCTAGGGTTAGGGTTAGGGATAGGCTGACACCGGAAGTCTAACACTATAAAAAATGGTTGGACCCTTTCTTACAATAAAATAAGGTATACATGTTTCTTAACAACCAAACAGAAATCCTTCATGGGGTAGTTAACACTTGGCACCAAACTGTTTTTATTGAGGTATTTTTCAAAGTGGCGCAGCAGAATTGGACTGCATTCAAACCCCAGAATATACTGTAGCATCTGAGACATTTGGGCACAAAGGATAATTATTTCAAAGGATATCTATCTAAATTCATTTAAAAAAAATCTGGTAACCATAATTATTACAGCCATTGAATTGAACATACACAATAAAATGTAGAACTGGAAAATGAGTATTATCACCAATAGATCAAAGGTGCATCCCAATTTGTGTACTTATACTGTACTATTCTGTCTTTATTTCTTCAATAAAAAAGAAATGAAGGTGTTTGAGGAAAACATTCCAGGATTTGTATTCATATAGTGGACTTCAATGGTGGCCAACGGGTTGAAGGACCAAATTGCTGTTTCAGTGCAGCTTCAAAGGCACATGATCCCAGCTGAGGAATAAACATCTTATCTAGTGAAATGATCAGTCATTTTCTTGATATTTGTAAATATAAAAAAATATTTGTAACCACAAATGCTTCGTCTTGCACTAGCTTTGCGATGCGCGACAACGCATTTCCTAATCATGTTGGAAAAGTCATTGCGTGGTTAGTTCTTCATCAGTATACTCACGGTTCAAAAAAATTCCATCTCATTTTCTCCTTCAACTTCAAATCGTACGAATTCGATGTTTTACCTTTTTTTGGAAAGGGCGTTTGACTTTCTTTGCACGTTTGCTTTGTAAACACTGGGTTGGTGCTTCCACCTACGTAACGAGTGACCTTTCCAACATGACTACGTAATGTGTCGAGCTAGTGCAAGTCGAGCATTTGTGGTTAAAAATATATATAAATTATGAATGTGAATTTTATACATTTTGAAATGACCGATTGTTTTGTTAGCTAAGACCCTTATTCTTCGGCTGGGATCGTCTAGAGTCCATTGAAGCTTAGCTGAAATTGCAGCTTTGACCTTCAACCCATTGGCTCCAAATAAAGCCCATTATATGGATAAAAATCCTGGAGTGTTTTCCTCAAAAACCTTAATTTCTTTTCAACTAAAGAAAGTAAGACATGAACATCTTGGATGACATGGGGTGAGTAAATTATCAAGAAAATTTTATTCTGGAAGTGAACTAATCTTTCGATTAACTGAAAAATTAAAGTGTGGAATGTTGGACACTTCATGCACTCAACTTTCACAGCTTTAATTATGTATTTGAGGGGAGGGGCTATCAGACTCAGATGATGTTTGACAGAATAACCTTATAAATTATATACACTACACGGTTGAGTACATAGTGCAAAAGTAGTGTATAGTGCGTAATTTGGGACACAACTCCATTTGACTGCTTGTCTTATTGCTGTGGTAATGACCAGCTGCATGTTTTAATTGTCATGTGTTTGAGTCTCGCCCTCTGTTGGTGTGGATGAGCAGTGGTGTTGTGTGTGGTTCTTTCATTTTGATCCAGTTGGGCAATAAATGACTCATGGAAGGACAGATGTGTTGTGGAGAACCCCACATTATAGCAGGGAAAGATCAAATTTTATTTTGATATATAGTCAGTTTTGGTCATTTTTTTTTCTAATCATCGACATGATCAAGAGCTAGATGGAGAGAATGGTCCCATAGCACCCACACACACTGTAATGATCACATCAGAGCTTGACAAGTATTGATTCTGACTGTAATTTGTTCCGCACTGCCATCTCGATATGGCCCATCCTTATCTAGAGAGTGGCTGAATGGGCAATTTGAATTTGGTTGCTTTTGCAATGACGATTGAAATCATATAATGCATAGACTAGAATGCTAGAGGTTCAGCGTTAAAGAGTGTCTTTTCTCTTTATCAGTCTGCTCACTTATGCAATCACACAGACTGTCTGCCCGTTCCTCCTCCTGCTCTCATCAGCTCTGAGATCTCGACAGACTTGGCCTGCAATCAGACCAGCTGTAATTAATTTATACTCCGCAATGGGTTTTGTTCCTTTTGGGATCCAGAACTGATAGTGCTGCTCGGTGCACACGGTGCAAGTTTTCCGGTCATTTGCGATTGTAGCTTGTCAGATTGTATGACCCCAGTGTGATCTTGGGTAAAAGCTTTGGAAAACTGTGCAACATCAGCATCATTTATATCAGAATGTACCTTATGCAAAGGGATAGTTCGCCCACAAACAGAAAGTCTGTCTTCATGTATTCATCATCATTTTGTTCCAAATTTGACTTTCTTATGTTTTTTTTTTTGGACCATACTGATTTTCATTATCTGGAAAAAAAACAGACATTTTACTAAATGTTTATTTTGTGTTCTGCAGAACAAGGAAAGTCATACAGGTTTAAAACAGAAGAAAGATTTTGCTCTACAATAAAATACATCTTTTTAAAGATAATTTTTTTAGTGACTAAGCATTATGGATGAGTTTCAGAGTTTTTCCTCTATTTGCTGATGATACTTTGTGTGTGATGTATGCTCTCGTTAAGATTTCATGATGAATTAGCTTGGAGAACGCATGTATTTTTAATCATCCTGACTGGCGCCAAGATCACTGCACAGTTCAGATCTACTTGCAGGAAAAGCTTTTTTGATTAACTTATTTGATGGGCTTGTTTTCCGACATCGCCTTTTAGCTGGATGTGAGCACAAGCTATATTTGTGTTTTATTGGCCCTAAAAATTATTATACAGAACAAAATTCTTACCCAACATGCTCACACTGTGTATTACACCCTGTAAACCCTGTTTCTCTCTCTCCAGCCCTAATATGAAACTGTGTGTTGAAGCTCACACCCCCAAAATGGTTCTGTGTGTGAAAGAGAGGCTGATTTGAAGCGTGGGTCGATACCACTGAGACCTACCGAGCCAGATAACTCAGCCACAAACAGCTCTTCATTACTCTCATAAGACTTGAGTCTCCGCGAGAATGAAATGTGTCATTTGGCCGATATAAGAGGCAGTTGCTGCAGCCCGATCTGAGAGATTGGATCGATGTGACGGGCTGCAGGTGGTCCGTCATTACCACACGACTCCAAATGAGCAGATTTGTTTTAGATTTGTCTTTGAGAGAAATTGTTGGATAATTTATGCAATGCTTGCTGTGTGAGATACAGTGGGTTCTGAAATTCTAAGACCACGTTGAAAATCTGATGTTTTATATCTTTATAAAAACAGGTTTATAAAAAAAAAAAAAAAAAAAAGTTTACACTTTATTTGTGTAAGGTGCCCTTGTTACAGTGTAATTATACATTTAAGTACTGAGTAATATTAATTACGTTATGGTTAGGGTAGGGATTATGTCTTTTTAAGACATGGTATAAAAATATTTAGCACAAATTAAAAAAAATTATATAGAGCCGGAAATAATTGTTTTTATTTTTTTATTAAAGAAATAGAGAACTTTTCACCTACATTAGTATGCAAATATAGTTATGGTACAGTATGGTACAAATATTGGGAGTTGAAAAAACATTTATAATTAATGCAAAAATCTGAGATTTTCTTTTATTTAAACCTGAAAATAACAAAGTTTACTTCAAAATTATTTAGATAGGTAAATAAATAATCAAGCAAGCAAAAATGGATGCACCAAATGCTACAACATTTTGAATGTCATATTAATATATATTGTTAATATTAATATATGTCATGTTTATATAATGAGGAATAAAGCAGCAACCGAAAAGGGGATTCACCAAATACTTAGACATTCTGAATTTCATGTTAATTCCAACTTTTCACCTTAATCAGTATGCAGATAATATATTTTTCAATAAAAAATATTTATTAAATAATGCAATAGAAGCAACAGAATTAAAGTGGTCTCAGACGTTTTCAGCCTTACAGAAAATTTTCTCAGTATGCAAATGCTTTTAAACTCAGCCTCTCTAGCGCCCCTGATGTCTGATGACCGCCTGCGGCGCAGGCCTGTGGCACCGGCCTGCCGACTGACACTGTTTCCAGTCTGAGCAGCTGAGACCCGAATATCAAACCAGCTCTGACCATCTGACAGTAAGACAGCCTGCCTGGCAGCCGGATGGAGCCGAGTCCCCCTCTTTCGTTTTCAATTGAACCCTCTGACACCCTGCCAGCCCACAGCATGGAGAGAGTCCAGCAGAGAGTCAGGCGGCCATCAGTACCCCCTGCACACACACACACACACACACACACAACACACACACCAATGCACACTCTTTCACACTGGCAAAACACATAGGCTACACATTTAGTGCATATGCCACAGAAGTCACATGGTATGGGCGGCAGCGTGACTAACGTGAATGCAAATGAGGTGTGAGTGAAAGGAAAGAGTGTAAAACGAGAAGACATCTCGTCATATGCATAATTGCATGTGCGGAGCGTGACTACTGGATTATTTCATTGGGTGGCTGTGCAGTTTGATTTATCAAGAAGTGAAGCTAGGATAGACCCGTTATCAACGTTGAGCAGAATATTCCAACAGACTCGGAACTGAACTGCTCGTTTGTATCCATGGAAACAAATTAATAGAGTTCCATACTATTAATCATTAAGTCATTTGTCAGGCTAGGATCTCTCTTTGTCTGTATTTTTCTCTCATTCTCTTTCTTGTGCACACACGCTGAGTAGATTAATTTAAAACTCAAGCGTCAAAATGTCCTTAAGAACTTGTTCCTTTTTGATTGGTTGAGATGTTCAAAATGTTCACAATCTGTCTTACTGCAAAAACACAGTCTGTTCCTCTTTGTGATGTTCTACTACATCACATTTCTGTCTTCTTACTCCGAGATTTACCCGATTCATCAGATTGCAAAAGAAACGGTCCTTCCAAAGCATTTTGCTTTGCCTGTTCCTCTTAGTTAAAGAGACAGATTGCTGGCCTCTCGGCTCATCTAAAGTGGGCCGATGGGAGGGGAACGTGGCTGCCGCTCAGAGAAATGCAAATGCTCCTATTTGAACATGCTTCCAAATGCAATGGGGCAGAAGCCAAGCATGTATCCTCTTTTATTTTTTATCTTCCAGTCTCTCTGAACTCAGTGCAAAGTATTTGGCTCAAATTGCCACCTACAACCACTGTAATTTGGCAGTGAGATGAGCTAGGGAACAAAAACCAAGAGTCGTCCACATCCTGACAATGTGCAGTAGGCAGAAAAGAGCAGTTTTGTGTGGCAGTGCATCAATAGTGCATCCTGAAGCCAGTGAATTTCACTGGTACATGATCCAGCCTAATGGGCTACAGGAGAATATCAGAAGCTTGTGCCATCCCCTGACGTCCATGAGTTGCTGTTGTTCGACTGCATTAAGGAGCGTTGACAGCTTGTGTAATTTACAGTGAACAGTGGTGGATTATTCTGTTATAGGTGGTTTTATTCAGACTTTGATCATATTAGTCTGATATACTCAGATCAGTCATGTTCCTTCTGTTCTAACGCAGATCTGTCTATCCATCGTACATCATACTGCAGATCCATCTGTCTGCATGTCTGTCTGTCTATCGGTGTTTCTGTCTAATTCTGTCTTCTGTCTGCCTGTCAACCTATCTGTCTGTCTGTCTGTCTGTCGGTCGGTCCTATATTTTGTATAACGTGTGTCCATTTCGAGTAGGATCAAAAGCATTTCAAATATTCATAAAACACTTTGTGACTTGATTTAGCTGGTTCCATTTGCCCTAAAACAGTATTGGAGAAATTGTATTTATTGACCTTATCAGTCTTAACCTTTAATGCAGTAGAGCATAAGTCTCCTGCTATTAAGCAGTCCGTCTGTACTTTCTATAGTCTGCATAATACATCCCAGTACACATCACAACACAGGCCTCTCATAGAGACCAAGCCTCCAAGGACTCAATTACTGCGCTCTCAGCTAGCAACGACAGGAATATGATGTGTGTGTATGTTTGAGTCTGCCGAAGACAGAAAAGGGAAAAAAAAGTGAGAGTTTTGTCTCACTGCTGGAAGTATAGCTTTTTTTTAATCACAAGTTTCTGATTAACTTTCATAAAACAAAATTTCATATTAAATTCAACTCCAGCAGGGACAGCCTAACAGATCTTGACAGCAGCCTATGCACATAATAATCGACAAATTTGTTATTACAATCAGGAACATTCTGTGTCTTGTACATAATTAACACCATCTAAAGATATCACGTTCACTCAGAGCTTTATAATCATGTTTAATTAATGTTAACGCAAGGGGTAATATCCTGGACAGGATGTGCACCTCAATGGAGTCGAGGTAACCCGAGAACAAGAGAAAATGAGTTGCGGATGATCCCGGAATGATAAAGGGAATGAGCCACAAGTGGGACTTCACCATGAGGATTAGATCAGACAGTGTTTGAAGTATGCTGGCAGTTGGTTTAATGTGAAGTGCACTGGGTCAGTTCAGACCTCAGAAGCAGTGGATTACTGTCGCCCATTTTGAACTTACCGTTTCACCGATAGGTTCAAAGAGCACGTTCAATAAATTTCACTGGAAGGGCGGACAGGATATTTCATAGTTTCTTCAGCTGCAGACATGGCAAGTCTCAGGGTCGATGTCACTTTTTTTCTTTTTGTGATGGTTATGTTACATCTCTGGTAACACTTGGACCAATTCTCACTATTAACTAGTTGCTTATTATAAAGCACATATTCTGCATAACCATATTATACATCCTTTAATCCTACCCAATACCTAAACATCTTTCTAGGATGCATAAAAGGCTAGCTATGAATGAAGCCATATGTGCTTTGTTATTTGAAATGCTATGGAAACAAGTCAGCCATTTAATTTCAGAAACCTTTCAAATGTGATTTCCGCTACAGTAATTTCCATCATGGAATGTGAACACGAGATATGAGATGTGGTGGAAATAGTTATGATTTTATTTAGAAACACTGATAGACATTTTTAGACAACAAGTGAAAGGGTGAATGTGTGTTTTAAGATTGTTTTTCATTTTCTAACCTGATCCACAGTGCCAAAAGTGTCCACACTCGAACAAACACCCATCTACTCTTTTCCATACACTTATATCCACGGTACAGAAAGCTGTGTGTGGCTTCAGTAATCATGAGGGCAGCAGAGTGCACCTTGATGGAGAGCAGCCGTCCTCCATCACTCACAGTTTGCAATGCCAGCCCTTGTGGAGGACATTTATGGACATATATGGTTCTTTCAGTGAATAGATCCCCGGAAGGAAAAAAATAAACCAAACAATATTTTAATCTTTTTTCATCAATAATCAACTTAGTGTGTCAATTTAATTAAAAGTCAATATATTATATATTTTAGAAAATTACATGGAGCAATCTGGATCTGCGGTTTGTCTCATTTTTTAAATCAAATTGCATCGCTGAGAAAATGGATGCTAAATGAAATGAAATAGCACGACATAAAACCGCACAGTGCCAAAAGTCGCAATAATGGTAATCAGTATTCAATTCACTGACATTTATGTATGATGCACCGTTTACTATTTGATGAAACTATCATAGTTAATGAAGCCCAAGTGTCACCTACAGGCCTGTTATGTGAAGTGTAGGCTGGCGAAATGGTGACGTGAACGGATTTTATATTATATTACCATTTTATATTTATATTACTGGATTTATTTGATAAAAATACATTTTTGATAATTATGCTATTTTAATATAGAAATATCATTCATTATGAAAGTGTCTTATGATAAATCATTCTCATCAAATCTGGCTTTATAATATATATATATATATTATTTATTTTTATTTTATTTTTTATTTATTTGATGATAAAACAAAATAAAAACAACAACAAAAATACAGCAATATCAATCTTTAAAACTGTAATATTGTGGCTAACTTCTTTAAACAAAAAATATATTATTACAATTTAAAAGCTTTTTTTCCTTTTTATATTAATGTTTATCTATTTTAATATACATAAAATGTATTTTTGAAATATCATTTGGAAGCCCATCTCTGTGATCAAATTTTTTGGTCTCTTGTTTCTCATTTTCCTCTAAATTATCAGCATCATTCAAGCACACCAACACCACTCCAGTCTTCAATGCATGATAAATCATTCTAATATGCTGATTTATTATCATCTTTTTCTTGCACACTTTTTCCTTCCACTCAATGCTGCTTATTTTATTATATATTTATTATTATTATTTTTATTTTATTTTTTTGCCTTGGATACAGCATTTTTTTGTTCATTGATAAATACAAAATAAAAACAACAGCCATTCCTTCAAAATAGAGATGCAATTCATGTTTGTGGCAATATCAATCTTTACTCTTGTGAAGGGTTTTCTATCAATTTAGCAATCTTTTCTGAATGAAAGCTATTTCTTTAAACAAAAATGGACAACTGACATCAAGTTTTTCAATGTATATTGTTACAAAAGTTATATTTTAAATAAAGTCTTCCCCGTGCTTTTTTTCCTTTTTATATTCAAAGATCCTGAAAAAATTATTCAACAGGTTTCCAAAATTGATAATAAATCAGAAGCATAAATGTATTTAAAAATACAGTGGCATGGAGGTGAAGTTTGTGGCACTGCTGAGGTGGAGACCAGGTTTTTTGAAGCTTCAGCTCATCTGCTTTTCTGTTCTCTTGTTTCTCATTTTCCTCTTATACATTACCCAATTCTCCATGGGGTAGGTTGGTGAGTTTTGGCCAGTCAAGCACACCAACACCATGGTCATTTAACCAACTTTTGGTGTTTTGGCAGTTGGGCAGGTGCCAAATCCTTGAAAATGAAATAGCTGATTGCATCATCTAAAAAGAGGGCTTTGGACCATGGGCAAATCTAGTTTTCTTTGTTGAGATAGTGAAGTTCTCTCGGTTGGTTGGCATCTTTTTCTTGCACACTTTTTCCTTCCACTCAACTTTCTTTAACATGTGGATACAACTCTGTGAACAGCCAGCTTCTTTGGCAATTCATGTTTGTGGCGTACCCTCCTTGTGAAGGGTGTCTGATTGTCTTCTGGACACTGTCAGATCAGCAGTCTTCCCCGTGATTGTGTGTAGCCTAGAACCACTGAAGACCATTTTGAAGGCAGGAAACCTTTGCAGGTGTTTTGGTTGATTAGCTGATTGCATGTCACCATTAATTAATTTGTTGAGATAGTGAATTGGTGGGTTTTTAATGGGAGCCAACTCATCAACATTAAAAGAACCAAAGACTTAATTTAATACACGAGTTTCATAATTTGAGTTGAATTAATGAAATAAAGGAACTTTTTCACGAAATTCTAATTTATTGAGATGCACCTGTAAATGCAGGCCTGGTGACCATAAATTACTTCTTGCAAAAATATAAAATAGTAATATATCCAAACTTTTTACAAATATATATATATATAATATATATATATATATTATAAAACATTTTTTACATTGCCCCTAATTTACATTTGAGCCCCTGCCCTTGAGGAACTCTCTGCACGTCCCTGCCCAGTAGTCACCAGATTCAAATGTTTGCCCATGCGTGAGCTCTAATAACGTTTGACAGTGATCACTCGAACCCCATTTATGAAGGTTGTTATTCGTAAATTAGCTGCATGTTCATAAGTGAGCGTGTTTGTGCAGGGCGAAGGGTGCACGGTACAACAGTCATGTGACGGCAACATAGCGAAAGTCATTTGCATCGGAGACTTGCGGAGAGCGAGCAGATGGGAGTTGTGATTAAAGCCGAGATATTCTGGAGCATTAGATTAAAGAATGATGTCAATAAAAAGCATTTTAGGCTGCAATAACAAAGGCAATCTGAAACACGGCGCTGCATGTTATCATTTGCATATTTAAATGAGTGTGATGTTCGGAGTTAGATTCCTGGTCTAATGACGCATTTAGCCGTAATGAATCAGTGATGGCAGCTCCCAGGCTCAGCCGCAGGGACTGCAGCAGGCCACTTTGAAGTCACCATATTTGAAGTAGAGTTTAGAGCGGTGGACTCCAAAAATATGCACACACCAGAGGGAAACAGATCTGCAGAGCCTCAGCGTGCAGCTGCAGGTTCATCCTCAAACTGTAGCAGGTAGATGTAACCCTGGAGCCACACAGAGATGCTCTTATCTTCAACCAGTAAACAGGAAAGTGCTAAACATGGACCAAAATGTACTTCTGCTAGTCATGGTGGTGTATTTTGCATTATTTTATAAAAAAAAAATTATTTTTTTTTATATTTAAAACATATATATTTATATTTAATTAAAAAAGGAATTAGAATTTTTGTTCCGCAAAATTAATTAAATTGAGCAATAAATAAAATATATTCTAAAAAAATCTACAAATATTCTACAAAAATATTGTATTCATCTATTCATATTCTCAGAATTTATAATAATAACAAATGTTTATTGCGCTGCAAAGCAGCATATTGATTATACAGGCGTTATACCTGTATTTTGCATTTTGCCTTGCATTATGTTTTAGGGTTAACTGAAATGTCTATAAAATTAATTTATGTGGCAAAAACCACGACATTTTCCTTTTTTGTTGTTTTGTTTTTAACTAAAGGATTTTGTGACAGGAATAAATTACATTTTAGAATTTACAAAAATAGAAAAAAAAAATTAAACTTAATTATATTTTTAACAATGTTACTCTTTCCATTGATCAAATAAATGCCATTTTGATGAGAGTAAAATATTAAGAAAAACATACATAATATTCCTATATATATATATATATATATATATATATATGTGTGTGTGTGTGTGTACATATACAGGTGCATCTCAACAAATTAATTAGAATACAATTAAATTAGAAGCACACAATTCCATAGAATATCATTATATGCTTAAACATTAAGATTTGTACTCATGGAAATGACTAAAGTAGTCAAACCTTTCATTAGAAGGGCGTGACCCAATACTTTTGGCAATATAGTGTATATATAATCTTTTTTTTTTACTACTATTACATTGAATATTTCACATTGTGCCTCTTTAGACAACCAATATAAGTTGTGTGTCTCATCATCAGGGTCATCTTGTCATTTTCATTTTATTTAAGTAATGTACTTTGTTTCAGTTCTGGCCAACTGGCAAGTAACTCTGTGGTATTTATTGACCAAAGCCAATCTTTACTTGGCAAGTGTTGGTTTTGGACCATGATGCTAAACTTTGTTCCTTGGTGTGTGTTGTGGCTTTGCTGTGGGATTAGGTCAGTGAAGTATCGTGCGAGTTGACCTTAAGATTAGATGGCTGAATAATTGACTTAGCTTCTTGTTAAACAACTCATAGCTCCATTGAACAATAGCTGCCTCTTCGTAGTACATTTAGGCAGTGGCACGCAGCCGCCAAGAGATCACAGAACATAGTGTAAAAGCATTACTACAGATAAGAGATTGTGTTCACAAGAAGTCATGTCAGAGAGAAACAGATGTACAGGAGGGTGACTGACCCGTCCAAATGAGAATTATAATTATCATTTCCCTTAAACAGGAGCTTAGTTCAAAATCAAAGGTCTTAGAAAGAGGCTGGATAATAGAAATCTCATTCATGCTGTACTAAACTCCCAATGGAATAAAATATATGCTCATGGAAGCAAACTACCCTGAAGTCTCAGACTCTCTCTCTCTCTCTCTCTCTCTCTCTCTCTCGCTCTCAATTCAATTCAATTCAAATAAGCTTTATTAGCATGACTGCGTAACACAATATTGCCAAAGCATTAATATATATATACATATACAACAACAACATAAGTAAATAAATAACAGCATAGATAAAATCAAAATCATTCTAAATAGATGAAAAGATCAAGTTGGTCAGTATCAGGTGAATCATGTTGAACATCTAACATTATGAATGGTTAACACATATTTAGCAGCGAGTGCAGCTGTGTTATCATCTTCTCCGAGTAAGAAGGGCATTTTCTCAGAATAACTGAGCTCTGTAAATGATGGGATCAGGGCTTCAAATCTGGGGAGAAATGTTTCCCTCACATTGAGATATTTGGGACAAATCATCAGAAAGTGTTTCTCGTCCTCTATTTGCTGTAGATCACAGTGTCTACAGATCCTCTGCTCTCGCTCGGTCCATGGTTGTCTATGTCTTCCTCTCTCTATTTCTAGATCATGGTCACTTAATCTGTATTTGGAGAGGATTTGTCTTTCTTTAAATGGTTTAATCAATAAATAATGGTTTATCTCTCTCTCTCTCTCTCTCTCTCTTTCATTCTGTCACTATCTGTCATTTTAGGTTGATTCTGCTCTCTTGTTAGAAAATATCAAGGCATGGCTTTAGCCCCAGACAGCAATTGAATTGGAATTTATCCTCCACTTTGACTGGCAGACTGTATATTGTCTTTTTTCCCTTATTTTTTCAAGCTCCGATCAGGATACATTGGGACACTTTTGTTGTACTTTAATGCCTTAAGCAAATAAGCAATTCAGAACTGACGTATTACATTGATCCAAAATTACTGTAAAGACAGTTATATTGTTACAAAAGATTTCTATTTCGAATAAATGTCCTTCTTTTGTACTTTCTTTCTTTCTTTTGTACTTTCTATTAATGAAAAATTGATTTTCTTTTTAAATGAATAAAAAATGTCAACACGTTTTTTTGAAATAAATATAAAATATCCATACTTCACTAAGCAGTACAGTAATTTTCAACCGAATATATATTAAGTTCAAAGGTTTGGGACCAGTAAGATTTTTTATGTTTTTTAAAGAAAGTTTGTATGCTCAAGGCTATATCTATTTGATCAAAAATACAGGAAAAAAATTGTGAAAAATAATGCAATTTAAACTAACTATGTTAATGTACTTTAAAATATAATCTATTCCTGTCAAAACTGAATTTCCAGCATCATTGCTGAAATTAGGTTCTTCAATGTCACATGATCCTCCAGAAATCATTCTAATATGCTGATTTATAATTAGGATTCCTTGATAAATAAAAAGTTTAAAAGAACAATGTTTATTCAAAATAGTATAGTAATAGTAATATTGTTACAATGTACAGTACTATTCCAAAGTTTGGGGTCAGTCATTTTTTAAAGAAGTTTTTAAAGAAATTAATACTTAAATTAAGCAAGGATGTGTTAAATGGATAACAAGCTATAGTAAAGACTACTATTATTAATAAATGCTGTCTTTTTTAACTTTTTATTCATCAAGGAATCAAAGAAAAAAGTATCACAAACAATTAAGCAGCATAACATTTTCAACACCGATAATAAATCAGGATATTAGAATGATTTCTGAAGGATCATGTGACACTGAAGACTGGAGTAATGGCTGATGAAAATTCAGCGTTGCGTTACAGAAATAAATTATATTTTATAGTATATTAAAATAGGAAAACATATATTATAAATTGTAATAATATTTGTAAAAAATATTTACTGATCCAAAAATTTTGAACAGCAATGTGGTATAATATTTCCCAAAAAAATTGATAAGAAAATGCAGCTTTGGTGATTTTAAGTCAAAAAAATCTTACTGACTGGTAGAGTATATCATGTATATAAACCAATCACCATTCAGGATCATTTTTACTAGTTATTTCTATTTCTATGTTTATTTAGGGTTTTCCGTATGCTATCCCTCCTGTTCCATCACCATGTGTGCAAACCTACCGCTGCCCTGCTGAAAACACAATAGAAAATCTTACGGATTTAATGATTATAATGGGAATTGTATTGTTTTAATGGAAACTATAATGGTGTTTACTGGTATGTGATGGATTATATTGGTGGGATGTTAAATCCTATAGGAAAAATGTCCAAAACACTACAAAAAGGAATTTTTTAATGATTTTACTGGAAAAAGCTAATGGTTCATAATGGTAACCATTGGAATTTCTGTGATGGTTTCTATTGGGCTTCTATTTTTTTTTAGCAGGTGTGTACTAATACACACTTAATGGCTGTCTGTTTCCAGTTCTCAGTGGCCATATGGTTCATTCCTGTCTATAAAGTGAGATATAATTATCTCTTGTCAGCTAGCTGTGTCCCTCTTGTCTCCATCTCTCCACAGACACTCTGTCAGTCACACATCCTTCCAGCTTCCACTGAACAATTACATTAGACGCCTAATGCAGTGAGAAATAACAGAGTGCACAGCACTCTCTTTGAGCCCAACCCACCGACTGTTGCCTGGCAACACCACACACCTCGAGTAACTACAGCTCAAACTATGAGGTCTTGTTGTTGTGCAGTTAGAAATAAGCATTTCTTAAGCAAATATTATCTTTCAGTTGTGGGTTTCTGAGGCCAGATGGAACACTTGAATGTTGAAGTTTTGTGTAGGGGAATTATATTATTTGACTAAGTTTTGATGTTAAAATAGTCAGCCTAATGGGCAGACATTCTGTAAGTTATTTCATTACTTTATTCTATTTCTTGTGTTGCTATTGTAGAAGCTCCTTACATCACATCAACAATTTTCCCATAAACATCTCTTGTAAACTACTTCTAAGACTTCAAGAGGTCTTTTATCAGCTTTTCCTCTTTGATATGTTTAAAAATTGTCCTACAGTTTGACTTCTAGGATTCTTTGCATCATGTATCTTTTATAAATAGATAGTTTACTCACACTGTCACTTTGTGAAGATGTCTTCTGAGTGGTGAACTCCTTAATGTCGAGCTCAAATCACACAGATTGAGCCACACAAGAGGCGGATGAAAGCGGCAGGTGTTACACTCTCTGACTAAGCTGGGAAGAATCGGCGAGACTTAGAGATGTGTTTGAAGGTTGGATCCTTGTCTATCTTTGTGTCCGGGTTGTTGCATGGCAAGCTTAAGGTTTTCCAAACTGGGGCAGCAAGAAAGTGGGTTAGAGCTTGGCTACTTTTAGAGCCAGCATATTGAGGGAAACTCAGTCGAGGTCTTCTCTCTTTCGCCCGACCCTTTCAAGAGTCCAGTCTTGACCTGCTTTGCATATGAGGATGATAAATATCTCGATCAATATCAAGTAATCGATGCCTGGCCCATAAAGAGTTATTGTTAATCGTTAACACTCAAGTGGTATCCTGTAGATGTGACTATATTATTTTTACGATCTCTGTGAAAGTCCATTAAGGTTGGTCTCCCATGGGAGATCAAATGATCCAAGTTCCCATAATGCCTTTAGCCTCAGTTCTGGCACTGGTAAATTTTCAAATGTACTTTTAAATCTAAATCAAAATGTATTCTTAAAGTCATCCTTTGTATCAAGGAATTTAAAGTTAAGGCAAATAAACTCGGGCTCAGTGTTATTGTTATTACTATTTGTGACTAAGGTGTTTTTAAAGCCAGGATTATTTCCACTCATTGGTTTCCTCACTGCGTCTCCACAGGCGGATCCTCAGGGACGAGACATCGCAATCCGGCCCTTCCTGGAGCACTGCGAGAACACGCACATGACCATTTGGCTAGGGATTGTCTATGCCTACAAAGGCCTCCTTATGGTGAGTGAGAACATTCTAGAGAGCATCAACATGATCGCCATCTGCTCCTGCCGACAACGGCGTCTGAATATTCTGCCACTTCCTTCTACATTTGGTAAATTATAATACATAATACCTCACTGTCACTGTGTGTAAAATGCATTCACAATATTGGATTCTGAATCTCTTGTGGTATATCAGGAAATACAAATGCCATGCAAACAGCAGGCACATTTTACTGATATTCCTCTTTCTTTTTTCTCCACAATTAATAATGTTCATCACCTATAGACAATATTATAACAGTGTTAATGGACACAAATCTAAGAGTTCTTAAATATTTGTTAGGAAGCAGTGTTTTATTTTTTCATATTGCAGTTGCCATCGTTGTATAAAAGCTGCAAATCAAAATAAAATAAGCTAATCACTATATGAAATCACTATAACACACCTCTTTGTACATCTTCTTGCTTTAATATGTGTCTTCATGTCTTTTATGTTTACACTGAACCAAAATCTACTACCAAAGCTTATTTTAACCAATATTTTTCAAGGGGCCACAGCAAACTTCCAAGGGGGAGAACAAGATGGCCTAAATTATTTATTATGTCTCATTTAGTTGGACATTTCAGTCTTCCAACAGAACTTTAAAAGTGAGAAACTCAGTAAAATTTCTAGGCATTTCCATGCCATTTTTTCCAGGCTTTTTTATAATAAATATTCATTCTTCTGGTTATGTCAAGCTCTAAAATATTGTATTTTGTAGAATTTGTTATATATTATTGTAATGAAGTTCGATGAAGAGGAAGTTCGAGAAAGTTAAGGGTGGCAAGCAACGCTTTTATTGTTCATAAAATAAAGAAATAAATGAAACAAAATAACAGCTGTCAGGCTCTCTGCCTTCACCTTCTCGCTCTGCACACAAACAAACAATACTCTCTCCTGGGGAATCAGTCTCTCTTCTCCCTTGTCCCAGGTTTTATCTCGTCTCTCCCCAATCACTGGAATAAGAGACAGGTGTTAGTCATTATTCACTTGACGTCCTTATCACTGCTCGTCTCCTCACCCGCTCTCCCGCTGCAGCCTTCGCATTCCCACGCCCCCCTCGCCACAATTATTATATTGTTATGTATTATTAACATATAATAGTGATAATAACAATAATAGTTATAATAATGATAATAACAACAACAATAATAATAATCATCACCATCAGGTCACTATGGGAGTCCCGACTTCGAATCCAGGCTTAAAGACCTTTCTCAATACTGCCCCCTCTTTCTCTCCCACTTCGCTTCCTGTCGGCTCTAAAACCTATAATCCTATTGTCTTATCATAATAAATTCAAAAATGCCAAAAATAAATATTAAATAATAATAATTAATTAGAAATGAATACAAAATTCATGCAAATTAATTTACAAAAGTGTAATCCTAAATAAACTTCTGGAATTTAAAAATGTAATTATTTTATTGAAATACTCAAAATTTCTGTAAACAACATTTGAAAATGAACAGATTTGCCATTATAACATCAGTACCAGAAGTAAAGTGTTGGGCCTTCAAGTATTGTGTTTGTGAAAATGGGTGGCCTTGGAGTCAAAAAAGGTTTAAAACCACTGCTGTAAACTTTAACATAGTTATTTTGCTGCCTTGTAAGAGCTGGTATTTCCTACTGGAAATGCAAATCTAGCAAGCTCACTGACTGGATTTTGACACATTGTACCCATAGGAGAAGAGCGAGATTGCTCTTTCCAATTAATCTCACTTTAGATTTCTTGTAAGGTGCCCCAGGAACCAGAATGCCTCCAGTCAGTTAATTGCCCATAGCCCTGACTATGATCTCTGAGTCAATGGTGGCAACATCCTCCAATAAAAACCTGCCCTTCGACTCACTTTGTGCTCTGTAGAAATTATTTGTCCTTTTGTTCTTGCTGCTGTAATAGTGGCTGGTGATTCGGTTGACTGGCAGGCCATTATCTCCCCTGCCCTACTGTAGATGATACATGTCAGAGTTCAGCTTTGGGCCATGGAGTATCACTTCCTGTCTCTTTCCTCCCTCATCTCTCTTCTCATCTGTGATAGATTTGGTGGGAGGCAGTGTTGGGAAAGAAGTGATCAATTTTAAACTGAAGCCAAAAGTAGTCATCATATCATAATGGTGTACAAGTGAAAATTCCATCACATTCACGTTCTCATTCTCAGATATGTGACATTTCAGAACTTCCTCCTGCCATGTTTGAAAACCTGCTGCAAAATCAGCATGGCTTCATTACAGCCAACATGTTCAAGTAGAACAAGAAAAGAAAGAGAGGGTGAATGAGGAAAAAGAGTGAGACTGTGATTGGATTAGGATTGAATAGATTTGTGGCGAGTGGGTGCAGAATCAAATCTTTGAGTTAGCTGAGTCATCTTTCTCAGAGTACACTCTAGTCTCACACAAAGGTGCTTTGATTAATGTTCTGACTTCCTGAGAAAGTTGGACAGGTGTTGTTAGCTGCCTTTAGAGGCATTAGGGTGCTAAATAAGTCAAGCACAGTCCATTCTCACTGGCTTTATGATTCATCAATGTAAACTGAGGGCTGCACAGAGTAATGAAGGTGAAAATGGTTGTCTATCGAAGATGTCCTATAACCAATTATCTTATTTTGTCTTAGATCTAGTGTAAAACATATATTTGCATGTAACTGCACGGCCTAAAGGTTGCAAAACCTGTAATGATAAGTAATTGTTTGCATTTTTCTCTTTGTCTAGCTGTTTGGATGTTTCTTGGCCTGGGAGACCAGAAACGTGAGCATTCCAGCCCTGAACGACAGCAAGTACATCGGCATGAGTGTGTATAATGTGGGCATCATGTGTATCATCGGGGCAGCAGTGTCCTTCCTGACCCGGGATCAGCCTAATGTGCAGTTCTGCATCGTGGCACTGGTCATCATCTTCTGCAGCACCATCACGCTGTGTCTGGTTTTTTTGCCAAAAGTAAGTACTGCAATGCATGGCCTGATCCAGCCCTATGGGGAAAGAATTGTAGAGGTCAGCAAAAGGCAGATTCTGGCATTTGATTTCTGCAAATCTCTAGCAAGTTCACCTGAATATAATTGAGAACAGTGCTTACTTTGCATCCCCTGGAGCTCTCTGAAAATAAACACTGAAATTTGAAAGACTTAAAAGATTACACTCTCCCTCTAAACAAATACATCCTACACAGAATCAATGCCAGGATCTCAACAGTATGTCTTTGTCCTCTCTCTTTTGTTAGTTTATCACAATGCGAACAAACCCGGATGCTGCCACACAGAACCGGAGGTTAAAGCTCACCCAGAACCAGAAGAAGGAAGATTCCAAGACGTCCACCTCAGTAACCAGTGTTAACCAGGCAAACACTTCCCGTCTGGATGGATTACAGTCAGACAACCACCGCCTCCGAATAAGAATTACAGAGGTGATATATAAGAATGTAATACTTTTTCAATTTAGGATAGACTTCAATTTAAACATTAACTAAACTTGTGCTAACAATTACTAATACAATTACTGGTCCTGACATGCAGATTAAAGGGGCCTTATAAGACAAATATATTATTATATCAAGACTATTAATGTCAGGGTTCTGGACTCCTTGTTCTTTGTTTTTCCCCTGTCCTTCCTGAGTTTCCTTATTTGGTTATTTTCCTGTTCTTGTTAAGTTAATTTGACTACTCCTCACCTGTTTCTGTTCTCCCTGATTACGTTATGTGTTTATAAGTCCTGAGTTCCCCCTGAGTCTTTGTCCGTTCTCTCGTCTTTTACATTGTGTTTTATATTATTAAAACGACTATTTACTCACCTGCTGTCTTCTGCGTCCTTCCTGCAACACATGACCGTGACAGAAGAACAGACCACTTTACAGAAGGATGACTGTAGCTGAGGACGCGCTATGGGGTTTGCGGCCAGGATGGAACGGTATGTGGAGGATTTCCTCGAGCAGATTGATCTTGATATTTTTCCTTCCGCTCCTGCTAGACGACGGCGGATCTCCCCTGCACACCCCAGGCCATGAACCTCCACATACCGCCCCAACTGCTCAGACCGCCTGCCCAACTCCCAACACCCCCTGATCCTCCGGAGCTCCACCTGCGTCCTTAGCCCCGTGCCGCCAACCGCGGCTCATTCAAGGCTGCCGTTCGCGGCGAAGTCAAGCCCGTCATTCACGAGAGATCGACGCCACCGTCCGCGGCTCACCCACGCCCGCTGTTCACGGGAGATCGACGTCACCGTCTGCGGCTCACTCACACCCGCTATTCGCGGGAAATCTGCCGCCGTCCGCGGCTCACCCAAGCCTGCCGTTCATGGAAGATCGAACGCCGCTGTCCGTTGGTCACCCATAACCGCCATTCGCGGGAGATCGACGCCTGCCTGTTCGCAGCTCACCCAATCCCGCCAAAGGACGCTCATGTGCCCTTGAGCTTGCTGGTGGCATATGAGGGTGTGAGTTGGAGCCCAGCTCCAGAGCCCGCTCCTTGACAGCACCTCAACAGCACCCTCCAGAGCGCCCCAAGTATCCACGCTTCTAGAGCGCCCCCTAAGTGTCCGCACTTCCAGAGCGCCCTCAAGTGCCCGCTCCTCCCGAACCCCCATCAGAGCCCACTCCTCCCAAGCGTCCCACCCTGGGGGGGCCATATGTCCGTGGCCAGGATGGCTAAGGCTATGGAGCATCCGCCATGGCCTCCCAAGTCCCCGGATCCGCCATGGCTGCCCAAGCTCCCTGCATCGCCTTGGAGGCCTCCCGAGTCTCCATCCTGGACTAGCCTCCAGAGTGCCCACCACACCCCCCCTTCACGGTGGATATGTTACAGCGCGAGACGCGCCTATTGGGAGGGGGGATAATGTCAGGGTTCTAGACTCCTTGTTCTTTGTTTTTCCCCTGTCCTTCCTGAGTTTCCTTATTTGGTTATTTTCCTGTTCTTGTTAAGTTAATATGGACTATTTTCTCACCTGCTGTCTCCTGCGTCCTTCCCGCAACACTCGACCGTGATAATAAGATATTTTTGGGAGCAAAAGTGTGCATTTTTGTTTTGATTTGTGATATCAATCAATGTTTGTTTTCTACTTGTCTTAAGGTATTTTAGAGTTATTAAACATATTACTGTATGTTTTACATTTTTTGTATTTCAAAAATTCTTAATTTTTTTAATGATCCAGGAATTAAATAAATCAATTAAATAAAGATTTTTTTGATTTTGTGTTACAGCTGGATAAGGAACTAGAAGAGGTTACAATGCAACTCCAGGACACTCCAGAAAAGACTCCATACATTAAACAAAACCACTACCAAGATGTCAACAATATTCTGAGCATACGCAACTTCACTGATGGCAAAGGTAAGAGAAGTGGATATCAAACCTCGTGTTCCTCACCTGTCGATCACACACAGCTGTCAGTCTGTGACTCATTTCAGCATGTGACATTCTTTTCCTCTGTTATTGTCACCCAGAGAAAAAAAATTATTGGAGTGTTGTACATTATTCACCCCCAAACATATCAAACTGAAGTGTCGTATAAGGTGCAAGTTCTGACTTTTCAGCTGAATCCACCACTGAAATCTTGACGGAAAGGCAGCTTTCTGAAAATCATGCCTTTGTTTTCAGATGGAGAGATATCTCCGAAGAACCACTTAGAGCAGAAACCCCAGGCTCAGTGGGGATCCATGGATCCTTCTAGGATAAGCAGAGGTCCACTAGAAGACATCAACTCACCAGAACAGTAAGTTCACACACCGGCAAGCACAGTGTGACGAAAACCTGTTTGGACACTTAAAAATCTATGAATTAGCTTCTTTTTATATATATATATATATATCAGGCAAAGTGGAATTTATTAAGATAAGAAGCACAAGCACACTTTCCAAACATAATATTTGACAAAACATTTGCTAGTTTTTACATTAAAAAAAGATTAATTCGTTCATGTATTCATTCAAGGAAATCAAAATAACCCTAACCCTACATTTTATGGTCTATTTTTTTAAAGGGATAGTTCATCTAAAAATGAAAATTACCTCAATGATTTACTCACTCACAAGCCATTCTAGGTTTATATGATTGTCTACTTCCAGATTAATGTATTCAGAGTTATATTTAAAAAAAAATCTGGCTCTTCCAAGCTTTATAATGGCAGTGAATGAGGGTCGAGATTTTGAAGCCAAACAAGTTCATACATCCATCATAAAAAGTACTCCACATGACTCCAGGGATTAATAAACGCCTTCTGAAGCAAGCCGCTGCATTTGTGTAAGAAAAATATCCATATTTAAAACTTTATAAACCGTAATCTCTAGCTTCTGCTTACTGTCATGCATACGTTCACAAGAGTGTGGCGTTCCAGCAGATGACGTAGGGTGTAGGCATAGTGTAACCTCCAGTGAGAATATGCTAGTCTAACGAAAACCAAGTTCCCTATCGATACTACACTTCGTACTGTGTCTGTTAAGACGCTAGGGGAAACTCCTTTTTTTAATTACACAGTGTAACTGCACGGCAGTTGTGCAGAGACTGCAAATAAATCAATGGCGGCAGCGGAGCTGCAAAGCCTATGGCTGGAAAGCCTGCCAAAGCCTTCCAGAATGGGCGGGGCATATGGCTATATAATGCGACTATTCGCCAAGGCTCCTCAGATTTCTTCTCCTTCAGCAATGTCTACAAGATCTACGCTCTACGAGACTCGAAGCCTTCAACATTGAACGAGCCATCACAGCGGATCCAGACCTCTCTCACGGAATGCTCGTCATAGTATGAGTTTCGCTCTCCCTGCCCGCTCACAGTGACCGCCTTATATTAAGGTATAATAGGTACTCAGTGCATGAGTGGCTGAATCTGTCTGGCCGAATTCTAGATTGCAGCGCCGGGCGCCGCCTCCCAGCTCACTTTCTTTTTTCTCCCAGTAGCCTCGGAGAGAGATACGGTAAATGAGCTTAGGCTTGAGTGGTTTCGCGCTGGGCATAGCCCACGCATCCATTCTGCACATAGCGTTTGATCTACCAGTGGTTTACACTGAAAGATTAGCGCCTCTTGCGGCCCTTTGACCTGCCAGCACTGCTTTTATTATGAAGCGTCAGTCTGCCCTTGCTGTGCTTGCGCCTCTTCAATGAAGCCCCACCTCTCCTGCTCTTGAATTTCTCCCCTTCCAGTTAAAATTGGAGAAGAAACAGATACGAGCGGATTTGAGAGAATGCGCACAGCACTTTGATCTGCCAGTGTATTTACACATAAGGACCATCAAAACCCCTCTTCTAATTAGTGGTTTAGTCTTTTAGGCAGATCAAAAAGGAAAAGGCTGTCACTATGATTTTTACTGACAGCTTCAGACTTTGACGCTCTGGGCCACGCCCGCATGGTCTGACTGCTCTCGCTATGAAAGCATCGAGTCTAGCGCCCCCAATCACCCTCTGACATGCCTCCTAGCGCCCGTTCAGTTCCGGGTGTGGACGGCAGAGTGTTTGTGAAAAATACTGTTATGAACATTGGGTCCTTTCACATAGTGCCCACACAGCCAATTGCTGTTATAGTGAGAAAAATAAAACAAACATATTCAAAAAGAGAGCACTTTTCCTCTTCCCCTTATTATGAGCCTCAGGCCCCCGCTAGGTGGCCTGCCGCTCAAAACAATTCAACTATTTGCCACACAGGCCAAGACCTGACAGGCCATCCCTGGAGTGTTAGACTGGGTTCTGGGGATAATAAAAACGAGGTTATACACTTCAATTTGCTCGAAGACCTCCGCGATTTGGTGGTGTCTCCACATCAGTTCAGCGCAACACCGCTCACGTCCTGCGCACCGAAGTGATGAGTTTGCTGGCGAAAGGAGCCGTGGAAGCGGTTTCCCCAGCTCAGAGCGAGTCAGGCTTCTACAGCCGTTACTTCCTCTTGCTCAAGAATGATGGTGGTCTAAGACCCATCCTCAATCTCAGACATCTGAATAGCGCCCTTATGAAACGGCTGTTCAGGACGATTACATTGTAGCAGATCCTCTTGCAAATATGCCCAGGGGACTGGTTCTTTTAGCTAGATTTGTAAGATGCTTACATTCACATCCAGATAGCCCCACACCACAGGCGGTTCTTGAGATTCGTCTTCGAGGGAGTGGCTTATTAATACATGGTCCTTCCCTTTGGGCTGTCCCAGGCTCCCTGCACTTTTACGAAGTGCACAGATGCGGCTCTTTCCCCGCTGAGACAGATGGGAATCCGCATCCTGAATTACCTCGACTACTGGCTCCTTTTTGCCCAGTCGGAGGACGAGCTTCTATCTCACAGATCCGTGCTCCTCAGCCACTTAGAGTGCCTAGGACTAAGGGTCAATTTTGCCAAGAGTGTGCTGTCCCCCAGCCAACGAATTTCATTCCTGGGAACAGTTATCGACTCAGCCCAAATGAGGGCGGTAGTCATGCCAGAACATGCACTGGCCATTCAGCAGCTCAAAGAGTTTCACAGACGCCACCGTGACAAGGTGAGTCAGGCCTGCATTGCAGCTCTGGCCCCGTGGAAGAACCATCAGTGGATGGAACGGGGCGTGCCTCTGAGCATGGTCTGCAGTTGGAAGGTGATCTCAACAGATGCCTCCAACTTAGGTTGGGGGGGGGCGCTGTGCGATGGCAAACCGGCCTTCGGCCTCTGGTCGAAGAAGGAAGGTTACCTTCACATCAACTGCGTGGAAATGCTGGCAGTATTTTTGGGTCTTAGCACCTTTCTGCCAGACCTGAGAGGACATCACGTCTTAGTATGTCACGTCTAGGACAGTATAACGATGGTGTCCTACATAAATTACCAGGGCGGTCTTTCCTCGAGGCGCCTCTTTATTCTAGCAGAGCATCTCTTGAGGTGGGCTGAGCTCAACTTGCGCTCGCTGAGAGCAAAGCTTGTGCCAGGCAAATTGAACCTGGGAGCAGACATGCTATCTCGGAGCAATGTCCCCTCAGACGAGTGGACGCTCCACCCACAAACGGTTCAGGAAATATGGGAAATCTTCGGCAGGCCAGAGGTCGACCTTTTCACCTCAGAAGACAAAACTCATTGCCAAACTTATTTTTTCGAAGGACAGGGATGTGTTGGCCAACAACTAGTCTCAACCTCCTCCTTTATGCTTTTCTCTCGATTGCCCTGATCCCGCAGGTAATCAGGTGAATCATGAAACAGAAGCACAGAGTTCTATTAGTGGCCCCGCTCTGGAGGAACCAGCATTGGTCCACGGAGCTGGCGCGGCTGCTCACTGCAGCCCTGTGGCCCATTCCCCTGAGACGAGACCTCCTCTCTCAGGCAAATGGAACGATTTGGCACCCCCAGCCAGATCTATGGGCGCTACATCTTTGGCCTCTCGATGGGAGCCTTCGGACCTTCCCGAGAGTGTGCTAAATACTATTTCTCAGGCTAGAGCATCGTCTACGAGATGCCTCTATGCCCTTAAGTGGTCTATATTTTCCACTTGGTGTACTACCCGCGGCACAGACCCAGTGGTTTGCGACATATCGTTGATATTGTCTTTCCTGCATGAGTTGTTGGAAACACAGCGCTCCCCTTCCACGCTCAAGGTCTATGTAGCAGCTATAGTAGACTCACACACTCCTATAGATGGTAAATTAGTGGGCAGGAACAACCTGGTTGCTCGTTTCTTGAAGGGGTCTAGGAGGCTCATTCTGCCCTGCCCTGCCACCGTCCAGACATGGGATCTGCCTACAGTGTTGAGGGCTCTGAAGAGCCCTCTATTTGAGCTGCTACAATCTGTTGACCTTCGTCCCCTGACGTTAAAAACCACTCTGCTACTAGCAGTAGCATCGGTAAAATATATGGGAGATATGCAGGCGCTATCAGTCAGCCCTTCTTGCCTCGAATTCGGGCCTAACGGTTCTAAGATCGTCCTGAAACCAAGGCATGGCTACATACCAAAAGTGCTCTCGACTCTGTTCAGAACACAGGTGATAACTCTCTCGGAACTTCCTACTTCGGAGCAAGACCAGGGGTTGAATCTACTCTGCCCTGTCAGGGCGTTGAGAATTGATATTGAGCATTCCGCTCCTTTTAGGCAGTCGGAACAGCTCTTTGTATGCTTTGGCGACCGCACCAAAGGGTCTCCGGTCACAAAGCAGAGACTATCCAGATGGATAATTGACGCTATTACACTAGCATACTCTTCTTTGGGCCAACAATGCCCCATGGGAGCATTGAGAGCCCACTCGACTAGAGGCATCGCCTTGTCCTGGGCGTGGTCTTGCGTTATGTCCATTGCAGAGATATGTGAGGTGGCCGGCTGGGCCTCGCTGTCTACATGTGCCAGGTTTTATAATCTGGAAGTTCCGGCCTTACAGGCCCGTGTCCTTTCTGCATAACGGGCTCACTCTTGTCATATGACAAACCAGTATGGGCATTTGCCACCTTCTTGTATGCTCTTAGCCCTCAATAGAGCTCCAAGGCTGTACAGACTTACTTGGGACAATTAATCGAGGCTGGGTTGACCTCTATGAGTTCGACCCTATGACCTTCTGCAGGGCTTCCCTGTACAATACTTGGTCCCTCTGGGCCCCTCATGGTGCCTAAGGCAAGTACAAGTGTTGGTCTTTCCCCTAGCATAGACAAGGCGGGATTATACTGATTACCCTTATCCCCTTAACAGACGTAGTACGAAGTGTAGTATCTATAGGGAACGTACTCGGTTACTAACGTAACCTCGGTTACCTGAGAAACGGAACGAGTACTGCGCACTTTGCCGTGCTATACGGCTGCATGACTCAGTCGTTGCTTCAGTCAAAGTAACCTGAGGAGCCTTGGTGAATGCCCGCAATATGTAGCCATATGCCCCGCCCATTCTGGCAGGCTTTGGCAGGCTTTCCAGCCGTAGGCTGTGCAGCTCCGCTACCGCCATTGATTTATTTGCAAACCAATAGCCGTGCAGTTACACTGCGTTATTAAAAAAAATAGGCTTCAGTTTCAGAGAAAAAGGAGTTTCCCTAGCATCTTAACAGACACAGTACTCGTTCCGTATCTCAAGGAAACCGAGGTTACGTTAGTAACCGAGTACGTTTTGTTTGCAGTGAAAGAAAACCAGTTTCCTCTTGGCTTATATCGAAATCATCTGACATTTTTCTTTATAAATCCTAATTTTGTGCTAATTTGTGACCGGTGTTTTGTTTTGCTCTCTCCTCTGCACTTCCACGTTCGTCACTTCTCGCCTACGTCATACGTCATCCACTGAAATGCAACTCATGTACTATGAGTTATTTAAAAACAGAGGAAATGCATTAACACGGGAAAATATGCTCTTTCGTGTTCTTTCTTTAAAGGTCTTAATTGTCCAAATAGACTTTGGTGACTCTATATATACAATATTATGTTGTATAAACTCATTAACTGGGCAGTGCAAAGTAAAGATCAGGAAGAAAAAACTAAATGGAAGCAAGGAAGGTTCAGGCACAGATGAAAATAAAAAGAGAGAGAAAGGGGGGTGGGGGGAGCTGTGGTTACATAACATGTGATTTCTAGTGAGAGCGGAAGGCACTGGACCCTGAAAATAGATAGGAGAGTAGAATTAGAGGACTACAGGCTGTCCCAGTACATGAATGTTTGATTGGACAGAGAAGCGATTCTGCAGTGTGTCACTGTTCATCAAACACATATACACACTTACCACAGTAGCTGATGGTCCCTTGACCCTGCTAAATAACACTATCTCTGCCATGGGAATTATATGCAATGAGTCATTTATTGAGCCTGTTCTCTATGTCTGCAGTAAAGGATAAACAAATACTTTTTAGTTTAATGACATTCACATTCACATTTTTTGTTTTGTTTTTGCAAGTGAACATCTGACTAATTGATGTTAATTATTTCTAAACACAGAAGACATTTTCTTTAATTGATGTATGAAATTAATATTTAATTGAAAGTAATAACTCAAAGAGACTCCAATCGTAAAACCAATCGTGAGAGGTGTGGTTTGTGCACTTTATATAACAGCCATTTAGCTTCTGTAATTGATTTAAAGGGTTCCGCCCTCTTGGGGTGCACTTTGAATCTGACACAAGACAGGAATGAAATGGACTTTACTTCAGCTGATCCACACAGTCAGGTACATACTGTACCACAAAAACAAGCACAGTCCCTAACCTTTGGTTAAGCCCCTGATGTTTTGCCAAAAGCCCCTGATCTTTTTGAAGATGTACCATTTACTTCACAAATAAAATATGTTTTATTCGTTTTAATTTGTACTCCAAGTACTAGAAATCCATCTGTCTGTGATGAAAAGCAGTCTGCACTGCTAGCTGTGGTAGATTATTGCTTACCTTATGTGTTTATTCCACTAAACACAGCTTTAAAGCGCTCAGATATTTAAAGAGCCAGATCGCGAACAGATTCAATCACGCAAACAATTTTGTTCCTAAATGACAATGATTGAGCTATGCTTATTAAAAGCTTAAATTACTCTGTAACATTTACATTTTTAAATCTGCGTTCGCGCTGACCCACGGAGGGCAGTTGTGAAACATATTTTCAAGTCTTTTGTATCATTATTTCTGCGTTACAAACATTCAAATAATCACAGAAGTACTGGGATAAAAGTTAGTTCGTACATTTTTCAAAACCTTTTTGAAAGTGACTTCACGCTTCAAACAAAGATTGCAATTACATTGTAACACCTGCAGGTTGCGACAAGTGACTTAAAAAAACACATTCGTTCAAAAGATGTTGATTCATTCAGGAATGAAACAAGTGAAGTCTTTATGAGCGAGTCACTGAATCATTCTTCAACTTGATTTTTTTTTTTTTTTTACAATACCTTGATACATTTTATAAACAGATTGTAGCAATTTGCATTTTGTCAGAACCTCTAGTAAATTGCATGTTATTTTGTTTAGTTGTATTTTTTTTCCAGAATCATGGGAAAATGAATATATATGTATATATATTTATATATATTTTATTAAAGTAATGATTCTCCATTTATCCACACGTTATGTAAACCTTTGGGGGCTTTGGGGGCTTGAGTCCCTGCTCTTTTTCAAAATTATTCAAAAGTGTCCGTCTCAGACAAATAGCAATGATATTGTGGTCAATAAAACTAGATGCATTTGAATTATAATTACCATGACAATGTGTACAAAACAGTAAATAATCGCTCAAAAGTCAGAAAATTCCTGTTTATTTTTACATATCTGTCAATCTGAGGCGTAGCGTGCATTTTGCTTGACTGACTGATATTCCAGTCTGTTCAGAAACCATAGGCTCTCGACCCATATATTGTTGTTTCAGTGAATATATCGACAGAAGGAAAAAAATAAACCAAACAATATTTTAAACTTTTTTTCATCAATAATAAAAGCTAGTGTGTCAATTTAATTAAAAATCCATATATTATTTTGGCTATTACATAATTAATCAATGCGCGTTTGTCATGTATGATCTGGCAATAATTCAAATTAATTATTATGAATGACACACCGTTACTATTTGATTAAACTCTCATAGTTAATGAAGCCCAAGTGCCACCTACAGGCCTGTTATGTGAAGTGTAGGCTGGTGAAATGATGACGTGAAAGGACTTTATTATATTACCATTTTTGATAATTCTGCATCATTATGAAAGTGTCTTATGCTCATCAAGCCTGCATTTATCTGATAATAAATACAGAAAAAACTGTAATATTGTGAAATATTATTACAATTTAAAATAATGTTTTTCTATTTTAATATACTTTAAAATATCATTTATTTTGTGATCAAAGCTGAATTTTTAGCATCATTACTCCAGTCTTCAATGCATGATCCTTCAGAAAGCATTCTAATATGCTGATTTATTATCAATGTTGGAAACAGTTGTGCTGCTCATTTGTATTAATTTTTTATAATGTTATTTTATTTTGGAACCTTTTTTGGGCTTCATTGATGAATAAAAAGTTAAAAAGAACAGTATGTATTCAACAATTTCTAACTATATCAATCTTTACCATTATTGTTTCTATCAATTTAACAAATAAAAACTAATTTCTTAAAAAAAACTGACCTCAAGCTTTTGAACGGTAGTGTATATTTATTACAAAGTTATATTTTAAATAAATGCTGTTCTTTTTAAACTTTTTATTGATCAAAGAATCCTAAAAAGTATCACAGCTTTCCAACATTTATAATAAATCAGCATTGCAAAAAATGCATTTAAATTTTTTATCAATATATATTATATAAGTATGTAAATATACATAAGGGGAAGTCGTGGCCTAATAGTTAGAGAGTCGGACTCATAATCGAAAGGTTGCGTGTTCGAATCTCAGACCGGCAGGAATTGTCGGTGGGGGGAGTGAATGTCCAGCGCTCTCTCCACCTTCAATACCACAACTGAGGTGCCCTTGAGCAAGGCACCAAACCCCCAACTGCTCTACCCGGGCGCCACAGCATAAATGACTGCTCACTGCTCCGGGTGTTTGGGTGTTCATTGCTGTGTGTATGTGCACTTTGGATGGGTTAAACGCAGAGCACGAATTCCAAGTATGAGTCATCATACATCATCCCATGTCGTATGTCACATCACTTTATATTATATCAATATATATATATATATTATTTTTTTTTACATTTGAGCCTCTGCCCCTGAGGAACTATCTGCACGTTAAAAGTTTAATTATAATTTTATATCAGTAATTGATATGTCAATAAATATGTTAATGGATTTGAAGTATTTTTAGTAAGAAATAATTTTATTTTAAATAAATTATGGGGGGGGGGGGGCTAAGCCCCTTATCTCTCTCAACCCTAGCAACGCCCCTGCCTTGAACCCTTAATTGAGAGTATGTGGCAAAGTCACTGCTGGTTTAAATGTGCTATGTGATATAATTATAAATGAACTTTTGTTGCATGCATATAAGAGTGTCCCCACTGTTAAACACACAATCACTAAAGAGTATTACATAAAATAAGGAATTTTGTTGGGTCTTTTATGTATAACAACCATTTGTGGTTTGTGTTCACAGCATACAGCGCAGGCTGTCCCTGCAGCTGCCTATCCTGCATCACGCCTATCTGCCCTCCATAGGAGGGGTGGATGCGAGCTGCAGCAGTCCCACAGGCAGCCCGGCCTCCAGCCCGCACCACAGACATATGCCTCCCTCCTACAGGGTGATGGTGTCCGGCCTGTGAGGCCTGCCCTGCACTCCGAAGAAGCGATCAGCTTTTTTATTTTAAGACAGACTGAGCAATATCAGCAGTTAAACAGAAGCGTGTGAGCAACCCAGGGGGGTCCAACTCTTCATGCAACAGTGACCCCCTTCCACCATCCATGGCCACATCTGAGTAGAACTGATATTTCAGGCTAGGAGGGAGGTGACTGGAGGTCCTCACATGGAAACCCAACCCAGACTTCCATCCTCTCGGTCCCGTCACCTCCCGTTCCTAACTCGATGGACTCAACGCCCCCCCACCTCCCTAAACAGCAGTAAGAATTAATGGAGGACAGGAGCTGTTGCCTTACCTGGTAAAAAAAGAGACGCTTCCACCGGCAGCCTTTCCATATCAGTGCACATCAGTTCTGCTGGAACTTGCGGGAAATGGGCAGCGTATGTGACCAAGGACTCCACCTCTTTATTCACCGTGTCAACAGCCATGTAAATACCATATTCGAACATCAAAGTGAGCTTTGAATATGCTGTGAAATTAATTATTCTGACAAGGCCTGGTGCTCGGAGAACTTTACAAACAGCCGACAAACCAGGAAGAGACACGTACACCGTTGCAACCGGTATGAATTTGTTGTATTGCTTCTGTGTCCCAAAGGTGTGAAATTGTGGTTAATGGTAAATAAGACTATTAGCATATGAATGTTTGCTAAAGACAACAAGGGAGTGTTTCAGGGTAACGCGGGCAAACTGTTCTCACCTGGATAGACATGTACCGCACATTGATTTTCTTCAAAAACAGCTAGCATCATGTAGGCCTTATCCTGGTATCAGAGTATCAAAAGTACTACTTTGATTTATCGCAAGTAATGTCACGTTAGAGGTTGCGCATGTGCGACCTCAAAGAGCCACAAGTCCAGCTGAGAGGGACGTAAGTGACAAAACCGGTGATTTTAGAGGGTCAGTCTTCCAATTACAGCCGAGCGAGTTGATCCTGCGTATCGGGACTGAAACATGCAGATGCAGCCCTATGCTTGGGATGTACGATAGCCGTCACGTGACCGGCTGTTACAGAACAAGAAGACTCACAAATTGCGATAATAACAGGGAATTGGTACGCCATGCAGAGCAAAACCAAAATATCCTCACAGAAAGCTGTGAGGTTACACAAAAGAAGCGGTCCACACAGCAAGACAGATGAACGATATTGTATTAAACAGCGGGACTGAAAAATTAGCACAAGTGTAATTAACTTAAGAGCAAGTCATGTATGAACAAAGCCTCGTTTTGACTTTTCGGTGCAGTCTCTCGCGTTTACCCGCCCTCTGTTTATTTCTTTAGTTTTTTTTTTGTTGATTAAAAACCCAACATGTGTGAATCCTCTACGGTTGTAGCTTGGGCTAAAAGGGCTCGGGTGGAGAGTATGCGTTTGCACGTTCCAGGGGAGAAATGGCAGAAAGTCTGCCCCAGTCTCAGAGTGACATCACCTAGCTCTTAGCAACAGTGAAATTACCTCATAGTTGCTTTAGAAATGTTACTGTGTGCAGTGAACCTTGCACAATATTTTGCAGAGATAGGGAGCATCAGCTAGGGCTGGTGTCATGCTAATTTTCTAAATCTGGAAATGTACTCAAAATATAAATGATCGGAAATAAGCTACATCATCCATATCAATGGCAAAAGTTCGTTTCAGCTGATATCTCACCGTCGGTGTCTTGGTTTTAGTTTCTGTCAGATTTGTTACTGTAACGAGTGTCTTACTGGAGCCTGATGGACCGTATTGTGTCAACCGGGTGACAAAAACAGTGTCAGCACATATGATCCATATGAAGTCAATGCATTGAGAATTTCTTTAACTTGTGACTTCCTTCTGTATGGCTGTTATCTAGAGATAACGTTCATGGGTATTTATTGTCTCAACTATTTGGGAAAGCAGAAGGAGAAACACAACAGAGGTGCGTTTGCTAACAGCAGTTGTCATAGTACCTCACGCTCACTAATGAGTCACGATGACAAAGACCTTTAAATACAACACCACAGATACGCAAAAATCCCGCAACGCCACGGGAGCTTGTCTTAGTATGACGGCCACGACCTAGACTGACGTTTCTAATGCACGATGAGTTTTTCACTACACGGAGGCGATTGTCTACATTTTCACTTGACTTTTACAGCTTATGACTAGGACTGAGTTTTCATTCTGATTATAATCAGCTCTTATTTCCAAGTTCATTTCAACGTTGTGTATTCTTCAATGTCTTTTTGATATGTTGTTTGGCACATTCAGCAGTCAGTATCCCACAATATGAAACATCTTTGGCACATGTGAACATGTTCAATATTACAGAAAAAAAAGCATAACATTATGTACATTGGACATTACAAATCAAGATATCGAATTTATTTGCATACTGACTTTATTTGTTCATTGTTTCTCATTGCTCTTTAACCTCCTTTTAAAATGTGTTACAGTAATATTCTACAATAATGTTCATTAACAGATTAATTCATTCACATTGAAATAAAATGTGTATATGTACTGACTTTAATTGATGATCCGTTACGTCTTATAATGTTCTTAAAAGATTGTAACTTCTAAAAATATATATTAAAATGTATATCTTTATGGAGAGATAGAGGGTAATAAGCAACAATGAAAGTGAAGTGTTAACAATTCAGCTCAGAGAATCAGTAGAAGTAAAAGGGCTAGCTCACATTTACATATTGTATTTTATTTAAAAACCTTACATACAGTATATGGCATATAGTTACAGTATACTCAATACAACCTTTTACAATTTATTAAAAGCATAATTTCATACAACTTAATGTCATAAAACAACATAACAGTTACTGAAATCCACTGGTCCTATTTTATCTTCAGGCTGCTGGTTACTGAGGTTTTAAACACTGGCTTTAAACTTCCAAAGCATAAATAGGAACATTGGTATTCAAATGAAAGCTAATAATCATTCAAAGGAGCAACTCAAATATCTATTTTAAATACATTTCTTTTAGACTGAGTTGGAGTGAATGGGATGTTTATAAGTTATCTGCTCAAGAAGAGGGCATGATTCATTACTCTACTTTAAAATCATAATGATGACCATAATATTAATTAGTCCAGGCTACAGAAGCCTGATGAAATGTAATTATTAACAAGAGATTATCAAGGAATTATAAAAAAAATATTCAGAGTAATCATACGGTTAAGTATGTATACATAATGTATGAGATTTATTAAAAATAATTTATTTTTTAATATTTCATGCATGGTATCCGATGCATACATTATAGATTTAATTTTGCTAATAATTTTACTCAATCATTTCTGACAAATGCACAACATAATTATAAAAGTGGCAATAATAAGCTCATTCAAACTGTATGCATAAGTATATTTACAGTATGTTCTTGATGGTGCATTAAGCTGGAAGGATGAATCATATCCTAAATATGTTTTACACTACCTGTACTTTTGATGTATAGTTATGACACTAATGTTGACATTGCACAGGAATTCATCAGTCATGGGGATCATGCTTCTCAGTACAATCCTAACTACTGTCTTACACTTTGAAGTGTACTAAAAACAAACATGAAGACATTCGGTGTGTACCATGCACCCCAAACTGTACTTTTAAAAATGGAAAGGTAAACTCTGGTCCGTCTACAGTATGTATTCATGTCATTACCGTTATGGCAAAAGTGAATTTGTGACGTAGTCTCATTTTAAGGAAATCACTAGAAAAACAAAAACTGAATAAAGACCAAGGTAGTGCATTATATGACTTCTATTTGGACATGTTCTATACTGTGGATTCAAATCACTGTGTGTGTGCATGTGTTTGTGAATCAAGCGGAACACAAGGTTAACCCGCTAACACGTCGCTTTTGAAAATGTATCATGGTCTGTGGAATGCACATCTGGTTGTTTAGGACCGTCTTGGCAATAACCTTGGAAATGAAGTCAAGAGCTGATTTGTTGGACATTTAAATCTGTGATGTTAACTACAAAACTGAAAATGATCTAACTGTTGTGTTCTTCTAAAGCAAGAAAACACTCATTTGTGCAAAGAGATTCAGGAATTCAGTCTACAAGATTCAAAAAAATTGTTGGACTGGACTCCATGCATATTCTGGTGTGAACTGGTCTATCTTTGCATCATGTAACAAACAATAGCAAGGCCTTGTCATGACCACAGGATAGTTAAAAACCACTTCTAATGTATATAATGTAAACAACTTATTTTTTTCTGTAGAGGTATAATACAATGATAGTGGCGGATGTTACAAATGATGTTAAAAAGACAGAATGTTAGCAGTGAGCGTGTATGTCTGTTTGCCACTGTGTGAAAATGTGCTGTCTACAAGTTTACACATCGCTATACAAACTATTTATTCTGTGCTGGAAGGCTTATCGCTCTTATTTATTTTTTGGGTCTTTTTGCTTTATTTAAATTTTTTTTTTTGAGTACACTTTTGAGTACACAAAACTCGTCACTGCCCATCAAAAACAAAAAAAGAGGAACTCCACAACTATGTTGTTTTGTTTTTCTATACAGTGCTTTTCGGAAGTGTACACTTGTGTGCTCCACTGCTGTACCGTCCCGTGTGTTTTCACTGTCTGGCACACACACAGACACACAGGAGCTCTTGAACAAATCAAAGTGGATGTGTTCATTTCATATTTCTTGTACCCTTAAACTGCATGGAAATCATAACAATTTTAATAAATTATTGCAAAAAAATGTTTTATTAATACAATTATAAAAATTATTCTATGTTCATTATTTATCAAGCACCTCATTTGGATATTAATGAGGCGCGATCGAATAATCAGAATCAAGTAATCCATAGAGCGATCCAGACTTAGAATGAAATGAGAGGTGAGTAAATGATTGAAAACTTTCATTTTTGAGTGAACGTTAGCCTTACTTCTGGCACTTTCTCTTTAATTCTCTACACTGCATTGTTTTGAGCTCTCTCACAAACTTCTACACAACCATAACACAGAACAGAAAGGCATGGCGGATGAATCTATAACGAGTGCTTCTCTACGTTGAGTATAATGAATTATTGAGAGTGCAGGGATTTGATGCCAAACTGGATGCTAGAGGATGAAGCCATCATGTCACAGTCAGCTTTCCCATTCCATCAAGTGCTCAAATATTTAACATGTCAGTACTAGACAGGACACAGAAGACCTTTTCACAACAGCACAACACAAGCTGCGTTTCCATCCACCTATTTTTATGCGCATTTTAGAATATTGCATAAAAAAAATGCTGGATGGAAACGTCAAGATGCGCAGAAATTCCAAACACATTTGAGTTGGATAAACAGATTAAAGGGATAGTTCACCCAAAAATAAAAATTCCGTCATTAATTACTCATCATCATGTTGTTCCAAATCCATAAATGTCCATTCATCTTTGGAACACAAATTAAGATATTTTGATGAAATCCAAAAGCTTTCTGACCCTACATGGACAGCAAGGGAACTACCACTTTCAAGGCCCAGAAATGTAGTAAGGACATCATGAAAATAGTCCATGTGACATCAGTGGTTCAACCTCAGTTTTATGAAGATACAAGAATACTTTTTTGTGCAAAGAAAACTAAAATAATGACTTTATTCAACGATTTATTCTCTCCCATGTCACTATCCATCACCATTACTCTGTTTCTGTGCCTTGATCTGTTGTAGTTCCCTTGCTGTCTGTGAAAGGTCAGAAAGCTCAGAGGGTCAGATTTCATCAAAAATATGTCAATTTATGTTCTGTAGATGAACATTGTTCCAAGGTGTTCATGTCTGATTTTATGAACCTGTTAATGTGTGTAGCTGAAGTAACAAAATCTGTTCATTATAAACACTTACATGGTGTCCCCTTCTGGAATTCTTATAAATCTAATAGGAAATTTACAGGGGTTACCATTATGCCATTATTGCCTATAATCTAGCAAAAAAACTAGTTAAGAAAGTGATTGCATTACACCATGTTAACAATGTCTTGCAGCAATACTTCCAAAACAGAGTATTTTTATCATTTTAGCAGCACTGTGGTGTCTTGCCATGTCTAAATAATTTTCTGTGGTAGTCGAAAGCATGTCACAGATGCTGTCGATACAACTTAAGTTGAATTGGATCCAGAAAACATTCCTTGAATGTCTCACAAGGATGAATGTCATTGGTTTCAATAAAGGAAGAGCTCAATAAAAAGGAGCACTTTTCCTAAACGAAACGCACTATTTCTCCTGTGAATGATTCACGCCTGGTGAGTCTGTGGCCCTCACGGCTCATTGTACATCTTATCTGAATGCTCATCTGTCCTTCAGAAACTGGAGACGAGAGGATGTGAGCCGGATTTCCTATTCTCTTACTGTCACTTACGGCTGTAGGTTATTACAAGAGGATATGGTGTTCATGGGATGTGGGTTACTTTAAAACGGTCAATAAAATAATTATAGTTAGCTTGAAATAAATCACTCCTGTGACATTCCACTACTAGAAAGGAGCCATTATTACAATACAAAGCAATATGTTTTTTATACATCATAAATAATACATTAGTTTGTGTTTACAGGTCATAAGTAATAGTGCTGAAATTCGAAGAAGAGAAGCTGATTTAAGGGAATGAGAAAACTGCTCCCAGAATCCCCTATGAAAAATGGCGTTTAGAGGTAGCACATTTTGCCGCACTGGCCAGCTGAAGATTTCTCAGCAGTTCATTCGTACTGAAATCAGCTGGACACACTGCAGATTATTACCAGAGGCGGCATGAAGTCACAGGGCTGATATTTTAATGTTGAAGATTTTGACGACATGGTCAGCACCAGCGCTGGCTAGCTGAACCCAAGCTCGCTCTTCACACCCGCCATGGCCTGCCCGGCCCGGCCTCGGCCTCCAGCGCAGCCTCTTCACCGTTAGAGTGTGACTCTGACTGTGATGGGTGGTTAAGGAACGCCACAAGCACGCCGTTGATTCAAGGCAACACAAATCTCCCCTCGCACACTGTATGGATGTCTCTGCCATCCCGTTTCACTTCAGCTCTGCCTGTCCAAATACTTCCAGGGGTGAATATACACTTGCCAATTTCAAAAGTAATACAGGCAGACGAATAAATGTACATCAATCTTGCTTTTCACAACTCACTGCAATACATGGAAAATGTGTACTTGTACTTCTAAGGTGAGTGACTTATGGGTAAGAGATACGTGTAAGTGCCTACACAGACTGTTCATCAATTACACTTACAGATGGAGAGAGTTTAGCCAGTCAGGACTCAATCCACTGTGGGGGAGAGAGATGGCTATTGAGAGGGCTTGGTGCAAACAGAATGCACAACACGGCCTGGCCTCTCTCGTACACCTCATTCTCGCTCTTCACGGATCAATGCGAAACCTACCCACGGGAGCCCCCGTATCGAAACCTACCCACGGGAGCCCCCGCTTCTCAACCTGAGCAGCTTCTGGACCAGCTGGACCAGATACATGCGGCCCTTTTTGTTGTCAATTACACCACCAGCACGGGTCTCTGGGTGGAGGTATGACTGTCGTGTTTAACTTCAGATCATGTCACTTTCTAAGATGCTAAGAGAAAGACTGTGAAACTCTGAGATTATTTATAGGGGCTCATGAGGCATCTTAACAGTTCTTTATTTTTTCTAACCAGCTTTGAAGAATTTGCTTGCTTCTATCAAATTTTCTGTGCTGACTGTTAAAAAAAATCTGATTGTGATTAAAATTTGGCAATTTTTCTGTGATTGCATATCATTAAAATAAAATTACATATAAAATAAAAAATGAATTACTATTACTTTTATGATTATTATTATTATTATCTTTGAATAAAAATATAAAACAAGAAAAAACTATTCTAATAATAAAAAAAAAATACAGTAAACCTACTTATGTTAATTTACTTGGAAGTGAAAATAGGTTTTTCTTTTAGATTAATCTTATTTTGGGAAGCAGAGCAAATTATGCTTTAAAAAAGATTTACGACGATTTCTTTTTTCTTCAAATATCCACAAACATTAAAGCAAAACATAAATTTAGATTTCACAAGTTCTTAATTTTAGTTATGTGGATGTAGATTCTGTGCAATCTACCAATCACACATCTGAGTAGAGTAGAATGATGTTTTCAAACTCACTATTTCAGGATTATTAGAGTGGAGAGAAGAATATGAGAGGGAAAAAGGATACCAAGCATCAGTTTCTCCACATCTGCTCCAGTCTGATCCAGAAGACAAATCCTCGGATGGCCTCCATTTATACAGCACAATTTTCCCATTCTCTAGACCTACAGCCAGCAAATAACTACACAAATACAAGTATAATTCAATATTTGTCCCAGACACATCACATTAATGCTAATGATGGTGTCACAAGATCACAGATAACAGAATAACGTTACCTCTGGTCTGAACAGAGATATGGGCAAACAGACACAGCAGTAGCTGAATCTCCGACATCCAGAACAGAGGAGCAAGGGGTCACGCTTTCACCCTCACATTCACCGACACTGACTCCAGAGCCATAATGACCCCAGATGATTACCTACAAAAACACAACAAGGTCAGGTGTCAAAGCTCAGACAGCAGGAAAGAGTTGGACTTAAAAATGCTGCTTGCAGTCCTTTTTCCATCATTAAATATGTTTTACACATAATTATCAGTATCAGTTGCGCAACAGCAGTGGTCGCATCATGGGGGTAGACGCGTTGAAATCACATGACCAGCTAAATACTACTTTATTTTTCTGTTATTTTTAGCATTAATAATATATAGCTGTATAATAATATATAGCTTTTAATAATTTTTAGCTTTATTCAATGGGTATCGATAACTGAAAATGTTCATGTGTTCCTGCATTCACACCACTATGTGGCCATCCAAACGACTGTCATGCCAACCAGTCGAACAACATTTACTAAATGCATGTTAGACTGGACCTACCTTCTTGTCTCGACTTGATGTCACAAAGTACTTGCTGTCAGAGCTCCAGTCACATGACCAAATAATACGTGTGTGAACCGCTGTGTCCTTACTAGTGTTCGTGTAGACAGAAAAGCTTGCCTCTGGAAAAAAACAAACAAAAAAAATATTAAATCATAAAATTACAAGACATCAAATTCACAACTGTATTTAGCTTGAAGAGATAATTCACCCGAAAATCTAAATTCGGTCATTAAATACACACCCTCATGTCGTTCCAAACCCATAAGACCTTCGTTCAGAACACAAATGAAGATATTGTTAATGAAATCCGAGAGATTTCTTACCCTGCATAGACAGCAATGGAACTACCACATAAATCGTTGAATGAAGACATTATTTTAGTTTTCTTGGCACACAAAAAGTATTCTTGTAGCTTTATAACATTACGGTTGAACCACTGATGTCACATGGACCTTTTTAACAATGTCTATGCAGGGTCAGAAAGCTCTCGGATTTCATCAAAATATCTTAATTTGTGTTCTGAAGATGAACAAAGTTCTTACGGGTTTGGAATGACATGAGGGTGAGTAATTATTGACAGAATTCTCATTTTTGGGTGAACTATCCCATTCATTTATTACTAAATTCCATTTTAGTCCATTGAGATATTCTGCTCAAATAAAAGTGTAATACTGCCAGTCTGTTTTCTTTCACACCATCGTTTGTGCTGCAACTAAATATGTGAGCAACCAATACGAGTTGACATTCTCTGTAAGAGCAGTAATTCTAAAGAAATGTAAAAAGAAAACTACAATGACAATAATCCTGATCATTATTCATGATTATATTTTTGTCCAAAATAATCATAATGAACTGTTAAACCATTATCGTGCAACCCCACCTCAATGTTTTTTGTAATTTCTCTAGACTGAGTTTGTGGTCACCCACAGTCCAGCTATCGAGGTCAACGCGCCCTGGTTACGCCACCTTGGCCAGTAACCCTCTCCATCCACATCCCCCGAACAAACCAACACACACAATGCCTCTGCTAATTAAAACTTAAGCAATCATGGCTGGCCAGCCACAGACTGGAGAGTCTTAACTCATTAAATAGAAACACAAAAGAGAAGGAGTCTGACAAATGGAGAGAGGGCAGCAGGGGAGGCAACTTGTCTTTGTGATAGAGATTTCTCCACACATGACACCGTTCGACCCCCATGCTGGGCTGTTCTCTGATCAGCTGTGACACTGACTAACCTCTCCACATCTGCGGCATACAGGTTGTGAGTAATACCAGTCTCAACGAGAACGGACTGCAGTATGCCTCGGCCCTCAGCAGCCGGCGATGCCTCAGACATCTCAGAAAATAGAGAAAGAAAAACAGACGCTCCTGTGGTTACCTTGTGTCAACAGTGATTTAGCTGTGTATGCTCAGAATACACATTAATACTGCATTGCCATTGGGAGGCGCTAGCTGACTCTTGTCAAATGCCAGGAGGATCTTACAGTGGGCGAACATTAGCGGTCCACAAATTTATATTGTTGACAAAGAGAAATGGAGGAAGGTAAAAGCTGTCTTTGAGTAAGAGGTCTATAAACCCAGGAGGAAGCTGTTAGCTTTCCCATTCATCTTATTGGATATTATTTCTGTGGGGGTTTACGTAGGGTTGTACGATTAATCCAAAATAAAAACAAAACTGCAATATGATTCACAGGTTTCAGTGTCTCTGAGACGGTCAGCTCGTTTTGCAAACTCATGTACACATATAATGTGCATTTGGGAACACAATATGCACCAAACATCTTCCCAAATTTATTTTTTTTTTTGCCATTTTTATTTTATTAGTACAGGACAGTGTAGAAGTGACAGGAAGTAAAATAAGAGAGAGAGAGGGGGGGGGGGGGGTTAAGGCTAGAAGGGACACGTATGACGCTACTGGGCATGCGCACATCAATACAGCATAATTTTTGTCACACTGTACAACAATAGTTACTATTTTTTCATTCCTGAAAGGGGTCGGTTTAGGGTTGGGGTAGGTATAGATTTTAATAAAACACAATCTAATAGGTCAGGTCTCTAGACTCATTCTTCCTACTGGTCGCACGTTAATTTTTTTTTATATACAACATTTTATTAATGCATGCTGATGAACTTTTATAAAGTTAATGTTAAAATAAAAAAATATTATTGTTAGTTTTCGTTTCTTTTTTTACAATGAAATACTACAATAGTAATATTTTAGTTTCATTTTTTATCAATTATTATTATTTTATAGTTATATTGATATAAAAGTATGCCAAATTGTGTGTTTTTTTCAAACAAACACAACAAATGTGGAGCTTTTTTTCTAAATATTCTTAAATAAAAATATTTTAAAGTAAAATATTACAATGGTAATATTTATATTTATTTTGTTGAATATTCTTATTTAGCAATAATATTTATTGATCTTTTATTAATCTTTTTTTGTCAAAATACACTCCTCAACTTGACAGCTTGTCTATGAGGGAACAAAGATGAATAAGGTAAGAGGGGAGGTATGCTCACCTGTATCTGAGTCAGGGTTTCCTCGTCTCCATAAGGACCAGGTGCGATCTCGAGAAACGGCGAGCAGAAGGCGTCCATTGGGGCAGAACGCCATCTGAGTGACGGTCAGGCTGTGGCAGGGCAGCGACTGAAGCTGTTTCCAGGAGGTTGTGCTCCAAAGAAGAATGGCAGCATGTTCTGGTTTAGAGGCCTGTGACACAAGACACATGTAAATCATGTAGATCTTTCACACCAACATTCAAAAGCAATAAGTTTGACCTCTTTCTCTGAACCTCAACCGCAGAGCCGTCCTCCTACATACAGCGGTTGCAGCTCAGCCAGCAGCGGATAAACCTCAAGTCCACAGCAAAGTCATCTGAGCCTGCAGGACCCCAGCAGCAGCCCGCCATCAGCCCCACTGAATAAACCTCACTATCTCCACTCGAGCATGAACAATGGCAGGTGACACACAGAATGCGCTTTCATTTGGAAGGGCTTTGTGCACGATCAACGGGGGTTTGGCAGAACCACAGGGGCCAGACCAGGACATAAAACCAATGATCTCCCTTCAACTGTCTGAGAATATGTGTCACGCAGGCCGGAGGGCATGTAGGGCTGCCTACCAACCCTGGTCATGCGAGTTAAATGTGTTTTTAATACGACTCATTACATCAAAGAGAAGCAAAATTAACTTACACACGGATGTCAGGGTCTAAACTGACATGAGCTTGTTAAAATGGCAAATGACTAAATATTAAAAACTTAAGGATCGGTGCAGCTTCACGCATGCATGCTTTTCTGTGTCCTGTTATTACAGTCCATGGCTGCATTTGTGTGACACTCAAATGATCATCTGGTCACCCATGTAATTGTACCTTACATGCCGAGGCCACCACTGTCCTCTCAGAATCCGACGCCAGACAAAACATCTCAAAGCCATGTCCATACCTGCGGAGAGAGCGACACGGAAAGAGGGTATATTAATGAGGGCTCTGTCAGTACCTGCTCACAAATAAAGCCTGAGCACCATGACAGATTCAGAGAGACAGTCGGGGCGGTGATTCAAACACGACGGATGCTTTGTGTGTCAGGGCTGCCGTGCGTGCTCTCCTGTGCTTATGGGAGTGGAAGAAAGCCGTGCGTTCTGGCAGCCATTAGCAGATCTGCTTAGTAATTTCCAGCACTGGATGAATAGCTCGGCAAGCCAGGCTGTCAAAGCCTTCAGCTGCTTACAGCTGTGTATGTAAATTATTATAGTTTATCTAGTGTCGTCGGTGTATCAAGGAAATCAACTTTGAGTTCTTATGAGCAAGTTAAAAAAGCAAGTCTGTATATTTTAACTGATTGTAAATGCTTTGGGGGGACATGAATATTTAATCGTGAAAAATACCGTTAATGTGTAATAATTTTGCAAAACTTCTTGTGAATAATATGCCTATTTTCCCACCATCCAGTGCAAAATGCCACTAAGCATCCAATTCAGTAATATATTGCCTACAGTTTCAGCAAATGTCAGAGTTGTATGTCATTTTAGTGCAGCACGGGTATTATTCTGTGCTAACAAAAGCTCGGCAAACTTAGGCCTGAAAATACTGAATGCAAGTAAGCAAACACAGGGTCAAATGCTTGGCTAATGCAAACACCCCATTGCATTGCTGTGGCAGTAACTATCCTCAGTATGCAAGGGATCAATAGAGACTTCAAATAACTGAACCATTAATCTAGATGCTATTCAGTTATACACATTTGAACAGTTTAAGCAAATCTGCTGCAAACTGTTGCAGTGTTGTATGTTGTTAACAAATTGAAGTAAATTAAGTAAAAAAATTCTTAATACTAAAATAAAAACAAAGCTAAACAGAAATATTTTTAAAAACTCAATTTGGCACCAATATCTTTGTGGGCAGCATGCCGACATACAGCAACGTTGCACTATGGGCATCCCGAGTTTGAATCCCAACTAGAGAACCCCACTTCACTTCCTGTTAGATCTATCCTATCATAATAGAGGCAATGACAAGTGACAAGCACAAAACTTAAAGTAAAATGAAATCTGAAAATATAAGAAAAAGGTTATCCAAAATAATAATAAATACTATAGTACAGGGTTAGGCAAGTAGGTTTGGCATCGGGCCCCCAAAAAAATTTGCCACTAGATGGCGGGCCAGAACATAGTCAAAGGATAATAAGTGACTTATTAGAACGCTGGTGTGCAAACTTTTCTTTCCTACCACGTCCACATGACAAGCTAATAACATGGTTGTGAGCATTATAATAGCTGCTTTTTGTGGTGCAACTTTTGCTTATGATGAAAATAACTATGTTTTCGTCAGTTATTTTACCTACGGATCGATGCATTTCTTACAGATTTCTGCTCATTCAAAATCGTATACAGATGAAGTAGCACTGCAAGATTACATTTGTTTGAATGCATTATTGAGAGAGCGACTGCATGCGAACAAGTGTTATAGTACTTGTTTAAATCATGCTTTTAGCTGATAATATTCAGTATCTAGACTAGAAGCAACGAACAAATTCCTTGAGAACTATAACTTACCGCTCATGTCCATTGCCGTCATCATATAGCCTTCACATTCTTCCTTCTTTATCAAGCTAGCTAAATATTAACATGTGAATTCTTACTAAATATGCAGTTATATTACGGGTCATTGGAATGGATTGTACTTGTGATGGTGGTGGAGCGCTCTTGGAGCGAGTGAAAAGCACACGCTCCGACTTTTAAAAAATCCGCTCCTCACACCGCTCCACTCCACTCCGCGCTCCGCTCATACTCTGATTGTGAGTAACCGTTGCTGTCATGACAGATTTATTTCAGAACCATCCACTTTCAAAATAATCTGGCTGTGGGTGCGGGCCCAGTTTTGACCACTGCTATAGTAGTTTATAAATTATTCAAAATCAAGTAAATAATAAAATAAACTGTTGCTCCATGACTTTAAAGATTAAGCTTTAAAGATTGAATTGATCAATCTAATTGAATTAGATTGAATTGATCATAGGAAAAATTACTCTTGGTACGATAAATACTTGTCTAAAGTGTCTTTTGTTTGTGTAATTTTTTTTAATTATTATTTTAATTACCATTGTTTAAAATCACATGCATAAAACATGCATAAATAGCAGTGCTACATATTGGTTACTAGACACTTCAAAAAATTGCTACTGGTTGTTAAAATTTTATTATTTATCTTTTCTTTTAAGATTTATTTTTGGTGTTTTTTTGCCTTTATTTTGATAGGACAATTGGTAGCAGGAAGCGAAATGGAAGAGAGAGGGGGGCGGGAATCAAAATCAGGACACCCGAAGCCAAACCGAAGCCCAAGTATGTCGGTGAACTACATGCGAGGCTATCAGCGCCGACTTTTTGTATTATTATATCAGTCAGTCTAAAGTTTATTCTAATACCTACTATAACACCCTTCGCCGCAGTGTTGAGAACGCTGGTCTGTCATTTCAGAGCGCAATGACGAACTTGCATAACCAGAAGCATTAGCATTCGCATGCTTACATACAGTAATTTTTGTCTTAGTTTGGATGCAGAGGTTAAGGATAGGAATAAAAAAAAATATTTGATGAAAAATTTTAGGCTTTTCTTGTTTAGTGTCAAAGCATACAGGATGAATGGTTCTTGTCATGAGCTCTAAACACCATTACACAGCATTATTTATGTCACAGAAGCTGGTTAAGCAATAATGCGGTACAGCATTAGTGCCCACTGCAGAACAGCCAATGAGCGCAGAAGAACACAAATGAGAATTGATGGGAAACTCACAGCTTCTGTACCTCTGGCCACAGTGTGTTCTGCAAGAGGTCGTCCTCTGTCGGAGGCTCTGGCAATACACACACAAAGTTACAAAATATAGACATAGTTATTATGAGAAACGAGCAGACGCCTATGACTGTATTTTTCAATAGGCTCATATTTTAATTTAGCAACAGATACACAGCCGAGCAATTTACTCAAAGCTGTTTGGAACAACGGTGGCTTTATCTACAATTGCCAATGGCCGTTAGCTTTACGACATGCAGTAAATCAAATTTAGCTCTCTTTGTGCAAGCCTGAAGTAATATTGTCTCATTTAGATACACAGACACTTATACAACACAAACATGCCCCAATTTAAATGGAATGGAGACCAGGCATTTTTTTAATTCATCCCTGGTTTGCAGTTTTATTTTAATTATTTCCCTCTTTGCCCCTCCAGAAGAAGCGAGATGGAGGGAGTGGTATTATTCCATTAACAACTCTGTGTCCGCCTCATTGCGCTACCCATCGCCCAGAGTCATCAATATTTTAACATTGCAATTATATAAGCCTTATTTCTCATTATGATTCCAGATTAAGAAGCTTTTTCCAATCACATTGACAACGTTTGCCACTGTTTGCCTGGAGCAAGAGAGGCATAAACCCCCTGCTTCACCACTCACCCTCCCCCCTTATGCTGTAAAAAATATTTGTCTCCAGTATCTCTGATTCATGCCCCAGATACATTAATAAACCAGAGAAAACAGTCCTTAATAACGGCTTGTCACATATGAAGGATATCAATGTGTTTTCTAGGAATAACTGCGGAACTTACAGTGTCTACCTGGTGATGGCGAGATTTTTGACTATTGCCACAAAGTCTGGTGCATATTATATTTAGTTTCAGCAAAGAACTGTCTACTTAGAGAGAAAGAGCCCATTTGACTGAAATGTAAAAATGACCAACCACAATTTAGAAAAAAAGAAACTAAAACTATGCATAAATACCCTTGAGTTTAAGAGGTTGAAATTAGGACTCTTTATATTGGTCGGACAGGCTATTGAAATCTTCACCGTCCTGTTGAGAGCTCTGAGATGTGAAGTCACCTGTAAACACATCAGATGCCACAGTAAAGGTTAGCAACTGCCTCACTACTCTCAGGATCAGTACAATGCAAATTCTCCAGTGGCCAACGAATTTAAAGGGTTCATACCTTGAAACACGGCCTTGTTGGACAGACCAAGGGCAGGAGTGCTGGCTCCCTCTGGGAGATCTGCTATATCCTGAACACACAGGAGACGGGCACACACTGTAAAACCTCTCTGTAGAAACCCTTCCATTATATTATTAACTTATCAAATTTTGTCTGAAACGCAAAATACTTTATAACAACTATATTGAACTGTTGTATAAAAACAAAATGCTGGTCTAAATATGAGTACGGATGTGTTTGGCTCCAAAAGAGCCAAAGCATTTAAGTGATCAACCTGAATTGAGAATGTAATTTATGTAGTCTCATTTACCATGACTTCAAGTTACAGAAAATTAAACTCATGTTGCTATATATCTGAGAGCATGTGCATGAACATTAGGATTAAGATAATGGAAATATGTGAGAGTCATCTTGAAATCTCTCGCTGATTCAAGACAGTGCAAAGAGTAATTAAAACCCAGGTTTTATTTGATGTAACTAATTAAAATTTAAAGATGAGATGATTCTAGGTACTTACATTACAGCCCAGCAGTTTCTCCAGAGATATGCATGATATGTTAGCAAAGTTATCCACAAAATTCCTTGGAGCCTTGAACACCCGTAGGACCTTCTCATCAGCACCGGACACAAACTGAAAACGCCCAACAATAGACAGACACTGCATGTCATAGCCATGAATCTGCGGCCTTGAGATCTCGTGCCAAGTAATCTGCAAACACAGTAAGTGTTGATCCACTATAAAAGCCTACAATGTATATTTATTCAAAAATAAAATTGCTGATATTCTTTTAAACCTCTGAGCATCCGTTTCTGGTCCAGGGTGTAAAGAGTCTAGTGGTTTGGTCTGATCCGACAGTGATGATAAACTCTCCCTCAGGGTCCCAGCTCAAGTCCTGGACTGCGTTAAAGTGACCTGAAATGACCACACTAGGCCTCCATTCTCCCTGTGCAAAACATAAATCTCCATATTCATTTACTCCATTTAGTGTAAATCATAACATACTTGAATTTTGACAGTTTATATTAGGTAAAAAGAATGCTTGCATTAAAAAGCTTTGCGTTACTGGCGGATGTTGTCAGTTATGTCTAACCTGGTTGCTGTCACAGTGCCAGAGGTGCAGCGCTTCCGTGAAAGGCATGACCCAGAATCATAAAGCCGTCTGGACTCATCTGGCATCCATAGAAACCCAGGGTATTTCCTCCAACTTCCCCAACACGAACCTTAATGAAGAGTCAACAAAAAAAAACGGTGAAACAATAAATATTCAAACAATCCGTATTATAGTGTACAGCACCACACATAAAGACTGAAACATTCTTGTAGGAATACCTAGAAGAACACAATGGTGAACTGGTAACCCACTGAGGGACTCAAACCTCCAATATTTTGGTTACCCACCCTGTGGTGCGTTTCTCATACAACAATGTATTTTGCTGCTTAGCTATCTTAATATGTTATTGGAGAAATTAACAAGCTAGTTATGACTATATACCAAACTGTCTTTACCTTGGCATAATTAAATAATAAGAGTTTTGTACATGGAAATGACATACAGTGAGCCTCAGACACCATAGTTTCCTCCTCATGTAAATCTTGTGATTAAAAAAGACCACTGAAAAACAGGCGGATCAGAACATAACACCGACTGTGACGCAACAGCCGGGATCACTACGCCCCATCATTCCATAAACCCGCCCTTGTTCTAGGCAAGCGCCAGCTGAACCATCAGAAGTTCTGCAGGTGTTGTAAATAAACAAGCGTGGACAACAGCGAAAATCATGGAAATAAATGTAATGTTCCAGGCTGTGCAGGGGGGATGTGAAGTGCTGGGATGGGTTGGTGTCTTTATTCAGAAAGGCACGGAAAGCAAATAAAGTGTTCTAATAAAATATGCGAGCCACTAAAGGGACATGGTTAGCTCCTTGTTAGCTGTAGCCTGTTACAGTACATAAGATTTCACTTACCACATAAACAGAGTAAGGAGAGATGAGGATGATGGCGAATGATTTACAGATCCTGAGCACCACTGACAAGCGTCTGATCTTGTGACGTGTGGTAAGTACTGTTGCTCCATAATATAAACATTTGTTGTTGTGCATCGCGTCTCTTGAAAGTGAAACTATAACACGATCGAATGATCGTTCAAAAGCAGTTTCAATGCCTCGCGTATTAATAACGGCTCCCTGATGCCCGCTTTTTATATACAGTATATTTACCGACGATATAACTGCGAGAGAAAGTATTTAAATATATATTTTCCTCCCTGTGTTTCCTTCTTGCTGACGAGTGGCACTGTGAAACAGCCAATCAGAGCAGATCTTGCTGTTTGTGGATTATAGTTCGGCATTTAACACCATAGTGACCCTGCCACACTGGTTGCGAAGCTCCAGACTCTGGGACTGAACAGATCTCTGTGCAGCTGGATCCTGGACTTCCTGACAGGCAGAAGTCCAGGGTGGTCAGAATGGGCATGTAACACCTCATCTTCTCTGGAGATCCTCAACACTGGTGCTCCGCAGGGCTGCGTCCTCAGCCCACTCCTGTACTCCCTGTACACACACAACTGTACAACAACACACTGTAGCTCCAACGTCATTCTATGGTCTTTAAGTGACTTTGAATGCTGATGTTGTTGGTGCCAGACGGGCTGGGCTGAGAAATTTCAGAAACTGCTGATCACCGACAACGATGAGACGGCCTACAGAGAGGAGGTGAGTACCCTGACTAAATGGTGTCATGGGAGAACCACCTCTCACTCAACATCGACAAGACCAAGGACTGGTGGTGGGATTACAGGAGACAGAGCAGAGAACACTTTTACAGCCATCACCATCGATACAGCGATTAATCTTGAAGAGACACCTGTGACAGAGGGCCCCTAACACCAAGTCTCAGGCATGAGCAGCTTTAAGTTCCTCAGCGTTAAAGAGGAAGAAACATCATGAGGATCTCACAGTTGGTCTGCTCGGTGACACAGATGCAGTGCTGAAGAAGGCACATCAGCGTCTCTTCTTCCTGAGACGGCTGAGGAAGTTTGGAACGAGCCCCAGCAGCATCAGTGTCTTACACCTGCACTGTGGAGAGCATCCTGGACCGGCTGCATCACTGCCTGGTTTGAAAACAGCACCGCTGGCAACCGAATCAGGGCTCTGCAAAGGGTCGTGCGAACTGCCCGCCACATTGTTGGAGATGAGCTTCAGCCTCCCTCCAGGACATCTACACCAGGCGGTGTACAAGGAAAGCTCCGGAGGCAAAGGCAAATCGAGCAGTCTTGCCAATGTGCTCTTTCGTCAGCTCATCAAAGATTACACCAAGATTTCTGACCGAAGCTGATAATTGTTGATGTCTCCGACTGAGGAGCTGTAGGTGATGCTTTTTCCGTCAGGCTAGAAAGGCTGTGTGTCACAGTCAGAATGGGACAAGATCAGTGCTATGTGGAGAAGAAGAGGGGTCCAATGAACCACACCCTACAACCCCACTCACACAACATGACATGCACTGCACTTTAACACAGTTCTACCGGACTACACGCACACACTGCACTGCATCTGCTATATGACATCACACAAAAGCACATCCACGACACTGCATATGTATAATCTGTTGCACCTCTGCACAACTATCTGCTGAAACCAATCTGCTGGTACATTTATAATCTGTTGCACCTTCACATTATTACTATGCATAGATTACATAATGTAGATGTGTACATACGGTGTATAATGTGTATTGATAACTAAGTATGTCTTTATAGTACACTATGTGTACTGAGTATATGTATGTGTATTTTACACATTGTCTTCTGTACAGTCTGTAAATATGTACTGTCCATATGTAAATTGTTGTTTTTTGGGGTTTTTTGCACTGTCTGGAGCACGCTCATAAGAATTTCACTCACCAAGGCACTTGTGCTGTGGTGATGTGACAATAAAAGTGATTTGAAAAGTGATTTGATTTGAACACACAACACATCAAACCTTGAATCAGATGGGCTACAGCAGCAGAAGACCACACTGGGTGTTGCTCCTAACAGGAAACTGAGGCTACAATTCACACATGCTCACCAAAACTAGAAAATAGAAGATTGGAAAAAGGTTGCCTGGCCTGATATATTTTGCTTATTTTGCTAAAGAGATTGATACATTTAGGTCCACATGTCATACTTGTTTCTAACCACAGTGTTGAGAGCTGCAGTTCTAATCTCACAACTTCATGGAGGCATTCACAAATGCTCATTGAAACTATGGTTTTGAGAAACACTCAATTGTTGGTGGCAAACTGTCTTTTTACCTAACAATATTTAGGGAAATGCACCCCAGATCTTTAAAATCCAGTCCACCACAGTCCCTTAGTGTGGTGATACTGTAGACCAGGGGTAGGCAACGTCGGTCTTGGAGTGCCGCTGTCCTGTAGAGTTTAACTCCAACCCTAATCAAACACACCTGAACAAGCTAATCAAGGTCTTCAGAATTACTAGGGCCACAGGCAGGTGAGGGTTTTCTCAGGGTTGGAGATAAAATCTGCAGGACATCGGCACTCCAGGACCAACGTTGCCTACCCCCGCTGTAGACTGACATCCACTCTGAAAAGTGGTTATAAACTCGTTTTAGGGTTATTTGTTAATTTGATTATACAGAGAGAATGACATTATGTTGTGGCTGTTATGAGTTAATTGCCTGGGGTGGCTAAAATCCGATCCCAAATAGAACATTTATATGAAAACAAAAACCTGGGAACTACACTGCACTCTCCATCATGTTCTTGATGGTAAGTGTTTGATAAGAGAGGCCTTCGCTGGTATCACGGTCCCTGATAAACCGGCTGGTCAAGCAGGCCGCTAATTAGTAGTCATGAATCCTGAGCAATCCGTGTTGAGAGTCAACAGCTGTGCTCCATCTCCGTTAAGTAACAGTCTGAGGACACCAATTAATCAGGCTGACAAGCGAAAAGCACGATGTATGCAAAGAGGAGACTATTAAATGAGAAATAAATCGTGTTTGCTTCCTTTGAATGCATTAATGTGATGTTGAACGTAATCACACACACATTAAATCAAATATGAGCATCAGAAAGCTGGGAGACAAAATGGTCACATGAAGAATGAATCAGTGTCAACCCCCCTGACTGGGCTGGGCTATGAATACCAAAGCAATGTAATTGTTTTTCAGAAAACTGTAGCACGGCTTGCCCTCCGTCTGGCCCGTGTCTAACATGCTTAAATGCTGCTCGAGTGTCTCACGGTAATGGGGGAAGTGAGTTGTGCTGCGGAGCAAGCGGTAACATTGTATAAAACAAGATAATTAGTCATGATTATGCCATCAGCGATAACCTGCCTGTACTTTTATTTATGGTTGTGTGCAAGCAAAGACTGATGCTGCCGCATCAACATCTGCATTGCCAATACACTCTCAGAGGGTGAAGAAATATTTTTTCTAATTTAATCGAATCACACCTTCAGCTGTAAAACGGAGGTATGAAAATTTCAGTTGACAGCCATCGCAGTGGTGTTTCCTGTTGACCTTGAGCAGGACAAGACATTTTCAGCAGCCGTGTTAAAAGCAGCAATGATTCCTCACATTTAGGACGGAGTGTCACCGCTCAATGATTCACAGTCTCTTGTCATGCCCAGCAGAGCATGTCTCAAAGATATTGCCAGATCAGGTGTCTAGCTTAAGCTCTTCATCAAAACCACAATACTAAACAGACAAATCAGCCATCTAATGCTGAGATTTTAACGCCGCTACAATACACGCAGGACAGTTCGTACAGAGCCACGTTGGCTGGAAAACACGGATTCAAAACTAAATCCACAAACCATCAAACGGTAAGGGCTATCGACATTTTCATGCTCCTGTGTACACCAATAGAGAGACATTTGAGATGCTCTTCACAGGCGTATCCTACGGAGTGAATATGGCGGAACTAATGACTGCGATAAAGAGAGCCCTTCTCTTTGAATGTCTCGGATCTATGCGAGCCATTCTGGAAAGAGTGATGCAACATTAACCAGATTGATTTTGAATTCCGTCCACATGGCTACTCGTATATCACGGCCAAATCTCATGGGTGAAATGTGCAATCACTCTTGTTTAGGGAAGGAAAACCAAAACACAGTGTGTAACACAAAACACAGTGTTTTGGATGGGATTGGTACGAAAGGAAACAATGCAGGGGAGACACGAAACTATTGAGGACCCTGGAAATCAAACAGTGCCTCAGTACTACAATGAGGTGGTCTAGAAAATCTAGGCCAGTGGCTAAAAGACTTTAGGTTCTTGTAGCTCAACTGGTAGCCATAACCCCACACTTTAAAAAAATATAGTACTTCAGATATAACCAGAGAGAAGTGGGAACATGTAGGTTGGAAGCCCAGTAGAAGCAGTCCATGAACTATCAGCCTTATGCTCTTGAAAGGTACTTAGCCGGTTGATCCAGAGTGATTCAATAAGTATACTGCAAGTCACTGTGGATAAAGGCATTTGCTAAATGACTACTTGGATTATCTTGCACTTTATCTTACAAGATAAAGGCAATCGCTACCAGACAAACTAATGCTTTACTCATGGTTCCATTCCTGTGGAGATGAGATTCGTGAGGCTAAAAAGTGAGCAATCCAACAATGATGAGCAGCTCAATAGTACGCCAATTCTATGTGATGTGGGTCATGAGGTCTGGAGGTTAAAGATTTATCATGGTAACTCATAAGTTCTCTCTTTTGGTCTATAAGGGAAAATAAACCAAATAAACCATTAGCACAACACTAATGGCTCACAGAGTCTCAAAACTGTCCCTGCAGTCCCCCCACACTGCTCACTGGCAACATGACTTATTAGTAGGGTGTACTTTACCCAGCGGTTTGCCTGGCCACTCTACTGCAAACCAGCTCTCCACTAAATCTGACCAATTAGGCTAATCGTTATGGAGGAGACTCTTCTTTGTGGATGTGTTAATTAGCCAAAGTGATGCTGGTCATTTTCTGCTTAGTAAGGCACTGGCAGTCAGTCCATTACTGTGCTATGAAGGCAAGTTTTAGATAATATAAAATGCCATATTTAAGAACAAGTAATTATTGCAGGTTCAATGGTTAAGAACTTTACATACCAAATGCAAGATAAAAAAATTCAAAATCTTATAAATAGTGGAATTTAATCAAAGATCAGCAGCAAAAACTGGTGTGAAATGCCCCGCAGGAATCCATTGTGTCTGTTCAAAATCTAGTTTATGACAAATATTTGTGTTTATTCCGAAAGGGCCTTTATGCCACAACCATTTCAGGTTTGTTCTTCATAATGTAGTAATAGCCATTTGTAAGTATGCATTATATCTGTTGCTTATCTCTTAACCTTAGCTAAAGCTGAAGTGAAAGTAGGAGATCAGAAAGGATGTATGATAACCCACATTTATTTCCTTTGTATCATGAATCTGTCAGATAAAAGGCGCTCAACCACATCTGATAATCTAGTTCACACCTAGCTCATATCGTATGCCCTTTACGACTCTATACAGAAGACACAAGCAGTGCAGAAGATAACGGATGCAGAACAACCCCATTGCATTCAGGTACAACAAGACCTGAAATCAACTCACTGTCTTTCATTTTAAATTGGACAAGCCTTAGTACGACAAAACACATGCGTTATCGTACTACAACATGCCTGGTGTCAGAATCAGAATCATTGATCTGAGCCCAGAGACCTATGTCTGCATGCCAAGATCAAAGTGAGTACTTCTTATTAATCAACCATGAAGTAAAGCCTGTTATCTGCTGCTGCAGTGCCAATCAAAATTGTCCTATTATGACTGAAGTAAAAAAAAAACATCCTTTTTATCGCCATCCCATTTCTAAGAGGAACTCACCAATCATTCACAGTCCCTCACACAGATGGAAGAGAACAAGCTTATCTGTGCAATTCTCAGTGTGTGGGTTAAATTCGATGCAGTTAGCAGAGAATGGGCAGATGTTCCCTACAAGACCCAGAGAGCGTAACAGAGGAGCTTGTGCAGCACTTCCTGCCCCTGCTGCGGATTCTAGAAGTCCATGACTGGCAACCAGATAGTATATGAAAGGCAGGAAGGAAATGACCTCAGGATGGGGTTATTTCTTTCCAGGAGCCTGGTCTGTACACTCAGGTTTAAAAGGAGGAGACGTAGGGTCGTAGGGTCTGCAATGACAGACATCTTGTGTCTAGAACTAGATCTTGTGCCTATTTTAAAGTCTTTATGCTAGTTTTCATTTTCTTTATTCGTTTATTAGGCACTAATAGAATACTAATATGTAAACTTTATTAGACACTACATGGTCTTGCACCAGAGTACCTTTTAAAAATGTTTTCAGTCTATAAATCTGCAAGGCCCCACAGATCATCTGGTTCCTCTCTTATTTGGTGAAGCTGCATTCAGCCATTATGCTCCATGCCAATAGAGGAAATGAGAGGTGCAGAAAAAAATATATTTTTAAACATTCAAATTAATAACCTAGTTATTTAGTCTGCTTTTATGTAGTGTATTAATTTTTGTCTACTATTTATGTTTTTTTTATTTATTAAAATAAATTAATTTATGTTCGACATTTTGTTGCTTTTTATTTTATTGTATTCTATTAATTTACACTTTAATTATAAACTACTTTAGCATTATTTTCATTGCTTGTGTCAATTCATTGTTTATGTTTGTAAAGCACTTTGAAGTTAATTTGACTGGATTTGAAAGGTGCTTTATGAATGAAAGTTTTATCAATTTATTTATTTTTTATTTAAAAAAAATTGAACTCCAAGTCATGGCACAGTGGTAGCACAATGTGTTTGACACATCAGAGTTCAACTCATAATTTCCCACCCTTTCTTTATTGCACTCGTATAGAAACTCTGAAAGGCTGGAACTGAAGCTAGATTGCTCAAGTCTTCTGGAAATTCACATGCATTTTACTGCATTCTAATCCACCTTTTACATTTTTTCCAATATCAGTATTTATTAAGTAGTAAACAAGGTGACTTTACCAGCTCAACCCACATGCCTGAATCCTCCTCTGGACCCCATAAGATCATGGTCTTGTCCATTGAGGCAGAGAGCAGCTTCAGGGGCTGTTCCACTGAGTCACCTGCAGGGGGAGACATCAAGTTACAAAGCAGAGGGAGACTGGATAAATAAAAACAATATAAATTATATAATACATCAAAATGAAAATAATTTCACAGCATGTTACAATGATATAAAGAAACAATCAGCTCATGCTCACTAATCACTAAGTGAAAGCATGCAGGAATACCTTGGACACATGGAGGTTGCCAGTGAATTCCATAAACACTGTTTCAAGAGTCACAGCAAACTCTACAGCAGAAAGAAAGAAAGAAAAAATGAGGAGCATATTATTATCCTCACACTTCTTTACTAGACAAAGTCCATTTTACTTGCATTTGGATGCTGGCAAGTTCATTTTTGGACTCTATTTTGTGTTTCTATAGGCCAAGACATGGTTTCAAAACAGATAATCAAGCAGCTAATCAACTCAACAATAACCAATTTATACAAGTCATCATACAACTAAATTACATGCAAAACCTCCAGCCTCACCATCTCCAGACACTTGAAAAACACTTCTCCTTCATCTTGATAACAGCGTCAGTCTGCTGGTCTGGTTCAGTGGCAGTCTTGGCAAACAGTCTCCACACTCTGATCAGACAGTCCTGAGAACAGCTGGCTAGCCAGAGCTCTCCATCTACACATCCAACAAACAGTTAAAAAAAAGTACTATGTGAGGTTTTCCCACTTGTATATTTCAGTTACAGTGCCTTTAGTTGGCAGCTTGTTTCATGCATTATAAAAGAATAAGATCGTGCATTTTATATCCATGGACTATTTCACTGCCAGTACTGTATCTTATGTATTAAATGGGTTTTTGACTTCAACTCTTATGCCAAAATTCATGAAAACATATGCACATTAAATTTCACCCCACAATCGCTTTGATGTGTTACATGAGTTAGTTTGTAATTCTCATTATTTCTTAAGACGAACGTTTATTGCTGTAATACAGTAATGACAATCATCCTGACAATTTTATAAATAGTCAATATAATAATGTATAATTATTATAAAAAATTAAATAATATAAATTGTGTGTGTGTGTGTTTATCTGCCAATTTATTAAAAAGTATCTTACGACCAAAGCTAAATTTATTTAAATAAAAAGAAAAATTTAATTAAAACAGTAATATTGAAAATTACAATTTATTTATTCCTGTGGTAACAAAGCTGAATTTTCAAATGACTAAAGTTGTGCTGCTTAATATTTTTGTGGAAACCATGTTTCATTTTTCCAGGATTCTTCAAAAGAAAATTCAAAATGAACAGAATTTATTTAAAATAGTTTATTTAAAACGCAAATGCGTACAGTCTTCTGTATCAGCCGGGCCACAAGGGTGCGCTGTTTAACAATGTCACAAGCCTCCCGGTTTTTATCCAAAATATCTTAAATTGTGTTCCGAAGACAAACAAAGCTTTTATGGATTCGGAACAACATGGGGGTAAGTGAAAAATGACAACATTTTCATTTTGAGGTGGAGTATCCCTTTAAGCACATTTATTCTATTCAGAACTCCTACCTTTAACGGACCACTCCACACATCGTACCCAATCCTCATGTCCAGTCAGAGTCAGAAGCCTCTGAAACTAAACACACCCAGATGACACACAAAATATGAACAGCATTAATATAAAGAAAAGACACCTGACAGGCTTACCTGTCCATTGAGCTGCACATACAGGTGAACTCTGCTGTCATCTCCCCCACAGGCCAGTACTGGAACTGCAAGAGATGTAATTATCCTCCTCATTCACACCAACACACTAGGCAGACAAGTCACCAAGTCTATTCACGGTATCTAGAAGCAAAATACAACTGCAGTCCAGACGTGAATAATGTAAGAGGCAGGCTAACATCGCCCCAGGACATTTAAAGCACAGAATGAGATTTTAACATGATAGGACTGCACAATACAGCAAATCAACATGGAAAAGTGAGCGCAGCTGACCTCTGCTGCCTGGCAACAGCGCTAAGGAGACATCCATCATGAACCCGCTCCCAAAAGATACGGTCTGGAGGATTCAGCTAATGAAGAGAACAGAAACACCTCACATGAAAATGAAACCAATGAAGTCCAATGAAAAATTAAGTCCAACTCATGATGAATTCTTATAAAAAATAATAAAAATAATAATATATCATTAAAAAAATATTATTATAAATTAGACTATTATTAATCTAAAATATATCTCGATATTAGACCAATTACCCTGAAAACCAGAAATCATCTCCTGTGCTAATTAAAAAAAATAATGCACTCAAAAGAAGCTGGTTTCTGCGTGCTAGCAGACATCTCATTAGATTACTGCCATTTTAATGTTAGAAGAATGATGCAACTCATCATCATCGTGTGACTCAAAAGTTTGTCAAAACAATACAGAAATATTGCATTTACCCTACTCTATATTGCTTTCACACACCATTTTTTAAACGGTCAATGAAATATTACTCTCTTTCCGAGCAGTAAGGATGGACATCAGAAAGAAAGCAGTAGGAACAATCATATGATGTCTGTGCTTTTACTTACAGTATAGTTTAAAGGAACACTCCCCTTTTTTAAATAGGCTCATTTTACAACTCCCCAAGAGTAAAACAGTTGAGTTTTACCATTTTTGAATCCATTCAGCCGATATCTGGATCTGGCAGGAGCACTTTTATCTTAGTTTAGCATAGATCATTGAATCGGATTAGACCATTATTAGCATCTCGCTCAAAAATGACCAAAGAGTTTTGATAATTTTCCTATTTAAAGCTGGACTCTTCTGTAGTTATATCGTGTACTAAGATCGACGGAAAATGAAGAGTTGCGATTTTCTAAGCCGATTTGGCTAGGAACTATACTTCTATTCCGGCGTAATAATCAAGGAACTTTGTTGCCGGACCATGGGTGCAGCAGGTGCAATGATATTACGCAGCGCCTGAAAGTAGTCCCCAGCTATATCATTACTAGTTACCTAGCTGGGGACAACTTTCAGGCGCTGCGTAATATCATTGTATCAATTAATATCAATATGATATCACAATTTCTTATTATTAAATAGAGTTGTGCTGCTAAATATTTTTGTAGAAACTGTGATACATTTTTTTCAGGATTCTTTAATGAATAAAAAGTTACAATATAACTTTTGTAACATTATAAAATGTCTTTACTGTGAATTGGATGTATCCTTGCTGAATTAAAAAAAATCTTACTGACTTCCAAACATTTGAGTACAGTAGTGCATATTAAATATACACATTTAGAATATTTCTATTTGTTGTACTATTTACATTCTGTTGTTCTTGGTTGCTGACATCCAAGACAAATTCTACTGTGTCTCTGTGATGACAAATAAACTGATTTTGAACTACTGTACATGTACATCTCAAAATATTAGAATATCATGAAAAAGGTCAATATTTTGCCACTCATTTCAGAAAGTGAAACCCATATATTATTATATAGATTCATTACACATGAAATATTTCAAGCCTTTATTTCTTGAAATTTTGATGATTATGGCTTATAGATAATGAAAACCCAAAATTCAGTGTCTCAGAAAATTTGAATAGGATATTTTAAACAGAAATGTCAGGCTTCTGAAAAGTATGTTCATTTCTATGCACTCAATACTTGGTTGAGCCTCCTTTTGCATGAATTACGGCATCAATGCGGCGTGGCATGGAGGCAATCAGCGTGTGGCACTGCTCAGGTGTAATGGAAGCCCAGGTTGCTTTGATAGCGGCCTTCAGGTCATCTGCATTGTTGGGTCTGGTGTCTCTCATCTTCCTCTTGACAATACCCCATAGATTCTCTATGGAGTTCAGGTCAGGCGAGTTTGCTGGCCAATCAAGCACAGTAACACCATGGTCATTGAACCAGCTTTTGGTACCTTTGGCAGTGTGGGCAGGTGCCAAGTCCTGCTGGAAAATTAAATCAGCATCTCCATAAAGCTTGTCAGCAGAAGGAAGCATGAAGTGCTCTAAAATGTCCTGGTAGATGGCTGCGTTGACTGTGGACTTCAGAAAACACAGTGGACCAACACCAGCAGATGACATGGCAGCCCAAATCATCACTGACTGTGGAAACTTCACACTGGACTTCAAGCAACATGGATTCTGTGCCTCTCCACTCTTCCTCCAGACTCTGGGACCTTGATTTCCAAATGAAATGCAAAATGTACTTTCATCTGAAAAGAGGATTTTGGACTACTGCGCAACAGTCCAAATATTTTTCTCCTTAGCCAAGGGAAGATGCTTCTGACGATGATTCTGTTTCAGAAGTGGCTTGGTGGCCCTTTTCCTGAAGATGTCTAAGCGTGCTGACTCTTGATGCACTGGCTCCAGCTTCAGTTCACTCCTTGTGAAGCTTCCCAAGTGTTTGAATCAGCTTTGCTTGACAGTATTCTCAAGCTTGTGGTCATCCCTGTTGCTTGTGCACATTTCCTTACCCAATTTCTTCCTCCAGTCAACTTTGCATTTACTATGCTTTAATACAGCCACCCCTTTCAGTAATGACCCTCTGTAACTTACCCTCTTTGTGGAGGGTGTCAATTAGAGCCCTGCACGGGCCTCAAATTTAGGCCCTAGCACGGCCCTGGCCCGAGACGCTCAGGCCCTAGCCCGGCCCGTGTCCGACAGCTTATCAGAACTACCAGCCCGAGCCCGTTTTTATTTTTCTTTCAAAACGGCTCATGTTTCAGCTATTAAAATAGTTCAGTTTTGTATGTAATGGCAAGGTGACTATATTTTGTTTCGCTTTTTTGTTACGTTAATTTAGAAAGACGTTTGGAGCATTTTTTGTTCGTTAAATATGTTTTTTCTTTCTTAAAGTAACGACCAAGTGGCCAGCAGCAGACCGGCAGGCTGATGATCACAGGCCCGGTTCTATGGGGGTGCTTGAGGTGCGAAGCAGTTAAAGCTGTAATAATGGCATTTTATTGCAGATTTGGCAAATCCAGCACGTAATGGTTTGCGCTCTGGAGATCGGTTTCTATTTCAACATGTTTTTGCAGTGTTGAGCATTGTATCCAATCTCTGACATATCTGTTGATTTCTTGAGCCTAACAGTAAATCTGAGGCGTTAAAGATAGATCAACGTACTGCTTAAATTGCCAGAGTTTTTGTTCAGGTGTTCAAAAAATGACTGAGCAAATAATGAAGGCGATAGAGTCAGCAGAGTTGATTCGGAGAAATATAGAGTTTAAGTTTTCTGAAGATTCAAAAGCTAAATTCTTTAAGCAATGTTGCATATTTTCCTCCTATTCTTTTCTTTAAATAAATACTATATAATTGTTAATAAAGCTATTTTTGATTTTATCGTTGTTATTAAAAACAAGAACAAAATGCAAATAAACAGTAGTTTAATCAAGAGTAACGAGTGATTCCTTTTCTTTTAATGTTTGATTAACATTGAGACAGCCCGTTTCCGCTACTGAATAATAGAAACAAAAGGTTATAGCAACTTTTTCTATGATTTTTTTTCACAGAATTGTGAGATATAAACTCACAATTGCTAGTTATAAAGTCATAATTATGATTTATTAAGTCAGAATTGCAAGATAAAATAATGATTTTATCTTATACTTTTTCTGAGAAAAAAGTAATTCTGAGATAAAATGTCAGAATTGTGAGTTTATACCTCGCAGTTTTGAGTTTATTTCTCAGAATTATGACTTTATGTCTCACAATTGCGAGTTCATATCACGCAATTATGAGAAAAAAAGTCAGAATTGTGAAATAAAAAGTCGCAATAACCTTTTTTTATTTTTTAATCAGTGGTGGAAATGGTTCTTCTCTCAGAAAACATACAAATAAAGTTCATTTTAGATGTTTAATTACTATTTGGAGCATTGGGATCGCTAGAAGAGAGTTTAATTAACTACATTTTGTGAAAATTCAAATTTTACCAAAACTAAATTTAGACTGTGCGCATTCAACTCATTTTGCCAGCACGGGTTTGTTTATATATATATATATTATATATATATATATAAATAAACACAAACAAATATATATATACACATATACGTTTATATACAGTATATATATATATATATATATATATATGTTTATATATATATATATATCATATTCATTACTTCTCATTTACAAGATCCAACCAGCAGATGTCAGGCTTGTAGTATTCGAAAAGTCCTTATTTAAAATCTTTAAAAACTTGCATTGACTGAGTGTTTTAAATCTGCACTTTTATGATGAACAAAGCTCACTTCCTATCTTACCTGTATCACAGCTGCATGTCCAGAGTTTAACAGTGGAGTCAGAAGATGCTGAGGCCACCAGTAATTGAGAGGAGGACAGAGACATGGCATCCACTGCACACACGGCCCCCAAGTGCCCCGAACACACTGCACATACTGTAAACCGCAGCAGAAGATGGACAAACACAAGTTACACTACTCATTTTTTTACTTTTGTGATTATCCATTAACAGACAAATATAACAGAAAATCACAAATTTGAACTCCGTAACTGACAAAGCTGGGTTATTCCTGTTCTGCAGTTCCTTTTGGGCTTTTATCATGCTGATATCTGTAATTTTATTAAACAGGGTAGTTTAGAGTGTGACCAAAAAATCGGATAATTTTTCAAATACATTGCTAAAACTGTAAAAGTGTTTTCTTAACATAAGAGATTTGTCGCAACTGGCTGTTATTAAAAAAATATTCCAAAAAATGGAAAGGTATATCGAAACTCGGGTGGAAAGCGATATAAAGTCCTGACAAAAAAAATCTTTAATAGCTGTTGTATCCAATGTATTGCGTAGCAGAAACGACCCAATTATGTTGTCAGCAGCCCGTTCACACTACAAGCGACACGCAGCGACGCAATTCCATTCATTTCAATGGAGAGCTGGCGATTTCCGGCGACACGAGCGATAGCGACCGTAGGCGATCGGGTGGGGTGTGTCCAGCGACGTGACAGAGTTCATAATCCTTCAACTTCATGCAAATGAAGAGCAACTTTCGGGAGCGACAGCCAATAGAAAAGAAGACGGTTGAGCTCATGTGATGGTTTTCCTCTCAGCCGTAGATAAACATAAGCAATGGAAAAAAAGCAGGCTGTTTCTCATTCATTTTTGTTTGCATGTATGGATTTAATTTATATTCATATTATATTTAGTCTTTTGCCTCCAAAATGTTTGTATTTTGCTACCAATTTAGCAAAGTCCACTAAAGGAGGTAGAACTTTTTCATATTTGGCTCCCAAACTCTGGAATAGCCTTCCTGATAATGTTCGGGGTTCAGACACACTCTCTCTATTTAAATCTAGATTAAAGACACATCTCTTTATCCAAGCATTCATATAATGCATCTCATAATCTTGTACTGCAGTTATATCTGATCAAACGCACATTATTATGCTTTAGCTTGGGTTAATTTTTGCTTGGATGGAACAACAGCTACGCTAATTATGTCTCTATTTGTTTCTCTGTTTCTGATTAACATCCCGTGGTAACTAGGAATTACACAAGCTTCAGTCTGGATCCAACCCTTAAATGATCTGAGATGACCAAACACCTGAGAAGAGATGAAGCCAACCCCTCAGACAGTATACAGAATTAACCAAGTTTTGCCATAATTTGAATATATTAAGTTTCTACAATATATAAATATATTGTAGAAACTTAATATCCTGTAAAGCTGCTTTGCAACGATTGTATCGTAAAAAGTGTTATACACACAATGTTGAATTGAATTGAATTTAGCGACAAGAAACCAGATTCGCTGTCAAGGCAACCAGTAGTGAGAACGCCCAGTAGCAGCCTCATCGTCAGCCCCTGGCGACATGCATGCTAGTGTGTACGCAGCTTAAGTGTCGTTGTTTAGTGTTATTGTACACACACATACCTTCCCATCCTGCTTCTCCCAAACAATAACATTATTATCTGACCCACCAGACACCAGCTGGGTTTCCGGACCTGCAGAAACAGACAGCTTACGTTTCTACAAGTTCACTTGTGTCTAACTGACAGACAACTGAATAATGTCTATGCATGAAGTAAAAGACTTCACACCTTTTCAAACTGAAATATCTGTAAACAGCCTATTTGACATTTAAGTGATTTATTAGTGACGGCAAAAGACTTACTGCAGTCTTGTTTATGAACCCACTGGACAGCATTCACTCGTCCGGTATGTTTATTCAGCACCTCAACAATCCTTATTTCCTTATAGCAATTAATAAACAAAAATTTAGGTAAGACAAACCTGTCACAATTTCACACAGTACTCTTATTTGACAGTTTATCAAACATTAAAGGTATTTACTATGAAAACTACTTAATCGGAATGTATAATCTAAGCATATGTCTGACTTTACAGTTTGCACATCACTGCATTAAAGTATCGGAACATATGCTACTGTATAATGTACGTTAAGTGTAATAATATGCCAGAGAATCAGCATCATCTCAACTAAATCAAGCGAACAAACATACAGTCAGTACCTGTGGGTTATAAAGGGAAACTGAATTACAGGTCCCAAATGCGATGAGACCCCCTCTGCCCCATGACACAACATTAGGAGTGCGATTCGCACAACAAGAGACATGACATATGTTCATTACAGGCGCTGCCATCTTCAACAACTGCTGCTGTGTGTTACAATTAAAAAGATCCGGGAGAATATGCCACAATAGTTGTTCCAGTTATTTAAATACGTTTCTCTAAGAATATAGCTAAATTGGATTGAATAACAATTGTTTTGCCTTTATTATCAGGTAAAGTCAATTATGCAAGACACAGTTATGCAAGACACTGGCAGATACTGCAACTTAGTGTAAAAGGATGTAAATTCAGAGCGGACATTTTTTGTGTAACTTGATTTGTCTTCCGGCTTCAAACATCACGGTTTAATATGTGATCAGACTGTATCAGCCTCTGTAATATTTTTTCCTCTTTAATTGAATTGCTGTGGTGGATGCTGACATGGAAGATACTGGAAAGAAAGCTCCATCCGTAATCGATCGTTATTTCACCCGCTGGTATAAAACTGGTAAGATCTTCGGATTAAGTTAGTATTGTCAATTCTGTTTTGTCTGTTATTTTTACTGTAACGTATGTTCAAATTAGCGTTCCAGGGCGTTTTTTTAACATATACTTTTTAAAGATGTTAAGATGAATTGCTGTGTTGGTGTAAATGTTTATGTAGATCTGAAAGGAAAAGCATGTGAGGATCACTGCATTCTACAGCACTCCAACAGGTAAATATATCATATTCTCCTCACTGTGCAATTGTCTTAGTGTTTCTTCAACTACGTACACTTTCACAAAGTTTATTTTATTTAAACTAGCGGATAGCAGCGTTTTTTCCCTTCTTTTTGTTTGATGAATATCATATTGTAACTATTTTAGAACTTTATTTGTATACACTTAAGGTGCGTTTTTTGTATATATTTTAATCTGTACATAAATCCCAGTTCCAAACTTTAATATCTTAAATACTATAAATATAGTATTACATATTTTAAACCATGATGATCTGAACCAACTATTTATAGCATGTTGGAAATGTCCACTCTTCTTTATTTTCTGAAAGTCCACAGGGCCATACTGTGTTCATATTTGGAGAAACATATACTTGCCTCTAAACGTACCTTTGCTGTGAAAACATAACTCTATTTCCTTCTTATCAGGATATGCGTCATCACGCTTGCAGAGTCTCATCCTATCCTTCAGAACGGACGAAAAATCAAAAACATAAACTATCAGATCAGTGATGGATGCAGCCGTCTGAAGAACAAGGTGTCTGGAAAGTCAAAGCGAGTGAGTACCTTTGCCTTTAATGATTTGCATGCTGTAAATACACGCAATCAACACAGTAATGATTGTGATAATTACTTTTATTTCTTACTTTACACTTTCATTGAACATTATCAGTAAATATAATTTATTCTGCAGGGTGGTCAGTTCCTGACAGAGTTTGCACCACTGTGTAGAATAACGTGTACAGATGAACAGGAATACACCATATTCAGGTCAGTTACACAGATTGTCACTTGATAAACATCACATTGAATTTCTTTCATCTTAAAATGATGTCAGTTCAACTCATATTTTCCAGCTGTATCAGAGGACGTCTGCTAGAAGTAAATGAAGCCATTCTGAGCGAGCCAGATCTGTTATTGGAAAAGGTGACCACCAGTACTGCTTTAAAAGAAAATAGATGGAAAATCTGTTTAAACTTTTTCCACATTTAAGACCACATGTGTGAATTGTGTGTTCTTTTTTGGCACAGCCTTCCACAGAGGGATACATTGCAGTTATATTACCTAAATTTGAAGAGAGTAAGAGTGTCACTGAAGGCCTTCTGTCCAGAGAACAATACGAGGAGGTTCTGACGAAAAGAAACCAACGAGAAGAGCCTTGCTGAGATCAACTTGCACTTTGAAGCTGCTGACTGACTGCAGAGTCTGCTTTGAAGAATAACTACTTCAAGCAGATGGAAACGTCAATGGCACCTTGACTGTGTGCCACTTACATTTCAAAAAACATCTTGAGAAAATTTGAAGGAATGAAGACTTGTCTGCTGGATCCAGAGCAGTCTTGGATTTCACTGGAGTGCATTTTGTTGGACCGCTTTTCGTGAGATACATACCAATGCCAGTGTCATGGGTATTGTTTGGTGTTTAGTGTATTGTTTCATTAAGAGCTGGTTTAATTTAAGAAATAACAGGTCTGTGTCCCACAGACATATAATTTCCCTTCTGGTTGCTATAAAACTGCGTATAGCCCTAACTTTTGGGAGATTATTATTGTTTAAGTTAATGCTAAATAAAGGAATTGCTCCCTTCTAAGTGTATTCAACTGGCTCTTATATGTTTGTTTTTATTCAGTCAATTTCTTTTACACAAACTATGGTCAGTGCTCTAAAAACAATTAACAGCAATCCCAACATTTTGACATTTTCCCAAACAGATTGTAAAACTGACTGACCCAAAACTTACATGCATAGTGGTGTATGTAAACTTGTATTTTCAATATAGCTGATCATATAACCAACAGAGAATTTCAATAGTTTTGATGTTAGTATGTGCTTTGCCTTTTAATAAATGTATTGATTGAAGATATGTATTTCACCATGAGTATTTTCAAATAGTCTGCTTGGATGGCCTTATTTTGGAGGAATGTATAAAATTGAATAAGAAATGTTTTGTGCAAAAATAAATCACTCAAACATAAATATTTAAGAAAAATAACATATATTTAGATTTTTTTCTGATTTCACAATCATTCAATGTTCAAACACTAATACAACGCAAGGTCATAGCTGCACAATCATCTCTAAAGCTTATGGTTAAACTGACTGAAGTATAAATCCGAGGAACATTTTAGCAGAGTATCAACTAGAATTGGTGTGTGAATGGAAACCCTTAATCTGTGCCATACTAAAAAGTTCCGTACACGACAGCTTTTGATTTATATACCGTCTCACTCTAACCTTTTAGGTTAATGTGCCAAAGCTTGACTTACATTGTTAGGACTGAAGTAAAAATACAAATCACAGTGACCTACAAGGCAGTCAATACTATTACAAGGCTGTCACTGCTACGCAAGCACATTTAAAGGGCCAGTTCGCCTGAAAATGAAAATGTTGTCTTTATTTACTTGCCCTCGTGTCATTCCAAACCTGTATGATCTTCAGTGGAACATAAAAGATTATCTTTTGAAATATGTTTCAACTTTTTTGTCTGTACAATGAAAGTCAATGGGGTCTGAAACAACATTGGAGTTTTTTTAGACTTCATAATCACTTATTTTTGTGTTTCACAGAAGTCAGGTTTGGAATGACATGAGGGTAATGATAACAAAATGTTAATTTTTAGGTGAACTTCCCTTTGAAAGGAACTGTCTTTTTCATTATCGTCCTTCAGAAATGCCTCTTTGGAAAGTAACGTTCCCTGCTGTAAACACTCAAACGGTTTCATACTAATATATCCAAAGTCACAGAAACTGTGTCTTGCACAGCACTGAGCAGACTGTCTTGTGTAGGAAGATGATTCAAACTGGATATATTTGGCATCAACTTGTATATGAGGCAGTTATGTTAAATACAGTGTGCAGAGTTTTTTTGCATCGATTTTTATCATGTACACCTCAATGTTGGCAAATCACGAGAAACGCAGCTGAATATTCGGTTAAAACCGAAGCTTATTTACCAGCCATTACACTTGAAAGAGTCACATAATGACTTGAACACATGCAATGAAGGGTTTTTTCCTTCAATATTTTTATAATCTGGAATGAGGCTGGTAATGCTATCGCTATCATACACCACAAAGCCAATGGGCAAAAGCACAAAGAATGGCGCGTTGTGGGCGAGTGCATTGCCATGCACGGTGTGCGCGAGAACAGGCAGAAGCGCCTTTGGTTTTCAGAACTATTTGCTCTCCAGGAATGTTAAAGTGGCCATGTGCTGCTCCAGGGATTTGACCCCAAAGCCGTTGGAGCCTTTGCCATTCAGAGTTTCCTCGCTGACGGTCGTGCTCAGCTGCTTCTCCCTCCAGTGCTGAGGTGAAGCCAGACAGCTGCGTTCTGCTTTACACTGGATTTAAAGGTAGAAGATACAGTTTAATACAAACATGCTCTAAGATTTGACACATTTTTTTAATTGATAGAACAGAACATAAATCACACTAAAACATTAAATAATAAGTGAGAGTGCACAATATATCACATGAAAAGAAACATTTATTTAGATATTTTTAAATTGATTATTAACATTCAATATTGTATGTTTATGCATGCTCATTTCCTCAGATTTTAATTATCTTTGCTGTAATCACTCTTTAAAGTTAATCTTTAATAAAAATTTAATCAGCTAGATTTTTAATATCGGTGCATCCATAACATAATAGCACAACACTGTTTCCTAACCAGCATGGAGATACTATTATTTTTACTTTATTTTTTTATTAATATTTTAATTCGTTTTTATTTTTATATTTTCTGTTGTCAGTTTAATTTTGGTTAATTTGGTAGGAATTTTGTTGTGTGCTTTTGTAATTTTTTTTTTAAATGTCTATATACTTTTTGTTAATTGTATTTCAGTTTTAAAACTTAAAACTGAAATAAAATTAACTAAAAATATAGAGACATTTAAATATATATATATATATAAAAATAAACGTAAAACTTAAATAATATTAACAAAAATATATAGACATTTAAAAAAATATATATATATATATAAAGTTAAACAAAATGAGAAATGTGACAACTAGCTGAAATAAAACAAGTTTAATTTTGTTTCTATTTTATTTCAAGAAACTATTTTTTATGGTTTTAGTTTAACTTTAACTTTTGTATAACTAAGTTAACTATAGTAAGCCTGGTCCTTATCACAATGCGTTCTTTTTTGTCATGCAATGTACTACAATGTACACCTTTTTTGTTTTTTTCCTGACCAACCACAAACAATATTAACATTCAGGCTGATACTGCTAAGCTGATAATTATTGTCTCAATGGCAGATAGCCATTATAAATGTACAGTATGAAAAATGGATATTCATTTTCAGATTTGCTAATTTACATTTTAAAATGTAAATGTAAGGGTGTCCCGAGTTCGAACCCAACTCGAGGATGTTTCCCGATCCCACCCCCCTATCTCTCTCCCACTTCACTTCCTGTCAGCTCTGATCTGTCCTATCATAATAAAGGCAAAAAAGCCCCAAATAAATCTTGTCGTCAAATTATTCTTATTTTTTTTAGATTAAGTGAGTGTTAGATGATGGCATGAATGTAATCTAAATATAAAAATAGAGATGATGAGCAAACACAATTAAATATACATTAACTTTTAAATTGTATCCATATTGGTTGATAATCCAGATGTTCGTGTTGCTACCTACCTTTCTGATGAGCTTATTACAGATGGGCAGTAAATAGACCACCACTGTCAAGATGCCTTTGGTATTCTGTATGGATGAGTCGACCTGAACGAGACAAGAAAAACAGATGGATCATTAGCTGACTAAACTACCCAAAATACCCTGATTCAGAATGCAGCAGCACGACTGGTCTTCAACGAGCCCAAAAGAGCCCATGTTACACCTCTCTTTGTCTCCTTGCACTGGCTACCAGTTGCAGCTCGCATCCAGTTCAAGACACCGATGCTTGCATATAGAACAACCACAGGCTCAGCATCTACATAATTCCACTCACTATTACGAATCTACATCCTCTCCAGAAGTCTGAGATCTGCTAGTGAGCGACGCCTCGTGGTACCATCACAGAGAGAGCTCAAAATCACTCTCCAGAACATTCTCGTTCACCGTTCCTGGCTGGTGGAATGATCTTCCCGCCCCCATCCGGAACACTGGATCCCTGTCAATCTTCAAGCAACAACTGAAAACTCATATCTTTCAACACTACTTGACTTCATCATAAAAAAAAAAAATTATTTCACTTTTTCAAAATCTTCATCTTTCTCTCCTTCTCTTGCTAGCTTGTATTTATTTGATCAATGCCTGAGACTTGGTGTTACGAGTACCTCCTCTGACTGTTTACCTCTTCAAGATTAATCGCTTTGTGTATTCCCCAATTGTAAGTCGCTTTGGATAAAATCATTTGCAAAATGACTAAATGTAAATGTAAAATACAGTTTTGCTAACAAGTACACCATTTACGCCCACATTTCAGTCATGCTATAATTGTGCAGCGACATCTATACATTTCTGACAGGTGATTTGAACAGACTGGTTCACATATAATTGGTTTTTGTGAAATAATATGCTTGGAAACTACACAAGGGCTCCTGAAAACATGCTGGGAGATCCTGATTGAGCTTGCTTTTCCGGAGATAGTTTTTTTGGTTCCACAGCACGACACAAACATAGCCTCTATAAACCTATTTAAACCTGCCTCCGGCTGTGACCTTTGCTTTATCAAAAAAGAAGGATGACCCTGGACAGCATGCCATTTCATCAGGTTAAATGGAGTCAGGAAATAGAGTAAGGTCAGTTTGAAACAGATTTATTATCTAATCACATGTGGCAGTGACCTGTGACTTTAAACTTTAGTTTATATTGTTCTCTTTAAATGTCTAAATTAAGATGAATCGATATAATTTGAATCCTCAGATTCTAAATTATGAATTTAAGTGCATTAATGGATTAAACTGTCAAGTCAAACAAACAACCATCCATCCATTTACCACCCAGATAGGTTCATCAACAATTACCCCATCAAGCTCAGTCAGAAATCTTGGGTAATTTTCGATGACCAGCTGACTTTCAAAGACCACATTGCAAAAACTGCTCGATCTTGCAGGTTTGCATTGCACAACATCAGAAAGATCAGGCCCTTCCTTACACAGCATGCAGCACAACTACTTGTCCAGGATAGGCATGGGACGATAACCGGTTTCAAGGTATACCGCGGTTTGGAAAAGTCACGGTTTCAAAACCAATAACATTTTCGTTATACCGTTACTGCGGTATCCGCAGGACTCCCTCAGTAGTGTGCAGTGAAGAGTGCACAAGTCACACGGCCCCTCCCCCTTCTGCTGGTGCAAGACTGCGAGCAGTCAGAGAGAGTCAGCTGTGTGTGTGTATATGATGATGGCCGAAGGAGATGAATCCCTGGAAATTTTTCCCTCGTCGAAAAACACGAAGTCTGCCGTATAGAATTTTTCCGGTTTAGTAGACTAATCATGTTCCGTAAACAACGATGTTCCGTACAGATGACGTTTTATCGCCAATCGCTAAATAAATAATCCCAGGTTGTACATAAACTTTTTTTGCCATCTTAATTTTTCCCTCGATCAAGACAGAGACTTGCCCGCCCGCCATTTGTTTCAGTGTTGAAGTAAATACTATTTGGCTTGCTACCGAGGCAGATAACATGGCTAATTAACTAGCTAACGTCAACTAGTCTCCTCTCCTCCCTCACGTTACTTCAGTTCACAGAGCGGGGAATAGCTGACTGAAGTACTGCGATTTAGAACAATAATTACATTTAGCTGGCATCACTTCTATACATCTAAGCCTCCTGCTACCAGTGTTTACATCTGTTCAAATCATGCCATTTAAAAAACAAACTTTGCCACTGTTAGAGTGTTGTACGGAGAGAGGCCGTGCGTCTATGTATGCATGTAACACTCGCGCTCTCTCTCTCTCCTTGTGTATTGTGCACACACACATCCACGTACCTCACCGCTCCAAACTTAAAGATGAATGTGTAGAAAGTGAGCACGTCTCCAAAACCTTGTTGAGCTGCAGGTTTAATGACTTTAAGTTTTATTTTTTACAGATATTGTTTTGATCATGTTTTTGATTATTGAGCTGCAGGTTTAGGCTCACTTTAAGTGACTTTTTTATATTTATAAGTAGTTTTATTATTTTTTTACAGAACATAATTTATTTATTTTCTGATTATTGTTGAGCTGCAGGTTAAGCTTACTTAAGTGACTGCACTTCATTCAATTAACAATAATTTGTTTTCTACCCAGACATTTAAAAATAACATATTTTAGACCTGTAATGGCAATACCGTGAAACCGTGGTATTTTTATCTAAGGTTATCATACCGTGAGAATCTCATACCGGCCCATGCCTAGTCCAGGCCCTTGTCATTTCTAGACTGGACTACTGCAATGCTCTTCTAGCTGGACTTCCATCATGCACAAACAAAACTTTACAGATGATTCAGAATGCAGCGGCACGACTGGTCTTCAGCGAACCCAAAAGAGCCCATGTTACACCTCTCTTTATCTCCTTGCACTGGCTCCCGGTTGTAGCTCGCATCAAGTTCAAGACACTGATGCTTGCATATAGAACAGCCACAGGCTCAGCACCTTCCTACTTCCACTCCCTTATGACAATCTACATCCCCTCAAGAAGTCTGAGATCTGCGAGTGAACGACGCCTCGTGGTGCCATCACAGAGAGTTACAAAATCTCTCCAGAACGTTTTCATTCACCGTTCCTGGCTGGTGGAATGAATTTCCCACCCCTATCCGGAATGCTGAATCCCTGACAATTCTCAAGCGACAACTGAAAACTCATCTTCCGTCATCACTTGACTTCTGCTTCTTAAAAAAAAAAAATACTTTGCTCTGTTTCCTTAATCTCTCCCTGTCCAGCTAGTTTTTGCTCTGAACAATGCCTGACATGTTGTATTACAAGCACTTCCTGTGACTGTTTGCCTTTTTATAATGTATCGCTTATTGTATTCCTCAATTGTAAGTTGCTTTGCATAAAAGCGTCTGCTAAATGATTAAATGTAAATGTAAACAAAAACCCTACTCATGTCTGCTCCATTCACTGATGTACAAGAACAAGCGGTTATACTCAATTACCTTCTGAAAGATGGCGCTCTTGCCCTGAACCGGAGTCTTGGCACAGACCTGCATCTGTTGACATGCGGATGACAGCTTCTCAGTCTCAGATAAAATAAGGATTCTGTCTTCATCCAGCACCTATAACACAGACACAATAAGTGGTTTTAACATTTAAAGTAGAACATTTGAGAGATGAGCAATCTAAACCAACTTTAGCACAGCAGCTCTTTTGCATAAAGACTCATTTTCTACATTAGACATTATTTTTTATGATTTATATAAGTTAAGTTTATATAATATACATTTTAAATATATTAAAATTGAAAACAGTTATTTTAAATTTGATATGGCATTTTGTTTTGTATGCATATAACATTGCTTTCCTTTCTACGATCCTTTCAGTACTTCCTACGGCAAGGACAAATTTAACTAATAGCCCTAATTGAGACTTTCCCCCAAAACTGCATTACTGGTTTGCCAAAGTGAGGTAATTGCTGAATTTGAACTGATGGATAAATAAATGGACGTAAGCAATTTGTATTACCCGTACTCTGCTTGCAGCTGGGGAAATGCATTGTGTCAGAGAAGTTTGAGATTATTAATTAAACCGTGCAGTGCACCACAAGTGTCAGGCTCTGTGATTATGGATGAGTGGTCCCTGTTGGCTCCAGCCAGAGCGGGGTTAACTAACACTGATAGCCATGTCTCTGTAGTCCCAATGAGATGAATGGCAGTCATTACAGTCCTTTATTTACAGGCAACTAATTAAACTGTGGTACATAAGTGCCTGGTGGGCACGTGGGTGTGTTACCTGTGTGGAGAGAGAGTGGAGGATGTTGCACAGCTGGATACCTTGGTCTGACAACACCTGGAAAATAAATCCATAATGTAAGGCTAACCGTGCTTTAAGAAATGAATAGTGCAAATATACAGGTAGATTATTTTTTCTGGACATTTCTGGCTGGGATTAAATTGTTTTATATATATATAATACTGTGGGGAAAATAAGTATTCAACACTTGAACAAATTTTTATTAAACACATTTCCAGTGCAGCAATTCACAAGAAATTTTTGACCAATGTTTGGTATTAACTCAAGAAATCAACACAGATAAAGAATCATAAAATTACAATCCATAAAACAGTTATTATTTTAATGAAGTGAAATAGGAGAAGAAAAAATTATGAACACACAAAGAAAAAGCAGTACACCAAGGCAAGACAAAGCAAGACAACAGCTAATTTCACTAATTAGTTCAACCTCCTATTTGTGCAAATTAGAAACAGCCAGGTTATTGCAGTTAATCAGTTAGAAAAAGCCTTACCACCTCTGAATGCAAGTATACAAACATCTCATGATGGGTAAGGCAAAGAGCTGTCCCAAGACCTTCGCAACAAGATTGTTGTGCTGCATTAAAAATGGTAGTGGTTACAGACGGATTTCACAACTCCTAAATGTTCCTGTAAAGCACCATGGGTCCATTATACGCAAGTGGAAAGAAAAAAACTCCACCATCAACCTGCCACGCAAAGGAGCTCCCTCGAAAGATTTCTGATCAGGGAGTCAGAAGGTTAATCAATCAGAAGAGTAATTCCAAGAGCCAAGGATCACTCGGAAAGAGCTACAGAAGACTTGGCAGCAGCAGGTACAGTTGTCACAGAGAAAAATATAGGCAATGCACTCCACCGCCATGGCCTCCATGCACGATCACCTCGGAAGGCTCCATTTTTGAAGAAAAGGCATGTTGAAGCTCGTTGATGTTTGCTACAAAACATTTGACACCCTTGAATTACTGGGAGAATGTAGTCTGGTCAGACGAGACAAAAATTGAACTTTTTGGAATAATACCACACTCCATTTTGGAGGAGAAATGGCTTGTGCGTATGACCCTAAAAATACCATACCAACAGTGAAGTTTGGAGGTGGAAGCATCAGGTATGGGGCTGTTTTTCTTCTCATGGTACTGGCAAATCCATGTTAATTGAAAGGAAGATGAATGGAGCCATGTACCGGGAAAGTCTTGAGGTGAATCTGTTACCATCCGCCAGGATGATGAGGATGAGACATGATGGACATTCCAGCAGGACAATGATCCAAAACATACTGCAAAGGAGACTCGGATTGGTTTCCCAGAAGAAGAAAATAAAGTTGTTGGAATGGCCCAGTCAATCACCAGACTTAAACCCATAAGAAATTTATGAAGGAACTGAAGATCAAGATTCACAAGAGGGCCCCGGAACATCAAGATTTGAAGACAGTCTGTTTAAAGAATGGACCAAAATCCCACCTGCGCACTGTGAACGATTAGTTTGTTCGACAGGAAGCGTCTTGAAGCTGTTATTGCAAACAAAGGCTTTTCCACCAAGTATTAAGTATAATCTCAGTTAGTGTGTTCAATACTTTTTTCCTGTGTCATTTCACTTTATTACACATAACTTTTTTATGGATTGTAATATTCAATATTTTTTCTCTGTGTAAATTACTTGAGTTAATACCAACATCTGGTCAAAATTTCATGTGAATTGCTGCACTGGAAATGTGTTTAATAAAAAATTTGTTCAAGTGTGAATACTTATTCCCCCACTGTATATATATATATATATATAAAAATATATATTTATATAAAACCTTTATTTAACCAGGAAAGAAAACTCACTGGAATCACAATCTCTTTTTCAGGTGTCCTGGCCAAGATAGGCGCCCAACTCAACAAATACATATACCAAACAATCACATACAATACACAAAATACTACACAAAAAATGTTGCTAAACAATACAGCCATTATAAATATTTGCAAATATCCCAGCCTTTCTCAAAACAACATAAAAGTATTTTAAAATATCTAATAGGCACCAACTGATTTAACCTTAATTTAATTTGAAGAATATTCCAATCCGAAGGGGCAGCATATTTATAAGCCTTAGAACCCAAATTAGTTCTAGCAGAAGGTACATTGAAATTATAATACATTTGTGAAAGTAGTGAATAATTACTCACTGTTTTTTGTTGAATCAAACAACAGAGATGCTGTGGTAATAAACCCAAAATTGCCTTATATATCATTAGGTGCCAATGCATTTTTCTTCGAACAGCAAGAGAGGACCAAGCAACTCTACTGTATAGTGTACAATGATGTGTTACATGTTTACAATCAGTGATAAAACTTAAGGCATCATGATACACAGCATCTAAAGAGGAAAGAAGATAGGATGGTGCATGTTGGTACACTACATCCCCATTATCAAGAATTGGTAAGAATGTGGCAGACACAAGTTTCTTCCTTGCATAAAATGAAAAACAAGATTATTTATAAAATAAAACCTTAACTTTTTCCTTAATTTTTGTTTCAAAAATAATCATGTGTGATCCAAAAAGTGCATGTGTTATCAATTATAATGCCCATATAGCCCAGATAGTCACTAAAGTAATAAAATGTCCTTGCAATGTCCGGAGGGCAATCGAACTGTATGATGTAGATCTAGAATTTGATATCAGCATAGATTTTTTAAACCAACTTTAGAGTATAAAATCTTGTTGAATGATATCAAAAACAGTCTGCAAATCACTCAAAGCTTCTTGTTTTGTAGGTGCAGAACAATAAATAACAGTGTCATCCGTGTAAAAATGTAAACTTGCTTTGTAAATGTTATCCTCAACACAATTTATGTATACAGTAAATAATAAAGTCCCCAATACAAAACGTTGAGGAACTCCCTTAACCACATTCAATAAATCTGATTTGCTGCATTATCTGATATTATCTGATAGTGTTCCTGTGGCTCAGTGGTTAGAGCATTGCGTTAGCAGCGCAAAAGGTCATGGGTTCAATTCCCAGGGAACACATATTGATAAAACAAATGTATAGCCTGAATGCACTGTAAGTCGCTTTAGATAAAAGCGTCTGCTAAATGCATAAATGTAAATGTAAACCAACACATCTCAGTCTATTTAACAGAATCTCATGGTCCACTGCGTCAAAAGCTTTAGTCAAATCAATAAATAGATATGCACAGTGGCGTTTTTCATCTAGAAACCCCAGTAAATAATTTTAGACTTTCAAAACAGCAGTAATAGTGCTAGCTTTTTAACGAAATCCTGATTGATTAATAGACGGAAGTTTATGAACATGTAAATATTGCATCAATTGTTCACTAATAAAACGTTCCAGAAGTTTTGACAAAATGCAAAGCTTGGAAATAGGTTGATAATTATCTAGTACAGTAGAATCTCCCTTTTTCAACCAAGGACTTGCAAAAGCAGACTTCCATAGCTGTGGAATTTCCCCCGTTGATAGGGAAAGATTATACAGATATGTCAATGGTTATGTAATGATATCAGCTGCCAACTTTAAAAACATTGGTTCGATAAGATCAGGGCCAGGTGATTTAGTAATATTTAGGTTTTTTTAATGCAAACACCCGAAGAATTAATATGATTGAAATCAAACAGAGTTATGATAGAAATTCAGACTTTACAGTTACATAATTATTATTCTGAGCCTAAAATTGCCTAAAACAGACACGTTTTGGCTTTGTTTTCCTATTGTTTTCATACTTGCTGAAGGATACAACTTGTAGTCTGACCAATGGCATGTAGCCATTGTATATAATCAACCAATCGGGGCATGTGATCTACAGAGAACAGTCAAAAGCAATGCATAAACAAGTTCACATAATATGTAAACAAAGCCAATACCCAGAAATTTTAGACAATTTAAAATCCCAGCCAGGACATGTTTAGGACAAGTGGTTTTATGGCAACCCTAATGTGCACTGACACAAGATAAAGACTCAGGTCAGGTCACACTTTCAGTGGCCTAGAAATAAATGTATTCTACATACAGGTCTGTTCACACCAAGAAAAATAATGTTCGGTTTCTTATGTGCATGTGCAGCAGTTTTGTCGTCTGCTGCTTTAAATGCTCAAGCTCTTTCTGATTGGCTGTCAATGTTTTAGCGTTATAGAACTTTCCTATTCTTATATAATTAGAACGATTATTAGAGTATTATATTTGCAATACTTCCAGGAAGCTATTTCAAGCATCTAATACCAATTCCTACCTACCTGAAATCAACTCACAAAAAAAATACTTTAACATCTCACTGATATTGAGGACTGAAGTCTCAAGAAAATGACAAAAGCAGCATTTAGTAGTCAAATCCAATGATTAGTGTCATGCTGTCATGTCAAAATTATCATAATTACCAGAGTAGTTCAAAACCTCAGAAATTGTTTGTTACTATGGCAGTGCTCATAATGTCAAAATTGATCCATGTTAAAAAAAAATTACATCGCTATATTAAATCACCTCTATATGCTCTAGCACATTTAGCACATCAATCACAATTAGAGATTGCGATAAACTGAAATGAGTCAAGGGAACTTTAAGGAAGCGCACTTGGTGTGCTTTCTTTGCTGTATAGCTATAGCCTATACTCCATTCAAATTTTGAATAAAAGTTTAGTTTTTCATGCTGCTAAGAGGACCAATGTGGCATACTTGCAACAAACTTTCGGAAGTGACATCCGCATATTCTCTCCAAATCGCAATGACATTGTGATAATTATAACTATGGACTGGACAAAACATGATATGTCAGAATAGATGTGCATGACGGCAAGCACCCTCACTAATTTCAGAAGCACCGACAGTGATTTGATTTTGGAACAGAGCATCCTTCCGGAGCTCTACGGTGGGACTCGAGATCGGTCTGTAGCGCAGTTGTCTTTCCTTCCTTCCTTCCTATATAATATATATATATATATCACAACGATCAAGTGAGATAAACTGGAAGACTTTGTGATTTTAAATGAGTTTCCAAGTTGTAATTGTGTGTTTGATGTGAACTGTTTACTAGTAGGAAACTCATAATTATGGGAATTGCAACATGACGTCAATGCAGCGAAGGCTATAAAAGAGGTACATAGACATATTAAAGGAACTTCACAGTGCTGTTCTGCTGTGACGTTGAGCAGGTAAAGCTTGCTCTGTCAGATAAGAGGTTGTGTTTTGGTTGGAGGCCAGTGTGCCCCACTAATAGAACGACACACTGCCTAATCAGCATTTCCTCCCCATTCACAGCACACATCCTTCTCTGGATCACTGTATCTCACAGACAAATGACAGCTGGCTTTAATAATATATTGATCCATCTTTTTCAGGGGATTCATTGCTCTTAATGGCACCTTGAATAGATTCAATTAAAAAAACCTATGAGAGTGAATGAATGCTGGTGTACCTCAGCTTGGTGGAATAGATCCAAAGTTGTCTTCAGTAGGCCTTCCCCCCTTAATCACAGAGTGCAACATAGCAGAGAGTTAATGAAACATCCTTAGAAGATCCATAAAACCGATTGTGTAGGTTGACAGAAAGTGCAGATTACCAACAACATGGTTTTGACTTCTGAACAGACATTTTTCATAAAGCTTCAACTGTCGAGCACGCTGTATTTAATTTCCTGTGTAATATAACACTACTCGAACCAATCTGATAATCTGATAAACGGACTATGAAGTTTCTGAGAAGGTTTCCAGTGGGTTACCTGGTGAAGAGGTACATGGAATACGCCACGCTGGACATGATCTGACACAGCCGAACCATCTCGTGGTCCAGCTCGTCCCAGCGCTCCACCTCTGAGTCCACATCTGAGGTGAGGAGACACAGTTCCAGCCCAAGCTTGGCGATGGTGGTTTGCTCCTGTACAGATCAACATTAGAAGACTCTTCAGATCATGGCCACAAGGATACTTTCAAGCAGAACTAAATACTGACAAATTACAAAAAAAAAATTAAATGTATATAGCATTAGTTACAGTAACTAAGAATTTTCCATTGCTTACAGAGATTTAAAGTGCTAAAAAACAGTATATCTGGTACAAATAAGGTCAAGAATAGAGCATGATGGAACATTTTCAACCCAGTCTTTTCCATCTGACAGATAAAAATGATCATGGTTTCAACGTTTTTGTTCAACATTGGGTTTTATCAGGAGAAATTGTACCTCTGCGTCAAGTTTGGCAGCCTTGACTGTCTTCAGGTTGGCAGAGTGTTTCTATAAAATAGATGAATCAGTAAATAATGAAAGGCATGATATGGTAAGAGAAATTTGTGATAAAATCATAACTGCTTGTGAGACTTACCCCTGGTCTGGGTAGAGACACATATGCTTTCTTATCACCTAAAATGAGGAAGACATTTTAAGTATTAAATCCAAATACATCTATATACAGGACACTATATAAAACATAAAACTTAGTTCAAATACATGTCTAGCCAGAAAATGGCTGTGGATAATGATGTGGATGAACAGATGCAAAGGCAGGATCTTGGGGGATGACAGTTTGTTTTGGGAAATATCTCGGTTGGCTCTGATGATGACTGGGAGCCTCTCATCTGGAACAAAAACATCTCCCCAGGCACCGGGTTTCTGTCATGTTACTGGTGCATTCCTTCAGACTCTGACAAATATCGTTGCCACATAAAGCTCTTTATGTGCTGCCGTGAGAAAACCAGAGTTTCACTCGGAAGAGCCGCCATCACTCAAACGGATCCTTGAGCGCTATGTCCAAATACAGATGAGTGAAAGGACTTTCACAGACCTGTAATCTCAGTGCAGCCGCAGCAATGCGCCCTTAACCTTGCCTACAGAGATTTATCCAGCCTCTATTCAATTGCCTCATGTGAGGGATGTGAATGCAGTGTAAATGTCAAAGCCGCACATCTTTAGCGGCTGGAAAAGATAGCAATCTGGCCACGAGGAAAAAGACCTTTAAGAACCATTATCGCTGCCCTGCCCATAGGCACGAACAAAAAATGTTGTGCACCTGGAAATACCTGAAACTGATGCATTCAAAGCACCCATGAAATCCAGATTACAATATTGTGGTAAGTACTGTGACAAATGCAGATATCATACCTACATAAGGGTCTTTTATATCTTGGACTGGAAAAATAAGTTGTTTGAAGTCCTAAAAGTCAACCTACAAATTGATAACATGACTGAACAGCTTGACTAACACACCTCTGCGGCCCTCAAACACATCGTTGATCTCCTTCAGTAGAGTGGCCATGTCGCACAGCTGGGACTCCCAGGCCTCGCAAAACACATCCAGGTTTTCTTTGGCAATCTTGCTGGTGGGGTGCAGAGCAAGGGTCTGTGCTGCTGAGATGATCTGACAGGAGAAATTGAGAGGAAATGCTTTTTAACACTAATTTCAAGAACTTTCTTGCCAATTGTAAATACAAGACCATTCAAAAGTTTAGGGTCACTGTGAATATTTTTATAAATAATACTTTTATTCTGCAAGGATGGATTAAAATCATCAAAATGTAGCAGTAAATACATTATAATCTTTAAAAAACTTCATATTCATCAACAACAAAAAATCCTGAAAAAAATGTACCACAGCTTTGCTATCACATGAATAAATTATATTTAAATAAAAAAAATATTTTATTACTTGTGTATATATTTATTGTTTGTTTTACTATATTTATGTTTAAATAAGTGCAGCCATGGTGAACATAAGAGAAGTCTTCCAAAAACATAAAAATAATAAAGGGTAGTACATATAATAAAATAATGCAATATGTATATTTATTTATTATTATTATTTTTTTTATAAAGAAATTCCTGGGTGCATAGGTAAGAAAACTTGTCTGAAGTAATGGCTGCCGAAAACTCAGCATTGCTCTCACAGGAATAAATTACATTTCAAAATATATCCAAATAGAAAACAGTTAGTTTAAATTGTAATTCACAATATTACTGTTTTACTGCATTTTTATTAAATAAATGCAGCCTTGGTGAGCATAAGAGCTTTCTTCCAAAAACCTCAGTGTACTGTCATTTCTGATGTGACTGCATAATTCGACTCATGTGCAACATATGAATATCAATATTCATTGTTGGTTTCTTTCCAGTGTCCCACAGCATAAATGCACCATCTAACTCTGTCGGCAACTGCATAATTATGATTTACAGCTTACCGGGAGGATGTTTCAAAAAACAAACACAGCGAAGCAAAGCTTGTCTCCGCTGAGGGTGTGGATTCAGCTGATAATTACCTGTGGCTTTTGGAATTACTGATAAAGCAACTCATTATCATGCACCCCTGAAGCTGCCGCTCACCCGCTGTGCTCTTATTGGCTGCCTGATCTTTGGGCCTCATCATTATTGGCTGGTGATGTGAGGTTGCCCTCTCTAAGAACACTCATTCCTGCATGCAATCAGATATGCTAATGAAGCATGCTGATGAAATGCACTGCAAATATACTCGAATGTTAAATATTACATTCTGCGTATTGGCCCAATCTTACCTTTCTTTTTGATTTTCATATGTTAACTACTGTTTGTATTGAAAAAGAAAACAAGCAAGAGCCGCAAAGATGATTTTGATGCATGATTTGTTTGTTTTTTTCATCCAGCTGAAAATGCATTTTAATTGTAATTTCTTGCTATTTTATGCCTATGTGTGTAAGTGTGTTTGTCTCTGCTGTTTTTTCTGTAATCGGAGCTGCACAGTCAACAACAACAGTGCAATGTGTCAAATAAGCATTGGTGATTCTTGGAAAATAAGCAGTAACTGAGGCGAATGACAATCTTTAAATCTTTATTCATCTTTAAAAAATCTATATTCTGTAAGTCTCTGAAAGCCTGAAAAAAAGGTCTCAGTTGCTAAGATGTCAGATCCCTACTTTACTAGCAGACAATCTCTCTGTTTACCTGAGGTCCAATGACACGGAAAGTTTCCTCCGCATGAATACAAGTGATCTCCAGCGGCTCGGTCCCCGAAATGTGGCAGAGCAAACGATAAGTCTGAAATCAGAATAAATGGCACTACACTGAAGTTCACCTTATACTGTAGTGACATTCAAATACTTTAGGAGATTATAAAACATAGCTATTGTTAAATACACTGCAATGCACCAATCTGACATTAAGTACTGAATGCACATATTATAATAAATATAAGCAAATATAATAATAATACACATAATAATATTAGTTTATTTCAAATCTTAATTGCTTTTGAATTTTAATAAATTCCTAAAATTCAACAATGGTGTAAATTGCACCTACTGTTACACTACTACAGAATATATGTTTTTTTTTTTTTTTTTATAAACTGATTTCTAATCTAAATCTTTGCAGAACAAAGTGTTAAACAGAGCCGCTCACCTCCACCAGTAGCTCTTTGTGTTCGGTCAGTGTGCCAGCATAATCAGCCACGGCCTCCAGGTTTCCATCCCCACCGGAGGCCTTCAGGGCCTGCAGCACTAGATGATCTGAATGCAGCTTCAGCAGCTCAGTGGCCCTTCCCACTGCCACCCTATGAAGCTGAACAATAGGAAAAGTACAATAACGTGAACTGACAATTGAGTATTGAGACAATATTGTTTTAGCAACATACTTAAGTGTTTTCATTTATTAAGAGCAATATTAATTACATGAAGTGTATGAACAACCAGTCAGTATACTGGTTGCACTGAAGGGGGTATACATGCACTGAGGGGGATGTTTAAATGACCTTTTTTAACTAAAATAGAAAACATTTTGTACGTTTTGGCCATTAATTTAAATGACAAGGGCACTTTGTTTTGTTTTTTTACTGTTTGCATCTGGACTATGTTTTTTTAGTATTGCTTTAGAATACTGTTTAGTATTCTTTTGTTCTGTAATGCCTGTCATAAAATAATTTTGTATATAATTTATGTTACAGTACATTGTTATGTTGCAATAAAAATGCAAATTATACTGATTTCAGTTTCACAAAGCAGTTATTTTGAGACATCCTCAACATCATCCTGAAAGTTATGATGACTTGTGAACTAGTAAATGAATCAGATTCAGTACCCTCTTGGTGCCATTCATTTATTTTGTTAGCATTTTTTGCCTTTATTGTGACAGGGCAGATCAGAGCTGACAGGAAGCAAAGTAGAAGAGAGAGGGGTAAGGTCCTTGAGTTAGGATTCGAACACTGGGACGTCCGTAGCACCACGGTGCTGTATGTCGGCACGATGCTCACAAAGCTACTGACACTGACTTTATACCATTAACTTATAAGATTCATTTGTTCGTGAATCAGATTACAGTAGCCCGATTTGTTTTTATATGTTCAGACAATGCAATAGAAAGATATGCTGTCTTTGTTTTACTCTTATCATGACATTCAAATGGAAATTCACAAATTAAGTAAATATGTTATGGCACTGTAAATTCAGCATAAGTGATACAGGGAACACTGGGATGGACGCTTCTGAAGAAAGATTTAGATTTTGTTTTAGATGCTTGGCTCAGGGGATTTAATCCCTGTGCGTAGCTTGTCACAAGAATCTCACCTCTCGCCTGAGATCACTGACACTCTGACAAGTCTTCAAAATAGAGAGCTCTATCTCGTCCGTGGCCTCCTTGGCTTTCAGCGATTGCTGCTGCAGGGGAAAAGAAACCGAAACAAAGATAGAAAGGGAATTTAACACACTGCAAACAGAATGATTTTCAACCAGTTGAACGTGCACCATCCATGCTGAAAAGCCGTCAAATTTCAACACAAGTGTCAGTGGCCCAAGCAACCTGAAAAATGACAGTCTTTATCCGCAGTTTTCTCTTCAAAGGAGAGGCAGACAGGTGGGTGGGATTGCTTTCAGGCGGGATTACGACGGGGTGTCAACAGAAACACGCCACAGAAGCCGTGTGAATGTTTGAAGCGTTCTCATCTTCCGTGCTTTACTCTGAGACATCGCACTGGGACTCATTGCACTTCAGTGAACACATGCTGAATGTTTCTGTCACTGAAATGGTGGACAGGTAAAGTGGGGAACAACCCAGATATTACCATGTAAAAACAACACAGCCTCTAAATAAGTTTTGGCTGATGACAGCAGAGACATATACATAGTCGGAAACATTCTAGAACTCGTAGAAAGAAGAAATGCAGTGCTTGAGGGAGGTAAATCTATGCCCATGGTTTGTTCACTGACAGTCGCACTTTAAAATGTCAAGAGCTTGTTTAAATGGACAGTTCTAAACCGATTGACAGGTTTTATGGAGTCCATGAGTAATGGTACACAGGTTCTTTTAATTTTGATCAAAGTCATGTAACAAAGGTGCTGGGTTGATACGTTGAGTGTTCTTACGGATGAACAAATGACTAGATTTGAAGTCTGGATTTGTCTGAAAATGTACAAGCTAGTTTTCTACAAGCAGACGTGTATATTTCACTTTATGTTCAGTATTCATTACTTTTTAGAGAACAGGAATTATGATTAAAATATCTATCATTTTAAAAGACTGTTTCAAATTTCCACACTAGGGTATTATTTTGGTTAACCCTTTTCAGAAAAATACTTCCCTAAATAGCATGTAAAACAAAACAAATTGTCACTTTAGATGTTGATCTCTTCCTGTCTAAGTGGGCGATTCTTGGGCAGAATCAGCTGCAGTGAGGACCACACATCAATCGTCTGGCTTCATGAGACTAATGAGAGGCAGGCATTACATCCTCAAAAACAACACATGAGAAAACAATCAAAGTATAGAAATACAACAAATAAATCTAAAGAAATCTGGGACCTAACAATCTGTAAAAAATTGTTTTATAAAGAAACACTGTACAACAGAACAAAAGCAGATAAAGATTCAAAGGTGTTCTACTGGAGTGTGTCATTTCCTGCAGAAATATTTGTTGTAATAATGTAATAATACACTACTGTTCAAAAGTTTGAGGTCAACATTTTTTTTTTATTTGACCAAAAGTGATAGTAAAGGCATTTATAGAAGATTTCTATTTCAAATAAATGCTGTTTTCTATTCTGTTACTTTCTATTCATGAAATACTCCAAGATGCATGACTGTTTCCAAAAAATATTAAGCATCACAACTGAAAATTGATAATGATAAGAAATGTTTCTTGAGCAGCAAATCAGCATGTTAAAATTATTTCTGAAGGATCATGTGACATTAAAGACATGAGAAATGGCTGATGAAAATTCAGCTTTACCATCAAAGGAACAAATTACATTTTAAAATAAAAAAATATTAAAACTTATTTTAGTAAGTATTATAATTTTCACAATATTGCTGTTTTTGACTCTGTTTTTAATCAAATAAATGCAGCCTTGGTAAGCATAAAAAAAGTAAAAAATATCTTACAAATACCAATTTTTTGTATGTATTAATGCATTATCTGCCAGTTCTCTAGATATAGCATTGGACTTTGAAGATCCAGATGAGCAAGTGTCTGAAACATTTTCAAAGGTCCTATACATTATAACCAGTACATTTCCATGACCTTTTTACTCGATTGTGATTACTGACATTTTAAAAATCATTCAAATTCAGACCAATTCCACTATGTATCATTCAACTCAAAAACGTGGTTCAAAATCAGACTGTGGATTTTTACAACATACCTAAGTGCAATTTCTAGCCTACAAAATAGATCAGCAAATAACTAGCAAATCTTATATTGATAGAAATTCCAGGACTTTTCATTTATATCCATGACATTTCTAGGCCAGGAAATTAATGATTTTAAATTCCTTAGTATTTAGGTTTTTCATGATGGTAGGAACCCTGCATTTCACACATTTTAGCCTACATATTCGCCATGTGTTCTTGTGAGATACTAGTAATGCCAAGGTAAGGGTTTTGATTCCCAGGAAACACATTTAAAGCACCAGAAGTCTCATCGAACAAATGCATAAGAACAAAAAGATGTTGACATTTTCCTATATATGTAAAGTGATTTTTTTTTTAAGTAAAAAAAAATAATAAAAAAAAACTGCACTGACTCAATCTTTTTCATTGAATGGTTTTTCTTTCACAAGCCATTCAGTGTATAGCAATGAATACCGTGTCAGTTTATATCAACCTTCAAATTACTGCTGCTATTAAACCATTAAAGTGCGCATGCATTTTTAAATCTTTTTATTTCATGCATTTTATTTATTTGTGACTTTTTCCTTTCTTTTCATCCCTCTATGGTTTAAAGACATCAGAAGGTTTAGAGTCAAGTCCACCTATGCACAAAGTCCTTATAACACAGTATCACACACACACAGAACAAATCATGTAGTATCAATAAAGTTTTTCTGAAAAGTATGCTGCTGCACAATATAAGAAATCATGGCACAATGACAGGAAATGAATAGCTTACTCAAGAAACCAAAGACAGGAAGCACGAAGGAATAAACACCTATATAACTGCACGGTAAGGCTTATTTTTCCCAGTGTATGAGGCACAATGAGGGTGTGAGGTTCATGGGCAGTTACTCCACAGGAGGAGACACATGAAGAACATCCTTCACACACTGCACAACAACGATGTGAAGGACAGATATACAAGCCAAGTGAAACGTTTGTGTTAAGATATGAATAACAGAGCAAGTTAAGGACACAAATCAATGTCGTACAGCTACACTGGGATGCAGTTTGGAGTTTTCCTCCTGCTGTTACCATCAAGTGAAACTCAAGTCATACAGTGAATGATTGATCAGTGCAGTCCCTAATGTGTGTATGTGTCCCTCTTACCGCATGTCTCCATGTGTTGATGAGCTGTTTGGTCTCCTGGCGTGTGATCTGGCAGAGCTGTATGATTGTCTCTCTCTGCTCATGGCTGGTGTAGGCAGAGTCTGTAAAGTCTTCGGTTTTCTCCACCAGAGCTTCCAGCTGAGCCACCACAGCCTCACAGGACACACAGTACAGAGAGTCTCTCAGACCTTCCACTTTAACCTGAAACATGCATACAAGCATCATTCATGATATACCATTTATTGGCTAATGTCTGCATTTTAAATTATATTGGATATTTAATTGTTTCATCCATAATAATAAAATAATTATCACTATCAGTAATTTCTTCTGCAAAATTTTGTAGGGCACCTTAATGGATCAAGTGTGTAATCTCAGTAGCAGCAAAAAAATATTGTAAAAACTTATTTGAATTCAGAAGTTCCTGGTTGGTAAGATTTTGTAATGTTTTTGAGTCTCTCTTGCTTACCAATGCTTCATTTATTTGATCAAAAATACAGTAATATTGTGAAGTATTATTACAATTTCAAGTAACTGTTTTCTATTGTAATATATTTTAAAATGTAATTTATTCTTGTGATGGTAAAGCAGAATTTTCTCTCACATGATCCTTCAGAAATCATTCTAATATGTTGATTTGATGCAAGATGCGAGAAACAATTTTTGTGATTATCAATGTTGAAAACAGTTTTGCCTGATTAATATATTTTTGTGGAAATATTGTAATATAAACAGAATTTATTTAAAATCGAAATCTTTTGTAAAATTATACATGCATTTACTCTTACAATTGATCAATTGAATGTGTCTGTGCTGAAAAAAAGTATCAATTTCTTTCTTTCTTTCTTTCTTAAAAAGAAATTACCCCAAACCTTTGAACCACAGCACATATTCTTTCTGACTGGTTGAACAATACTTTTTTTTTTTAAATAAGTATTTAAAAGATAAACTTTATCCATTGATACATCCATCTAAGAGCCCTTGGCCTACACCTGCACCTTAAAGTCTTTAATCCCAGCGTAGATGCTGACAGGAAGTGCTTTGGCCTCCCCACCGCTCCTTGTGTCAGTCACAATCTCAATGACTTGCTCCAGGGCCAGACGCATACGCTGGAAGACTGCTTCTTTGTTGATCCGTGCCGACTCACAGTCTGGATGTCTCAGACAAGTCTGAGAGACAAAGAGGAACAAAAAGTATCTTCATAATGCAGAGGAACAACAAAAGTGAGGCTGCAAAATTTGACATCTAAACAGGATATTACATTTTTTAGAATAAGGAAAGTAAAATACCAGTAAAAATGTTGGGAGCGTTTTTTTTAATTTGAATAAAATTAAAACTAAAAGACTTTCAAATCACTTGAGCCAATATTTTATTAACAATAGAAAAATAGGACATAACTAAATGTTTAAACAGAGAAATTTTACACTTTTATGCACTAAATGAGCTAATTTCCAATTTGATGCCTGCTACAGGTCTCAAGAAAGTTGGCACAGGGGCAAAAAAGGGCTAAAAAAGCAAATTATGGATGCCGTGTCCTCTGGGTTAAAGAGGATGGAAACCTTCCAGCGTGTCATCAGCATTCTGTTTAAAAGCCAGCATCTCTGAAGGAATGGGGTTGCATAAATGCATACGGTATGGGCAGCTTGCATGTTTTGGAAGGCACTATGAATGCTGAAAGGTATATAAAGGTTTTAGAGCAACATATGCACCCCTCCAGATGATGTCTATTTCAGGGAAGGCCTTGTGTATTTAAGCAGGACAATGTAAAACCACATACTACAGCTATTACAACAGCATGGCTTCGTAGTAGAAGAGTCTGGGTGCTGAATTAGCCTGCCTGCAGTCCAGATCTTTCACCTATAGAGAACATTTAGCTCATCATTAAACAAAAAATACGTCAAAGACAACCACGAACTCGTCAGCAGCTGGAAACCTATATCAGGCAAGAATGGGACCAAATTCCAACACCAAAACTCCAGAAACTCATAACCTCGATGCCCAGACGTCTTCAGACTGTTTTGAAAAGGAAGAGGAGATGCTACACCATGGTAAACATGCCCCCATCCCAACTATTTTGAGACCCGCAGCAGGCATCAAATTTGAAATGAGCTCATTTTGTGCATGCAATTGTAAAATGTCTCAGTTTAAACATTTGTTATGTTATTATGTTCTATTATGAATTAAATATTGGTTCATGTGATTTGAAAGTCTTTTAGTTTTCATTTTATTCAAATTTAAAAAAACACTCTCAACATTTCAGGAATTAAGGTTGTAATATCATGGTACTTTAATAGCCATTAGACAACCATGGTGCTTTGTGAATACTATATAGCATACCATACGCCAAGGGATGTGTAAAATACATGTCTAAAATATATGGTATTACTGTGGTAAAAACCATGGCACATGTACAAAAGCAGTACAACAACAACATTGTACATTTTTCATAAGTAAGACCTGACATTGGATAGATCTTGGACTCCCAGATAAATCTGTTTATAAAATAGTATTAATAAAATATTATTTGAGAACAATTCAGGTGAACATAAATAATGGCTCTTATCCAATAATAGTTTTCTTATGCATGCAGGAAAAGTTATCATGCAAAATTTCAATATATAATAACAAATTTGATATATACATAATATATCATATACATATACTTTTTATATATAAATGTTTTATTATTTTATTTGATCAAACATTCACTAAAGACAGTAATATTGTGAAATATAAAATAAGTTTCTATTTTGATATATTTAAACTGTATAATAATTCACGTGAAGGCAAAGCGGAATTTTTAACATCATTACTCCAGTCTTCAGTGTCACTTGATCCTTCATAAATCATTCTAACATACTGATTTACTGCTCAAGAAACACTCATTATCATTGTTGAAAAAGGTTTGGCTGCCTAATATTTTTGTGAAAACTGTGATACTTTTATTTGAAAGAGAAAGATTTTGCAACATTATAATTGTCTTTACTGTCACTTTTGATCTATTTAATCCATCTTTGCTCAATAAAACTATTAATTTCTTAAAACAAAACCGTAATGACCCCAAACTTCTCAACAGTAGTAAAGTATTATATATATAGATATGTAAAGTATTATATAGATAACCAAATATTATTATATATAATAATATTTGGTTATATAGATATGTGAAGTATTATATAGATAACCAAATATTATTATATATAATGTGAGCCCAGTCATGTTTAAAATTATAATAAATGGCCACCATAAATGATTTGCTCATTGGTTTAGCTTAAGGCCCATTCACACCAAGAACGATAGCTATAAAGATAATATTAGCGTCCACACCAGCCGTCGATATCGTCGGTATATTCCAAGCGCACGCTCGTCTGCCGCTTTCTCGAGCTGGTTATAGCAGGATAGATTCTTATTGGCTGTAGATGTTTTTATCGTTCATCAGCTGGAAAAAAATCATTCGGAATATGATTCCAACGTTTCTCTGTGCATTTATCATTATAGTTGTGGTGTGGACTCTGCTATTCTTTAATATTGAGAATGGTTTTTAGAACTATATCTTTAACGTTATATTTATAGTTATTGTCCTTGGTGTGAACGGGCCTTTATTCCTAAATTTTTTATCTTAAACTGAGATTTGACGTTAGCACCTCAGCACTATATCTTGCAGCGACCAGCTAACGTTATATTTATAGTTATTGTCCTTGGTGTGAACGGGCCTTTATTCCTGTGAAACCGTCGTCCTCTTCACGTAACGCCAGACTCAGAGCGGATGAGGAGCTCAGAGGTCCTTTCTGTCCTTTCTTCCCAGGCCAAGTCCTTTCTGCTTAAATAAGCTACTTGAGTTCACTTGACATTGCTCAACTTTTTTGACACCTTATTATTTCTGCATAATAACATTCACACTCAGGTTTTTACGCATAAATACACACATTGATATTAACATGTTTCAAACAGCAGATGGTACTCTCTTCCACAATCCTACCTTAGAGGCTGTGAGGAGCATCATGGTGCATTTCTCCAGCACAGCACGTGCGGCGGCCATCCGAGCTCTTTTCTTTTCATCCTTCAGATCCTGAGGAAAGCAAGAATCCACAAGACAATGTGCTTTCAAATGTTCTGAAATCTCGTATTAGGTTTAAGGCTGGAATTACACTGTTATTAATTTATTTCAGTTAAGATTTCCACAAAGTGCTTATGAAACACATCTGACTGATTCATAATAAAACTAACGTTTCTAACAAATCAGGTGCACTTGACTTGAATCTTAACCATCTGACGCAGGCTGTCAGGAGATCTACAGAACGCATTCTAAGTGTTCATTTTTCAAGGTCTTGCTTAGAATGAAGGGTAAATTTGGTCCTTGGTAGAGATAGCACTGACATAATGCCTTCCACCGACACTGAGCGAGCTGGAATATAACTCAATAGAGCTGCGCTCACTCGACGCATCGTAAGGCATTAGGGATTTGTGACTGACAGACTGTGTGTGTGCATGACGGAGAGAATGAGAGGAACCTGATCTCTCTCACCCCAGCTGGGAACCATGGCTCACAAAAGGAGAAGTGATTATCTGTTATTATGTTCTTCTGAATAAAACTGAAAAGATGGAGGCCGCAGATTGGCAGGAAAGCTCTGCAGAGATAAGAACGTGATGCGTTTGTAAAACATTATCAAACACATACAGAAGCTTCCTGTTTGAAATGAGACAGCCTTTCCTATCATTTCTCGGTGTCATTCATATTCATATTACTACTTTCCTAATCATGATGGGACTCTGGAGGAGGCCTTGGTAGGAGAACTGGCCATGCACTGCAAGAAAAATCAGCTGATGGGGCTGGTTTGATATGGTTTCATGTGGTGATCGAGCAATCGTGAAGGCCAAAATTGAGCCACAATGAGAGCGATAGTTTTAGCACACTTTTGGACCCCAATGCAAATTAGTATTACAGTGGCCATAAGCCAATCTACTATATAGATCAGGGATTTTCAAGATTTTTAATACCAAGAACCCTCCAAAAATTGGGATAACCTTGCAAGAGACTGACTTCCTAAAATATAGTAAAATATAGAAAAATATTAAGTGTAATATAAAGACAATACATTGTTTGCAAAATAAAAAATGGCCTTTATATTGTTTTATTATTATAGTAACTTATATTGTCATTTCACTAAAGTATAAAGTATACTATTTACTCAAATATTATCTGAAAAATATTTGTTGTATTAAATTGACTATCTACTTTCTACAGACTGTTAGAGCAGTGTAGCATATAAATCTGAAGAGAGATATTTTAAATTCAATTAAAATGTATTTATAGAAATTTATAGTATACAAACTAGAGCTGTCAAAGTTAACGCGTTAACGCAAATTCATTTTAACAGCACTAATTTTTATTAATGCACGATTAACGCAACGCGTATTTTAATGATTTGTTTTTATGTATTACTTAAAATCTATGGCTGTCCATACAATTACATTAACATTTAGTTATTTAAAATGAATAATAAATCAATTAATGAAGATTTCCAGTCTTTAAAAAGCAGAATAATTGGCCCTTCACACAGAACGCATTCTTTCATTCCATTGTTTTTCTATGAAAACATACAGACGTTTTTCACAATTGCCATCTTTTGCAGCATCTTGCATTTGACATTGTTTTAACCCATGATGATGTTTTTTGAATTGCCCCCTAACAGTAAAACCTTTCTTTTTCAGGAAAATTTTTAGCAGATCAATTAGCAGCTCCATGCGGGCCCCAGTTTAAAAACTCTTGCTCTGTATCAACATCAGTATCAGCTTTTGACAAACCCATATCTAATCTCCACCCAGCAGCAAAACTAGCTGACCATATGCAGGTATGTTTTTTCCCAAACAGAGCATTAATAATGAAAAATTCTAGCATTAATCTATAAACACAGTACAATTCCCTGATCTAGCATATGTTTTTGCATTGCAAACACACACTGATATGAGGCTTAAAATTGTGAATTCCTGTTAATAAGCACCACTTGCGTTTCGCATCTGCAAATCACACACTGATATGAGGCTTAAAATTGTGAATTCCTGTTAATAAGCACCACTTGCGTTTCGCTCCATCCACCTGTTCTGCACTGCGGTCGAGTGTATCTTACCCCAAAGGTTTTTATCAGTGGGGTTTGAGAGCTGCTGATTGAAATTGCAGAGTGTGCAGTTGTGTCTTATAACTAAAATCCCTCCATTATCTTCCCCTTCTCCCCTCATCCGAAGTATAAATCTACACAGGCTATACACGTGTGTGTGTGTGTGTGTGCGTGCATGCGTGCGTGCGTGCGTGCGTGCGTGCGCGTGCATGTATGTGTGAGAGAGAGAGAGAGGTCACTTACATTCTGTCTGTCTCCTGTGAGATGGGCAAACTCTACCATCTCATTCCCAAATTGGCTGAAGATTTGTACAAATTCCTGAAAAGTGCTGACTCTCTCCAGCTGCTCCAGGGTAACCAGCACCTGCACACATACATAAAACCCACGTCTTTTTCAACTACAGCCCTGAGAAAAAAAAATTACTGCATAAAGGTTGCTTTCATAATGTGTTTTATTTAGAAATGAGCTCACATCTCTGTCCTAAGAAATAAAAAGAGACTCAACTGAGACAACTGCTGCTATACAATAAGAGCATTTCGTATGTTACTCTTATCGCTTCAGATGTTTGTTCTATTCGAACGTAAGTGCCCTGCGAAGTGGACATTACAGGATATTCCGCCATTGAGTTCGAAGGAAGTGAACGTATATATTCCATTCAAAGTGCATTGAAGTGTGCAAGACGTGAATTAAAATTGTATATATTTACAGAGGTATATGATGTCACACTCGTCCGTGCGTGAAGACGTTGCGCAGCGCAAATCCATGAATGAATGTTCCGAAATAAAGTAAACTTCAGCGGATTTCCCCTGCTCAGGGAGTAGGGAGCAATGGACCCTGTGTAGGGAGCATGTCAATCGGAACACTGTTCATGCATGGAGCGCACTTCTAACAAGCTGATTATCTGAATCAGGTGTGTTAACAAAGAGAGACATGCAAAATATGCAGAGTGGGGGGGGCGCGAGGACTGGAATTGAGAACCTCTGGCATAGAGGCACTGTGGCAAATCTGAGCATAGTGTGTGAAGCTGTTGAGATCACTTCCAAACGTCTTTCGATTACTAGGGATCTCAGAAGCAAGAGGCTTAATAAAGAAGAAGATATTTGCTCCATTTAATCTCACTGTATAGAAAACAATTGAGATATTACATCAGATGCATTGCGATTTTACTTTCTCGTGACTATATGATCAATAATACATCATTTTTATTTTATTTTATGTATTATTTATTATTTATTTTATTTATATTTTATGCTTTTATATTTCTTATTTATATTTATATTCTTATACAAAATTTTTTTACATTTTCTGAATATTATTTTTATTATTATAAAAATAAATTAAACTATTTTGTTGGACAACTGCAACATACAGACATACTTTTAAGTATTTCAATAGCTACAAGAGTTGCAACCGTTCCATAACATACAAGAAAAATTATCTTAAATTCTTAAACCCCCAAACCATGTTTAAGTTACATATTAGTAGAGTCGCACCACAGAAACTGCGCTTATAGAGTAAAGCGTGAGTATGTGTAGGAAAGAAAACTCTTATATGTACCAATAGGCTTAGCGGAACCAGTCCGAGACACTCGCATGGGAGAAAATAGATAAGGGAAGCCCCTATTTGAGGTTAGCTACCTAGGAGTGGGCATTATCAGGCATGGTCAGGGACAAATTCAATTGTGTTTCTCTCTAATGGAGAGCTGTTCTGCTGCCTGGCCGTCCAAACATCACTAACTGGACATGATTAGCTCCAGATCTGAGAGCACAAACAGGCGCACACACATAGACACTGTCCACTTCCTCATCTCACCGACATGGATGTTCAAACAGGCCTCCTACTTTATCCTGTGCCATTTCTCTTCAATTATCTCCAAAGCAGAAGGACTCTAAATATGTGGCCATGCAGCGATAGCATCTGAGAGCAACCACTAGCCTGTTTGTGCGCCTGTGTACTCTTGTACTTGACAGGAAAAGATGAGTGCCATTTTGAGTGCTTGTAAAGGCCAGTGCACAAGTACTTAGACCCAGCAGACTATACGTACTTTGTTGCGAGAGCTTATGATCTGTTTGATAACGATGCAGTCTGCAAGCACCAGGACTTTGGTAACAGAGGAAAGCAGCATGCGTGCAGCTTTCACCATGCCAGTCCTGTCACTAAACACCGTGCTGCGCCCATCACCCTCACACTGCTCCAGACTGGACACATCCGTCAGCTGAGCAATGGCAGTGCCTGCATGAGAAAAATGGCAGAATGTAAAAAAAAGTGCTCACAAACACACACATACACAAACAAGTTTAGATGCAATCACAAGATATTGTTGTTAAAGTTTTCAAACCGCTAATTACACTTCCGCATATAACTCCCATTATGGACTGAATGATGCCACAAATCAAGTGGAATGTTGAGAAGAAGTGTGTTATTACTTCTCTATGTGATCAGACTTAAGTTTAAGATACAATCCTTAAGCCAGTCACAACTAAAGGATATTATATACTCTCTATTATATTATTATACTCTATTATACTATTATATTATAGAGACTTGATTGTGGGCTTTACTGACTTACTGACTTGAGCAAGTAAACAACCATAAGGAAACCACTCAGGTCTTGTAAGTAACTACAGAAAAACACTAAGAAGCCCTCAAAATGCTTTAGCAACCACGTAACAATGCAATGACAGGAAGTTCCCTTTCGATATTTCACTCGTACTGCGTCGAAGACGCTTTTATGGGAAAAACTCTTTTTTACTCTTCATCTGAAGCCTTTTATAATCCCACAGTGAAACTGCACGTCCATTGGTTTGTGCAGTACTAAAAAAACGAACCAATGGCTCGGCAGCGGTGCACGAGCCTATGGCTATGCAGCCCGCCGAAATGGGAGGGGCGTCTGGCTATATAAGCGGCCGCTTCGCTGCCATATCTCCGATTTCTCTTCAGCGACGAAGACCCTTCTTCGTTGACTCTTCGCTGACGCCGAGATTTGACGTTGAAGCACCTCAGCAGCTGGATTGGACCTCTTGCAGCGACCAGCTCGCAGATTCGGCCATCCCCTGTGGCTATTCAGTAAGATCTAAAAAAGCCTTACTAGAAGAGACGACCAAAGCCTGCTCTCATGATCATCCCCTCCCTGTGAGCGACTATCTCGTTCGGTGCAGTGACGGCGAAATAGATGACAGCCTTTTTTTCTGGCGACTTCGGACACGGAGGAGTTATCGGGTTCTGTGACTGACCCCGCCCTCTTACCGTCGTCCTCTTCACGTAACGCCAGACTCAGAGCGGATGAGGAGCTCAGAGGGTCCTTTCTGTCCCAGCCAGAGTCCTTTCTGCTTAAATAGCTACTTATGAGTTCACTTGCCAATGGACGAGTTTTTCCCATACTATATGGACGCCGGGTATCAACTGACACCCAGGCCACAGATGACCTTAGGCTCAGCCTGTGCTTGGTGTACTCTCTTGACTCCTCTGGGTCTCCCACGTGAGTCTTGGTGTTGAGTCGTTCCACGTCAAAGCACTGCGTGATAAGATAGCTCATAAGATAGCTTATAATTTAGTATGTGACGAATAAACAACCTTGATTGTACTTGTTCCCATACAAGCATCTTCGACGCAGTACGAGTGAAATATCGAAAGGGAATGATCTGTTTGATAACGATGCAGAAGCGACTGAGGAATGCAGCTCATAGCACGGCCAGGAACGTAGTACTCGTTCATGGCCGTGCTATGAGCTGCATTCCTCAGTCGCTTCTTCAAAGAAATCTGAGATGTGCCAGCAAAGCGGTTGCTTATATAGCCAGACGCCCCTCCCATTTTGGCGGGCTATGGCAGGCTGCAAAGCCATAGGCTCGCGCACATACACAAAAATGCTGGAAAACCAAATATTTTTGGGGGAGCTAAAGGATTTTTCTGAAGAACAGCAGACAGTTTAACTGTTCAGGACAAACAAGGGACTCATGAACAACTATCACTAAACAAAAAACACAGCTGTGGACATAACCGCGGGAAGCAGGGGTGCTGAGGGTGCTGCAGCACCGCCTGGCGTGTAGCCCAAGAAAAAATGGGGGTGCGGTGTAAAAAAAATTGATAAATGAAAATTTTGTAACAGAAAATAAATAAAACTATTTTTATTAATTTGTGTATTCATTAAAATGAATAGAAAAAAGAAGCCTAAGCCTACAATGACAATAAGCAACAGTAAAACATGAATTAAGTTGAATCAAATTGATTGTGCAAGTCGTTTAAACTTAAACTGACTTAGGAAGTCATTTGTTGCCATGACTTTTTGATCATATTATTTACCTGCACCATACGCAAATCAAGAATTAATGACCATTTCTACAGCCATTGCAAAGATACAGCAGCGAAAGATCGAGAGCATCTATTTACCTCACCAGCAACCATTCTCGCCTCTGCAGAGCTTATTTTGATCTTTAACGTTAGATATTTCCTATTCTTGGAACACAATTAATGCTTAAGGTTGATTCAGTATCATGCTACTCTTAATGAAAAAGAAAAACCCACACACAACATAAGCAATACAATGACAAAGTAGCTTATATTATACATAAGACTTTTATTAACTGAATGATGTTGTAACAAATAAATAAAAGCTTTTTGGATTTTGCCCTTACTTCAAACGAATGCTTAGTTTGGCTCATTATTATTATTATGATTAATAATAAAAAAGGCTATAGCCTACAATAAAACAGTACATTGACAAATTAACTTAGGCCTATATTAAACTTTGAACTTTTATTAACAATATGAATAAGGGACATGTTTTACCCGCATTGTAACACAAATAAATAAACGTATAACTCTTTGGATTTCCCTTTTCTTTAAAACGATCGTAGTTTTGGGGTTCATTATTAGCCTATTAATTAAAACACATCAGCCATAAAATCGTACAATGGCAAGTTCGCATAGACCTATATTAAACATTTTACTTTTATTAACAAAATGAATAAGACAGTTATAGCCTACTTGCGTTGTATAAGGTCTTTTCTCTCTTTTAAAACAAATGCTTTGTGGTTTATTGTTTTATTTATATATTTGTTTCTTTATGAAAACAGCAACAATAAAGACAAACTCGCTTATATTAAACAAATAAATGAAACAAACTTTTATTAACAAAAGTTGCGGTTCTGGATAGTGTCTCGCGTCACTCTTGTCATGTGACCAACACATGACAATATATATATTATAAATTATATATATAACATTTTATTTTGTATTACATTTTATTTATGTATTTTTATTATTATTAATATATATTATATTTTATTTGATATATTAACAAATGTTTATATACTGTTATACATATATATAACAGCATATATATATATATATATATATATATATATATACCTTTGTTGGTTTTAGCCTTTTGATAAAATCCCGAAAATCAGGTTCTGTCCAATTTAGCCAACTTCTTGGGACATTTATTTTTATTCATTCCCAAAATATAGCTGCAATAGGCCACAAAAGGATTCAGACACTTTTGGGACACTTTAAAATGTATGAATGTAATTGAGGTAACTCTATATAAATCCTCACTAGCACTGAAACTGCCCTACACACACTTAATAATAATAATAAACTTTATTTTCTATAGCGCCTTCAAGGTACATCTCAAAGCGCTTTAACAAGAAAAAAAGAAAAATAAAAAACAAATAATACAATTAAAAGTAAAATAAACATTTTCCATATGACACAAGAAAATCACTTAAAGGCTATTCTAAAAATATGTTTTAAGAACAGATTAAAAACACTAAAAATTCAGAAGATGCTTTGCTTATTCACTATTTATAGGAACAGATCACAGAGTGACAATAACAGATAACAGGAGACAAATAATATGGTGCCAAACCATGCAAACCATGCATGAGAAAAAAATCCGAAATCTGACAGGGAGCCAATGCAATGACTCTAAAACTGGAGAAATATGCTCGCTTGTCTTGGTCCCTGTCAGAATTCTAGCAGCTGAATTTTGAACTGATTGCAGCTTACTTAAGGTGGTTTTAGAAACCCCAGCAAGCAAAGCATTACAGTAATCAATACGGAAAAAACTAATGTGTTTATCAATTTTTCAGCAAACGGAAGGGATAACATGGGGCGGAGTCTTGCGATGTTTCGGAGATGAAAAAACATTTTTTACTGTATATTATAAATTATATATCTGAACATGAGGATCGAAGGTTATTTTGTATTACATTTTATTTATGTCATTAATATCACCCCCAATATTTATTTATTTATTAGAAAATCTAAAACTGTACCTCCCACATATATAAAGCTAACGCACCAGATTTACTAATATGACCTGATTGTGGTTTTGCCAATAAGCAATTTACCTCTGTCTTATCACTATTAAGACAAAGGAAGTTTTGAGACATCCATTTTCTTATCTCTGCAATGCTGTGTTCAAGAAAGCCAATAGCTGTGGTAACTTAACATGTATTCTCTTCCCTTGAAAACAAACACTTATAGTTAAATCAACAAGCATTCATAAAACTGCCAGTATTTCAGTAAGTTCATTAAACCTCCGCGCACATTACGTCACAGACCATTTGATAATTTACAAAGCAATCCATCAGTCCGGGTGGTCACTTTTCAAAACATCAATAATAAACATCTCACTTTCCTCTGTGGGCATCTTCTAGCACACAACCCTGTCTAGACACAAATACGCTACGCTGGCTTATTTTTGGGCAGGGTGGCAGAGCTGGAGTGTCATGTCCCAGTTGGAACATGCTGAAAGGATGCTTGATGAGTGCAGTTCCCTACCTCAATGAAGCAGTGTTATTCTGAGAGACGGAAAGACTGACAAATTCAAAAGTGAAAGAAGAAAGAGGCTGAGGAATACAGACAGACGTTTTAGACATAGAATTGAGAGCAATTTCTGAGGGGAAACAGCTCTGTTTCATGTTAAATGACACATTTGTCCATCTGAAGACACTGTCCTGATTGCATCCGACAGCTTTTCTTTGTTAAATCTCAAAGTGGATTTAACAATCAAGGTGCCTTGTGCAGAACGCTGCATTGTGGGGCAAATTACTTTGCCAGTTTGCGCACACCTATCCATAGTCATATGACTGGGCACAATGCCCACATTTCCTGCTTTGTTGGTTTTAGTCTCTTGTTTAGCAGCGGCCATACTGAAACATTCTTGTTTCTGGAGGGTATTGTTTGCTGCCTCTGTGTCTTTCTTGAGCTTTGAAGCGTTGTCTTTGTGGAAGCTTATAGCCGAATCCCTTGAGCAACACCAGAAATGTGGTGCTGTCCTTCCTTAGCGGCTGGCATTTTCAGCCAACTCTTTTTAGAGAGTTTCCTGCTTTAAAGAGACACGGACTCATGCGTTCGGCTTGCATAGAGAGTGAAACATTGAGATCTCTGCACCGATGCCCTTTAAAGACATCATCTCAGCGTGCATCTGCTGCTTCTGAATGCACTCCATTAATTTAAAGTACTATAGTATCAAATCGTAGCTCAAAAGCAACTATCTATCTGTCTATATAAGGCTGAGAGGTCCCTGAGAAGCAAGACAGAGAAAATAATGCATTCTCAGCTAAACTGTATCTAGAGTTCACAACCTTCAGGTTAAGAAAATGTTCAACTTTGTTTCAACTACAAATACTTTTACATCCCAGGGATTGATTTTTTATTAAAACTAACAGATTTTCATTTATTTTGTTATATTAAGAACACAAAAAAATGTCTTGATACTGTATTTTTGCTTTTCAAATGTCTTCTATGGATAGATTTTGTTTTCCGGCCCAGATGTTTTACAAGTCCATCAGAAAAAATATATTTTTAAAACTATAATCATTTAAAATTGTGAAATACACATGAAGAATTTTGTGAGCATTAATTAGTCATTTTTACACAAAAGAGATAAATTCAATAAAACAAATAAATGAATTTAGCTAAACTAATAAAAACTACTGAAGTTTGATTGTTACTAAGGTGACAAAATCATTAAAGCCTGCTTGAGAAAAATCAAGGTAAATATAATTTGGCAGATGAAAAGAATATTTTTATTGTGCGTCAATTCTAATGAAGCTGTAATTTTTTTCAAAATTCTAATATAGCTGTATTTTTTTCCAATTGTGCAAAAGTAAGAAAATATTATTTAATTGTATAAAATTAGAATACATAATGCTAGTTGTGATAAGACAAAGGAGTCGGCTGTTTTATTCCCAAAAGAATATAATAATACATTCATGACCTTCAGATGAAAAAAATGACAGAAACAACTGCTGGTAATTGCTAATAAACAAAAGATATATATGTAATGGTATTTAATGTTATTTATAAAAAATACAGAGCCCATAGTTGAAAAAACAACCACAATGAATCATATGCAGTGCACTTTAAAGGAACACTCCACTTATTTTGAAAATAGGCTCATGTTGCAACCATGTTGAATGTTGAATCCATTCAGCCGATATTCGGGTCTGGCGGTAACACTTTTAGCTTAGCTTAGCATAGATCATTGTATCGGATTAGACCATTAGCATCTCGCTCAGAAATGACCAAAGAGTTTCGATATTTTTCCTATTTAAAGCTTGACCCTTCTGTAGTTACATTAGTGTACTAAGACCGATGGAAAATGAAGAGTTGTGGTTTTCTAGGCTGATTTGGCTATGAACTATACTCCCATTCCGGCGTAATAATCAAGGAACTTTGCTGCCGGACCATGGGTGCAGCAGTCGCAATGATATTATGCAGCGCCTGAAAGTAGTCCCCAGCTATATCATAACTAGTTACCTAATAACTACTAAAAGGGTCAAGCTGTAAATAGGAAAATTATTCGAAACTATTTGGTCATTTTTGAGCGAGATGCTAATTGTCTAATCTGATTCAATGATCTATGCTAAGTTAAGCTAAAAGTGCTCCCGCCAGACCCGGATATCGGCTGAATGGATTAAAATATTGTAAAACTCAACTGTTTAACTCTAGGGGAATTGTAAAGCCTACTTTCAAGAAAAGTGGCGTTCCTTTAAAACCACACAGACTAGTACTCAAAACACATCCTCCTCCATCCTTCCTGCCATTGAGAAGATGTAAGCAAATCACAGCAATGCAATTTCTACATCATTCAAAAAACTCCTGGATTTAAAGACGTGCAGGCCACGGTCACATATCTGTGGTTACAAACAAAGTCACAGGTCATTCCTCAAATCAGGACTTCCCCCTTTTCAATGAAAGCTCTCTTTCATCTTCTTCAGATGATGTGCTCTCGTACTTCAGCTGAACTAGTTTAGTTATTCTATAAACAAAAAGATTTCACCACTCTATAACATCTGACTTATTCTCCTGAGACGAGTCTACGTTACTTTTCCCACCTGCCTAAATGTGTTTTGGGCTAAACTTCACTTAACCGTCACACATGGGCGGCCCGTGTAATAATCAGGAGAATTAAATGCGTGGGTGAGCGTTCAAACACTGTGGGGAGTCTGATAACTAACTTGAAGCCAGTCTGATTCCGGTGTTGTTGCCCTGGGAGGTATGGGAAGGGAGGTGGGAGAGACCACCAACTATCAGTATTTATAGATACAGAACAGAGCTCCAATTATTTCAGACCGGAGGGACAAATGTAAACCATAACACACTTTGAATCTTTGAGATAGTCGCATTTGATTGACACAGCGCTTGTTTTGTTTCTAAATACAGTCGTGCAAAAAATTATTTGGACTCGCACTTGAAAGTGTATCAATTCATGACATTACATGATAAAATATCAGACTAAGTGGCATTTATTTCACAGAAATTTATCAAAAAATGTTTTACATTTTTTCATCTCTACACAATGAATTTATTTAGAAAAAAAAATACTTTGAAACAGTTTTCTGTCAGAAATTTCACAAATGGCAAGTACATTTTGAAGAAGAAAGACTGAAATATTTTCTCGTAAAAAATAGGCCTATTCCAATAATGTTTTATTAACAACTTCAAAAAAAAGATTTTTTATAGTGCATTAATTCCCAGGGTACTAGTCTATTAAATAAGTTAATGCAGACATAAGTAATTCTCAGAATCATCTAGTTTTTATACAAAGCCTCACAGATGTCAACTCATATCAAATGTATTTATTTCATAACTGCAGCTGCTTGCCTTTGTAAACCTCTTTAAACTGTCAGAACAGATCAAATCTCTTTGTGCGAGTGTTGGTTATTCTAAGAGCAAGCACAGCAACACTTCATCACAAACGAGAGATATGGAAACGCACATTTGTGGGGTATTTTTAGGCAAACTCTTCAGAGACAGATGGGACATCGAGAGTTTAATAGAAGAAAACTGCAGCACTCTCCCTTTCACATACCCCAACAGATTCAGGCATCGTACAAAGAAAAAAGCTGCTCCTGGTTCCATGCATCTCAAAACAGCTGCGTCCATACAGTATGGATGTGAAAATCCCATTTTAATCAAATTATAGGCTTTAAATATATTAAACTGTGCATATTCATTTAAATCATGTACAACTTGATAAACTAACTTTATGACATTTGGCAGTTGATTTTTCAATTGGCTACATCCCACAAAATGACAAACTGATTTGGATAGACTGGAATTTAATTAATCTTTCAATTAATTAAGGTTTGAGGTTTAAGCTTGCTCAAAGACTTCTTTCTTGTTGTTTGTCTCTATTCTGAGGATTTGTACATTTATTTTACCCTACAAAAGTTTGAGGTCGTAAATGTAATACCTTTATTCAGCAAGGATGCATTACATTGATCAAAAGCGCCAGTAACGACATTTATATTGTTACAAAAGATTTCATTGCAAATAATCCTGAAAAAAACTATCAAAGTTTCCACAAAAATATTAAACAGCAACTGTTCTCAACATTTCTGAAGGATCATGTGACACTTAATATTTAAAGTAATGGCTCCTGAAAATTGTAAAAAAAAAAAACTTTTGAACAGTAGTGTATATAAATGAAATACACATATTTGTAGGTGGCATTTCAATGATTGAATATTATTATGATCTAATGTTTCTTGAAGTACCTCATGTGTTGTATGTATGATATCATGTTTACTGTTATAAAGAAAAAGTAAAAGAATCATTAGAAAATGCATTTACAACAGTTATATGTCTCTGAATTTTCTATTTTATTTATACTTCCTTAAATTCAACTTGAAATGCATTTCCTATATGCTAGACATCAATTAAATTAAATTTGAAAGGAATTTCAAATCAATTTTGCATGGTGTACAACCCTGACAGGCAGTCTTGAGCTTGTTGACAAGTTCCACAATGTTTAACCCAGCTGTCCATTTCCTGTTCCTCGTTGCCTGGTGACTCTACCCATTAAAACTGCGTGTGTGTCATTGCTCTTCCAGTTGAGTAGTGACAGACTAACCTGCTCTCCGGGCGTCAAAGCAAGCCAGTCCCATCTCATCCTTCAAGTCTTCGTTCTCTACTGCAATGGCTTCACCCACCGCCACGAAGCGTCCAACTGCAACACTGACCGCCTGCCCCACTCTCTGGATGGCCCGTAAGGTCTTCTCCGTCTTCTTGAGCGTGTCTTTGTGATTGATCAGTGTGGTAATCTGGAACAACACAAAACACAATAAGAAGTTTTTGCATTTTGCCTCTTTGAAAGAAGTCTCTTATGCTCACCAAAGCTGCATTTATTTGATCAAAAGCATGGTAATACGATTTCAAATATATTTTAATATATTTTTAAATCTAGTTTATTCCTCTGATGGTAAAGCAGAATTTTTAATGGAAATTACTCCAATTTGATCAACCTAATGTGTCCTTGAAATAAAAAATTGCTGACCCCAAACGTTTAAATGGTAGTGTACAATGCCTGTACAATAGAGAAAGAGGAGGATAACAACAAGTACAAGAATGAAAGTGAGTATCCTCTTCATCAACATATGTTTAATGTACAATACACACAGGTCTCACACATTTACTCAGGATACAATCACAGCTATGGTCTTAAAAAAGGCACTGTCTGTGTCATGGATTTGACTTCATCAATCATTTACTCAAAACAGAGTGAGCCCTTTATAATGTTTAAATCCGCTCTCAAGAGCTCAACACTGAAATCCTTCACGCTCCTCAACTGCTGATGGGTAAAGGTGGAGGTGGCCGTATGCTAAAGATGAAACGTTTACGATTGGAGTACAACAGCAGGGAGCATGAACAACACTTAAAAGTGCCTATGAGAATAATACACTAAAATCTCAAGCCAGACGTGCGGTTTCATTTATGGAGCAAACAGGAGAAACCTACATGCATTTACTACTGTATACAACATATATACAACAATTATTAAAACTTTTGTTGAGTCCTCATCAACAAAATACGCTAGTTCGGTGTGCATGTTTTAATTTTAATAGTAAAATTTGTTTGCCAAAAATAAAGTAATACAACTACAACATTGATTTAAAAGATAAATTAAATTAATGTTTTAACTTTTGTTGAGAAAAAATTAAAACATGTTTTAATTTTAATAGTAAAACGGAAATGTTGTTGTTATTAAAGTTTTCAGAATTAAAGACATTTGATTAAAAGATAAATTAAATTAATGATGCCTTCTTTTAAGAACGTTTTTTTGTCGGAATTGATTGTTGTTATTATAGTTTTAGAAATAAATCATGTTTATAAGATTTAAGAGTTTTTTTTGTAAGCATTCATTTTATTTTTACACCAGCATTCATTTTCATTTTACACCGACATCGGTTCAAAATATCGGTTCAAAATATCGGTTATCTTCTGTAATAATCTGTATCGGTATCGGCCCTATTCGGCCCTGAAAAACACAATCGACCCCTAGAAGAGTATTCGAATTGTCCTTCTATATTTCATATTAAATGTCAAGCTCATGTCTTCCTAATATTTCATATTAAATTTCATGCTTCATGCTCAGCAACGTACATTTCAGCATGAATAGTGAATGATGAATGAATCTCATACGCTTCATATGTACATTCCTCACGAGTGAGTCATCTGGGGTTTAACGTTTGGCATCATCCATCTATCTTTTCAGAATTCACTTAAAGGGGGCATTTCCCAGCTTACAGGAAACTTTCTCAGTACTTTGGCAAGGTTCTTTCAAAAGATATTTAAGTCTTAAAGGTGCAGTAGCAAAAACAGCCGGTTTAATTCTTATGGACAAAGATATGGATGAAAATAGTCATAAAACTAACTTGCGAAAAGAAATATTGACCACATATGGACTTCAGGGAATGTAATAAAATGGAGCATGCAAAACTGAGGAGACTTCACACTCCGTGCATTTTGCTTTGTGCTGTTATAATTTGTCATTCTGAGGGAGTTCTTTGAATCATTCCCATGCAGTCTTATGTCGACACCCACATACAGAAGGAGAGGGTGATAAATTGAGGGGGAGGTGTTTCTACGTCATCCTGTGGTCCAGCGCTCGCTCTGTGTCTGACACATCTCCCTGAAGATGGCTGTAATCAGACGCTCAGGTGAGAGATAAAGGGCCCTGTCCCTGCCTCACCGCTCCTCCGACCGATATTAGACGGCTATGAGCCATCCTGCCAACAAAACGAGGGCCATCCATGAGTCATAGATGGAGAAAAATGAAACCAGTTGGAGGATAAGGGTGTGAGGGGGCTGTGAACAATGGAGGGTTGAATGGTTCAATGTTAACATTACGTCAACAGTTCTGGAAAAACACCACGTATAATGTTTATTCAGAGTTCAAGATGCTTATCTCACAATCTGTGGCTCAGGCAGTATGATGGTATATGTTGTGCAATGGACAACAAAAAAGAGAAAAAAGGTACTGATCCTGCTGTAGAGTTAATATCATGGTATAGGCCTATTAATTGTGCAAAACAAAAAAAATATATATATATATATATTTTTTTTTATGCAGCATTTATTTAATCACAAATAGCAATAAAATCTATAATGTTAAATTAAATGTTGAAATTTTCTATTTTATTATCGTTTAAAATGTATTTTATTCATGTGATGGCAAAGCAAAATTTGCAGCATCATTACTGCAGTCTTCAGTGTCACATGATCCTTCAGATATCATTCTAATATGCTGATTTGTGCTCAAGAAACATTTATTTATTATTATCAATGTTAAAAAATAAATTCATGATTCTGTGTCGAAAAATGTACTAAATAACATTTCCTTGGCAGGCGACTGTATTTTGTATTTACTAATGAATCCTTGCTGAATAAAAATATATAATAATATAAAATATATATTTTTGAACTATATAGCATATATATCATAATATAAAATCACCCATACCGCCTACATATTTGGTCATACCCTTAATTCTGCTGATGGAAATGTTGGCAGGCAACTGTAGTGTGAGTAAATGAGTGAGGGGGTGTTTGAGTCAGTGTGTGAATGTGTGTGTGAATCCAGCATGGCCTCAGTAAAGGTAATGTTGTGGTGACACTCACATGTCCTCCAGCAGTGGCAGTGCTCCAGACTGAGACACTGACCCAAGACCGGCTCCAGTCTTACTCGCTGAAGTCAGACCACAGAAACATGAGAAAGGTCTTCAGATCCATGCACACAAACTGTTTAAAGCACTGGCTGAGTGAAAGTGAGAAAGCACCATGTGTATTTTTATGTGTCAGAGGGAGAGGGTGGTGGCACTCATAACTTCCTGTTGCTGGATTAGTACATGGCTCACTCTGGCTATGTCAACAAAAAAGAGGCTGCATAAAAAAAAAATAGATTCAACACAGCATTCGCTTCTGTTTCAACGCTGCTGGCAGTGCCAAAGCCCAGAGGGCTATTTGTATCTTGTGCAAAGATAAAGCTTAAGGGTGAATCCCATTTCTCTGTCTTACCCCTTCCCCTTCGTCTTACCCCTAGCCCTTGTCCCTCGAAACCGAGTGGTAAGCGCTAGGGGTGAAAATATACCCCTATGAAATGAGACGCCACTTGGTTACTGTTACATCATCATACATTGTCGCTAGCTGGCTGCTACGTCACCAGAGGCGACAAGTGTTGATCGCAAACTCTCCGTCTAAAAGTGTGTGTTTATGTCGATTTCGTTGTGGGTTTAAGTGATGTTTTCTCTATTCAGAGAAATGCGGGACCGTTGTGCAAATCAGCAATGTAACGTTAGCATGGACAAATAGCAATTTTTTTTAAACGTTTAAATTAAGAACATGGTTGCAAATATATATGTAAGTTACAGGACTGTGTACAGCACAAAACAAGACTGTCATAATTTTAAATCAATTATTTAAGCCGAAAATACTCTCTGGATGATCTGACCGCAGTGTGTTCTGGGTACCCCTTGGTTTTCAAGTAAGCTCGCGAAAATTCTTGGTTTTAAGGGGTATCTACCCCTTCCCCTTAGCCCTACCCCTCGATCAAAACGAGAATTGGGATAGCCATTACTCTCACGTGAACGCGCAAAACTAAGGGGAAGGGGTAAGACGGAGAATTGGGATTCACCCTAAAACTCGCTTATTGAAATACTTCTTCTAAACTTGAACAAGTTTGCTGAACAAACACCGTATGACATTTGGTTTGTTCAAATTAAGCAAAGTCTTCTGTGAACTGCCTTATAAATTACACAATGCGCTAAACAAAGCCAAAACAGAAAGCTGTGAATTAATTCAGTATGATTTTTACCTGACAACAATGTCAAGCCAGCTGAAATGATGCTAGACTAATACATTTTATCATTATGTGCACAGTGTGGTGGTCTGTTTCAGCTCTAAATACTTCATCAAAGGCCTGTCTCTCGATTGCTCCGACAAAGAAATATATTTCTCTAAGGGCCAGTATTTGACTACAGATCAAGCTATTGAACAAAAGCTGGAAATGCCTGCATGAACCTCTCATGGTTCCTGTTAGATTGGGTTTGAAAGAAACGGAAAAGTAAAGAGATGTCTCAAAAATTAGGCTCGATATTGATTTGTAAGTGTGCTCACAAAAAAAAGCAATGTGACTGACTTTTTTATGTCTGGGCTGTAATAAAAGAACTATATATTTGCCAGGCTAACTAATCGGTTGATATTATTTGCACTAGCTAATAACCACATAGTCAATTAAAAGTCTGAACTTGAGCATGGATGTAAAAATGTCCAGTTTATTTATACATAAACTCCCGGGCCTAGACTTTTAAGACTATTGGTGAAAATGCTTCTATTTTGCATTTTATAATTTATTACCATTTTTCCTTTTTTAACAAATCATATTATCAGCATAACTTGAGGGGCCAGTTTTGTTTTTTTAATTACTTTAATTTTGTTCTCATGCACAAATGCACTTATTTGATTTGTAACCTAGAATTAGTGCAGAAACGTAAAATGTTCTTATTATTTGTATATGTTTCATTAATTTAAAATAAAATCGAATTCCCTGTGGGCAGCGCACTGACATATCACGTAGAGTTTCGGGTCACCTCGGTTCGAGCCTTGGCTTGAGGTCCTTTCCTGATCCTGTTCCCCTCTCCATTCATTCCTATCTCTACCCAACAGTCCTGTCCAATACAGGCTTAAAATGCCCTACATTTCAGATTTAAATAACTTATTTTTGGATTCAGACCTTGAGCCCCCATTACATCAGCCATCATCCATTTTGCTTTCTATATATTGTCATTGCGAAGCCCATTTCCATAAACTATTACCGAGGAGACATAAAAGAGACATTATGAAAGGAGACATGAAGGACAATCAGAATGTATTTATATTGACATCAGATGCACATGAGAGCTGTTCTCAAGCGCCCGATACATCTATCACATTTCATTTCTTTACAGGGACAATTCCATTCTCTGTTGGATGTTTGCTAGCTAATGTTTCATATGAATCTTATCACCCTCATAAAACAAATCACTCTGGAAAGACATCTTGAGCAAAACAAGATTTAGTTACTATGAAAAGCATTCCCGTTGATAAGTACAGCAAGATGACTAAACCCTGAATGAAAAACAGCCCTGATAACACTGCACAAAATAAATTGTAAACCAATTGTAAATTGTAAACAGAACAATAAAAAAATAAAACAGTGGCAGATGGATTTTGGGCTCAACACGCTTTATATTAAAATAGACAACAAAACAAACACAAAGTGCATTCAAAGTTCAATAATAGTGAAATGTTTAAAGAAATCACATTTTTATCTGGTTCAGTCTCACGTGCCTGTTTGTGTCCATTCTAACTGCACTAAAATATGAATCACTGCCCTTGTAAGCTCAACCTAAATTTAACGGTGATGAATACTGTTTGAATAAATGACTGAAATGGGATATCGCAATGGCATGACATGACACAATGTTATTGCACTTTGACACAAATTACACAATTCTGCTGCCAAAAAAGCATTTCCCGGGAAAAACGAAATGCATTCCACTTTTATCACAGTCTATCAGAGTGAAAGATGAAAGAGATCCTTTTAATTTCAAGAGCTGTACCTGTGGAGAACGAAAGCTCCTTCAAACTCTTTTCCAATCTCACGCTGGGTTAAAGGACAGAAAGAAGATAAAAGATGAAAGTGTTTAAAAAAGGATAATTAAAAAAAATGAAGAATTGATCACATAAGTTGGCATGCTCTGAAAGCATCCATGTGAATCATCAAGTACGAGGAGATATTTGTACCAAAAACACATCATGACATTATGACAGCTCACTCAATCATGCCATAGTGCAAAAGCTGTTTAAACTAACAGTAATTAAACATTTGTCTGACATTGTATGAGGAATTAAGTCATTAATTCCAAAGATGGTCTCCAAGTTAAGACTACTGAAACCTTTCTACTAATATAAGATGATTTCAATCTTAACAGTGCCCAGATCTAGATCCAAGTACAAAGGTGATCGGGCGTTTGCGGTGATTGGTCCAAATCTGTGGAATAAGTTGCCACTAGCGATTAGAAATGGCACCAACTCTGGCTATTTTTAGATCAAAGTAATAAAAAAAATACTTTCTGTGGCATTTTAAAACGGATGATGTTTTACGAATGAATTAGTTTTAATGTTTGTACTATCATTATGTTTAGGTATTATTGTCTTTTTTTAGTTTGTAAAGCACTTTGGACAACTTAGTTGTATTTATACAGTGCTATAGAATGAGTGAGTGAGTGAGTGAGTGAGTGAGTGAGTGAGTGAGTGAGTGAGTGAGTGAGTGAGTGAGTGAGTGAGTGAGTGAGTGCGTGAGTGCGTGAGTGCGTGAGTGCGTTGCGTGCGTGAGTGCGTGCGTGCATGAATGAAATTTAATCTACACCATTTAATCCTTCAGATTAATTATCGAGTTTTCCATTTCTACCAACAACACTATTATTATGCAAAAAGCAGCACTGATATATAATTGTGCTTTTGTAAATGTAATCATAACTGAATATCCTTGAGCTTTCAGATGCTACTTGATGCATAGATGTGAGTTTTACACAAGGGAGTAGAAGAGGTCATGATAAAATGGGCACAATACAGTCTGCAATGCTATAGGCTGGGTGAAGGTACATTGGGTTCTCTGGTTGAAATCCAATAAGACAGAAACACTGCTAATTAAGACTAGAGAGTAAAACAGGTAGCAAGTTCCAGGTCTGAATAGGAAACTTGGCACGCTTATGTAATGTGACTGGAACTGGACTAGATGAGCTCATCTTACAGTATAAAGCAGATATAAATTGATAAACACTTTGGGAACATACCCAGACTCAATTTATCTGTTGAGATTTAAAAGCTAACAACAAGTGGACACTTTGCCTTCCCATTAGGCCACAAGATCTGAGATATCGGATTTAAAAACTTAGATATCAGACTTTAAAAAAAACTCAAAATCTATTTTAAGTGCTACAAGCGAGGTTAAATGCTTAAATGTGAACAAACGTATGTTTTTTTAAACGCATTTCTTTCATGACAATTCTCTGAAGAATTTAGCATGGTAATGAATATGACAAAGTTACTGTATTTGGTGTTAGTGGAATAGACCTGTTACACTTTTGCTGCTGCTGTTGGTTATCACAGTTGTTGTAGATGTAACAGGGATGTAACGATATGAACATTTCTTATCACGATTATAGTGACCAAAATTATCATGGTTATCAGTATTATCACGGTATTGTTAAAATATGACACATAAATCAATTCACCAAGTTTTATATAAAAAAAATTAACAAACAAATAAAATGACTTTTTGTTTGCATAATCACCAAAACAATAACATTACCAATGATGATAAAATCAATGATGATTTTAAATGACAACTTGACAGTTTATGTTCAAATATATTAGCACGTTCAAATATCTAATGTAAATGTTCAAATACAGCTTTGAAAAAGTTTCATAAAAAGGTAAACCTCACATTTCAGCCTTTAAATAAAGAAAAGTGTTATGTCAAAATGATAATTGATAATAAATGAGTATATGTATTTTATCTGCTCTATAAATAATTATAGTTATATAATTTTAATTATCTGAATTGTTTAAATATGTAGAATCCACATAAGCTTGTTTTTCATAAACCGGTCAAAATGTACAGCAGGGCATGCAAATTTCGATCGGTCTTTGACCAGACAGAAACTGCACACAGGCTGAATGTAAATATAAATCTCTGTAAATCCAGTCTCTGACAGCAGGTGGCGCTTTATACGGAAAAGCTGAATTACAGCTGTTTCCGTGAACTCCGTGGACAAAGCAGTATTGCGATTATGAACACTTCCTTTAGGTATTACATGGAGCGAAGATGAAAACAAAATGCCATCGAATAGTTTCTGAAGACAGTCAGAAGTTTTGACTCAGAACCTTCAGAGGTACATTCATATAATTAATTCATTCATATATTAATTTGTATAATTGCTTCAGCACTCTTTTAAAACCTCCCAGCTTTCCCGCCCTGTTTTCACTCAAAACGACCCTACTCTGCTGCACGTGAGACTGATACTTAAAATTGTGCTTTATGCTGGACAATATTTATGTATTGGGAGTTGTTAAAATCGTGTAATCGAATACGGTTTTAATGATAATTAAAATATGAACCGGTAATACTAACCATGGGAAATGTTATCATGATTTATAGTCAAACCGGTAATCGTTACATCCCTATTGTAGATTATTGCTGCTGCTGCAAAGCAAGTACAGGAACTTGCTACTGCAACAACAACAATTATTATTATTAAATTAAAGTATTAAACTAAGAAATGCTGCAAATGTAATTACAATGTAAAAGAAATCACCAGAATATGAGCTGCTTGTGTGTAAATAATCACAGTGCTGTGCTTCTCTCTAAACAGTGCATATATTTTTGTTTCATTAAATCGCAGCTTTTGAAATTGTGACACTGTATAGGCTAATTCTGTTACAATCACATTACTATCATACTGCAAGTCAATGATGCTTCCGCCATCTTTAATTACTAAAATGACCTCAGGGATCCCCTTACAATAACATACAACACAGGCCCAACTAAGGAATTGTTTTGCTGCTCTCATACATACTCTCTCCATGGTGATTAAAGCACAGACTACACCTAAATCAAACCAGAGGGGCTAGTGATAAGGTACCATGGGTCAACAATGTACAAAGACTCACTGATCTATTCCCGTACACTCATTACTGCCAAACGTGTAGCCAGAGCACATGTGCACTGTACATCGCCATGACTGAACTTGCTATATAAACAAAAAGCTAATGAGAAAAGGGTGCTTTTCTACCTTGGCATGCAAGAACAAGCATACCGGCCATTGTGGGATATCTTCAGGCTCCACATGAAGGCTGCAGACCACCACATTTGTTTTGCATGCATTCCTGGCGTTTTATCCCTTTAACACGCCTGATAGGTTATATGATGGTGGTCTTGTTATTATTAGATTAGGTGGAACCATAATTTCCCAGGCTTGGAAAATTTGCTCATCATGTGCAAAAAGACATCAAAACCATGACAATGTATGTGCAGATACAGCATATCTATGAACTTAAGAGCCATTCAAGTTCACAGAGTAGAAGTGAATCATATTTTTCTTTTATACCTTCAGGTCATGTGGTGAGATTCTGAGATTAATTCAGTTCCAACTTTTTATCATAGACGTGTATTATTTGAAAAAGTCAGCACAATGGGGAATGTTCTCTTTTATCTGAGCTTGCAGACTACATCTGAGCTGATAGCACAGGAGAGTGTGGTCGACTGTACCTACGAAGTCAATACAGCAGACATTCAGGGCTGCTTTACACTGTGATTCAACACAGATGTGACTTTGCAGAGAGATGAATGGCTAAATGGGAATAAGTAGTGCTGTTGGAATGCTTGGGCTAATAATACCCAGTGATTGGTGAGCCTTGTGCCCTGCCAAGAATCACTGGCTGCACAACACCATTTAAACACTCTTTATACGGTCAGCGTTTAACTCTATTTTACCCACACTTGCTCTGCATTAACGCCATCTGTTAAAACAAGATGTATGGTTTTGGAGTGGCACAACCTAAAATATAGTAGTGAGCATTTATTATCAATACTTGCTATCATCCACAGTGAGTTACAGTACAGAACCCTAAAGGGACTTGTTTGTGGGTACAAAGGTGTTACATCAGGCTTGTGAGCTCAGTTGCTCTTCACTTTCCAGACAATGCATATTTGGAACCAGCCACTTTTGTGTTTGCTGCTCAGATCCTTGAAGACAGCAATCACAACACATTTGTGAGTGAAGCAGAATACTCTATAATATAGGGAATTATACAAGGCAGGATTTGATTATATCTTTTGGGTTTTGACTGGATATACTAGACTGATATTAGTAGAGCATGAAGTCAAAAATTAAGATATTTACTTCTCAACATATGTTCCTGGTCTTAATGTAAACACTAAATAATGGTGCATATTATTCCAAAGAAACAAAACAAAAAACATAAGCATTAGGTTTTAAAAGTATTTTTCAAATGTAATGATTTTTAACATTTACCAAATGTAATATTACTACAATTTTAAACCATCTGTCATGAAATCACAGTAATTGTATTATACTGACTGACCTAGATTTTAACAGTAAGGAATGAAAACAAATCATGATTCAAAATACTATTATACTGACACAGTATAAAAACAATAATAAATGTATAATGTTCTTTATATTTACATATGAAAATATAAATCCAAATTTAGCTATATTTTAAAAAGGGGGTCCCTTGCAAAGAATTATCATACTGTATTTAATATAAAGACCACTTTTCACAAATCAATAAAATCCGGATGTATAAAATCAAGTCAGAGATATTCTGCACATCTTTCTCTTTGAATATCATGTTCCACTTTCATAAACATCACATTACAAAGGTAAAATGTGTAGCAAACATCATGCCACAATTTTTCTATTATTTTTCCCACCATTGCAGCATCTGTTACATCAAAAGCATGCACTAATAAAAAATGCACAATAAGACCAAGGGCATTAAAGGGGTCCTATTATGCTCTTTTACAAAGTCTTGATTTTGTCTTGGGGGTGTACTAAAACATGCTCTCATGCTCGATGGTTCGAAAAATCGCATTATTTTTCACATTATTTGCATTATTACAATACCTCTCTCCCCAGTCTGACACAAACGGCTCGATTAGTTCTGGGTTTGATGAAGGCCCGCTTTCCAAAAAATGAAATGTGTTGTGATTGGTTAGCTGTCCCAGTGCATTGTGATTGGTGAATAGTTTAGACGGCGTTTCAGTATTGCCCCGCCTCTTGCCAAAAGCAGCAAGTTCAACAATATTGCCATATCAATTCAGACCTCGATAATATTGAACAAGAGGATCGTGCAGAACCTTTGCACTAGGGATGTCAACGATTAATTGACGATCGATTAATTGTCGATAGGAGATATAATCGATAAAAGCTATTGATGGTCGATTAAGCAGTTTCATTTTGGGGTGCGTGCGGCTCATGCGCAAAACACGTGCAAACGGCTGTGAGTGACGGTGAAGGGGCTGGATCTTACAAGAACATAATTTACTAATGTACAAACTACGCTTTTAATATGATCCAAACTTTAAACGTGTATTAAAACAGATACAGTAGGCCTACAAAGTTCTTTTGTATTGAAATGTAGTAATAAGTCATGTTCAATTATAATTTCCCTAGATAATTGTTGCATATCGGTAAGGGTGGGCGATATGACCAAAATGTTATATCACGATATGACTAATTTTATATCACGATAACGATATATATCACGGTATAGTAATTTTTTCTTTTACAACGTTTTTTATGATATTAAAATCTTTGATACCATAGAATTTTCATTATCCTTGTCACCAATGTCAATATGAAACTAATACAAGCCTAAAAAGAGACACAAAAAAACTAAAAAACTCAAGCTCGCTGAAGATAAATAAACAGTCAGTGATGAAATAAGGATAAGCAATAGAACAAAAAAAACTACAATAAATAAGAAGCGCTACATACATTGTGTAAATGAATTAGTCTTCACTGTGTTAATTATATCTATCTATGATAGATATAATTAACACGTGTATTATGTATAGATTCTATACATGTAAATAAATATATAATTATTATTTTTGTATTAAAGTTACAAAAGTGATTTAGTCAAGAGCAGTGAGAGATTTTCTAGCAGTGTGCTATGATTAACATGAATGGCAAACAGAACGAATATTGGACAGCTTCCCCTTTAAGACCGAAGTCCGCTGTCCTGACATTTTATCCTAACGTTACCCGTCAGATTTTCCTACCTCGGCTTACTGCACATGCGCGCATCAATATTGCATCCTTTTTCTCACACTGAACAACAATATTTAATGTATCTGCATTACTGTGAGGGTAGGTTTAAGATTGGTGTAGACGTTAATAAAACAATTTAACAGGTAGGATTTTTCGTTGTCGAATTTGTACTAACTTACCCACTGTTTTAATGGGAGGTAACGTTAATTGAGGTTTAATACACTGATACAAAAATACAGTGATATAAAAACACCCGCACTGGGTTTCGATTTTGAAACGTGCAGTGCTCAACCAAGTGTTCTCCCCACCCTCCATTCAAATTTCAGTAGGCGGGATTTACAATTTGTGATGTCATAAATACAGGAAACCAACTTTGTAGTCCAAACGAGCCGTTTGTTGTAGTTCTTGAAAAGGGATTTTTTTTTTTTACTAAATATCTCCCTTTGGAGTGGACTTTGAGATTTGTAACTTTGTAGATCGTTTTGAGCCCAAGCATACACACTGACTAAAATTCAAAAAGCATAATAGGACCCCTTTAAGAAATTTCTGTCTTTCACAAGTGAGGTGATCACATTATTAAAAGTGTCTGCTATAGTTAAAATATATAGTCATCTGAAATTCATGTGTCCCAGGGCAGATTGATAAAAAGCTTCCAGATCTATTTGCAGTACATGTCCTCCTCACTGCTCCATGCTCATTCAGCGGATTCAGCGGAGCACAATAAAGCCCTTTCATTCTGCAGCTCTGATGTAAGCGTGATTACCGACTCGAGAGGAAGGGGGAGCTGGCAACGTGACCGCTCACTGAAACTTCTATCACAAATACCAAAAGCACACAGCCACTCTGACCTTGGCATTACTGTAAGAGTACACCATTAAATAGAGGGCAAAGGTGAGGTGCATTAAGGTGGAGAGAGCACAGAACAAGCATCCTGAGGTACACTGTGGATTTGCAGAACTGGTCAAACACTCCACACCAATCTTAAGGGTTGGAGCTGTAAGGGTTTTGATCCTCAAAATCATTCTTTAACATTAAAATGTTAAAACTGATTTTTCATTTTGTAATGCTGTTTTTGACCTTTTTTGTCTTTTACATTGCAAAGTCTTTTACATTGTTCATGTCTTTACACAGACTGTTTAATGCTGCTCAGAATTGACAAATGCATTTTACAGCAATTACAACCTGTATACTTTGACACTAGGGGCTGAGGTGGGTATGGAAGTCTGATTCTGCCACTTAAAAAAACTATTTAAAAGGTAATTATGACTTCTTATCTCACATTCTGACTTTGTTTCTCAGAATTGCATGATACAAACTCACAATTCTGACTTTTTTCTCAGAATTGCGTGATATAAACTAGCAATTTGAAGTTATGAGGCCAGAATTACAAAATATAAACTCGTAATTCTGAGAAATTAAGTCAGAATTGTGTGATATAAAATCGCATTTGCGTGTTATTAAGTCAGAATTGTGAGATATAAAGTCATAATTCTGACAACATATCAGTCTTTTTTCTCCTCAGAACTGGACTTTATAACTTGCAATTACGAGTTTACATCTCCCAATTCTGAATTATTTATCACAATTGAGAGTTTATATCTTGCAATTCTGAAGTACAAATTGCGAGAAATTTCGGAGAATTCTGAATTGCGAGATGTAAAACTTGCAATTGCGAGAAAAAAAGGGTGGTGAGATAAAAAGTCACAATTACCTTTTTTATTCAGGACGGACTTCCACAGGTGGGTCAAAGCTGGAATAATTTAGTTTGGCTTTTATAGTTTATGACTTTTCATCTAAATTTGAAGCAGGCACAGAGCAGCCATAACTTGGCTGTGTAAAGTCACCTTTAAATTCAAGGGACCAGAATATCATTTGTGGTTGGATGTGCAGCCATCTAATGACCCAAAATGCCCTAGAAACCGCCCTGAACCACTCAGAACAACCTTTAAAATCACATAGCAACGAACTAAAAACTCTCGAAACACCTGCGAAGCACTGCCCCAGAAAGTTTTGCACAGGAAAAAGTAAAAATCCCATTTAGGAATAAATATCTTACTATTATTGAACTGAGGATCACATCTTCCCACTATAGCAAAGCTTTTCTGAGTGTGATTGTCATGAGAAATCTCCTTCTCACCCTCTAATGGCTTGTCCGAAAGTGAGAGGTCACGTACGGTACACATAAACCCATTCTCGCCTCCAGCTTTGACAAAGATGATAGTCGAGTCCTCAGAGTTCATGCACCAGGTGTCCCAATAGAGGGTGAAAATGAGTATACATTTCCAGTTCATCGCACACCAGCCAAGCAGCATTTTCACTGAGCTGTAATCCCCATGTGTTCCTGAAACCAAATTCACATTTACATAAGAGACAATTTAAGCAAATACAATATATGTTCAAAGCATTCTATAATAAACACTTGAATGCTATGGATACACTAAATATTAAATTTGTCATCACCTTCATGTTGTTCAAAACCTGTAAGACTTTAATTTTTCCATGAAACACAAATTAAGAAATTAAAATTGTGCTGGTCGCTTGTTTGTCATGCAATTACAATACATGAATATGGAAGCATTTAAACTAAAAAAGGATGAAAATTAACATTAAAGTAGTTAATATAACAGTTTTTTCTGATTTATGTTTATGTAAAATGACAAAGCTATTGCACTGATATGAAAGTGCTTAAAATATAGTAATGTAAATACTTTTATTTTGGCTTATGGAGATATGCTGAGGATCCTGTAACAATAAGTCTTTCAGGTTTCATAGAAGGCTTAAAAGTGTAAATTATGAATGCTACTCTACTCTTGGAATGAACTTCATGCCAGCAATTCAGAGATGCAGAGTTGTCAGTCAAGAGAAACACAAGCAGAGAAAAAAACAGGTATCACATTAAGGCTCAGCATAGGACATTCTCATGGCCCACCAACAGTGTTTTCTAATCAAGCAATAAAATATAAATGATGAGATGCTTGAGATCTTAATACTGTATTGTGTCTAAACAAATAAAAACTAAAATCAAACATTTTAAATGCTACAAGTAAATAATGTCCAGTATGAAAACAAATATTCATTTAGAGATTTATTATTAGTAACGTACTCAGTTACTATCGTAACCTCGGTTCCCTGAGATATGGAACGAGTATTGCGTCGAAGACGCTTGTATGGGAAAAACTCTTTTTTCCTCTTCAACTGAAGCCTTTTTATAATCACGCAGTGAAACTGCACGTCCATTGGTTCGTGCAGTAATAAAAAACGAACCAATAGCTCGGCACCCGAGCCTATGGCTATGCAGCCCGCCATAGCCCGCCAAAATGGGAGGGGCGTCTGGCTATATAAGCGGCCGCTTCGCCGCCACATCTCAGATTTCTTCGAAGAAGCGACTGAGGAATGCAGCTCATAGCACGGCCAAGAACTCAGTACTCGTTCCATATCTCAGGGAAACGAGGTTACGATAGTAACCGAGTATGTTCCCTTTCGATATTTCACTCGTACTGCGTCGAAGATGCTTTTATGGGAACATAAAATGTAACCATAAAATGTAACCACCTAACAGGGCATTTCCCCAAGCGTGACACACACGTCTTACAATGATGGCAAGGCATTTGCAACAACGCTGCGCTGACATTTGCTCTTCTAGATCTTACCGGATAGCCGCAGGGGATGGCCGAATCTGCAAGCTGGTCGCTGCAAGAGGTCCAATCCAGCTGCTGAGGTGCTTCAACGTAGATCTCGGTGTCAGCGAAGAGTCAGCGAAGAAGGGTCTTCGTCGCTGAAGAGAAGAAATTGGAGATGCGGCGGCAAAGCGGCCGCTTATATAGCCAGACGCCCCTCCCATTTTGGCAGGCTATGGCGGGCTGCATAGCCATAGGCTCGCATGCCGCCGCCGAGCCATTGGTTCGTTTTTTTAGTACTGCACGAACCAATGGACATGCAGTTTCACTGCGTGATTATAAAAAGGCTTCAGTTGAAGAGGAAAAAAATAGTTTTTCCCATACAAGCGTCTTCGACGCAGTACGAGTGAAATGTCGAAAGGGAACTTAGAATTAAAAAAAAATATAGAATTAAAGTAATTTAGGAGATGAATTCCCTATCCAGTTCTGTACTATATTGCCCATGACACTTCATTTTTTCCTAATTAATATTTTATGCTATACCCACTGTTTCAATCTTCACTAATCCTGTCACAAATGATTAAAGAAACATAAGATACAATCGCTACTTCCTAAGACAAAGTTTCCCTAAAGAATGAAGTTTTCTTATCCGTTTAATTTGCAGCCAGCTATATTCCATCTTGTCAAGCCTCCAGGCTGAGAAGATAACTTAAATTACAATGCTTCACGGGGTAAGACACTTAACCTCACAGAATGTTCCTGCAATAAGGGTACCATAAATTGGTTTGGATAAAAGCCTCAGCTAAACGACAAATTAGACATTAGCTTGAGAATGTCACAATGCAGCCCAGAGAGGTGCCCAACAGCACAATATAAAACGACTCAACTACACTTCCATTTAAACGTTTGGGCTAAATGTGATGATTTTGTGAAAGAAATCTCTCCAGTGCTAACCAAGGCTGCATTTATTTGATTAAAAATGCAGTGATATTGTGAAATGGTATTAGAATTTAAAATAAAAAATTGTTTTTCATATATTTTAAAATGTAATTTATTCCTATGATGGCAAGCTGAATTTTCAGCAGTCATTACTCCAGTCTCCACATGATCCTTCAGAACTCATTCCAATATGTTTTGCTGCTTTGACTCTTTGATAAGTAGAAAGTTAAAAGAGCAGCATTTATTAGAAATTGAAATCTTGCTTATGGAAAGTATAATTTCTTTCACCCAAAAAAATAAATAATTCTTATTGACCTTAAACCTTTGAGCAGTAGTAGTGCATGTTGGGAACAATGGCTGGTCTCTCGGTAAGGAAGATAACACAATGTCACGCTGGAGTGTTTTCGCTGGTGACTCACTACAGAGTGTGGGAAGAGCACACGCTATTTCGATTTAAAGAGTATTAGCGGGCGGAGGGGACCTTAAGTACTCGTGCTTCACCTGTTCGATTTGGCTGTCGTGCCCCATCATCTGCCCGAACTGATGAGGCATGAGGAGAGAATGAAACTCTTGTTCGCACTAGGGTTGTAACGATATACCGGTATGACGGTATACCACGATATAAACACGTATGATTATCATACCGTGTACATTTGCTTATCTATGGTATTTAGATTAGAGGTCGACCGATTTGAATTTTATACCGATAGCTGGTTTGAACATACATGCCGATAACCAATTAATAACTGATAGTTTTTAAAAATGGATACTGGAAAAAAATTCAAATAAAGACTCCACTCCATGAAAAATAGTACTGAACTTTATTACAAAAAAAACTAATGAAAAAAACACCAGCACTGAATCATGAAAATGTGCTCTATTAAATAAATATGATTATATTAAGAAATATTGAGGTAATTAAAGACATGCATTCACATTGAAACAAAAAGTACATCCAAAATGAATAAAAAAGCACTCCAAATAACAACTAATTTTAAACTTGTGAAACAGGAGAAACGTAACTAGTCCTGTTAAAAACTGCAAGAGATTCAAGTGTAACATGGTCCATTTCTAGTTCTATTTTAATATTCACAGTTAAGAAGCCTCAAATTATAATGGCGAAAGCAGAGCTGGTGTGCATGGTGTCCAGTGAGTCGGCTCCTCCATGGCTTCATAAAGCATGCCCACTTCACTGAACACCCTTTTCACTAGGACAGTGGATGGTGCATACGAGCCTTGTATCTGGGATCAAGGAGTATTGCTAGGAAAAAATTTTTGTCTCCTTGCCTCAATGTAAATGTTAATTAAGTATTATTCATATTAATAATAATTAATAATATTACTAATATGAATGTATCCCACATAGGACACTGTTCTAATGAGGGGAATAAACTGAACTATTTGTAATCAACTGTCATCCATTTATTCATTTTAATAACATTTAATTCATCTGATTTTACATATGACCTGAGAAAAACGTGTCTATAATTTTTGGTTTGTGAGATTGAGATCGAGCTGCCACACAAACATTTAGGAGGACAGAAACTTGTTGTCTACGCTGCCCAGCGACTTTCTTTAATAAAATAGCTTTTAGATACTGGATTCTAACATTAAAAAGAGGGGGCAAATTATGTTTAAATAACTAAACTCAAATATCATTGTTTGGGTAGTGACGCGCAGATGCAGGTGATAAAATCACACACGCAACGGTCACCTCTCTCTCTTTCCCTCTTTGTGTGTGTGTGTCTCTCTCTCTCACAACTCTCTCTGTCTCTTCCACACTATTTCATCTCATCTGAAGCAAGCAGAACGCAGAGCTAACGAACTTCGCGTCAGGAGGTCCTTGCCTTAACGTCATGCCATTAAAATAGTTTTATTTCACAACGAAACGGGTTGCTAGCTGTGATTTCCCTTATGTATACTCGTTAACTGCTATTTTTACGGCAATATTTAAATGACGTTTCGCGCAAGCTGCAACAGTTCCGCTCCGTGAACGGAAACACTCGTTTTAGCGGAGCTTTTAACGATAATTAACACCATGAGTTTTAACGCGGTAAGTAAAAAAACGGTTAATCGCTGCATACCTAATATTCACAGGTCTTTAAATTTGCAACTTCGCTGGCTACAACGAATGCGACCAGCTGGTTAATGACGCTAAACATTGGTCGGACTTATCGTGTATTTTGCCACATTAATTTAACACTTAGATACTGCTTTATGTTACGACCTCTCAGCCTAGTCTGCAAACAACCGCTGTTCTTTATCTCCAATGCAGCATCTAGTCAACAAATTAATTACTTTATATTGACATAAAAATGTACGGGAGTGTACTGTATACATACCTTTACGCTGTCTGTGTTTTAAACGTCCCATTTATAACTTAAGGTTAAAGCCTTATGATTTCCGTGATACGGAGTGAATCCCAGAATCCAGTCATGACAATGAATTTACAATGCAGATGTCACATAAAACGCGTGGTTTGATGGATTGATGAATAAATCAAAAACAGAGCTGTCAAATCACTACATGGTCTAGTGTCTGTGATTATTAAAGCGAAAAAAACACTGCTATATAAAAATATAATCTGTTTGTTTTGCGTTTCTCTCTGTGAGTGAGCGGCGTTGTGTCATGTACTACATACTCAAGTATGCGCGCTGGCGCCGCTCATAGTGTTTAACAGCGCCTGCTGTCTCACTATCTGAGGACAAACACTGAGAGCCTCACTGACACTGAGAGAACAATTAATAATCCTTTCATCATTTTATTTGAGAAAACCATTGTCAAATACACTGACACGCAAAGCTCTTCACTACTACCCGTCTTCTTCTTGTTGTGTGATTTGCGGCAGCTTAGACGCTTCAAATGCATATTACTGCCCCCCCCCCTCAGTTCACTACTACCAGTCAAAATAAAAGTCTGCTTTGTAACTCAAAGAAATAGACAGAAATTACGATTGTACTATAATGTAGTCTAAAATAGCCAAAAAAACACTTCTAATAATAATAATAATAATAATAAATAGAAACATTTAAGGAATATAATTTCTGCCTCATTTTTATTTAGTAAATCTCTGTTGTGCAGCCCTTTACGAAAGCATAAAATGATAAAAGTTATTTTCATTTTATTACATTTTAAAGCATTAATTAAATTGTTAAAGCTTTATACATTAATTTCATTACCACCATTTGTAATAGTATATTTGTATTATGTCATAAAAGTACAGAATTCAGAAAAATTAAGTCAAACCAGAATTTATGAATTGTTATGAATTATTAATGAATATAAGTTGTTAAACTACTATATAATCAATGATTAAATCTACTTGATTGTTTTTGATGAATGAAATTTGAATAAACATGCTTTCTCAACCAAAAAAACCCTGTTTTGATCGTTTAATACCGTATACCACGATACCGTGAAACCGTGATATTTTCTGAGACGATTATCATACCGTCAAAATCTCATACCATTACAACCCTAGTTCACACTCTTATTTGATGGGAGGGGAGATCCTTAAACAACCGATCTTCTTAAGGTAATGGAGACAAACTGTACCACAAATGGAGATAAAGTATACCAAGTTTAACTGAAACTTCAGTTCAGACAAATTTGCAGAAGTTGAACAAAGTCCTGAGGGGTTCTTTCAAGGATTCTGCTCTTCTTTTTCAGATGTGCAACGGCTGACTTCATCAAAACGTTTGTGTGAAATGCACAGGGCTGCCCAGCTGCTCAGTTACTGATAAGTGGATACTCATATAGCCAGCATCACATTCATCTTTAATGCTAGCAATTAATTATTGAAAAGAGCTTAACTTGTAACCCACAAGTCAGATGGGTGAGCCAGAAATTGACAGTATAAAATGAATCAACAGCATACAGAATTTTACTGGTGTAAATAGGATAGGAAGATGTTTAATGAGCATGAATTAGTGTCACACAAGCACAAACAGACTCAGTATACCTGGTCAAAAACAAGGCCATTTTAATTAGCCAAGTCATCAAAAACAACGAGACTATAGGTCAAAAGTACCAGTACTTCAGTGCCAATATCAAAATGCCAATCTTGAGCCATTAAAGTAAAAAGTGAATTTTGCTGTGTAAATAGTCTTTCCATAGAATTCTTCATCAGTCTAGGAGTACCACATAAATACCACGAGTACCACATAAATACCATCGGTATATGTATACAATTGATATTATTATACAATGTGATATTGATATCCTGGTGAGGATCTATTGAATTCTATCTGTGAGGATTTATTGCTAATGTATGATAAAACAAGAGCTCACATCAAAGAACTACCTTTAACCGAACAAAATGCAATTATTGTGGTCTTACAGCTTTTCCACAAACAATGAGCCCTTTATTCTCTTTGTCTTTGCTTTATTGCTGCTATAAACACTCTGTAAAAGCATTCATTCAAACCTCAAGTGCGCATTGTTCCAATAGCGCCATCATCCAAACTATCACTATACCACATCCATATGTGTCGGAGTAGATCTGTGGAATGAAATACGCTGTGTCTTTGAATTCACGAGGGTTTGTGGGTTTGTTTTATTATGTGAGAGGGTGTGTCTTGGCTATAGATTCCACCTTCTCCCTGGCATACTGTTACCTAAGATGTATGCCTGGTTTTGATGTGGCCTGAATTTTGAAAATGACTCTAGAGCCATAATAGATAAAAGGAAAGCTGATCTCTTTGCAGCACGTGTGGTCTCACAGATATGTCAATAAATAGAGGAAAGCTTTAAAGGAGTCTACATCTCAGCAAACATACCTTCAAAATAAGCTGAAATCAAACATGGAGGTACTGTAACTTCATATAAATGAGAATAAAAAGGATGACATTGATGTGCCAAGTTGGACATGTTCCTGGATCAACATCTTTTGGTAGTCCTGGGACAGCATTTTTGTTTAGATATTAAACTTGTTCAAGCCCCAAACCTAGCCCTAAACCTAAAATCTGGAAATGTCCATAAAAAGATTCACATAAGATGGTGTTGGTCCTAGAACATGGAAAAGTCTTGATCTACCAACTGCAACTATTACACTAGGGTTAGCCTACTTTGAGGATTGCCTGCTAAGAGTGAATTGCCTGTCTAATTCATTATCACCCAGAGTGTCTAGATGAAGACAACACACAACACCAAATTGCAATTATCACCTCAATTTTTTTATCACGTCTTTGGAAAAAGACAGCAGAAGTCTACTTCAAAAAGTTCATCCCTGGTGAAAGAGTTGTCTGTCTAAAGCGCTATCAATAAGGCAGCTCTGGTGCCTGATGACAGAAAGGCAATGTCTTAGAAAAGGCCCCCAACCATCAATCAGATTTGCATTCCAATCCAATATTTTTAATCTGCTAATCTCTTAGGAAATCAATTAAGATAGGCCTGAACTGGAAATGTAATATTGATACGATGTCAGGGCTGAATGAGACAGGTGGTACTACAATTTGATGGAGTAAAGAAAAGATTAATCATTGCATGTCACACTTCTGAAAACATACGTGAGAAGGCGGCAAATAAGTCTTCTTAAAGTAAACATGCTTGGACATGGCTTAACTTTATCAATCTGGAATTGACTGGATCGTGAAAGCAGATGTTACATCCCAGATTGAAGAGCAGCAATGTGCTTAAAAAAGTAAACAAGGTTAATTTTGATGTTATGTTGACATTTAATTTGCACAAAAGGATCTACAGAAATCAGTTCCACTGCAAAGTAAAAAATGAAACAAGTAATTACGAGTCTAAAATAAGAAACAAACTCAAAATTGAAAGGCACGATTACAGCAAATTAAATTATAATTTTGTTATATAGTCATATTTTGAAATTGTTATTATGTGATGTACAGTCATACTATTGAGAACTATAGGTGCAAGTGTGAGATGTTAAGTTGCAGTAGTGAAATATGCCATCACAGTTATGAGACAAAGTTGCAATTGGGAGATATAAAAGTAACATTGTCAGATATAAAATTGCAATTATGAGAAATAAAGGTGCAACTGTAAGATTTTATGTTTTTTTTAGTTTACCTTTTAATAGTTTTTTTTTACATGGTTCCATTCCGATAACAATCAACGGAGTTTAAAATTGACATTGATGCAAAAAGTTAAAGTTCCTTCATTGGGAAACATAACCAGATTGACCTCAGAAAACTGTATTAATTGTGGGTAGACCACAGGCAGTCCATGTAGCCCTCCAATGTCAATACATGTTCATTACACATAACCACGTGTGTATCCAGGTCTAGTCATGGAAAGGTTGACCTATAGCCCATTTCCCTCCTAACACTAAGTGAGACACCCACTGGCCACACATATACATTCTTGTTCATCCAGCGAGAGTGATGAAACATAAGCCTCATTGAGGAATGTAGTGACCACACCAGTGTTTGCACAGTGAAATGTACCTTACCACAAACACACACACAGAGGGAGCTGAAATATGGACGTTCGACATGTGACATGCTTGAACAACCAAGTCTTGTAATAAACTCATTAATAACACTATTGTTTTTTTTTTAATATATCCATGGATAGGATAACTGCATAAGAGTTTGGAATAGGATGAGGGTGATGAATTTTCATCTTTTAACTTTTCAACTGAAGAGTAACTGACCTGCGTAATGAACTGGCTTTGAGTAAAAAACAGTGTCTGCCAGGGCCGGCTCCAGGCATGGGCACAAATGACTGTCTTGCACACACAATCAAAATTTGCAAAATTGCAAAATTTGCAAAAAACAAAGATTGCGTTATTTTTTTATGCAGTGATTAAAACCAATTTGAAGTGAACTGTATTTTGAGAAGTTTAAGATATAGCTGGAGACTGCCCCAACAATAATAAAATGACACCAAAAAATTGCAGCATTTTTCTTTTATTGGCTGAAATCAAGTCGCACTGAATTCACGCGGAGCTACAGTCTGTTGCAGAAAAACTGATGCTGACAAAGAGTGAAAACGGGCAGAAATATTTGCACGCTATAACGGTAAGTTTGTAAGTTACGGGGAGTTTTATAGGCTATATGTATCATAGCCTACCACTGAAATTACCTGGGCTGCGTTTCCCAAAAGCATTGTAAGCTTAAGTACATCGTAGACCCATTGAAACCAATGGAGCTACGATCAACTTAGGCTTACGATGCTTTTGGGAAACGCAGCCCTGATCAGTTTTAATGTTCTAAAAAACCCGCTCATAACATGCATTCATTCATTGCATGGATGGTTGGGGCAAGAACATAATATTAGCTACTCTCTCCTCTCCACCTGTAGCTGGTGTGTGGTGAGCGCACTGGTGCCGTTGTCCTGTGGCAGCCGTCGCATCATCCAAGTGGATGCTGCACACTGGTGGAGGTTGAGGAAAGACCCCCCCACATGTATGTAAAGCGCTTTGGGTGTACAACAATACACAATAAAGCGCTATATAAATGCATCATTCATTCATTTTCCTGTTTTACGTTTTCAACTATACAACTGAAATTTAATGATGCATATTTTAAAATAAAAAAATATATTATTTGCAGTTCAGATTGATTACTTTAAAAAAATATATTATATTATGTTCTTTTATTTTAATTTATTCCCCTAAATCCATTTAAATCCTTTAGTTATATCGTTTCTTTAAATAAATACCATTACCATAGTGGTCTGGTCTTTATTTTCCTCAAAACGACTGGTCCTTCCAATGTTCTGGACATGATTACAGCCTTATTTGGTATAAATAAAGTTATTTGAAAAGAATCACCAGCGTAGAAACATTGATCCAGAGCAACAGAACAGAGGGCTTTTTTTCAATAAATAAAAAAGTTTATTTTGCTGTGAAAGTGCATGATATTCTAATCTAGGCTGTCCATGAAAGCTTTTTTCAGTGTACATATTTATATAGTTAATATAGCAATATCTACAGTATAAACATCTTCTAGATTATGTGTTGATATGATGACAAAAAAAATGCCCACCCAGGATATCTGCCAGCCCACCCTTCCATAGCCGTCAAGAACCGGGCCTGGTGTCTGCTGTCACTTTAACGTGGCCACCTGTCATCACTTGTAGTTTCTGTCACCCTGAGAGGCCATAAAGATATAAAAGTAGCCTCCTAGACCAACCAGGTCTCAGTAAATATGTGTGTCCTGTGACCGTAGCCAGATTGTCATGGAGTCAGTCTGCTTATGGGAAAACACCTTGGCACTCCCCTCAGTGAAGCACAAGAGATGGGAAAAGATTCCCAACCACCAACGTCTTGACAATGTTATTTCAAAGAAAATTAAATGTAATAACTGACCCACTATATCTCTGGCAATGTCACCAAGTCCTCTTATTTCTCAATTATTTTTAGACTTTAATGGTTAACGTTGGCACTGTCACTTTTAGTTGTTTGGTGAATTTTTCATTTCAATAGGAATCCACACGATTAGGATTTTGACTTGAGGGCGAAAGATTTCCCCACAGATTTTGAAACGGGATCAAGTTGGTCACATGGATTCATCACGTTGACCAACAGAAAGCTGCTTGGTTTGAAAGTGACAGTCATACATTCCTAAACTTGACAATATACTTTTTTTGGCCACAAAATTTTGGGGGACGATATAGTAAAATCTATAATGATAGACACTTTATACGGTCATCACAATATTGTTAAACCACTAAGCCCTACTGCACATTCAGCAGCTGGTAGATGCAATAACACCATTAGGTGCCAATAGGCATATTTTTCCATTGACCATAGGGCTGGGCGATATATCGCATGTGATTGTCGTGCGCATCTCGTCATAATGCGCGATAATGAACGCGATATTGCGTAGCTTGTCAGTGAACTACGGCTCTGTGTATTAAATGTTCGATATATCGCCCAGCCCTAATTGACTATATATTGACTATTATATTACAGTAGTGGTTTTCAATAGAGGTTTTACCACAAAACTTTTTGATAATTTTCAATGAAGGCAGTCTTGCTAGCTACTCAAGCCTGGTTGGGAAAATAACAGACCAACATACAAGGCACAGCTCAGGTGATTGGCTCAAAAAGAAAAAAATGCATCCGAGACTGTGTAACTATGCAGCAATGATGGCAGCACCCAGGTCATATATTTCCCAGGAGGCATGTGCCAGTCGAGCATAAAAGTATAGAAATTAACGCATGGCCCTTTCCAGGTCTATTAGACCTTCTTGGATACTACAAAGTGTAAGTAACATTCTGGAAGATCAGTCAGAGTGTAAGAAGACAGCTGCAAAGGCTAACTGTAGAATCATTAATATAGCATTATCAGGATTTATCTGCCCAACAGTATAGGGATGTGAGGCACGAATCCCTTTAGCTCAACGTTGACGTGATTGATGGAAGTAATTACCACAAGGAGTTGCGTTTAGGTCTTCCTAATGGAGGGAGTGTTGAGGGATACACCATCTGAGAGAATCAAAAGGATAAGCACTCTCCTCCTTACTGTCATGCCTGAATATTCACTTCTCTCGCTTGGTTTCTTCACTGCCTTTTATGTCAGCCATACACAAAAACAAACTTTTATTTGTGAGTTCTGGCAACAGTCAACATGCCACACACATTTACAACGCACCATCTAATTCCAAAAACATTCGCAGTGCATTCCCCTTTTTGACCAGGTGACGTATCTGTGCTTTTAACCACTTTAAAGTCAACATACCATGACAGGCTATGATTAAGGGTGCCGCTCTAATACGGTCTTCTAAAAAGCTTCTTAAGATAGCTCTGATCTAATTACTGTCTGAACACTCCAAAAAACTTCTATTGAAATAATGAACTCCTTTTTGTAGTTTAGAAAGCTTGTTTTAAAATTTTTGAGAAATCTAGCAGAATGGTCTACTGAGCAGATTTACATTTCGCTGGGGTCTTTTCAGGCCTATGCCAGTTTTCCAAGGCCTGTCTAGAACTTCAGCACCTCAACAGACACAGAAAGGTAAATGCTTTCACAAAGACTCTAGCACATTGCGCTGGAATCAGGTGATTTATTTAAGCCGAGCTTTGAGATCATGAGCCTCCTGGAGGAACAAAGAGCTCAACAGGTGAGAGAATCGCCTCTTTTGAGAGCAGAGCAAGGAGGCCTAGAATAACTGGATAAAGCCATTCGTTAGCATTCCCATTAATCTCAATGGCAGTTGCTGAGCTAGTGCGGGGTCGCACAGAAGTATGCTTTTGCAGTCAGATGGTGTACAAAATCTACCAGTAGGAGCTAATGAGGCCATACTAACCAGACAAACCTTGACCCTTTAATGCAGAGGAGGACACGGCCTATTGGTCTAAGCAAAGGACAAATGAGCGAATCTCAGAAATAAAGACATTATTTTCATGAAAATTAAGCAACTTTTTTTAAAAAGAAATGAAATTCTGTACAATGACATAAAGGATTAGTTCACTTCTAGAATAAATAAAAAAATCCTGGTTATTTACTCCCCCCCTCCCCCCCGTGTTATCCAAGATGTACATGTCTTTCTTTCTTTAGTCGAAAATAAATTAAGGTTTTTGAGGAAAACATTCCAGGATTTTTCGCCATATAGTGGATTTTAATGGGACCCAATGAGTTGAAGGTCTAAATTGCCATTTCAATGCAGCTTCAAAGGGCTCTACACGATCCCAGCCGAGGATTGAGGGTCTTATCTAGCGAAATGATCGGTCATTTTCTAAAACAAATACAAATTTACATACGTTTTAACCACAAATGTTAGTCTTGCACTAGCAATACACAATAAAGCGTTATATAAATGCATCATTCATTCATTCACTAGCTCTACGATGTGCGTCCACAACTTAACGCATTACATAATCACGTTAGAAAGATCACTCGCAGTTAGTTCTACATACGTACTCCGGTTCAAAAAGGTCGGGTAGGGCAAAAAACTCCATCTGATTTTCTCCTCCAACTTCAAATCGTCTAACATCGTTATTTTACCTTTTTTTGTAAAGGCCGTTAGACTTTCTTTGCACATTCACTTTGTAAACACTGGGTTTGTACTTCCGCCTACGTCACGCATGACCTTTCCAACGTGACTACATAATATGTGAAGTTTGTGGTTAAAAAGTATATACATTTTAATATTATTATTTTTTTTTTTAGAAAATGGCCGATCGTTTCGCTAGATAATACCTTTATTCCTCGGCTGGGATCGTGTAGAGCCCTTGGCTGCAATTTGGACCTTCAACCCATTGGCTCCCTTTGAAGTCAACTATATGGAGAAAATTCCTGGAATGTTTTCTTCAAAAACCTAATTTATTTTCGACTGAAGAAAGAAAGACATGAACATTTAGGATGACATGGGGGTGAGTAAATGATCAAGAAATGTTTATTCTGAAAGTGAACTAATCCTTTAAAACGTATTTTTTTTTAAATGTTTATATTATATTTATTTCATTGGGGCACTTACAACTAAACAATTGGAGGGAAAATAACTGCTTGAATTATTTAAAATAATTGTCATGAAAATAGTGTCAAAATGCAAAAACAGGAATATAAATGGGGGGGGGTGAAATATAACCTAGGCATTCCTTTACTGTTTCCCCCTCATGTTTTTTCGATCCTGTTCAGGAGATGGATGTCACAGGTCAGGTGATGGGTGACTAAAAAAGAAGACCTTTCATAACATTTGGGCTCCTCCAGGCTGAAACCTTAGAAATATCCCAAACTGGCCATGTGAAATTCTTGAGGTCATTAAAATCTCCTTCCAAAGTGAGAGAGGCAACTTATGGGAATTCAGCTCTGCTCTGCTCACTCAGCTGCGAGAGAAGAAACTGCACTTTTTTTATAAAATAATTATAAAGAGGTACCGCATCAATACCATTGCTTGTGTCGATTTGTTGTTGTTTAGGGAGAGAATACAAGCCACTGTACAGTACAGAAGAATAATGAGCCTTTTGTAATTAGTGTTAAGGTAAGTGGGTATTTTGTCACGAGCCCCTCACATTCCATAAGCACAGCAACTTAAGCCAGCACTGTCCCTGTGCCAGTGAACATGGCGTAAAACACAAATGAATGCTCAACCTCACAAAAAGAGAGATTCATTATCTCCATGTGTTGTCTGGTGTTATTTAAAGACTGAAGAGCAATACATTGTTAGCACGGCAATTCAGCAACCCTGCTAGAATAGAAAAACAGCAGGAAACACTAAACGTAGCTGACCTGTTCTTCGAACTGACAGTTTCTTTGTCTGGGAGTATTGCCCTTGAGCCCTAAGATCAGTGGTGACAGCGAGACAGTGGGGGGGGCGAGGAAGTCCACCTCTTTCACAGAATTTTCCCTGAACCTAGCATGAGCTTAGGGAAGAAGAATGCCATCAAACTTATGCAGTGATTAAGATCTCTTCCTGCTCAATGACAGGTCCAGTAGCCAAGTAAATACAGCCTGGAGCACAGCCAAGCTGTCAGTAATGCAGAAACTCAAACTGAGGGGTTTGCTGCACCCCTGATCAGATGGCCAACTTCTGAGAGCCACCTCGGAAAGGTTATGCCCACAGGGCTATGAATTACCAAATGCTGTGAAAACCAGACGAATCTCAGAATTATCATGAAAAGAACTGAGTCATAGAGTCAACAAAGAGTGATCAAACCTATCTGACATAAGATCTGAAGTGCTCTCAACTAAAACGAGTGAATTATACTTTTTAAGAGGTGAGAATTTTTTGCTAGTCTCTTTAAGCACGGTGTTGTTTTTTGTCAATAAAATTAAAGTCAGTGGGGTCCAGTGTCTTTCATAATATGGACAAAAACTACTGAAATATTCTTAGTCATACAGGTTTAGAACAACACGAGAGTCAGTAAATGGTGACCATTTTCATTTCTGGTTTAACTACCCCTTTATCTATGAACATGTTGGACTATGTTTGCCAACCAGAAAGGGTCCAAATACTTAAAGTTGTATCATTTAAACAATGGTTCTGGTTCGCAATCTTTTTAACTTGAAAGCTCCTCCGTTGTCAAACTAAATATTCAAAGGCTCCACATATGACAACACATTTTATTAACAGAAACTTCGAGTGACAATGAATTAACCCCAATTATTTTGTGATTCCTCAAGTTAAGAACTACATGCTCTTTAATAAAACAATAGTTGGAAAATGTGAAAAATAATACATATTTTGTTTAGAGCTTTTTAATTAGGTTTGATACCTTTTATTACAACATAATTTAAATCATTCACCCTGCGGCCCCTTATAAGATTGCTGAGGGCCCCTGGTAGAGATCTACTGATTTATAACCTTTAACAAAAAATTATGTAAAAGTGTGTTTGGTGTTCTTTAAAGTAAATACCAATTGATTTTGATATTTCCTAATGCAGTAACAGTCATACATTTGTACAGTGAATATGTTGTGGGCTACTGTACCTGGTAACTCAAGTAAAAAAAAAAGCACAATCACTTATATTTGCCATGGTATGAATGGTAAGTTAGATCAATAACAGCTACTCAAGATTCTGGATGGTGGTTGTAGTTCACAATGCCACTCTTATCAGTTCTGGCTTCCTTTTTGACACCTCCTCTGGTTAAACAAACACATGGAACACAAAGGCACTACATGCAGCCAAGTAAACACACAGAACATGCCATCACACATACATAAGTTTACGCATACTGAACAAGATACTTGCTTTGTTCTGGCTCTGAAGGGTATTTGGCCCTGTAATCCTAAGCAGTTTACACTGAGCACACATTCATCCATCTTTCTTGTCACCTTCTCTGCAGGAGGCACCAGCCTTCCCCTTTCTGCTCGTAGTTGATCTATTATCTTAACAGTGCTCCTTGTGATGTAATTTCCTCCAACAGAAGTTCTCTTGTGATTACATGTAGCTCACCATCTCAGTTTTGATGTGTTCCATGTAGGGAAAATGTGATATGTTTTTACAGTACAGCTTTGTAGCTCTGACAAAAATAATTTACTATGTCATAAGAGGAACAGAGACTTAGCATGTGAACTGTAACTTTGGCTCAATTGTGTGCTTAACACGCAAAAAAATCTCTCACTTCCACCACATTTCAGAGGTTCACAAAAGTGCAGATGGCACAGAGCTTACAAAAGCACATGGGCTCAATAAAGTATTTCCAGCCAATTATTGCTCAAATCTTTTTTTGGAAAACAACCCTTAGTCCTGCAGAATAAGGACATGGCTAGCACAAATATGTAATAACAAGGCTTCTTGTCACAGGAGTTTAAAAGCATTCTAATCAGATCAAAGACTTTGTAATTTCATAAATCCTGCCCTGGCTTTGGCTCAAAAATCCAAGACCATTACACATACAGTGAAACTGAAAATATTATGATGAACTATGAACTATTATGATTGTTCTGTGTTTTTATTTGGCTCAACAGCAGTTGTAATTCAAGTCGGTGTCTTCAAAAGGTTTCACATGTGAGCCTAAACAGACAAGTAAAAACATTTTTAAAGCAAAAAACATTTATTACATTATTGTTTAATAAGTATCATTTTATTTTAAATACATTTGTGTTTATACACTATATTTGTGTTCCAGTGGATCAGTGGTAGAGCATTGCGTTAGCAGCGCAAAAGGTTGTGGGTTCAATTCCCAGGGAACACACATACTGAGAAAAAAAATGTATAGCCTGAATATACATTTCGCTGTAATGTATGTCGCTTTGGATAAAAGCATCTGCTAAATGCATAAATGTAATACTTTTGGAACATTTTTCTGGCTGCCATTTATTTGTTCAACCCACACGACTTTATTTTTCTGGACATTTTTTAAGGAATAATGTATTAATAATAAATTAATTAAAAGGAATTAATAAATAAAGATTATGCTGAACTCTTTTATATGCTTTTCAAAAATATATTCTTGTAATGATTATTTTTTTCTTCATTATATCATCACATTGTTGATTTAATACACTTCAAAAACAATATTTTATTAAAATAAATTTGAATTGAGAAACTAAAATTATGCTCATCATAGAAGATGTGTTTGTATGCGTGAATAGCATTTTAATGTTGTAAAAAAAAAAAATTTGTTTAATCTATATCCAGACTAAAAAATACATTGACCATCACTGACAATTATCAATGGCAATATAGAAACTACAGCTTACTAAAACGAGAGGAAGCTTCTCAGCAATGGTCAAGATCTCAAATATGACGCCTGAGTGGGCCAACAGGCAAAAACGCAGACAGACTGATCTTGGCCTGAGAGGATAACAGCAGTAATTACACAGTTGTGAAAGTAAGACTGATAACAGAAAGGATAACCGGGGGAGATTAGGCCTCTGTATGTGTGCCTGTGCATGAAGATGCTCAATATCACAATTGTGAAAATGAGTCACTAAAGTAGCTTTGAAAACCCTTTCTCGCCAACACGAACCTTTCATTTCCTTCCCAATATCATGATCAGCCCCCTAGAGAGAACACACCGGATCTGACCACTGCACTCAACCTCCTGTCCTTCACAGTCTTATAGCCTCAGATGTTAATGCACGTTCACGTTCAAAAACCATGCAACACAATTTTGGCTATTCTGTAGTTTGTGATTCAGCTCAAATCCTCATGGAACAAATCAAACAACAATTTCAATTTCAAACAACAATTGTTTTGGAAACAATTTCAAAGTGGACTACAACTGTGCTTACTACATTGCAACTATACCAACTATACAGGGAATTTGGCAGTTGCGGGAAAGACGACATCTTTTACATTTGTATCTGGTCATTACGCATTAGATTGCTTGACAAATCTGTAGTTGGGGGAAGGGTTCTGACCAAGGCCACTTTGACAATCCATTGTCCAGAATCTGTACGAAAGAAGTCCCATTACCCAAAGGTCCACTGAATGGGCGATTAGCATGTCTTCTAACACTACCCTTTCAGCCTCATTACCATCAGCCATCCTAGAGAGCACCACTAACTAGCAAACTTTCAAAAAGACTTCTCAAAACATTTCAGCAATCATCTCCCATCACAACACTAAACCAACTAGCAATTCAATTAGAATGGCACAGCCATTCTCCAAACCACTCGTCTCCCTTAAAGCTGTGGGGTAGAAGGGCAAAATAAAAATACATTTTAATAATGCCAGATCTAAAGGCTTGCAAGAGCACTGAAAGGGTTTTGAAAGTATAACAATTATGCATGTGAAAATCACATGGAAACAGATTTCTCAGACGCTCTGAACCAAAAGACGCTTCTGTTTTTCAGAACAGCACACGTGTGGTATGTGAAGTTGTCACCATCGCCTAGGTGAATCCTGTTATTTAATGAGGAATGGAAATCAGCAGTTGTGAACTGTGAATAACTAAAGCTTGTAAGTTACCAGACTATAGCAGCAATTATAGTGCTTAAATAATCTTGAATTGAATTAAGAGCACTGGAATGTTTCACTGCTATCAATCCAAAATTTTCAAAAGTCGAGAGCCTGTTTTCTCTCTCCACTGTATCGCTCAGGAGTGCGTTAACTCTGTCGCACATCTGTTGTTAAAACCATGACACGTAACTGCCATTAATGACGTCACGCAGGTGGTGTAGCAATAACTTCAGCTCATTAATTGGTTCCAAATCAAATTCATGTTATTGCTCCAAATAGTAACGTGAGATCTAAGGACTACCACTATTATTCTCTTTTCTTTATTTACACGCTTCAATCTCATGTCATACAATTAACTTCTAACCACAGGTCGAAGGTTGTAGCTGTTTCGGGAAACACATAATTGCCTATGACCAACTCACAGCCATGCAACACTCATCACCACAGAACTCTTGCCTGTGTATGAAATTGTCTAATTTCACCTGCAGGTAGAAAATCAATTAAATGTAAATAAGGTACAAAATTCCAGCCAAGGGAAACAATAATCAGCCTAAACTAATAAGACAAATATTATTTTATGAGGTGGCAGTATGAAATGAAATAGTAAGATGTGATTCTTACATAAACATGATATTTTTGGGGGGGGGGGGGGTAAGTATGAAGGTTCACACCTAACCATCAGTGTAAGCAGATTGTATGAATGAAATTGTGCAAATTCTTAAAAAAAGCCACCAATTTGTCAAAATGTAAAGAAGTTATGAACTCCCATGAAATTGTGTTATAAGCATTACCATAATAATGTTGTCAAATCAAACTATTAAGATTATTATCAACACAAGTGATAAACAAAATTAATTTTCGTGTAAGATAAAATGTCTGCACTGATTTCAGTAAAAATTATATTTTATTGTAAAAAAAGAAAATTACTGTTGAATTTAGTAAAATCCTTAGTTTTTGACAGTAAACTAATGGAGAACCGCACTTTCTCATAAAACCAAAAGTTTCACTTCTTATTCATTCAGACCCTGTAGAATACAAACAACACACTTCCCTGACATTTAAATTACCATGGCGACAACAGTTTCCTGCAAAATACCACAAATATTAAAAAGATTGCTAATTAAAGCAACCCGATAGGTGCCCCCTGTCACCTAATTCATAAATGAACCAAAATGACAGACATACACCGACGCTTCTTATACTGTCTAAACTTCAAAAGAGTCTTCCTAATAATTTCTTAATTTGCTTTATTAAATGTAGCGTCGGTCTATGGCATTGTGGCGGAAACTCCGGTTGCCCTGGTGAAGTGTTGCAGTTGAGGGTTCAGACATTGTTCTAGTTAACCTTTACACATGATACGGAAAAGTTGTTTGTATTTTAAATCCCGCATTCGTCCATTAAGCGGTCACTGTGGGTTCTGAATAATTAATGACCTCGCCGAGAAGTTTCTTTGATCCGGACTCACCTGAGACACGAGCGGAACGAGTGTTTGCTCCACCGAGCGAGTTTGGATCTCCAGCCCGCAATCAAAGTTCCCACCGCCGCACGGAGACGAAGCCATTCCCGCCGATCCGACCCCCACGAGCGCTCACCACAACACTGAGTTTGCTTGGAGTCTCTCAATACTGCAAGCGCGTGTTTGGTTTAGTTTGAAAGATCCCTCCGTCTGTTCTCCACTATATATCCCGCGCACTCGCTTCTGAGTGAAGGACTGTTCATGTATATGCAATATACCAAACTACAACCACAGGACTGACTGGTGACTGCTGCAGCCTCTGGCGAGTCAGTATTAGAGAGAGAGAGAGAGAGAGAGCGAGAGAGAGAGAGAGAGAGAGAGAGAGAGAGAGAGAGAGAGAGAGAGAGAGAGAGAGAGAGAGAGAGAGAGAGAGAGAGAGAGAGAGAACGCGTGATCAGAGGCAGACTGCACAAGCGGCACAATATGTCTTTGGCTACAACAATATGAGGGACAGAATGTCTCTGTCTCACTAAAATTTTCATTTTGACTTTCTGTTTATAACTATTTTTGCCCTTTTCACTTTTTCAATTAACGTATTCGTGTTATTCGAGCCTTTGACTAAATAATTTAATGTTCTCATTAAAAATCTATATAAATAAATAAATACATATTTTTAAATTGTCTAAAAATAGAGCCCAAAAACCCAAAAAGTTTTTGCCCAATAAAATCCAATTACTTTTGCACAACCTGGCAACATTTGAAAAAAGTCTTGCACACAAAAGTTGCAGAATGTTTGGTACAGTCCAATACAGCACAGTTAAGTGAAATCACTGAGCGCAGTCTGAATTGAGGGCTGGGAAGGTCTTCGCTGCCTAGCAAAAGTTTTTTGTAACACAACGTACATGCTGCAAATGTTGTGATTTGAATTATTAATCCCATAACTAAGGTGGATAATGTATTTCCACACATCTCACACCAGCATTTCAGTGGTGCTGCTGAAGCAACAATAGTCCATTTATTAAATGCTAATTGAAATTACTAATCTCATCACAAATGCAGACCGTGCCCCAAATGTCTCAGCCTGGGATTTTCTCAGTCTCTTTAGAATGAAATGAGGCGATTCAGCGTTGCTCGACGGTTTGCAATGAGCTGTAAACCTCTTCTACCAGCTTCTAAAATGTTATGCTTGGGATGGACATCTTGTTTGAAGCGGGACGGTCTGTTCACAAAAGCTGTGAAAGCCTATAGTATATCATTAATGGTGTTCAGATGGTTAGAATGTGATTCCTCCTGAGATTTCATCAATTGAGTTAGCACTGACCTACTTCTCAGGAGATTAACGGCAAAGTTACTTCAGGTATAATAAAGGTTATGTACAGGGATAGTTCTCCCTTATAAGAATTCTGACATTCTGTCTCCTGTGGAACACAAAAGAAGATATTTTTAAGAATGTTTAGACCCTTTGAGCTCCATCTTTATATAATGTATGCCTCTAACCATACATGTTCCTGAAATATGTGAACTGAGCCGTTAGTGTAATGTTCTCGAAGAAGTAACCAGCTTTGTTTAAGTGTACAGCAGTAATTCAAGCTTCCAGGGATGTGTGTTTCCTCTGAGTCATGAGTATCAGGTGACACGAGAACACTTCCTCAAACCAGAGCAACTGGAGCAGTGGCCAAATAAACTCCACTACTGAACCACACAGGGACTGTGGGCATCGAATGTGGTTAGCTGTTATCCAGTAAAAGTACAGAGGTATACCACTTTGCACAGTCTAGGCCAGAAAGTTGACAACAATGTCAAATGTATCCTTCAGCGGTACTTAGAGTTTATGACTTTATTTCTTCTTCAGAACATAAAAATATATATTTGAAGTAGATCTACTGTATGGACAAAAATTACAACTCAAGGTCAAAGTGAGGCAAAATTGTTCAGTTACCAAGATTCTTCACAGAATCTTCTTTAATGTTTGGCAGAAGAAAGAAAATCAGTTTTGGAACAACATGAGGGTGAGTAAATGATGACAGCATTTTCATTTTTGGGTGGACTATGTCTTTGCAGTATTTTACAGTTGCTTACATTTTAAAAACGTTACCTATTTTTTTCAAAACTTTACACACAAATCCAAGAATTGCGCACACAAAATGCTAAATGCCTCACATCTCTTGCAAAATGAAGCACTGCATTCAAAATATAACAAACACATCTCAAAAGCAAACATTTGCAAACACCTTTGATAATTATGTGTTGTGTTTTGCAAAAAGTGTTTTGTGGAATTGAAAACTGGGTCAAAGGCCGTATGGTTTTTGCAGATTTTGTGTGTGGTTCTGGTGTTTGAATGTCAGGTTTCAGAAATTGTGTGACGAGTAAAGAGTTTGTGTTTACTAAGCAGCAAAAAAAAACTGTAAAGTCACACGTAGATAGCCAAAATGTGATATGCTCATGCTTTCTTCAGGATTTTCAATCTACAGCAATACATCTGATGAAAGACCGATAACGTGTTACAGTAACAAATTGGACAATTTATTGTACTCTCTATCTTTCTACCCCAGAATTTTGTAGGGGTATTGAAAGGGTTATATTTCTCCACTTAAAGTTGAACTATGAACAACTTGTGTAAAAAAAAAATCTAAAGCATGTTATTGAGCAAGTAAATAAAAAAATCAAAACTGTGTTCTTGCCTTCCCTATATTCAATATGCTAAGCCTGCAATAATGTTTTGATATATTGTGCTGTTGGTTGCATCTTTATGAAAAGGGCCTACATTATTCGTCCTTGCATGTTTATGTCATCCATGGCCATTGATAAGGAGAAACAACTGGACCATAATGCACCTTCAATTTCAATGTTCAATATTCAGAGTCTGACTCTGTGGTGCAAGACTATCTTGACTAACCAATGGCAGATTAAGGGAGAGTTCGGGAAAACTGTCTAAAAATAGTCCACTTTTTTCACGCCAATTTGCTTGGTGGTGTTAGTAGCACACAAATTGAACACAAATTCAATATGTTTTTAAATCACAGAATAGCAACAGGTATTTTATTCTGCATTATGACACAAAATGTGGGACTTGTTCAATCATTGGTTGTTGATTGGATGGAGACAGATCTAAATGCAAGTTTGCAGTCAATTGCAAGAAAGGTGTGGGGTTTAAGTGGACTAAATTATCCGCTTCAACAGAAAATGTATGTCGTATCACCAGAAGATAAGGTGTGATTCAAACTTACATACACACACAAAAGTGAGTGAATCAATAACAAGCATTTTTAAAACAGACAGGGTGAATTTATATTTCATGCAGACTAAAATCTCTCCCCTCATCAGAGAACAGACATCTGCTCATGGCTGCAGCGACTGTACTTGAGCATCCATCCTCAGTAGAACAGACGGCTTTTTTCTGCACTTCTTTCACTCTTCTTAGAAATGCTGACAGCATTTTCTCCCATCTGAGTTCCCTGTGTTGCTCAGCGGCACAAGACGAGGCAATGTACAGAATGTAGACATCATAAATGAAGGGAGTTAGGACAGAAAAAGGAAAGTGCAAAGTGAGCACATTCATCACCCTGGAAACTTGGATCTGCATTCTAGCAGAGCGTCAGATCCAAAGTAAATCTAAGCCCTTCTTTACCCCTTAGTCAAACTGATTACAATGCCCGTCACTTGTGGGTCATTGCTAGCAGACAATCTGATATTCACAAACTTAAGTGAATGTAAATTACTTACTGCACTAGAGAAAATCCAACCCAGTGATTGTTTTGACTAATGTTGGTTATTACAAATGTCTTAAGGCCTTTTCAGTCTGGAGGATGAGTGAATCGCCTCCTCGGCAGTGTCAGCATAAAGCCCTCTGAAGTTTATTTAACCCTCAGGCAGCAGAAAAAAAGCTTGCTACTAGCAAGCTCTTGTTTTGTTATACATTTCTAATGAGACATAATCATCAATGAAAGTCCACAATTAGCTCACATTAGTACTAGCTGTGTGTACTTTGCACATTTTTTAGCAATAACAAATGTGTCCACAGATGTTAGCTAAATATGACAAAACCTCCCTATGGTGGTTTAAAGATTATTCATAAATGATTAATTGATAAATCAATGTTTTTTTCTTTGAATTCAAAACACTCCTTCTGTTAGGAGTGATATGGTTAGCCTAGCTTTATATAAAAACAACAGACGTCTATGATTATGTCCTCATTTAGATAGTGAGGTTACATTCACCATCATTCAGAGAATTTCCTTGAGCAAAATCCAGTAATTTCTATAGGAATCCATACGATCGAAAATTTCATTTGAGGGCAAAAAGGTTCAAAATGCAAATTTGGCAATGTTTCGAGTTCATAACACATGTTAATTTGTCATATTGACCTAAAGAAAGGGTTTGCTTGAAAGTGGGTTGTAAGCTGTTCTTCACATACAGTTACACAATTGACAATATACTTTTTTGCCCACAAATTTTGCAAAGATTTGACCGATCATGTTTTGCCTACATTGTACCAAATGTCCCCAAAGGGGCCCCTACATTGTGAACATGAATGGCTTAATAAAGATACTAAATAATTTATGGAAATAATCCTTTAGCTACCTCTAGAGAAGACAAAATATCATTAGATCAGTATACAAAAACAATAGAATGTGGAAAGTCCCCATCATCACAGTAACACAAATGTATGTTTGGGTATGTGTGTGATCCTGGTAAACCCAACATTAGGGGGACAAAATTTCCCCACAAAGATGGCAATATCCAAAATCCTTGTCCTTGTTTTTTGGTCCCCATGAGGAAACAGGCTTATAAATCATACAGAATTAAGTTTTTTGAGAACGTAAAAATGCAGAAAAGTCCTGTGATGGACTTGTAGGTTTAGATGTAGGTTTTGGTGTAGGGTTGGTTTAGGGCGATAGAAAATACAGTTTGTAGAATATAAAAACATTACTCCTATGGAATGTTCCCATAAAGCATGGAAACCCAATGTGTGTGCTGGGGCGTAGATCACGCGGGGGATGCAGGGGACGTGCCCCCCACACACACACACACATTTAATATTACATAAATTCATCCCACGCACTTTTTCGGGCAACTGTGTTCGCAATAGAAGTTTTCAAGTGCCGGTGTGAATAAATACAGATTTAAATTCAAAGAGACAGGATAGTCTGTACATGACCTGTTGTTCTATTCGAAACCCAGAATAAGGCGAGATGAACATAACGGAGCGCTAAATACATTACATGCAGTGTATGTTTCGTTCATACACGACGCCGGAGGGCGCTCTCGTGCAGAAAAGGAAATCCCTAATATGGACAAACGCTCCTAGTTTCCAAAAGTTTCTGTTTTTCTGTGAAAACAACTGAAGACATTGAACATGCGATTGGGACAATATATGGTTCATTTGTGTTTTTCAAGTCATCTCCAGGTAATAGTTAAAGTATATGAACAATGCAGTGCTAATTGACTTAGTATTTATTACAGTATATAAACTATTCTGCCTTATTATGTGATAAAAAAGTGTTTACAGTCTATAAACAAATCATTATAAATGGTTATTGTCCAGCAGTGTATCTGATTTCTAAGCCAATTAAAAGCTAGAAAAAAAGAGAAAAATTAAAGTTGCCTATACACTAACAGTCAAACAGTAAGATTATTAATGTTTTTTAAAGAATTATCTTCTGTTCACTAAGCCTGCATTTATTTGATCCAAAGTACAGCAAAACAGCACAATTTTTTATATCATCACGTTTGATCAATTTAAACCATCCTTGCTAAATAAACGTATTCATTTCTATAATTTATTTTCCAAAAAAAATGATTAATGATAATAATAATAATACTGACTCTAAGCTCTTTAATGGTATAGTGTACAATGTTACAAAAGCTTTTCAGATACATTTAAAATTTCAGATAAATGCTGATCTTTGGATCCTTCTATTCATCAAAGAATCCTGAAAAAAATGTACTCAACTGTTAAATATTGATAATAATAATAGTTAAAAAGGTTTCTTGAGCAGCAAATTACAAAATCATTATTTCTGAAGGATCATGTGACACTGAAGACTGGAGTAATGTTGCTGAATTAGATTTGAAAATATGTTCAAATAGAAAGCAGTTGTTTTAGTAAAAATATTTCACAATATTACTGCATTTGCTGTATTTTGGATCAAATAAATGCAGGCTTGCTGAGCAGAAGAGACTTCTTTAAAAAACATAAAAAATCTTACTGTTCAAAAACTTTTGACTGGTAGGTTATATATATTACAGAAATGTGATATAGTAGCATAAATATATAAATATATATATATATATATATATATACGCTACTATATAACATTTCTGTGATATATATATATCACATTTCTGACCCCCTCACCTCTGAAAGGATGGCTACACCCCTGTATTTCCATGTATGTATGGAGTTTGACCTCACATTTGCTCACCCATCTATGTGGGCCATAAAGATAATTACAATACTGTCTCCAATGCAGGATAAACTATTTGGTTTTGCTTCAAAGGCGGAAAATGAGGGACAGGTAACTGATTTCTATACATATGACAGGTTTATGATGCAGAATGATCATTTTACATTCAGAATATTGTGAAACACAAAGAACATTTATATTCTATCCCATTGTAAATTCCATTGTAAAATGCTTCACACCAGGTTGCGCAAGCTTGTATTTCAATCATGTCTGGAAGAAATAGAAGATAACCTGAAGATAACCTTTTGAACCCCAGAGGTTGAAGTTATTTCAGCCTTTTGCACTTTGAATCATAAACAACAAGAATACATACTAAAATACATACATATTAAAATGTACTACATTTATTCATATTAATACTACTAATGAAAATTAAAATGATTAATAAAATCTGCATATTGTTCATATTATATTTATAAATACTTCATATTATAACATTAAATTAATTCTCATAAACGGAATATTTATTTATTTATTTATTCATTTTCTTAGATCTTAGATCTAGGCCTCTATTCTTTTAGCTTTAGAAGATCTTTGAAGGTGCTTTATCTGTTGCCAATTTCCCTCTTTGGTTTTAATCATTTATAAATCTCTACATTCTCACAAGGATTATACGATTGTTCTTCATAATCCTTATTGAATGAAACAAATTCTCTGCGAGTTTCTCATTTCAGAATCCAAGAAATGTTTGTGACACAAAGCGGAGAGTGGTTTACTCTTAGGGCCCTGGTTTCACAGACAGGGTTTAGACTAAGCCAGGATTAGGTCATAGTTCAATTAGGACACTTAAGTCATTTTTATAATCATGCCTTAGAAAAAAAACATTATTGGTGTCCAGATCAGTTGTCGCCTGGCCTGTTGTCATTAATCATCTGTCTCGAAGATTCAGAAGCAACCATTATTGTTCATGATCTTGTCAAACAGGAAAAGCGGGAAACTATTTCTGACAAAACTGAGCCTTTCACAGAGCCTTTGCAATCGATGCCTGCCTGGCAGCCCTTTTTGGATCAGCCCGTGTCTGACAGAAGAGCTCAGTTCAGACAGCAAGTGATTTGCATGGCGATGGTGCTTTACATCTGGTCAGTAAATGAAAGTGCAACCAAACGAATTATTTTACACATGAGGCATTTTATAAGGTTCTACATAAACAGAGTAATTTATAATAGCACCTTGTAAGATGTAAAGTAATGTTCCTTTGTAAAATAGGATGTGACAGGTTTATTGCTCAACTGTAGGATCTTCATAACCAGAGGGCTCAGTGATAATCTTCTTTTTCGTTTCAAGTGTTTAAAGCATGTCTGCACCCAAGAGAATTTCAATACAGACAGATACTAGCATAAAATGAAGGTTTCAAATCACAACAGGCTTTGCAGCATAAAGCTTTAGTGTCTTGTGTGCGTTGTATTATGCTATTTGCTTTATTGTTTATGGGGTCATTTCTATACTTCGGGGTTTGTTGGTAACATGACAGAATTAGGTTATGAAAACACATGCATCACATCAAATGCCGCCAGGCTATGTAACTTTCTCGTGTTGTCATTCCTTCAGTGCACTTGATGTTATTGACTATCTAATAGCGCTTTTATAAAGCTTTTGCAGTAGTATTTATGAATTTATTGTACTTGTGCACAGTCACAATAACTGGGCACAGCTTCCTTAGTTAATTAGCCTATATATCTAGCTCCATCTACTGGTGATGGAGTGCTTCAACTTTAAATGTCTCTGCACCTGACATCATTGTTCTTTAAGGAATGCTTCAACAAAAAATGGAAATGTACTCACCCTCGGGACATTCAATGTGGATGAGTGCATCGGAACAAGATTGGCTCAATGATGGATCCTCTGCAGTGAATGGTGCCGTCAGAATGAGAGTCCAAACAACTCATAAAAACATCACAATAATCCAAAATTATTCACATGACTCCTGTGCGATTCATGTTAAACACATTTTTCTCATTGGGACATATTTAACTTAAAACTGTTGCTTCCAGTTAGAAAGCTAAAATGCTTAACTTCTGTTCCATTCGATGTTGTTATTTTTATTGGAGTAGAAACAGAAAATAATGTATAGAATATGGAGTTACTGTACATTTGGTGACTAAGCAATTACTTTTATAAATTACTAATAAATTAATTTAGATCATATCTATAATGTGCTATATTGCTAAATTTCTAGTAGTGCCTCATGGTGTCACTGCTTTCCTGTTTTGAGTCACATATAGAGTCACATATAGAGTTGATGACAGTGTTTTGTGACCGTTTTTCTTATATACAGATATACACATAAAAAGGGTTTGAAATATATGTTTAAAGTCACATACACTCACAAGACTCCAGTTCTTATCAGTAGCCTGAGCTGTGGAGTGGGTTGCCTCATGTTGTGGTCACATGACCAGCCTTTAACTCACCTGTGGACACCTTCGCTTGTGGAATAAATTAATCACGTCAGACTAATTATGTAGGGCAGTAGTGGGTTTCTACATTGACATTTGTAACGTAAAAAAATAGCTTTTGTGTGATACTGTACCAACGCCACTAGGTGCCGTTATATGTTTGAGGACAGGCCTATTACAGGTCAACGAAACATTATTGTGAACAAAATTACTGAGTGCACATTTAAAAAGTTGATGATTGTAATATTAATCGTTATCATTTTTTTCCTCAATAACCTTATGTAGGCTACATATAATGACCACAACAAGCTGGTCTTAGATTCATTTGAATATCCATGTGACTTAGCAACAACGTGCAGACAGATGCTGCTGTGTTCATATTTAATACCCTGCTGTAATTACCGTTTTTTAATAACCCGTGTTGCTGAAAACAGCCATAATTTATTTTCTTTACTGGTGTTTTCAATCTAGTAGCTAAATTGCATGCGTCATTACAGGTTATGCAACTAATTTGATTTACAGTCCATTCTCCTGAAAAATTGTTTAGTGTTAGACCAATATTGAAGCATCCTGACTAGGGATGCAACGATTATAGATTTTGTTGATTTTGTTTAGATAATTATTATTAATATTACTAATATTAATTTTCACAGTAGTTACCAATGAGGGAATTAAATAGTATTGTTAATATTACTTATTCATTTTAATAATCTTTATTCATCTGATTTTACATATGGCCTGAGAAAATCATGTCTATTATTTTGGTTTGTGAGATCGAGCTGCCCACACAAACATTTAGGAGGACAGAAACTTGTTGTCAACGCTGCCTAGAGACTTTCATTAATAAAATAGCTTAAATACTAGATCGCTACATTATATTAATCAGCAAAAAGGGGGTAAAATGACTGTTTAAATAACTAATCTCAAATCTTCATTGTTTGTAGTGACGCACAGATGCAGATAGGCTAATTCACACACGCAACAGTCACCTCTCTCTCTCTGTCTCTCTCCCTCTCTCTGTTTCTCTCTCTCTCACTCTCTCTCCCTCTCTCTGTGTGTCTCTCTCTCTCCCTCTCACTGTTTCTCTCTCTCTCACACACTCTCTCTGTGTGTCTCTCTCTCTGTCTCTCTCTCACTCTCTCTCTCTGTTTGTCTGTCTCTCTCTCTCTCTCTCTGTTTCTCTCTCTCTCTCTGTGTGTCTCTCTCTCTGTCTCTCATCGCTCTATTTCATCATTCTCTGTCAGAATGCTAGAGCTAACGAACTTCGCATCAGGTGGTCCTTGCCTTCACGTCGTGCATTAAAAAGTTTATTTCACAACGAGAACAGGTTGGCTGGCCGTGCATTATCCCTTCTGTATAGGCTACTCTTTAACAGCAACTTCAGACATTCTCTGGTGGAAATAAAGGATCACTGTTTGGTTCCTCTGTCATAGTTAATCTAGTGTGTGTAGTAGCCTCCGTGTCTCTGATAAGCATGGCATTTTAATCTGGTGCACCGCTAGTGTAACTTTGTTTTCGTTTTGCGCAAGTTGCAACAGTTCCGTTCCGTGCAACAGAAACACTCGGTGTAGCAGAACCTTTACAATTAATTAACCGTGACGTTTTATAGCGCAATTACAGTATTTCTGAATTGCTAAAACACATTTTTTTAATGTTTCTCTCGCTTTCTCAAAACCTTACACACAAATCACCAAACTTAAGCTACACTGTCAAAACCTTTGACTTGTCTTGCTATATCAAACAATTGCTTCAGAACTATGTTATCTTTACCCAAAACCAAACTCGGTTTTCAGATAACACACACATCCAGCTAATGCATAAACACTACACAGCAGTCATTACACACTACAGAGATAAATGCAAAACACTGCACTCAGGGCAGAGCAGGGGAGAAATTATATTTATTATGAAGTACTTGCACAATCCTGCACACATATAAATGTAGTCACAAACAAAATATGCAGCAGATCGATAGCAAGCAATGTCTTGGAATCATTCTGCCTCAGCATCATGCCTCTGGGCATGGTCAGGCCACAGGACCTCATCAACGTCACAGGCAATCCTGTCCCTTGCTAAACAACGGGGAAAGAATCCTTTAGCATGCCGAATCCAACCTTGAATCGCTTCCACTCCAATGTTGTCACATGCTGCATCCATTGACTGAATGAGATTTTCCTGTGCATAAGGATTTCTGTCATAGACCTTCCACCTCCATGCAGAAAAAAATTCTTCAATGGGATTAAGGAAGGGCGAGTATGGTGGGAGGCACACATTTATAAAACGTGGGTTATTTTCAAACCACTCACGAATTCTAGGACCACGGTGAAAGTTCACATTGTCCCAGATTACCACATACATGGGATGCTCTGCCTGCTCATCACCTCTCTGTTCACGTCTCAGTAGTGCTTCCTGTAGAGCATACAGAAACATTATAAGATGGGCAGTGTTGTAAGGCCCTAAAGTCACATGGCGGTGAATAACCCCGTAGCTGCTGATGGCAGCACATATGGTCACGTTGCCACCACGCTGCCCTGGCAACTCTACAATGGCACGCTGACCAATAATGTTGCGGCCTCTCCTTCTCCTCTTGGTGAGATTGAAGCCAGCTTCATCCAAGAAGATGCACTCATGAGGCCTCTCCATGGAATCCAGTTGAAACATTCTCTATAAAAAATGAACAAAAATTTATTTTTGAAGTAACGTAAATGACATAGCATTCCAGGCTTCATGCCTCTGTATACATGTGCTGCATTACATTCAACACAGTAAAGATGTACAGTAACTCAATAGTGCTGTATAATCTCTGGACATGATTACTTACTTGTACATATTGATATCGTAGCTCTTTTACCCTTTCAGAATTTCTCTCAAATGGTACTCTGTAGGCTTGTTTGAGACTTATCAGGTTGCGTTTCAGGACACGGTCAATTGTGGAGAGACTCACACTGTTGATTCCTTCAAAATTCACGTTGTCTTCCTCAACTCGCTGTTGTATTTCACGCAGACGAATGAGATTATTTTGAAGGACCATATTGACAATAATGGTCTCCTGCTGTTGTGAGAACATACCTCTCCTTCCACCGGCATGTGGCAGTCTTTCAATTCTAGCAAATAAAACCTCTTGTTAGAATTGTACAGACAGGCCTAATGCATTGAAATGTCACCAAATATGTACAATACATAAAATACTATTATACAAGTATATCACTGCAAGAAAAGGGCCAATTTTTTGAGATATGTTACAGTAATTTACTGAGACGTTCCACGACTGTACATACTGTACTGTAAGTTTGAGGGACCACAAATGATAGTACACTTACCTGTTCTCTTCTCTGAATGTCCTGACAATGGAGGCCACAGAGAACCTGCTTATATTTGGTTGAACACGTAGTCCTGCTTCCCTCATACTCATTCCATGAACCAGAACATGGTGTATGATTGTTGCTCTAATTTCATTGGAAATGATGGCTCTTGTTCTTCCTCCTCCTCCTCCTCTGTCTCTTCCTCTTCCTCCTCCTCCTCCTCCTCTGTCTCTTCCTCTTCCTCCTCCTCTGTCTCTTCCTCCTCCTCTGTCTCCTCCTCCGTCTCTTCTCCTCCGTCTCTTCTTCCTTCTCTGTCTCCTCCTCCTCCTCCTCCTCTCCTCCTCTGTCTCCTCCTCCGTCTCTTCTTCCTCCTCTGTCTCTTCCTCCTTCTCTGTCTCTCCTCCTCCTCTGTCTCCTCTGTCTCCTCCTCTCGTCTCTTCTTCCTCCTCTGTCTCTTCTTCCTCCTCTGTCTCTTCCTCCTTCTCTCCTGCCGTCCATTGTGAAAATCACACATGCCATTTGGATTTGACATGGCTTTATATCCTGATTACTGATTAGGTGCAACACATTACTGATTTGAAACAGATGTGTTCAATTTTGAGTGCTTGTGTGTTACCGATGACAACAGTGTGTTGCTTGTGTTTCACTTTTGGGGGCTGTGTTGTGCCATTCTCAGTTGAAGTGCACCACAATGCTACATGTGCTTTGTGAATGACAATGTGTTTACAGTTTTGCACAAAGAGTGATTCCGATTTGCTAGTTGTGTCTAACCACATGAGAAGTGTTTAAAGTTCTGCAAACTGTGTGATTCAATCAATACATTGGTTTGTACACTTGCAACTTTGGTTTTGCAAATGGATTTTAGTGTTTTAGCAATTAAAAAATACTGTAATAGTAAAACCGGCCAATCGCCGCATCCCTAATCCTGAATTAGGGATGAATTAGCTCCGCTCAAAATTGTGCTTTTATGTGTTTTTTTTTACCTTTTTTTACTTCTCATTTTACACATGTAACGTCTGCAATGATTATGTACGACAAAAGAACACTTTTGGACATTGGACAGCGCTACACTAACCTGATCCAGGACACTTTATCCACGGATCCAGCGTGGCCATTGGAGATACTTCGGAGCACCGAAGTTAAAGGCCACCTCAATAATACCAGGAGGCGAAAGAAACACAGTGGGAAACGCGCTGGAATTCGTAACAGACTGAGAAAAAGGGCTCACAGTCCTCCTCTACCGAGTATTCTGCTCGCTAATGTCCAATCCTTGGAGAATAAGATGGATGATCTTAGAGCCAGGATAAGTTTCCAACGGGACATTAGAGACTGCAACATCCTTTGTTTGACCGAAACATGGCTCACGCCGACGGTCCCGGACACCGCTGTAACGCCGTCTGATAACTTTTCTGTTTTACGGATGGACAGAACAGCCGAGGCCGGAAAAACCAAAGGTGGTGGAGTGTGTTTCTTTATTAACAAAAAATGGTGCGACCCCAGAAATATCTCCATTCTGTCGCGTTCCTGCTCGCCTCATCTGGAACATCTCTCCATTATCTGCCGCCCATTCTATCTGCCCCGGGAATTTTCATCAATCGTCGTTACTGCCGTTTACATACCACCACTTGCAGATACTAGCTTGGCTTTGTCCAAACTTCACGACGAGCTCAGCGGATATATTAACAAACATCCTGACGCTGCATGTATCATCGCGGGGGACTTTAACAAAGCCAACCTCAAGAAGGTAATGCCGAACTTTCATCAGCATATATCCTGCCCAACCAGAGGACGGAATACACTCGATCATTGCTACACCCAGTTCAAAAATGCCTACAAAGCCCACTCACTGCCGGCTTTTGGAAAATCAGACCATGTCGCCATTTTCCTCACACCGGATTATAAACAAAGGTTCGTTCAGGATCCCCCGGTGGAGAGGGAAGTGACGCGCTGGTCCTCGCACTCTGAAGTTATGCTACAGGCGTCTCTTGATGACGTCGACTGGGACATGTTCCGGGCGAGTTCATCTGACGTCAGCGAATTCACGGAGGTAGCATTGAGCTTTGTCTCCACGCTAACCGAACAGGCCACTGAAACGGTAACAATAAAGACTTTCTCAAATCAGAAACCGTGGGTGGACAGAACAATCCGTGATGCGGTTAACCATCGCACTGCCGCATACAACGCCGGTATTTTGTCAGGGAACATGAGTGAGTACAAGGCATCGTGCTACTCTCTCCGTCGGGCAGTTAGAGCCGCAAAACGCCGGTACAGTGAGAAAATTGAGTCACATTTCCAGCTCAATGACTCCCGACGCATGTGGCAGGGACTGAAGACCATCTGTTCCTCTGGAAACAACTCCTCTGCAGAGGTGAGAGCGTATCCGTTGCTGGCCGAAGAGCTAAACACTTTCTACGGCTGCTTTGAATGTAATGGCGGCGCGACTCTGCCGATCAGCGCGTCAGAGCAGAGACAGAGCAGCGAGCATGTATTCACTCTGTCAGAGGACGAAGTTCGGAGGGAACTAAGGAGAGTGAACGTCAGGAAAGCAGCAGGACCCGATGGGATTACTGGCCGCGTTCTGAGGTCCTGTGCTGATCAGCTTGCTGGTTTGTTTACATCCATATTTAATGAGTCCCTCGCTACCTCTGTTGTTCCCACCCTCTTTAAAAAATCTGTTATAATCCCTGTGCCTAAGAACAGTAAACCTTCTTGCCTGAATGACTATCGTCCAGTTGCCCTCACATCGACAGTCATGAAGGTTTTTGAGAGACTTTTAAAGAAACACATTTGCTCCTCCATCCCCGCTACTTTGGACCCTCTTCAGTTTGCCTATCGGCCAAATAGGTCTACTGATGATGCCATCTCCCAGGTCCTGCATTCGTCCCTCACACACATTGACAGTAAAAATGGCAACTATGTAAGGCTGCTATTCATTGACTATAGCTCCGCTTTTAATACTATAGTCCCCACCAAGCTGGCAGTTAAACTCTCAGACCTCGGCATAACCTCTTCACTTTGTGACTGGATTCAAGATTTCCTCACCGCCAGACCACAAGTGGTGAAAGTCGGCCAGTTCACCTCCAACTCCATCACCCTGAACGTAGGAGCCCCACAGGGCTGTGTCCTGAGCCCCCTACTCTACTCTCTATACACCCACGACTGCGTGTCCTCTCACAGTTCCACTTCCATCATTAAATTTGCTGATGATACTGTGGTTCTGGGCCTCATTAACAACAATGATGAGGCCGCATACTTGGATGAGGTAGAGAGACTCACATCATGGTGCCAGGACAACTGTCTCTCTCTGAATGTGAGCAAAACTAAAGAGCTGATCGTGGACTTCAGGAAGAGACAGCAGCGGCCCTACACTCCTCTTATGATCAGTGGGACCCCTGTGGAGAGGGTGAGTAGCTTCAAGTACCTCGGTGTAAACATCTCCGAGGACCTGACATGGACTACACACATTCAGACTCAGGTTAAGAAAGCCAGGCAAAGACTGTACCATCTGCGACAGCTGAGGAAATTCAGGGTCTCACCAGCAATCCTGAAAACCTTCTACTCAGGGGCCATAGAAAGTGTACTGACTCAGTGCATCTCAGTGTGGTATAGTAACGCCACAAACCAGGACTGCAAAGCTCTACAGAGAGTCGTGCGCCTGGCTGAGCGCATCTCAGGGTCTGCTCTCCCCTCTCTGCAGGTCATCTACCTCAAACGCTGCAAAAGCAGAGCTGCTAAAATAATCAAGGACTCAAACCACCCCGGCAACCATCTTTTCTGTTTACTGCCATCTGGCAAGCGCTTCAGGAGCATGATTGCAAAAACTGAGTGACTGAGGAGGAGCTTCTTCCCTCAGGCCATCAGGCTCCTTAACACAAACAAGACTCATTTACATTTACCATCTTCTGTATTGCTGCTATGTGCACATACCTGGTACAACCCGTTTGCACATCCCTCTCATCCCTCTTGTTCATATTACTATTTATTAAGTCCCAATATACTGTTTTTGCACATCTTATTTGTTTTGCACTTTTTATTCCATTGCACATTTTTACTCTTATTTCTCCCTTTTACCTATATATATATATATGCTCTTGTGTTGGGTTACTTTTATTCAATTTTTATTATTTTGCACTGTCCACTGAGCGGACCTGATTTGATCTACATTTCACTTCTGATTATACCCTGTATAATTTATTATGTGACAAATAAAGAAACCTTGAACCTTGAACCTGACTAAATTGTACTCATGCTCGATTTAATTTTTATTGCATGTATGTGCAGTCCTATGTTTTGCAATCAGGATTCTGGCATTTTGGTAGATTAGCAGATCTCAGAGGGAAATGGCTGTTTGTGGAAAGCATCAGAGATGGAATATATTTCAGAATCCATTTATCCAGTGTAAAAATAGAGCCAGTCCAATGTCTTGTCTGAATGGTTATGTGATAGCATTGCCAATTGGGAAATAATTAATATGAAGGTTTATGTGGAAACTTGTCTCTGATACTTCCAAAATAACATTTTACATGGCTCACGGCCTTAAGGTTATTTCATAATAGCATTTTCATTCATGCTTCATTTGAAGAATTACAGGATTTCTATTTTTCTATTTATTTATTTTTTCTTTCTCTCAGTGTAATTGGATTATTTACTGAAATGTGGTCATGTCGACCTCCATGGAGGTAAATCAGCCCTCTTATCACAGCAGGACATTGATTATTTACAATCTGCATTTGACAGACTCTTGTATTAAAATGAATTATGGCACATCTTTTAGTTTCATATCTTGTTCTTCTGTCATAACTACTGATCAAATACCAAAATAATTAATCATAGACCGTTATGTCACCAGTGACAAACATAATGTTTAGAGGATCACTTTTTACACATACAGGAAGTGAACACCACGGTCCATCTAACCTCGCATCTATAAAAAACATGCACAGCAAGAGCACATATACAACGCAATTCATAATTAGACAGACAAATAGTTTCAGATGCCACCAAGTTTCCATTCTTTAAAATATCATGTCAAGACAGTTGACTGTCTGAAGCATTTTTGGGTATAATATGTCACAGTTCACTTTATTTTACTATATATGAACTATAATTTCCTGCACCCACAAGTAAAAAGAAAAATCTAAAATTATATATCTGGTGTCTAAATAATTTTTTGTTTGACTGTAGTTCTCAAATCTATAATGAAAATGCCAGATCCATAGTCATATTTAGATTAAATTTGTTACGTCCAGTATTATAAAAATGTCCAAAAGTCCTTATCAAGAACAGTATCAGTTCCAAACACTTGAGACGTTTCCTAAAGTTTGAGTTCCTGTCGAGACAAAAACTCTGTTGATTATGAATTGAACAGAATGACACAGGCCAAATCTCAGATGATGAAGAGAAAAAAGAGTTCCACCTGCCTGCCATAAACAAACTAAACCCTGCATCACTCACCATGCATATGTGGCTGCAGTGACAACCTCAAACTTCTTATGCTTAGTAGAAGTATTGCCTTATCAGTTTGTAGACATAAGGGCAAGCAAATAATGACAGAATTTTAATTTTTGGGTGAACTATTTCTTTAAAACACACATTTAAGAGCAATAGTGTTGATTCCCAACACCAAAGTGATATTATTTGAGTATCGACATTAGTTGTTTAAATATATATATAAATGTCCTAAGTCCTATATTCTAATTTCTAATTTTACTGAAATATCTGCTTTGGAAAAAAATATCTCTGAGTGGGTGCTGTGGTATAAATATATACTTTCAGAGGATGTTCCTTTTACTGAGAATGTTCCTCAGTTTAGCAAATGAGCCAAGCACATTATGTGAATCATAAGATACCGCGACCAATATAGATGCCTGACAGAGGAAGAATATAAATAGTCTGTAAGCATATTCACTCACTTCTGCAAGTGATACAATAGGTGCAGGTAGTACAGCAGTGCACCCGTTTTTCTTCCAGGCTTATTTATGATTTGTCGGAACACATCTGGAACACATCTGTTTCCTCAAACAGGAGGAAAGGTGTTTAAATGTGCCTTTCCAATGCATACTCCTGGGTACATGCTCTCTTTCCCCTGTACGGGAAGAGTCATAACTCTCACACATATGAATGACAGCATATTTCATCTTCAAAGTTCGCATTGCTCTGTCTGAACCCTTGAAAGCCCTCCATCTAGACACAAATGCTTGCAGAAATACGTTCAAAATAAAAACATATCTGGTGATTTAAGCCAGAAAAAGGAGTGAAAATGGCCCTGGTGGAATTGTGCTGAAAAGTAGCAACAAAGCAACATTTATGTAATGTTCGGTATTCTTAAAGTTACAGCCTCGCATTAAGTGAATGCAACCTGCAAGCAATTTGAGTATAATGGAAATGTCAGGACAGTTAGGTCATGCCACAGTTGAGATTAATTGGAAAACTATATGGAAGCACTATAGTAAATGTTTTACTGATTAGATAATAACTTTTACGGGCATCTATTATTCATCCTTTCATTTTAAAACATGTTTTTTTGCAATCTGTCACTTGCAGACATGAGACGTGACTTATCTGCTATGATACTTTTTAAATAGTGTTGCATGAGAGACATGTATTTGTGGTTTTTCAAATAAAAGGGTTTCAGAGCCAACACTTTATAGCTACTTGACCAAGACTGTAGTCTGAGTACGGCTCTCTCCATCTCATTTACAGTATCTATACATGACAAAAAAACGAAAGCTGTATATAAACTGGGCGACGCACAACATGTACATTACAACTGCAGCATTACGACTGCATGTAAATATAATTTCTAGTCTTCACACACCCATACGCTCAAGCTTTAAACAAACAGTTTGTCAAATCTTTGTTGTGACAACACATGGCCTGTTCGTTAAATCTCCTTGGCTAAGTTTTAAGATATTTTAACATGAAAATACACGGCTTCACGTGTAAAAGAGATCCTCCCATCATAAAAAGCATTTCCAAGCACCTTTAAAGGGGAATCGAGCCTGTTTAATTTTTCATAGTATGTCAGGGTCCATCCTAAGGTTTAGACAGCTGGACTGGAGGCTAAATAACATCAAACATATTATGTGCAATGACACAAAGTTCAACACTGGCTCTATTCTTATTCACAGTCAAAGGAAGAGCAGACGTGTGCATGTAACCGCCACATACTGCTTTTGGTGTTTTGCTTGATCCCGAGGCCTGTTAGATCATTACACAGATGTTAGAGATGTTACCACAGCAGAAAAGAAGAGGTCTTTATCTTCATCTACCACATCCATCCCATCTGAAGGAAACCTCCCTTTGGGGTCCTGTTATACCAACTGTTTAAGAACAAAGTCCAGAAGCAGCTCTACCAATCTTAAAACTACTACAATGATAATATCTAATGCTAGAGCAGCATTCGTTGTTGTTTCAGAAGGCTAACTGTGAGATAACATGCTTTTCTTTGGCTTGCTATATGGGAAATGTCTCAGACATGCATCCTTCTGGCCATGTGTTCACTGGCAATTATATGAGTATTGTGGTCTCAGATTTACCTTTGATCTGCATCTTTGATCTCCTCCCACCTTTGGCATGGTATGTTTAACACATGCTATATGCATTTTGACCTCTTTATATTGTCAGCCTATACAGATTTGTGGCAACAATTTTAGAAGATCAGTTGAGATCACTCACTGATAAATTGACAACAGTAAATTACTATGTCCATAAAAGCAGGAAAGGGACTATAATATATATAAGTTTTTTTTACATCAAACCAACCATGTGTGCACTACCAAATGTGTGCTCCATATGCTTTTATACAACCTATGTGTCACAAAACAAAGACGATGCTTACTCATACTTCAGCCAATCAAGTGCAATCTGATAAAACAGCGAGCACAAGGCTATTTTTAGCTGACCACGTGAGAGGTAGTTGTGATCTTTCCATAAAACAAGATCAGCTGTACAACACAAGTGTTGGCTTTTGTGTAGAAGGTTGAGTCTGCTTATTTTGTGGGAAAGTAAGCAAAACCACTTGTTTGTATACTGGACTTACCCAGATTCAGACGCATAAACATGCAAAATGCTCATTGAGATAATCATAATCTGTCAGTGTGAATCAAACCATCCTCTCTTTCGGTCAGCTGACTGAAACATGTGAATGCTGTGAACAAGCACATTATAATATGAACTCTTTTTTGTACACACTTCTAGAAGTTTGTTATTTACTAAAAAATATGAATCATTATTAATTATGTCTAATATAATGAAATTGCAGTACATCTGTTGAATTGTCTAAATTACAATAAAACATTCATATTTTGGATACATAATACAATTTTCTGAATTTGGGGAGAAATGTTCTTGATATTAAAACCATGTCACAGTTATTACAAAATCTGCCCCCTATATTTGCTTGATAAAAGTAATGTTAATGCGATTTTTGTGTGAACTAAAATGTCACAGCCATTGAGAAATGACTATTACATGCATTGCAACAATAAACAGCGCCATTAGATGATGAAAGGTTACTGTAATCATTAGTCTTTAATATAATGTCTTTGTTTCAGCTCTCTTTGCGGCCTGTTTGTGTTGCATGAGCTAAATGTTTGATAGGAATAAATGTCTATAATTAACACTCCATATGGTTCCCATTAAGATTTCACTGCTTAATGCACTGTATGAACACAACATAAGCCAAACAAAGCCATGATATTGAGAGCTTGTCTGTGTGGCTGTTTAGATACAGAGGCTCGATGTTCTGCACTGCAGTTCAGATGTAAAATATTAAAACAGCTACCATTTACAAAGGTTTTCATGTCCAGAAAAACAATAAACAAAACAGTACACTGCAAAAGGAAAGGTTAAAATATAAGAGAAAACCTCTCATCTCTCATTCCTTTAATTAAACATGCCACCTTCTAGTTTAAAGAAAGAAAACGGTGGCTCTTTGATAAAGACATATGTACATTAAATTATAAGTGCTTACGAATTTACGAGGAAAATACGAGGAAAAAAGTCAGAATTGTGAGATGTTAATTCAAAATTGCAAGAAAAAAACACAGATTTGTGAGATAAAAATGAGCAATTACTATTTTCATTTTTATTCCATGGCACAAACAACAACAAATAGGAGTATGAGATGTTAACTCAGAATTCAGAGAAAAAAGGTCAGAATTGTGAAATGTAAACGTAGAATTGTGAGATATAAACTCAGAAGTGGCAGTAACGGCTTCCATAGAAAAGTGACCTGGACATGTATGTGAAAGATTCGCTTAACCCAGTGCAAAAATATTACACTCATAGCAATGTGTTGGTTAAAATTAAAATATTAAAAGTCTATGCTCATGAGCTAATAGTCCTCGTCTTCATTTATATTACTGTGGTCAGGCATCACGTAGACAGACTTGCTCTTCTTCTTTCGGCCTTTGGCGTTCCCTAGCTCAGGGACTGATGTTAAAGACAGATAGGCGGCTATGCTGCTCCTCACACCGTAGCTCATCATGTTATCTTTGTTGTCTGCATTATCCAGCTCGCTGGGGCTCAGCAGCTGTGACCTATTCATGCGGAGACATACCAGTCATTCTATACAAGCTCAGCAAATGGAGTAAATGCATAGTAGGAACTAAAAAGACAGGAGACGTACTTATTCACTTTCTTCCAATCCAAGCTACGACGCATTACCACAGGAGGCGCTTCCTGGGTTGTGCTCGGGGCAGGGTTGGACAGAGCCAGACACGGAGCGCTGAGAACACAACATATACCATCCGATGAGTCTGAGGAAAACCCACAACACATTAGCATTAATGTATCACATACTCATTTCACATTACAAGCAGAACATGAGAGTTTTGTCTTTAGCTCTCACCAGAGTAGTGATTGACCATGTCCTCCAGACACTGAAAGGTAAGCCGTGGGGAGATGTAGTACCAGCTATTAGTCAGACGGAATATTTTATAGTGCTTTATGGTCCTGTGTCTCACAGAGAGAGAATATACACCTGCAGGGGACAGCAGTTATGATTGCAGTGTATTTTTCACTTGCACTGACACGTATTGCTGTAATGTGTGTGAATGTAAAATCTTCTGTGGTTAGTATGCAACAGAAGAAGACACTTCCAGGTACTCACCTCTTTCTCTCGGACTTTCTCTAATAAGGAATGATCCAACACTGTTACCAGGCAATGACAAAAGCTCTTCTGCCTTCTGTCTGCTTATCCCCTCAAACAGCCATCTTTAGAAACATAACACAGTGAAGAGGAAATGATGTTAACAACTGAAAACAAGGACCTCACAATTCAGGCCAAATAACAATGTTCTCAATTAATAAATGTTTACTGTTTTTCACTTGATATGGTTTATAAACTGTATGCAATAAAACCAAAAGATGTTCACTATTATTCAAAGGTTTTGGGTCAGTAATTATTATTATTTTTTAACTTTCTATCAATCAAAGAATCCTGAAAAAATGTGTTGTTTTTGACAAAAGCGGCACAACTGTATTCAACAACGGTAGTAATAAAAAATATTTCTTCAGCAGCAATCATTATATTAGAATGATTTCTGAAGGATCATGTGACAACGAGGATTAATTTAATTAACATAGAAAATTATTTTAAATTGCAATAATATTTCACAACATTAGAGTTTTACTGTATTTTGATCAAATAAATGCAGCCTTGCTGTGCATAAGAGATTTCATTTGGAGTAAAAAAAACGTTCTGACCCCAAACTTTTGAATGGTACTGTAAATAAGAAAGGCTTTATAATATTCTGAAAGAGATTAAAGGAAATTGTCTATAGCGTTATTTTATCATTCAGTACTTATTGTTTTCTGTCCAGATGTTATTTTGAATTTGGGAATGTATTTCATCATGAAACATACATCAATAAGGATAATTAGTCTAAAATTACCTATGATAAACCTTTGCCACATAATTACTTGGAATGTAATTCTCAGTTCCTGTTTGAAGAAAACGGACTTTCCACCAGCAGCCATCTCTGTAAAGCATTGACGAGTAAATAAAAAGGCACATTATAGGTTGCATGCGTATACATATACAGTATGTGTATATTAATATTAATTAAAATAATAATGAAATAGGCATTTCACAAACTGCTGATGCTTCATATATTAGCAGGCATTTATTGTTATATAGCATCAAACACATTATATTTCACTCAAAGAACACTTACTCTGAGAGACCTTTGAGTTTGTCCCCTATCCTAAAGATCGGTTCACTAATGTCTCGACATGGGTAATCAGTGAGCACCACAAGACTGTCACAGTCTGTAAATGTAGATTAGCAAAGAGTATAAATAATGTCAAAGACCCACATTAATACATATTTAAGCAACAGACTTCCCATACACCAGGTGACAAACCATAGCTTACCTTGAAACATGGTGTCAAAGTTGTTAGGCTCTGGGTTTGTCTTTTCCTGCTTCATCGCATTGCCCATGATGGCCGTAGCTCTACAGATGCTGGAATGTTAAATGTGCATTTCAGTATGAGTTTTGCATCTGATTGTCCAACAGCTAATGCAACAGCTGTTTTAATTTTGTAACTTCCTCTCTGCCAATGTGTTATCTCAACCAAAAAAATAGAACAGGGAAGCTGAATGGAGAGCACAAGTCTAACACTATTTTCCACTAAACGTCTTCCTGACAATGTCAGTATTTAACTTTCATTTCTACAGTACAACTAAAAGTTGAGTATATGCACCATTGAACTGTTTTATTTTTCCGGATCTTTTTATGGTTATTTATGTATACCTTTTTAAAACATTTGTTAGATGTTTAATACACATGGAAAATGTAATCATAGCCATAAATTGCCTTGTTTGTTTGGGTCTCATCCTTTAACCAACCTCAACATGACATCAAATTTTGACATAAATGGTGGAATGTGCACATTTTTTATTTCTCATAAATACTTTGTCAAATACTTAATGTAATATTTAGTAAACATGACAAATCAAACCACGGATAGAGGGAGATTACTGGAAGTAACTAAATGGATAAGACTCAAACAGCATCCTTACACTTGACACTCTTTTTCCCTGCAGCAAAACACCGTATAAATGTCAAAACTCATTTTATTTCCCACTCCACACAAACAGAAATATCTTAGGGACATAAATTAGTTTTCTTACCTCTCACTTGAAGCAGTTAAATATCCATGTTTCCTCCAGAGGGAAAATCTTAAAGTTCTGGCTGGCTGCTCCCAATAAAGTTGAAGCAGGTGGTTCACGGTAAAGAAATACTGCCCTGGTCTCAGACCGAAGGCCAGCAGTAAGAGCAGTTGTGTTGTGAGTGGCCTGCACTACTCTGCAGGCTTATCTGAACTGAGTGCTGGTCTACTGAAAACAGCACACAGCCACATACTTCCTCTGGTAAAACGAGGAAGAGATCCCAAACCTTGCCTTCCTTCATCCCCTCAATGTGCGCCAACAGAAATGATTACACATTCTTAATGCAAATAAACATACAGTACAGCAAAACAGTTTTTACTGCCAGTTAGCACAATTTGCAATGTTTGCGTTGAGGTTTACGATTTGAATGCGTGATTTTGGTGCTCTCAGTATCATAGAGTACTCAAATGGGTGTTGTGCAACTTCCTGTGTATGGCATTAGTGGGTGAATGTCTGGGTGTGAGTGCGTCTATATGTGAGTTTCTGTCTCCGAAGCATAACGCACATAGCTGCATATTAAAATGGCTTTAATGATACAAAATGTAGTGATAAACATTAGCCTTTTAGCGTTAGCCTTAGGGTTTTTATTAGCTTTATTTAAGTTTCATATGACCCTGCAGACCCACCTATATGATTGTCACTATATAGTGGTTACACAACTGAGAAGTTAGAATTTGTTCTCCAAACGAGAGGCCATTTTTGTACATTTTTAGACATCAGCTGGACGAAAAGGAAGTGTGTCTGTTCAAGCATGAGTGTTTATGCAACTAATTCATGTGAAAAAATTAACACTATACAACCAGTCCAATGCGTTAGTGGGGACCAAACCTTACGGCTCTGGAGACCTGCAATATACAATAAACTCCATTTATAGTTAAGTTTTACAGCTGATGATGCAAACTGCAAAATGCTTAAAGGTGTCCATTTAGTTTACTACATTGAAATCACCACCATATCAACCAGTTGTATACTTTGGACTGCAAAACGAAAAGATACGTAACAGATGACTCGAGAGTATTTCTGCTTTCTAAATGTCCCTTATTGTGCAGTGCTATGAATATTCAACTAGCTGCTGACTCTTTCCAAGTACCTCATTTTCTCTGGTTCAGAGACTTGAACTTCTCTTGATTTCATAGTTTCATAACTGTTATTTGCAGAAACACATGAAATTAAGTAAATAGTGTTAAATACGTTAATAATTTTTACCGGTTTAAACACACTTTTAAACAGTTCTTGAAGGAGTGGATACCTAATGATGCAACATTTTCATTTGTTGTCAGCCTGGCTGCCGTGACCTTTCAGTTACATTGTTTCCTGTGCATTTTCACACTTTTAGACAGGTCCCATGATTCAATACCGCTGATGCAGTCATCAGAGTTTTAAATAGAATAAATAAAAGGAGAACTGTCCAATTTGTATACACACTGGTGTATACATATAAGCTCAGAACTGTTAAAGCCTAAAAAGATGTGTTCAACAAATACAATTTGTGATGTGATACATTAAGTATCTTGAGTATGCTTGACTGATATCGTTCAGACTCATATTTGTTTACAACCGGAATGCACCAGCAAAAGTATGGTTAAAGTGTCAAAGCCACAGTATCTGGCCAAAAACATATTTCAGTGATTGTAAAAGTATTCACATTTAATTGTGCAATTATTGTTATAAGTATAATAATTGTTAATTATTATAAGTATAACATAATATTAACATACACTGCCAAAATAATACTTTTAGTAGTGAAATAGAGTGGCGTAGCAAGTCAGCCCTGGGCCTATATACAAAATATTAACTGAACTTGTTGATTTTTATGACGTAAATACTGTTACGTGACTATTCACAAGCTGTTTTAATTAAGGTATAAATACTTGGAAATTATATTTAACGTTTTCAAGTCCATTCATTGCACGCAAGCCACCCAATAATCGCAATAAGCTTTGTGTTTTTTTATTATAACACAAAGTCTCATCTTTCTGTAAATTTTGAGATGAAACACAAACTATAAATGTGTTTTGCGCTCTTTTATTTGTAGTGAGGTAACTACATTCGCCTCAGTTCAAGCTGCATTGGAATCAATTATATTTTCCTCTTTAATATTTGCATCATGAAATAAACGTGAATAATTATTTAGAACTATTATTTTAAAAATCTGAACAATTTATACAAAAGAATGTCTCATGAAATCAATCAATTAGAGTGTCAAAAATATCTATACGCCAACGTGTTATTGCTGATTTTCATGTTAAGTAAAACAGGTTGGATGCCACAGACATTTGTTTTGTTTTTTGTTTTTTCAAAATGTGATTTTCACATTAATTTCACGCAATATAATATGATTTTATTATCGTAATTTTGACTTTATTAAATTAGTATGATGTTAATCTTATTTAGTAATTTTTCAGCGTGACACTAAAATGCCGCTGTAGGGTATTTGTACTACATGCAAACACTATCTTGGCACAGCGGCCCAAAAAAACAAACAAAACAAAATAAAAATAAATAAAATAGTATTACGTTTGACGATTCTGACTCCCCATATCTCCTTATTGGACACGCCTTTAGGGAGAAATTCATCTTTATGGATTACATAGTGTGACGAGTGGGGCGGGGCCGAGAGCCGTGGGAACGGAGCGAGGCCGGTGGAGTGATTGCTAATGAATGACACCTGCGCCACTCACCGGTCTCGAATCCCACGGAGGAGCTATGGAAGGATAAAAGGAGGAGTGACGACAGTGGAAGGAGAGAGAGGACCAGGCCTGGATTTTTAGTTTATGTTTTGTGTGCGGCAGTCGTCCGTGAGGGGCTGCCGCTTTTCTGTTGTTTGTTTATTTTATTATTAAATTCTTGTTGAATGTTCGCCGGTTCCCGCCTCCTTCCTTCCCCATATACCTACATCGCTACACTGGTGCCGAAGCCCGGGAGGAAGGAGGGACACGCTGTCAAAGAGCCCTCGCTGCTGAGGGGAATCGCGGTGCTGAGGAGTTCGGGCAGCAGGAAGAAGCGGAGACCGCCAGTGGCTGCCCGAGGCGGTGGTGCTGGAGCGGAAGAAGAACAGGTGGGACGGAAGACTCGCTGCCGTGCTCCTGGGTCGAGGAGGGGTGGCTGCCGTCGGAGAGGGAGCGGAGGAGTCGCCCCGTTCGCCTGGAGGCCGAAGCCTGCTGCCATCCGCCATGCTTGGGAGGAGCAGGGAACGGGGGGCTCGCTGCCAGCTGCCCTCGACCGGAGGAGCCACCGCCGTCCGCCAGGAGGCGGATGAGCATCGGGCCGTCCACCAAAGAGGTCCAGTACCATCGCATGGCACCGCGAGTGAGCCGCTCAGCGGAGTGAGGACCGAGCGGCAGTGTGTCCGGGAACCGGACCGAGATGTTTTTTTTTTTTTCTCTCTCCCTCTCTCTTCTCTGTCACTCCTCATCCTTCCGTCTCCTTTTCTCTCGCCTCGTCTGTCCGTACCCAGATTGCCGCGGCCGCCCTGACGGGCTCCCCCGGGAGAGGGGGGAGGGGGGAGTAGAGCGCAGTCTCGTGGGTACCCCCCGGCCTGCGAGGGGCGATGGGGGTATGTGACGAGTGGGGCGGGGCCGAGAGCCGTGGGAACGGAGCGAGGCCGGTGGAGTGATTGCTAATGAATGACACCTGCGCCACTCACCGGTCTCGAATCCCACGGAGGAGCTACGGAAGGATAAAAGGAGGAGTGACGACAGTGGAAGGAGAGAGAGGACCAGGCCTGGATTTTAGTTTATGTTTTGTGTGCGGCAGTCGTCCGTGAGGGGCTGCCGCTTTTCTGTTGTTTGTTTATTTTATTATTAAATTCTTGTTGAATGTTCGCCGGTTCCCGCCTCCTTCCTTCCCCATATACCTACATCGCTACACATAGGCTAATGAAAGAATTTTAAATTTTTGATTTGAATTATTTCGTTGTAAAGTATAGTATTGTATAGCATTAGAATATCATGTCAGTGAGGCAAGTACTTGCTGAGTTTCGGTTCAGTTTTTGTGAAGTGTTCCTGCTCAAGATCAAGACCACCCTGTTTCTTTTCTTTATTTTAAAAATCAAAACATTTTGTTGATATTGTGAGTGCACACAAATAAAACTATTTGCAGCTCCGAATGATGTACACTCTTACCTTTATGAGGAATTTTAATTTTCCACTCTTATTAAGAAAAAAAATGCAAGTGATCTCGCTAGCACCTCCGCTTCAGCTTCCACTTTTAGCACAAAAGATTGTATATTTATCACACATTTATCTTAATTTTTGTATTTATATTGTGAACTGCATGAAGTTTTTTATGTCTCAAATCGTGTTTATTTGAGATGGCTATATATATACTCAACTCATTGTCTGGTGCTGGCTGCTTGGTATTTAAAAAGAAAATACAACTTGAATTTAACAAACATAAAGTGTTCTGATCATGTTTCTAAATTAACTTAATAAAGAAACAAAACGAAACTCAACGAAATGTAACCACTTTGCCATTAAGAACCAAAACTGATTTTTTTTAATGGCTGCAACAGCATCTGTGTAATGGGAAGAGAGAAAGAGAGAAAAAAGACACGGGCTCGGGTCGAACTCCGGCGGAGAATTCTGATAAGCTGTCAGACAAGGGCAGGGCCCGTGCAAAGCTCTATATTTGAGCCTTTGTTTCAATTAAAAGTTCCCCCTTTTGCTCGGTGGGCCCCCAATCTGCCAAGATCCATATGCAACTGAATACCCTGCATACCCAGACGTTACGCCCCTGCTGAAATAAAACATTTTGCCCTCCATTCCTGCTGATTATTTAATGCGAAAAACTGATTTTATGTTCTTGTAGTTTTGAACAGATTAAACTGCAGTTGTGTCTCTTTTCTAATGCTTTCCTAAAGCATCATAATTGGAAGAGCAGAAACAGAGGAGGATTACAAAGTTCAGCTCTATCATCACGTGGCGACAACACTTAATCTCGTCATTAATTCACACTATTTACTTCCTTATTTTTCTGTATGCTCAACATGACAATTAGCCTAAACCCTAAAAACGATCATGCTGTAGAAAATGCATTTCCAAAAGTTAGTTGTGGCTTAAAGTTGAATGTCGTTTTCCATTGAAAAATATGTGCACTTTTTACTTTTTGACAGGGAATTGGAATCCAAAATGTTCTGAGTGATCTCAGTCTGGGAAAGCCACGCTGTTCTACTGATCAACTGCATATTATCCACTCACTTCTCACCCATCTAAACTTGATTTATTGCCAAAAGCTACAAACCAGCTGATGCCAATACCACAAATATGACTCTCTAATTACGTGATACATTTTGTGAGATCACAATCGTTTTCATTAACTCAACAAAAAGTCTACTGACTTAGCCTACTTCTCATTATTAAGCACTATAGGACATGGATTAATTTTTTTTTTATTAATTAATTAACTATTTTGATGCACCTATTCGAGTATTAGTGAGGTATTAGTAGACTGGTAAGGTTAGGGTTAGATTAAGCTGACATTTACCTGAAAAGTTATCTCTCTGTTGGGAGACAATCTCAATAAAGAGTTAGCAGATATTAAGCAGACAGTCTACTAAAGCCAAAGTCCCTTTAAGACTATAGTCTTTGCTAATAGGCTACTCTAATAAGAGTTAGTTGACATATAGGTGCAAAGTTACTTATTGTCAACAGAATGTTCCAAAGGGACCAGATCGGTTTGTCTCTCTCACATAAGTAAAGTCTGATTCATTTTAGTGAATTTGTTCATCCTAAATGGTCATCTCTCTTTCACAGTTATTTTCAAGATTCAAGATTCAAGATTTGTATTTGTCACATACATAATTATAAGGAATATAACCAGCAGTGAAATGTAAGTCAGGTCCGCTCCATGGACTGAGCAATTATATGTAACACAAACACAAGATAATATACATAAGTATTGGTATGGAAAAAAATACAAAAAAAAAATGAAATAAAAAATTAAAATACAAGTAAAAAAAAATATATATATAAGATAAAATGTGCAATAAAATAGGATGTTCAGGAAAATATACTGTAGACTTAATAAATAATCATATAAGCAGGAGTCTGCAAGAAGAATGTGCAAACAGGTTGTACAGGGTATAAACATAGAAGCAATATGGATGATGGAGAATAATGAATATCTTTCTGATTATTAGATGGAGTCATGTTGATGTTATGAGACTGAGTTTGAGTTTGAGTTTAGGAGCCGAATGGCCTGGAGGAAGAAGCTCTTCCCAAGTCTTTCAGTTTTTGCCATCAAGTACTTGCCAGATGGCAGTAAAATGAAGAGACGGTTAACCAGGGTAATTTGAGTCCTTGATGATTTTAGCAGCTCTGCTTTTGTAGCATTTGAGGTAGATGTCCTGCAGAGAGGGGAGAGCAGACTCTGAGATGCGCTCAGCTAAGTGCACGACTCTCTGCAGAGCTTTGCAGTCCTGATTGGAGACGTTTCCATACCACACTGAGATGCACTGAGTCAGTACACTTTCTATGGCCCCTGAATAGAAAGTTTTCAGGATTGCTGGTGAGACCCTGAATTTCCTCAGCTGTCGCAGATGGTACAGTCTTTGCCTGGCTTTCTTAACCTGAGTCTGAATGTGTGTAGTCCATGTCAGGTCCTCAGAGATGTTTACATCGAGGTACTTGAAGCTGCTCACCCTCTCCACAGGGGTCCCACTGATCATGAGAGGAGTGTAGGGCCGCTGCTGTCTCTTCCTGAAGTCTTCAATCAGCTGTTTAGTTTTGCTCACATTCAGAGAGAGACAGTTGTCCTGGCACCATGATGTAAGTCTCTCTACCTCATCCAAGTATGCGGTCTCATCATTGCTGGAAATGAGGCCCAGAACCACAGTATCATCAGCAAATTTGACAATAGAAGTGGAGCTGTGAGAGGACACACAGTCGTGTGTGTAGAGAGAGTAGAGCAGCTATTTGTAGCATTAAACAGTCCTACATTTTTCCTAAAAAATTAAAGGGTTAACTGTGACATCTCAATGTACCTACTGTTTTCAGCAAGACTATACACATTAGGATGTTTAAGCTGTATTTACTATAAATTAACATGTTCAACTTTGAACCCCTTATTTTGTATACCTATACCAGCTAAATGTCTCTGAGTAAAGTTATGTATATATAGCCTAATTAATATTGGATATTTTTTACTTATAAAACATATGTATTGCCCATTTACTTACATATGTTAGCCATTTGTAGTAAAGCTAACAATTTTTTTTATGATAGTTAGCTTTTAATAACATACATTAACTTTGCAAGCTACAGTTTTAAAGTAGTTTCCCAACAAGGCTTTAGTGTTAATCATATCTTTTTATCATATTCGGTGAGGCATAATAGAATTGTCTAATGGCTGCAAAACTAAGCTGACCACAGCAGATACGGGCCCCTCGTATAAACTGCATGCAGCCACAATGCATGTAGACTTGACTGGAAACTCTGACATAGAACAGGGTGATTAAGTCTCAGTTAAAATTAAGCATTGTGGGTATAACATCATGCTGCACACAGTTAGATGGAACTCAGCAAACACAGCAGTACTAAGAAACACGTGGCAGAGCTCTGTTAGCCAGGTCTAATGACTCCGAGCTGTCTCACAGTAATAGGCTGCCTAGAGCAAAAAACAAAACCACAGCCATCCTGTGGTGAATGAAGTCGTTTTCAAATAGATTCAAAGGACAAGGTATTCCAAAATGTTCATCTGCATTTAAGACTGCCCATTACAGTTATATACTTCTATACTGAATAAAAACCTACCTGGTCTCATGGCATTTATGTACCTGGGTGCACTTTTTAGTGAGACGTGAAATACGTACCAATAACTACATATTACTGCAGTTTCCAAAAGAAACAAACACTAGAGGCAGTAAAACTCTGACACCTTTTACTCCTTTTCACACACATTTACAGAGTTTTGATCAATAAAGCCTAATTTTTGAACAATTACTTGAAGAATATAGTGTTACGACTCCAAAACAATATTAAAAAGCTGGTAGATTTGAAACCTGATGCTTTTGAACGTTAGCATCGCACATATCCAGCCTCGTATTTATGGGTTTTCATAGATGTAAGTTTTTTCGGTAGCTCACGGAGTGCAGTGACGTACTTTGGAGACAAGGAGCTCTGCTTCGAATCCTGAGTAATCACGGTCCGACAAAGCAGTTCAAATATGCATATAAGTAAGTTGAAATTACATCAACAAATGTGTTTTTATATCAGTTTTGCATTTGTTAACACTGTCAGGTAGGTTTAGGGTTGGGTTTGGTGTAGGGCATTTTTCCAACACGATAGAACATTAACTTTTAGGAACAGACCCCGGATATTTTAATTCTGAACCAGCACAATATGTTTCTGTAGCAATGTAATAAAAACACAGCAATATGTACCTATATCTACGTAATAAAAACGTGCCAGGGTTCACGTATTGGACCTGTGTTTTAGCACCACTCAGTGGACATTTCTCTTTGAAACTGCGACGAAACGTTCAGTAAGGTACGTAAAACGGTGTCGCACAGAAAGTGCACAGAGGTACGTGTTTTTATGAGACCAGGTTGCGAAAAACATGCACATTTAAATAAAGGCCTACATAATTATTTGATTATGGGACTACAATTCCTTAAACTGCCTGTAGGTGGATCATTCCTGTTATGTATTAGCTTTTGAAGTCTGTTTCGAGCATTTCTGTGAATACCAGGCAGACTTTCATAAATATGCTCTTTGTAAACTCACATGCTTGAACTTTATTATTTATAGCTTGAGTATTCACATAGTGGAAAGGCAATATGAAGGAACTTAACAGGATGTAAATAATGAGCGAAGTCAATTATGCTGAGTCAGGGATTGGCATGGGGGTGTTAATTCAGATTTTTCCCTCATCTTTTAATATTTTAATCTAGCAGGACAGAATGTTTGAGATTAAAAAGCTGATACAAAATCCAAAATCAAATCCACTATGTTTCTGCTTTTGATTTTGCATAAAAGTTGAGGTCACTTACTGGAGGACAATGGCTTTGAGAAACAGGATGGTTGGATTTTGGGACAATACATGAATATTTCAAAAGACTCGGAGCCAGCCCAAAACAAGCTCATAATCAATGAAAGGGGGTGTATTGATGATATGAGGATACACCTTATTGAACTGCCAGCAGCATTTTGAAACATTAAGAAATTCTAAGAACGTCTTAAAGGCAGGGTATGTCATTTTTCAAAAACGTTGTAGAAAACTGAGTCGGGCCGAGTCCCAAAACAAGCTCATAACCAATCAGCAGTAAGGGGCGCTGCTGGCTCTGATGTCTATGTAGTGGTTAAACATAAGATATAATTTGTTTTGGGTAAATTTAACAGGTAACATTTGGTCTTTATTGTTCTATTAATATGTTAAAATGAAAATGAAAACAGACAATGTTTGATATAATATTTAGTTTAATTTTAATGTATGTACGTTCCCTGAACTACATTTCTGCGGCTATAAATATGTTTAAATGAAAACCAAAAGAGGCATTGGGTTTGATATATGTCGTCATTTTTCCAGGCAATTCCGTGGAAAAGTGGCTTATGTTTCACAGAACTAATCGTTGTCTGGGTTGCGTAGGCTACCTAGGCCTATATGAGGGACGGATCTATCGAAATAGGGGCGAGACCATTTTGTTTGTTTTGGTCATTTCAAATATCAACATTGGCTTCCAGAAATTGCTTACCCTGCCTTTAATAAATCTGCAGATTTGTATGTTAGAAGCACATTGTGACACAACAGAAATGGCAAAATCCACCCACACCAAAGTAGTGAACTTATTTTGAACTCATTCATTATTTTTCCTATCACGATCAAATAAAATTATGATTTTATCCAATATATTAAGGCATAATGAGGACATGACAAGAAAGACCTAAGCATCATTCTTTGAAAAGCAGGTAACAGAACACTGGTATTCATTTCTATTTTTGACCACTGACCATTTTTTGACTTCATCCATTAAATATAATAGAGGTATTTGGAACTGTGTAAATGAGAGATGTATTCCACCCAATGCAAATGTTGCCTAAACACATACTATTTTTGCAAGATCAATTATAGCTGAACAGGCCATGTGTGTGTCTGCCTCTCTTTAACCTGCAGTGTCAACAAGAATATTCCATCATAAGAGTTTACAATGAAGCCATTGATTTAGAGCAGCTACAAATGATACATTTTCAGTTTTGATCTACAATAGTTTATTATAGGTATTGATTAAATCAAAACCTGTCATATGTATAAATGATTTGTTTGTACATATTCCAGAATACTTCAGAGAGGCTGAGCCAGAGTCATTAGCCAGAGTCTCTATAGTGCTGTGATCCTGTATTTTAATGACACATAACAAGTGAGGATTATTATAATAACAGATACGTTAAGATAATACATGTGGCCTAATCCAGGACTTAGAGATGGTCTGTTTTACGTTAACTTGCATTTATTGAAAACACTGGCCCGGGTCTATTGACAGGATTGCAAAAGGACAATATATTTATGATTTTCACATGTCTCTGTGGAATACTTGATTCTGATTGGTGAGTCGTGCCATTCAGCAGTTTAATACATCCTAATATTCTCCATTGTCCATGGCAGCACTATAAATCGGATTTCTCATGAGGAGCTACTTTCATGCATCACACTGTGGGGTTAATTTCAACTTTCAACCTTATCACTATCACACAAAAAAACAAAACACCATTTGCTCATTATCCCGAACGCTGACATACACTCTGGATTCATTTTGTGCTAATGACTGACTGTGCATTATTATTCCTACATTAACGTCTGTGTATTTCTGTGTTGCCAGTATTCTTGCATTCTTCTCAATTATTTTGGGCTATGTGGAACTTTATCACTTAATCTCTGCGTTAACAGATGGGGATTTTTCTCAAAATGAAGAATTAAATAGTATTTAGGAGTTAAGTGCTGTCCTGTTTAGACTGTGGGAGCCAAAACCACTCACACTGTTACACAATCATGTCCTCTTGGAACTGGCTAAACATTTCACTCTGCATCTGGAGCTGGACAGAGGGAAAATCCAAACAGAAGCATTGCTTGGTTGCCAGGGCTATTAAAATCAGAAAGGCCATCTGTCAGATCAGATCTAAAATGAGGACCGAAACAAAGCAAGCTCTATCATTTGGCTGAAGTGCACGGTGTGAGCTAAAAAAGTGATATGTGGCTGAATTTGACCATACATGGATGGAAAGAGTGAATTCCTCGAATAGGGAAACACTGAGCAATGTGGTCAGTTGCCGCATTTTTGCATTCCTATACTTTTTTATTGGATTGCAACATGCAATATATTAAATAGCAGTTATATTTTAGTCAGTTCCACATATATTTACATTGTTATCTTACATTGCCATTTATAAGGTTTGTGGTTAAAAGTACTTTAAGATACTGTCAACAGTCATATTCAATTCAATTCAAAAGTTTACTGTATTTGTAAAGCGCTTTTCACGATGCAAATCGTTGCAAAGCAGCTTTGCAGAAAATAAAAGTTTCTACATTATATGTAATAATAGCTTATCAATTGATGTCCATATGGCAGAAATGTACGGTAAAATACCTCAAATGGGAATTTTGAAACTAAAGCTAACAAGGATTTAAAAAGCTGTCCAATTAATTATACAAATTTCTGGGAGTCATCTGACCAGGTTTGTTGTTTTCATCCCTCTCAACACTTTTAGTTATCTTTGAAGAATAATAGCCTATGTTACCAAAGTCTTGACTCCTAGAGATTTGCTTTTTAGAGATAGTTGACCACTATCCACAAAATACATTTAAAACTTAAATTCCAGCTGTTCCTCACATAAAGCTGCCGTATGGCTTCAGAACACACAAGTTGTGTATGAACTAACTTTGATGATTTATGAGCATGTTTTTTGTATCATGTCTAAAGTATGATTTTTTTTTTTTTATTGTAAATTAGGTATTCCTTTAACAGACAGTGTTTTGACTCATAATTTGGAAAACACTCTTTGTGAACCCCACAAAAAATATAGAAACTCTTATTTTAGGACTACATACTAAACATTGACTGTTTCAGTGTATTGTCTATGGTGTCTTTCTGAGTTTGTGGAGTGTAATGTACAAATAAATTAATACAAACATAAACTCTCAAAATCACCTCACTGATTGGAGTGTTTTTGAGGCTACTGCAAACGATCTGGACGAGCTCACAGAGACTGTAACAACATATATCAGTTTCTGTGAGGATATGTGCATTCCTACCAGGACTCATTTAACCTACAACAATGACAAACCGTGGTTCACTGCAAAACTCAGACAGCTCTGTCAGGCCAAAGAAGTTGCTTACAGAAAGGGAGGATAAAGTCTTGTATAAACAGGCCAAATACACACTGGAAAATGAGATCAGAGTGGCAAAGAGGAATTATTCTGGCAAGCTAAGGAACAAATTATCTTCCAGTGATTCTGCTTCAGTGTGGAAAGGTATGAAAGACATCACCAGTTACAAGACACCATTCCCCAGCACTGTTGAGAATCAACAACTGGCAGACGATCTAATTGAGTTCTATTGCAGGTTTGAAAAAACACCATTCACACCTCCTGCAACCCCCACCTCCCCCACACCTGCACTGCAGATAAGAGAAGATGACGTGTGCCAGGTCTTCAAAAAGAACAAGAGAAGGAAGGCACCAGGCCCAGACGGTGTGTCACCAGCCTGTCTGAAATCCTGCGCTGACCAGCTGCCCCCCCCATCTTCACACAGATCTTCAACAGATCACTGGAGCTGTGCGAAGTCCCCTCATGCTTCAAACGCTCCACCATCATCCCCGTCCCAAAGAAACCTAAAATTACTGGACTTAATGACTACAGACCTGTGGCTGTAACATCTGTGGCCATGAAATCATTTGAAAGACTGGTTGTGGCTTATTTGAAGGACACCACTGGACCCCCTGCAGTTTGCCTAAGAGCAAACACGTCTGTGGATGATGCAATCAACATGGGACTGCACTTCATCCTGCAGCATCTGGACAGACCAGGGACTTATGTGAGGATCCTGTTTGTAGACTTCAGCTCCGCTTTTAACACCATCATCCCAGACACCCTTCAGAATAAACTGACACAACTCTCTGTCCCCACCTCCGTCTGTCAGTGGATCACCAGTTTCCTGACAGACAGGCAGCAGCTAGTGAGGCTGGGAAAATTCTCATCCAGCACCCGTACGAAGAGCACTGGAGCTCCTCAGGGCTGTGATCTCTCCCCCCTGCACTTCTCCCAGTACACCAACGACTGCACATCCAAAGACCCCTCTGTCAAGCTCCTGAAGTCTGCAGACGACACCACACTGATCGGCCTCATTCAGGACGGTGACGAGTCTGCTTACAGACAGGAGGTTAAGGAGCTGGCTGTCTGGTGCAGTCTTAACAACCTGGAGCTCAACACGCTCAAAACTGTGGAGATGATCGTGGACTTTAGGAGAAACCCCCCTGCACTCCGCCCACTCACCATCATGAACAGCACTGTGACTGCAGTGGAGTCAGTCAGATTCCTGGGCACTACAATTTCTCAGGACCTGAAGTGGGACAATCACATTGAGTCCATGGTGAAAAAGGCCCAGCAAAGGCTGTACTTCCTTTGCCAGCTGAGGAAGTTCAACCTGCCACAGGAGCTGCTGAAACAGTTCTACTCTGCCATCCTTGAATCCATCCTCTGCACTTCAATAACTGTCTGGTTCAGCTCAGCTACCAAATTTGACCTCAGAAGACTACGGAGGGTAGTCCTGGACTGCTGAGCGAATCATTTATACAACCGTCCCCACTCTCCAAGAACTGTACTCATCCAAAATTAGCAAAAGGGCTGGTAAAATCACTCTGGACCCCTCACATCCAGCACACTCCCTCTTTGAACTGTTACCGTCTGGTCGACGCTACAGAGCTCTGAGCACCAGAACGACCAGACACAGAAACACTTTCTTTCCCCAAGCAATAAATCTCATGAACACACGTTCCACGTTTTTACATTAAACGTGGAACACACAACACTATTATACAATACTTATTCATCACACATACTTATTTTTCATTTCAAATTTGCACATATCAGACCTGTACACACATAATTGTCTATATGATATATTGTGTTTTTGCTATTTTGTACATTGCCTATTTATATATTTGTATAGTATATTATTATTTTATTATCTGTGTCCTGTCATGTTGCTGTCATTCTGTTGTACTGTGGAGCTTAACCACAGAGCAGATTAAAAGGGTGGAATGAGCGGTAAAAATCTGATGACAGAGACAAAAGCAGTAAAAAAAGACTCAACATTATGAAGGGTCTCATTATGTGATAGACTGACAGGTTAACCCACTGTTCTCCACTGGTTTTGCTTTAGGGCCTAGATTTTATATCCTCACCCTCAGGTCCATCAGTTAACATTTTGAGAAGAGAAAAGCTGTATGTTTGTAACAAAAAAAAATCTTTTTTAAATTCAAACCATAATTTCCAGACAAGATGCAAGTCCATAATCCATAATAACGTTTCCTCCAGTGAAAAAGTCCATCCCGTGTTTCCTCTCATATCAAAATCCACCCACATATTTGTTTAGAACTGACTCTTTCTGCTCGTAAATGGTGCTTGATCTGTACATAATGCCCTCCTCATTCAGACGAGACAATTGGAAAATGCAATATTATGTATAGAGCACTCGTATTTTAGCCTGAAACAGCAGTTTGAAGTTTGAATGTCTTGATGGATTTGTTTCTAACAAACAAGCATCTTTTCACTTCGCAAGACGTTAATTGATGGACTGGAATCATGTGGATTATTGTGACGTTTTTATCTGTTGTTTGGACGGACTCTCATTCTGACGGCACCCATTCAGAGGAGCAAATGATGTAATGCTAAATTTCTCTAAACCTTTTCTGACGAGGAAACAAACACATCTACATCTTTGATAGCCTGAGGATGAGGAAGTTTTTCTTTAATATAACCTTGAGCTACATAGGCCCATTGGAACTGATTAATGTTATATGCCAAAAGAACAAAATGTAATTTCCTCTTTTAGCGTTTAACATGTTAATCAATTGGAACAAACACTGGGCCAAATATTAAGTATAAGGCATGTTTTGAAAAATAAAGAGACTGTACCATTCATTTTTGGGTCATTTTTTTCTCCTTTCTTTTTAGAGTCTAATAGTAGCCTAGCTTTAAATTCTGTTGAGAATCTAATATGTCAGGACAAAAAGTACAGTGTTTTACTGTTTAACTCTCTTTTGGGTGCAGGGGTTATGCCATCATGGCTTCAGTGCCAGTACTGGCTCTCTGTGGTGCAATGGACTGTGGCTTTTTCCCATGTTTTGTTGACTTTGGCATCCAGGCTAGATTCTCTGCCTCATCTAAACCTGGCAATCTGGTGCAAGCCAAAAAGGAAAGTACATATACTGTGCCCTTTGGCATTTTGGTATACAGTCTCACAGAAGTGAGTAAACCCCTCAGATTGTTGTAAATATTTTATTATAACTTTTCATGTGACAACACTGAAGAAATGACACTTTGCTACAATATAAAGTAGTGAGTGTACAGCTTGAATAACAGTGTACACTTGCTGTCCCCTCAAAATAACTCAACAAACAGCCATTAATGTCTAAACCGCTGGCCACAAAAGTGAGTACACCCCTAAGTGAAAATGTCCAAATTGGGCCCAATTAGCTATTTTCTCTCCCCGGTGTCATGTGACTGGTTAGTATTACAAGGTCTCAAGTGTGAATGGGAAGCAGGTGTGTTAAATTTGGTGTTATCGCTCTCACTCATACTGGTCACTGAAAGTTCAACATGACACCTCATGGCAAAGAACTCTGAGGATCTGAAAAAAAGAATTGTTGCTCTACATAAAGATGGCATAGGCTACAAGAAGATTGCCAAGACCGTGACACTGAGCTGCAGCACGGTGGCCAAGACCATACAGCGGTTTAACAGGACAGGTTCCACTCAGAACAGGCCTTGCCATGGTCCACCAAAGAAGTTGAGTGAATGTGCTCAGCATCATATCCAGAGGTTGTGTTTGGGAAATAGCAGTATGAGTGCTGCCAGCATTGCTGCAGAGGTTGAAGGGGTGGGGGGTCAGTCTGTCAGTGCTCAGACCATACGCCGCACACTGCATCAAATTAGTCAGCATGGCTATCGTCCCAGAAGGAGGCCTCTTCTAAAGATGATGAACAAGAAAGCCCGCAAACAGTTTGCTGAATACAAGCAGACTAAGGACATGGATTACTAGAACCATGTCCTGTATTCTGATGAGACCAAGATAAACTTATTTGGTTCAGATGGTGTCAAGCGTGTGTGGCGGCAACCAGGTGAGGAGTACAAAGACAAGTATGTCTTGCCTACAGTTAAGCATGGTGGTGGGAGTGTCATGGTCTGGGGCTGCATGAGTGCTGTCGGCTACAGCTACAGTTCATTGAGGGAACCATGAATGCCAACATGTTCTGTCTATGACATACTGAAGCAGAGCATGATCCCCTCCCTTCGGAGACTGGACCGCAGGGCAGTATTCCAACATGATAACGACCACTGCCTTGCTAAAGAAGCTGAGGGTAAAAGTGATGGACTGGCCAAGCATGTCTCCAGACCTAAACCCTATTGAGCATCTGTGGGGCATCCTCAAACAGAAGGTGGATGAGAGCAAAGTCTCTAACATCCACCAGCTTCGTAGTGTCATCATGGAGGAGTGGAAGAGGACTCCAGTGGAAACCTGTGAAGTTCTGGTGAACTCCTTGCCCAAGATTGTTCAGGCAGTGCTGAAAAATAAGGGTGGCCACACAAAATATTGACACTTTGGTCCCAATTTGGACATTTTCACTTAGGGGTTTACTCACTTTTGTGGCCAGTGGTTTAGACATTAATGGCTGTGTGTTGAGCTATTTTGAGGGGACAGCAAATTTACACTGTTATACAAGCTGTACACTCACTACTTTACATTGTAGCAAAGTGTAATTTCTTCAGTGTTGTCACATGAAAAGATATAATAAAATATTTACAAAAATGTGAGGGGTGTACTCACTTATGTGAGATGCTGTATGTATGTGTTTTATATTCACTTTTATCAGAATAAATAAAAATAGAATTGACTTTAATGGTTGCTGTTTGGAAATCTAAGGTGAATTAAACTGGTCCCCGTGCATCTATTTATCTATTATTGTTTGACGTGTATCTAAGCAAGGGGTGAAAGTATCAGGCATTGGGATTGTTAAAAGGTCTTTAATAGTAGAAAGGCTATTGATGCTTAATGATTCTGGTTCACAGTTTAAATTATTATTTTATTATTATAAATCAATATGTTACCTGAATAAAACTTAGAAAAGAAGAATGATCTGACACAAAATAAAGATAATTTTAATTATCTATGTTTATCTTTTCCTATTAATGCAAATCATTTGATTTAATTGAATCTGAGTTTTCAAATAGAATACACTGTTATTGTTCACATTACTCATGCTGGGATGACAAATGAAGTGTCACTGGAGTAAATGAGATATGACTGGACATGTAATCATAAGCAATCAGAGAAAAAGAATGCAGAGAATTTAAGTGACCTGTCTGTTTCCCTATTTGTTTTGTAAAGGTTTTCCCCGCATGTCTAGAAAGGGTTTCCCATTCTGATTGACTTCAAAGGCACAGGGAACTTCCTAAGAGGACTTGGACTTCTCAGAATGTTTTAATCATAATGAGGCAAAAGCTAAAGGCAGTCTTATGAGGGATTTGTGCTGTATTTCACTTAATACATAAGATTGGAAATGCTGATTTGATCTAGCTGATGTACATCACTATCTATTGTGTTCATGTATCTTTTTTTCTGTCTTTACTGTCTTTCTCACAAAGGCTGCTAAATCAGGTGTCACTTGAGAATGAGAGTTTATCATGTTTAACTTTACACCCATATATTACAATTCATACTCTTAAAGGGGTCAAATGAAATTTCCTTTTGTAGCAGAACTACAATTACTCTCAGATCTTTAAGTTGAGCATGTCCGCACCTGCCTATTCTTAAAAACTAACACACTTCACTGACTATGCCAGCAAGTTAGTGACCTTTGTGTAGCTCTGTGTTAGAAATAATAGCCTCTTTGTTCTCACATGTTCATTAGTCTTTCTGCCTGGTACAGTACTTCCAAAGAATAAAACATCACAAAGCAATTGACTTTTGGCTACGTGGACAATGTCAAAAATGCATTCAATTTAGTCAAATAAAGGCATTTATTGACAAGACACAATGATGTCATCAGTGTGGTTATGATTTCCACAACCCCATCAGGTGGCATGAAGTGCTATTTAAACTCAAGTCTACTTTAAAGAGACCATATTAAGTGGCCAGTTTCACACAGAAATACTTAAGGGCAATTTTTTCTAAAATAGCCTATTCCCCAGAGACATAAAATGCAGCACTCTTCAGGGAAAACTGACTGATATATGAACTTCAGAATGGCATTTGGTAGACTATGCCAAAGTGAAAACCATTAGGTATATCGGGGTTTGAAAAGAGCAAGGGAACATTGGGCTCTCTTTCTGTTTCAGTTTTACTGTTTTCTTTGAAAGGAAAGTTCTCATAGAAAAGGGCCAAATGTGCTTCCGTGCTTCAGGGTACGAATTGTGGAGCTAGTGTTTGAGGCATGTTTATATGACTCTTTGAATGTATACATTTAACCCCAACAATTACAAGTCAGAGTTGCAATATATTGACGCTTGCCAACAAAATTCACGTTTAGCCGATGGGGTAACCATAACAACATCTTCCTGCGCTTTATGGACAAAACTCAATATTTTTTACATTATTACACATTGCACATATGCTACAAAAACTGTCACAAAAAAAACGTTTTTTAAAGATGACAAAAGAACATTTGGACGCGACTGTACGCGCATCTAACCATACTGACTACTGACAGACTAATAAAGTCAAACCTCAAATTCTAGTTTGAAATCACGTGATCAATTCCTTGCCTGCGGTCGGTTTATCCTTGGCTCTGACGTCATTAAGGACCCTGAGTATGAAAACTTTACAGCAACAGTATCAAGGTTTGTGTGTGTGTGTGTGTGTGTGTGTGTGTGTGTGTGTGTGTGTGTGTGTGTGTGTGTGTGTGTGTGTGTGTGTGTGTGTGTGTGTGTGTGTGTGTGTGTGTGTGTGTGTGTGTGTGTGTGTGTGTGTGTGTGTGTGTGTGTGTGTGTGTGTGTGTGTGTGTGTGTGTGTGTGTGTGTGTGTGTGTGTGTGTGTGTGTGTGTGGTTCCCTCAGCTCACTAAATGAATGGATCCTTCTCGCGTGTGGGCGACTTTTCAAGAATCATCTAATTCTGGATTTAATGCATTTATCACTCGGGATCAGTGATGACTTGGCTTCTGGTGTTGGTTCTACTATTTGCTTGTGTACCACAGGTAACAAATACATTTGTTTATTTTTTTTATTTTTATAAAGTAGGCTATCTGAATTATTAAATGAAATAACGCATAAGCAAAACACCACACTTACAGTTTAATTTAAAACAGGGGACTGTTTTAACATGCGTTGGAAAACTGTATTATTGACCTGTATTAGGCTACGATTACTATACTTATATTTATAATAAATAATAGCCTCTTTTATTTTGTATCAACACTGTAAAAGTTGCATGGTGACCGCACATACAATTTTCAATTGAAATATTTAATGTGCTTTGCAAAATAAACATACCACATAAAGGAAGCATTTCCAAATCCCATTCTTTAAATACTAATGTCTACTTTTTAGTAAAGTGAAAATGAGACACCTTATCAGAGGTTTGTTACGTAACAGTATTTGCATCAGTAACTCTAACCCCCCTCTATTCCACATTAAATTCATACCATATCTTCAATAATTAAAATCTAAATGCGCTATAGATTATAATTTGCTTATATGTGACCAGCATTTGTAACAAATTACCTCACGTTTCACGCATTTGAGGAATGCAATTCCTTAACATCAAATGTAATGTGTGAGAGTATACTGCCGCCCTGTGGACAGAAATAAACATGTTTGTCAATATGCCTATATTTCGAGTGAAATCCTTTATTGGGTTGACTCATTTGAAACTCTTTAAAGCTGAGTTCACTCCATTATGTCTTTGAACATGACAGCCACCCTCTTTGATGCTTAGAACTGTCACCCAGAGGGCGTACTTATCCTGCTTTAAATTACGCAACTTTAACTGTCTCTTCCACCTTCCATGTCTGTATCTTACACAGGTTAAAAGAGGTCAAAGCTTATGATGCCCTACTATTTGTGTGGTGTGTTACTTAAGTCTATTGCCATGTCAATCAACCATCTTGTTAATCAAACCTGAGGGCCTGAAGCAGTCGACTTTATGTGCCTGCTAAAATCATTTATCAACATGATCTGTCAATCAAAAAACCCATTATTTACAACAGTTTAAACATTTAGATACCTAGCATGAAATAAAAAGTGACTAAGTTACAAATAAAGTGCACTGGAAACCTTAGAATTAATCATATTTAATCTACCCACCCATTAGCGGTGTTTGTTTCTTGACTTGATTATCTAGTACAAAATGAGATCCATGAGCTGACAGCAAGTCTATAGCTATTATAATTTGATGTATGCAGGAAAGTGTCGTTAGAACTGGTTCATTACTCTGAGATATAGTAGTATGTATGGATGATTAATTAAGCAACATTTATTCCAAATATAAATGGCATCATGAATTGCATTTAGAGGTTCAGTTGAAATGTGTTTACATAAAGAACAATAAATGAAGACATTTATCTATGAAAGCTTGTTTCCGCAGGGGATACAAAAATAAAAAGGTAATTGGGACCTTTTATCTTACAATTGTAACTTTTTTCTCACAATTTTGATATAGAGTTCTAGATATATTAAAAAACTGAATTGTTGCCTCAGAATTCAGAGAGATAAAGTCAAAACTGTAACATGTAAACTCAGAATTGCAATCTGCAATTATAAGATTTAACTTAAAATTGTGAGGAAAAAAAGTCAATTTTTGTTTTATTATTATTATTTATTATATCACAATGTCTGTAGCCAGGAGGAATCTTGGGGGGGGGGGACAAAAGCCTAAATGTGTCAGAAACAGGAATCTGTCAGGACTTGTATCTTACAGATTCACAGAGCGCTTGCCCAGGATTCCTCGAAGATGCTGTCCGTACCAGAGCCCGTCGCCCCGGAGCCCTATAATCGCACCCAGTACTGCCAATGGCCCTGCAAATGTCCTAAAACTCCCCCCACCTGTCCACCAGGTGTGAGCCTGGTCATGGACGGCTGCGACTGCTGCAGAGCATGTGCCAAACAGGTGGAGGAGGTTTGCAACGAGAAAGAAAACTGTGACCATCATCGTGGCCTTTACTGTGATTACAGCGCAGACAAGCCTAGGTACGAAAAAGGAGTATGTGCGTGTAAGTGTCCTTGTACTAACACAGCCTTCTTATTAACACTGTGTTCCGGTCTTAGATTAGATTACGATGAAGATTTAAAGGGTGGATTGAGGTGGCGGAACCCAGATAAACCAAGCCATGGGATGCTGAGCAGAATTATAAAGCATTCTGTTCACCTTTTAGTGATCTTTTAGCACAACACATCACTCACTTTTCTTGGTATTGTATCCAGTATGCATTTGATGAACTTGACTTCATTCGTTTTGCTCTTTGTTGCTATCTAGATCTGCCAGGCACTGGCTGTGAACACAATGGTGTGATCTATCGCAATGGCCAGAGCTTCCAGCCCAATTGCAAATACCAGTGTTTGTGTGTGAATGGGGCGATGGGATGTATCTCGCTGTGTAATGAGTCTCAGCCTCCCAGGGTTTGGTGCCAGAACCCACGGCGAGTTAAAATCCCCGGCCGCTGCTGTGAGCCGTGGATCTGTGATGAGTCCAGGAGGGGGCGCAAGACAGCACCAAGACACACAATGGCTGGTATGATCTCCAGTGTCTCACAAACTTCCTGCAATTGTCTGGAAACTCATTCTGGGCAGATAATTCGTTGATAGTGGTTGGAACATGTCCCTTTAAGTGAGACCATGTGCTTGAAAATAGAAATAAGTCTAAGCCATTTTAGACAGTACAGTTTATTACTTAATATATACAGATGTTACTTCACAACAGTGAACAAATCGAATTAAAAACAACAGGAAACATTCTTCTACTCAAAGATATAAAATTAACAAAAAATTATTGTTAGGTTTTCTAATGTCAAAATTTGTGAATTCCAGGCCTCCCCGACTCACGGAAATGTCTATAGTACATTAGCCTATATGATATAATCCAGGCGCTCCCGTTATAAGCTGCATCTCACTGGAAATATCACAAAGTGACTTGGCAATATACAGCTGTGTTCTGAGCAAAGATATACAGTGTTATATTGATATGCTAGTATATATGCTTTGTATAGAATGTATATGCTATTACAATACGGTGTGTGTGCATTTTACAGAAGTTTGGGTTTGGAAAGATTTTTTCATTGAAAGTGATCTAAACTGTGTGTGTGTGTGTGTGTGTGTGTGTGTGTGTGTGTGTGTGTGTGTGTGTGTGTGTGTGTGTGTGTGTGTGTGTGTGTGTGCGTGCGTGTGTGTGTGCGTGTGTGCGTGCGTGCGTGCGTGTGTGCGTGCGCTACATTGTTGGGACCAAATGCCCCACAAAGATAGTAAAACCTAAAATTTTTGACATTTGGCCTACGGTCAACTCAGTTTTTAGTTTCGAGCAAGAGACTTTACGACATTCACGTTAAATGAGTTGACTGATTTTTACGTAGAAAGGGCGAGAGCGCCACATTAAAATAAATTATCATTCATGTTTTTTATAGCCGCTGGCCAAATTCCAAAACGAAACTAGAATGAAATCATCTTTGAGAGCAAGGGGGCCCCCTGGTGTTTCGGGGGCCCTACACAGCTTACGTATTCTGCGTATAGGGAGGATCGGCTCTGGCCACAACTTCCTAATGCATCCTTGCTGAATACAATTATTAATTTCTTAAAAACCTTACTGACCCCAAGCTTTTGAATGGTAGTATATATATATAAACTCAGAAATGAGGAAAGCAATCGTTGTCTTTGCATTCTTACAGCCCTGTCTAGTGTAAAGGACACCTGGCACAAGAACTGTGTGACCCAGACAACCTCCTGGAGTCCCTGCTCAAAGACCTGCGGCCGTGGAGTGTCTTTACGCATTACTAACAACAACAAGCAGTGTCAGATGGTCAAAGCGAGCAGACTCTGCAACATCCGGCCTTGCAAAGTGGACATCACAAAGCACATCAAGGTTTCAGATTCAATATGAAATATCAAATTTACATTTGAGAGTGACATGAATGGCTATAGTGTATAAAAGGATGTGGGTAACACCTTACAATAAGGTGTCATTAGTTAACAGTTAACTAATATGAACAAACAATGAACAATACATTTACTACACTATTTATTAATCTTTATTAATATTAGTTAATACAAAATAGTTGTTCATTGTTTGTTCATGTTAGTTCACAGTGCATTAACTTATGTTAACAAGCACAACTCGTGATTTTAATAATGCATTAGTAAATGCTGAAATGAACATGAACTATGATTAATAAATGTTGTAGAAGTATTGTTCATTCTTAGTTAATGTTAACTAATGTAGTTAACTAATGTGAACTAATGAACCTTATTGTAAAGTGTTACCAGGATATGTTTTGACCCTGTGCTTTTTTGGCCCTTTTTTCATCTCTCCACAAGCCTGGAAAGAAGTGCTTGAACATGTACAGGGAAGGAAAGCCACACAACTTCACTATCTCAGGCTGCACCAGTACAAACACTTACTGGCCCAAGTACTGTGGAGTGTGTACAGATGAGCGCTGCTGCATCCCTTACAAATCTAAGACTGTTGAGGTCGACTTTCAGTGCCCGAACGGATCCGGCTTCACCTGGCAGATCATGTGGATTAATGCCTGCTTCTGCAACCTGAGCTGCAAAGACCCCAATGACATATTTACAGATCTAGAACTGTACCATGAGAGAGGTGAGGTTGGAAACTGAGTGCACGAGACCTTGCAGAAAAGTCAATAGAAAGATTTGGGTGAACACCTTTTTTTTTCTTGAGCAAGAGTTGAACATTTAATCGACCATCATCTTTGTTTTGTTTCGTTTTTTTTATTATACAAGACTTTTTTTCCTTTTGGAAAAACTGAAAAAAAAAATAACAATATATCCTAATATATTATATTGTAAGACTATGTGGTCTATTGCAACAAAACTGTTCATATATGTTGAGTTATTTCAACCAAGATTATCCAAGTTTTTGTCATATTGTGACAAATCCTTTTGTAAAAATGGTGTTAGTATAGTACAATATCACCTTGACATCTGTAGTTAAAATCTTTAATTTATACAAAACCTATGTAAAGAAATATATTGCTTTTATTTATTGATAATGTACATTTTTTGTAATTTCATTTCTACATGTATGCTCTTAAATGACGCTGTAGTCCTTGGAGCGAGTTTTGCCTTATAAAGTTTGGCTTGCCATGTACTATAACCTTTTGTATAGACAGCTCTCATTGAGAGACAAAAAACAGACAAAACAAGTTGAGTAACCAGCTTTTTATTTTCCTTTTTTAAATAAATACAAACTGTTATTCCATTAAAAATGCAGTGCATCAGATTGTTTTACATCTTTACAAAGCAGAGTGCCTTTCCAAGCTGCAAGCATTTGTTTTAGTGTGTGTAGAAGAGCAGGTGAGTTGCGTATGTTATCTCTTTCTGAGCAATCCTTCATTTTACTCTTTCAAAGCCTTGAGGGGGGGAAGCATCCAGTCCCAGTAGAGGATTCCATGGCACATTTTGTTCTGTTGTGCTTGATTGCATAGAAATCATCATCATCATTACAAACACAAAACACCAAAAACATCACTCATATACAGTCATTTTCCTGTATTCTTATATCTACCAATTGGTTTTGCTGAATTTAAACTAATTTTAAGATTCTTTAAAAACATTTGATCCCGTAAAAACCATTTAAAATCACTTTCAAGAGCATCGATCACTGAGTTACACATATAACCCAAAATAATATAAGATAGGTTAGCATCATGAAAAAATACCAACTTCTTTGTGGTCAACCAATCCCTTTTCCGTTCAGTGAGGTCCATTTCAACATACAGATTATACAAATTAATTATGCACTTAAACTAGCCTGTAAAAGTGGTATAATAACCTGACATAAGAAAATGAATCATAGACTAGAGATCAATATCAATGTGCCCTTCTCAGTCCCCAGCTTACTTGGATGATGACCGTCAAAATGTCTCTGTGCTGCATTGCCTCTAACAACAACAACAAGACGCAGGGTGCAAAAAAAGAAGAAATATCTCAATCATCCTGTCCTTCTTTCACTCTATCCACTCCTTCCTTAGATTTTCCCCAGGAACTATAGTCTTAAACACAAGACAACGTGGCATAAATGCTCTGACAAATAAAACAGTGCAAGACCCCTGAGAGAAACAGCGCAGCGGTGTGCGGAGGTCCTGTTGCGTGTGTAGTTAGTGGCAGCGCAGCACAGTCAGAACAGAGAGGTTAATGCATGTGTGAGAGGTCACCAGTCTAACAGGACACTTCGGTGGACTTGGCAGTCTGGTCCACAGAACTGTCCATGTTGTCAGTGTGCGAACGTGTGCGTTGGTTGTCGGAGGTGTGGGCTCGGGCACGACCCTCGTTGGTGTGAGAGCGACTGCGGTTGCCCTCGTTAGTGTGCGACCTGCTGCGGTTGCCGTCAAAGGAAGTCATGCTGGATCCGGATGCTGTGCGGGAACGGACCAGGCGGGTCATGCTGGCAGAGGGCACTAAGAGGCAGAGGGAGACAGATTAGGTAACATATTTTAAAGCTTTTTAATGTTTTTAAATGTAATTGTTTTTGTGTTAAAATACTTGATATAAGTATGTACACTAACATTTAAAAAAATTGGGGTTGGTAAGATTTTTTTATGTTTTAAAATAAGTCTTATGCTCACCAAGCCTGCATTTTTTCAATCCAAAATACAGTAAAAACAGTAAAACTGTGAAATATATTACAATATAAAAATCGTTTCTATTTGAAAATATTTAAAAATGTAATTTATTCCTGTGATGGAAGCTGCATTTTCCGCAGCCATTTCTTAAAGTTTTCAGTGTCACATGATCCCTCAGAAATCATTCTAATATGCCGATTTGGTGCTCAAGAAACATTCCTATTGTTATCAGTGTTGAAAACAGTTGTGCTGCTTAATATTTTTGTACACGTTTTTTACCTTCAGAACTAAACAGTAAGTTCCAAATAACAGTATTATATCAATTAAGTATTAAATCAGTATTATTACTGATTCTTATCAATTTAATGAGTCTGTGCTGAATAATGTTTACGGTTATTTTAACGGTAGTGCATATCAGAATCAGTTTTTGCAATTGTTTATAAGTGATACACTTCATTTTAGGAAAAAGGTGAAGTTGAAAATTATTTTACACCGCTAGAGGGCAGCACAGCCCAGACATACATATTGCTATTCACTAACGTTATATGTTAATTTTAGATGAACAAAGGAGTTCAGGCAATGTATCGTGGGCATTCCTTATAAAGCCAGAGCTGTATGGTCAAATAGAGAGTATACTGAACAAAAATACAATAGCAGTACTTACTGTAACCCATTCCTTGAATGAAGTACTTTAACGCCTCTGTTAGCTTCCCAGGCTAAGAGAACAATAGAAGCAGAAATCAGTTTATTTGACTACAAAACAGCTAATCAGGTCGAGGTGGAAAACAGATTTCCTTAAGTACATGTTGTGAAACCGGACAGATTCTAACAGCCGGTAGCAGCAGGTGGCGAGCAGAGTATTAGAATCCGTAATGAGATTATGGCGCGCTTCATCCCTAATAATCATCCTGTGCCTTGAGCAAACTTGTAAATGAATCTAAATGGCCACAAACGCTATGAATACACACCTGGTCGACCTGGGGCAAGCCTCCACAGTCAGCCATCTGACGAAAGAGAAGGGACATAAAATGTTACTTAACATGCGTTCTCGTTTCTGTTTTGGCCATTCACACAGGTGTCTAAAACACCTAGTGCTCCATTAACTCCACTAGTCTCAGCACTTATCGGCGATAAATAGGCCATTTCAGACGCCATAAACCTAATTCTTAGTCCACCTAAGGGCAGGCTGTGGAAAATTAGGTCAGCCCTGGAGCTGGCCAGTGTGGACCGCTTCTGCACAACCTGGGTAAATTAGTACCTAGATAATGCTGAGCTATTGGAATCTTATCAGAGCCTGAATTTTCCATGTGGCTATAAATACATGCCAGCTTGCAGTCCACTCACCTTAAGCAGTGTGGTTTTCGTCGGGTCCAGCTTTGTGTTGCACTCAACCTGTACAGAAAACAGACATGTTAAACCACTAAATACACATGCAGTGGATATAAAGGGTGGAGCAACAGTGTGCAGAATAACAAAAAGCATGGCAGTAATAATGAAGTGAAGAAAGTCCTAGATTATACTTAAACCTACCACTACATCCACTGCAGGGGAACTGTCTCCAACTACCAGGAGTGCAGGACACCTGAAAACAGAGCAACAAAGTCATTACTACAGGAAATAGATCCAGAATTGTTTAGAGGTTTTCCAAAGATTTTTTACTTACTGTAGAGATCTGACGCTGATGTGGCCACCAGGTACAGGCCTCTCAATTTCCAGGTCTCTTCGGCTGTGAAGTGGATTAAACATTGATTAAACATTATGTCAAATGCTAAATTAACTTTTTTTAGCAGGATGTTTAAGTAGCGGTGTTGTGTTTACCTGTTGTAGGACTTGACAAAGAGTTGCAGATTAAACTGGTTCATGTCATTTACAATGTGGTGACGGTATCTGCCAATGAGGTCATGGTTCTGCTGGATTTCCTCCTGGAGAAATAACAACATTAATGTTAATACAGATTCATCAATTCAAAAATTATCTAGATGGGTTCAAACATTGACTAACCTTTCCAAACAGGTGAGAGATGATCATGTCAGGCATGGCGTGGGTCCAACCAGAAAGCTGTAATTCGAGAAAAATGAGCAGCGTGAAGCTCTATATAACTTATGAATTTTATTTAAATTACAATAACAAAGTGGTTAGCACTCACTTTGTGTGCTGCCCAGTCCATCCACCCCTCAGCGCATGGGTTGATGTTTATTAGCATAAGGCCTTCCACCATAGTAGGGTTATCCAACTATAAAAGATGACAGTATTTGTAAACCACATCTAAACCCCAGTTTATTAAATAAACAACCCACAAGACAAGCAGATTTTTATTTATTTTTTCACACTGAACATTCTTCAGCAGCTAAACTAGCTAAATGAATGCCACAAAAATGAATGCCCCAAAAAAAACACTTTTAGCTCTTTATCCTAGTTTGATTAAAACTTTAAATCACTTAATAATAATTAAAAAGGAAGTCAAACTCACTGCAAACTTAGTAAGGATATAAGCACCCGCTCCATTAGCCATGCCGATCACACTCTTCAGCCTGTGGGGTTTAAGAAAACTAGTTAAAACAGAGAATAATCTAAAATCTACTTAAAACTTAAAGAATTAAACAATCAACTCACCCAAAATGTTTAAGGATCGATGGAAGTGTCTCAGACAGTTGGTCCATGGAAGGGTACTCATATCTATAAAAAAAATTACTCTTCTGCATTAATTTACAATATAGATTACCATTTATATGTCTATACATGATATAACGCACCCAGTGGAGAAGGTGGTTGCTCCCTCTTGCTGCCCTGGTGCATCTACATGACACACAGCAAAGTGCTGCATGATCTCTTGCATATCCTCATGGCTGAACAAAGTGTCAAAGCAGCTTTTGTCTATTGAAGAAGCACAATTTATGCATTAAAGCCTGTCTTCTTTAGAAGAACCTCTTTGATTAATGTGTTGCAAAGCAACACAAAGAGATTTAGGGGGCATTTTAAACTGATAAAATCTTACGGTTTAGTCCAATATCATGGTAGGTGAGGATGACGGGCCGGTCACCCTTAGGAACCCCTTTCATGGTACAGTGGACTCTGCCATATGGAGTCTCCACGTCATGTTCCTACATGCAACATGGTTAGAAAACGCTTATCAGCATCTGCTGAACCATCATAAGCAGCATTAATCTCATCTGCAGTACAACGTATTATAACAGCGCATATATCAATGACAATTTATGAAAATGTTTTCTCTGTGCATTTAACGCTTTTTGGTTTGAAGACCATTTTAACAAAGTAGCCTTGCAGTTTAATGTAACATTTAGGGCCAGGCACAATTTGGAACATTGGCAAATTAACCACAGACAAACTGCAAACATTTCAACACTCGATGCACTTTGGTTTTTATTCTGTAATCTGTAAAATCACAGTCCATGAAAACGGTCTGCTTGATTTCATAATGTTCAACTGCATCTACCAATTTCACAAAGCATCAAACCCCAATCAAGACCGACACAGCCAATATCAAATCTATTTATAAATGTGTGCTGTATGAGACAAAAAAGATAAAAGGAACAAAATGAAATAGTTCTACTACATGTCAACCATATTATCAAGCTCTAATCTATATTACCAAACTCTAATCTGCTAAATCTGCCTGTAAGTCATAAAGAAATTAAGATATACCATTTAAAACATTGTGCATAGTTAAAATCACTATACAAATAAATTTGACTTGAATTTGTCAAAATCTAAACTTTACTCTTTACTCACCACTAAGACAATTAAAACAGCCAAGGAAAACCTCAAAAAGAATCAAATGAATCAAAAGCAACATGAATATTTCTACTCACAGCGACTTCTATCTCGAAAACTAATTCCATTTCAGAGTCCTCCAGAACCATGGCTGCCGATAGTAATTAGTAGTAGTGATGAGAACGAGTCGGTGAGATCCGATTGAAAGGAAGCTCCCGTTCGCGCACTTTGCTAATATTCATCTGTGTACAGGGTTTTATACCCCTGTTGCCTTGCTCGACATAAGCCCCATGCTCCCAGCATGCTTTGCACTGAGATCAAAACAAGTTAATTCTAGTTAACGACATCCGTAAATTGGATCAGCCTGTGTCAGATGCTTGGAGTAGCCACCTCTAGGCCATCGGAAACTTAGGCAAGTGCAGCCAAACAAAAATTTGATGGAGGTGTGCATTGAATAACTGTTGTCTTTTCAGCAATAAAGATGAATAAAAATCAGCAATAAAGTGCAATTAAGCTAAATAGAATCTCACATGGTCAAGGCCAATATGTGATGCTACTTTTATTTTTTCCTTCATTTGTTTCAGTCTTAAAGAACCCAACTCATAAAACGTTTTACTTTGAAAAGAACACGTCTTGATGAAAATATCACTTCTAATCAGCATCTGTATTTCTATATTTTCCCCCATGTTTAAAAATGGAAGCTACATAGCCACTAAAACCAACAAATCATAAATCATTGTCAACAGATTGAACGGGATTGAACTTTCTTGAAGTTAATATAACACTAGTGGCAAACAATTACAAATAACCACCATGCACTTCAAAAGTTATTGAGAAAAGTCTTTCAGTATAAGCGACCGGTCAAAGATCAACGGGCTGATGCTACAGAAACTAGTTTTAGCTGCCTCAGGCTGCAGCACGCCACGAGCTGCTAATAAAGTCAAATAACATCTTTAACACTGAAAAGGACATAAACATATTGTGCTTGGCTTTGTACAGTGACTGAACACAAACATATGTTGTCTCCCTAATGGCACTAATCTCTTTAAACGGGACGAGCCCTACGTGAGCGCCTAGGGCAGATAGCCAGTGTATCCCTCAGCAGCCCATGTCATTGGTCTAGAGGCTGAACACTCTTATTAAACACATGACCTCCAAACTTCAGGACTTTAATCTGTGTGAGGATCAGCACGAGAGGCCTGTTGGATGTGAATCTGTACTGTATCAGTTCTGTACTGTATCAGTACTGTTGTAATGCCATGGTGTCAGCAAAGAATGACCTCTTAGATTTTTGAATAAAGTCAAAACGGGAAAAAAATAGAACTCATAATAAAAAAAGTTAAATTCTTGCCTTAATCACCAACTGCTGGACTGCCTCTCGTAGCCCCTAGAATAGAGGAGAAAACAGTGTAAGTTTTGTTCACTATGTTGTAATGCATAAATATGTACATTTAGTACAAACCTTTACACATATAATATTTTACATACTTGCAAATCCCTGTCCGGGATTAAAGGCTTCGACTCAACTACTTGAATATCATCCATTCTCAACGAGGACACCTAGAGGTAGAAAAAAGGTGACATAAATAAAACCTTATTACACTTCAAATAATTTACCACAATCTTCCTTTAAGGTCACAGAAGGAAGTATCGAATTCCTAGTTCCTTGTTTTTGTTGTGGTATATTTCAGCTTTGGCAGTGACTATTTACAACAGCATTATTGGAGCTCATAAGTGGATTCAAGGAAATAAGATTTTTTTCTCTGGACCTGTAATGGAGTGACAGAAGCGCGAGGCGTGCGGATCCATCTGCAGAGCTTTATTAAAAGGCATGGTCATGAAACAAACATTGGTCGATACACAGCAAATAGACATAGATGAAGCAAGACAAAGAGTATTCCTAGGACAAGCGTGGGTCTTTGATCGGTGAACAGTATCCAACAGGGCAAGGCTAAGAGAGATAATACCCGTATGCGAGCCATAATCCAGGCAGGGGCAAATACAATCCGAAACAGCAAGGCAAAGGGTTAAACCAAGATATACAGGCTAGAATGAAATCAGGCAAGGCAAGATTATGACTATAAAAACTACGATAGGCTACGCAAGGTAGCTATCAGCTAGGGTAGCGATATGTGCTTACAATACTCTGCGCTCAGAATGAGTCAATGGCTTAAGTAAGGTGTGTGATATGAATCAGCTTTGGAATCAGTGCTTACAGCTGTGTGTGTGCCATCAGTGTAATAGATGATGGGAACTCTGGTGGTGAGTGAACAGAAGTTCATAAACCGGATTTGTGACAGAGCCCCCCCCCCCATGGAGCGGCTTCCAGACGCTCCTATCTCACTATAATCCAGGAGGGTGGTGGAGCGGAGGCGGAACAGGGGGACGGACGGAGGGCCAAGTCCATGTGGAAGTGGAGAGACTGGGGACTGAGGCAGAGCTGGCAGGGCAGAGCACCAAGGCGAGTAGAAAACCTGAGTGAAACCAACAAAGCAGAGAGCCAGGGCGGAGCCAGAGGCCAGGACAGGGCCGACAGAGCAGGGACCCACCAGGGCGGAGTGGACTGAACAGGAGCCCAATGAACTCAATGAACCCACTAGGGCAGAGCGAAAGGAACCGGAGCCCACCAGGGCGGAGCGGACAGAACAGGAGTCACAGGGCAGAGCGGATGGAACAGGAGCCCACCAGGGTGGGGTGGATGTAACAGGAGCCCACCAGGGCGGAGCAGACGGAACTGGAACCCACCCGGACGAAGCAGAAGACCACCAGGCCGGAGCAGACGAAGCAGAAAACCAACACGGCGGAGCAGAATACCACCAGAGCGGAACAGACGACCACCAGACTGGAGCAGACTGATCAGGAAACCATGGCAGAGACCAAAATCTAGAGAGAGCAGAGACAGACAACACAGGCTCACAGTCTCAGGGACCGAGGCAGGGAACACAAAAAAAATAATCAATAGGTTCACTGACTGAAACTGGACAGAACGACAGTTCATAGACAGGGTTACTGGCTGACACGGGACAGGCTGACAGTTCAAAATCGGGTTCATTGACTGAAACTGGACAGTTCATAAATAGTCTCTATGGCAGTGACAGAGTTAACATGAAAGACATGGGATGCACTGAAATTCTCTGGGCTCATGACAGGCGGGTTTAAGGGTTCAAAGGCGGGTTTCTGGGTTGTAACAGACAGGGCAACAAGCTCGGTATTGGCCTCCTTGAGAGTGGTGGGACAGACAGACGGTTCAATATTAGACTCATGGACTGGAACAGGACATACAGATAATTCAGAATTAAACACACTTGGGTCCGGCAGAAAGCTAAAAACCGGGTACATTGACTGAAACTGGACTGGTAGACATTTCAGTAAGTGACATTAAACAGGTAGGAAATTCACACTCAGACTCATAAATTGAAACTGGACAGAGAGAGAGCTCAGAATCAAACTAATTGATGGAAACTGGATAGATAGACTGTTCACTAGGGGTATCTTTGGCAATGACAGAGTTAACAGGGCATACAGAAAGTTCATTTAAAGTTTCCATGGCAGTGACAGGCAAGGTAGACAGTTTGAACTCAGACATATTAGTAGAAACGAGACAGACAGGCAGTTCACAATCAGGTACCTTGGCTAGTTCAGAATAGGGGGACAATTCAGAGATAGCCTCCTCGGCCGGTTCACAGCAAGGCAAAAATTCAAGAGCGTCCTCTGTGGCAGTGACAGAAAAACCAGGAAGTTGATAGACGGCCTCCATAGCCATGACAGAAAAGGACGAGGATACACAAACGGCCTCCGTAGCCATGATAGGACAGGATGAGCTGTATAGGTTGATACCACTGACACCTCTGGAGGTTCTACGGTGGTAACATCAGGAACCAAGAAGAGTTCATTACCAGGACAGGTACAGCGCTCATCTACGGTTCCTTCGACCATGACATGACGGACTGAATGTGTATTGTTGGGTGCCACCACCACGCAAGGAGCTGAAGTGAGCACCGCAGCTTCGAAAGGTTCTGCAGCATCATCCGCCACCTCTAGAGACACCATATTGGACACTGCCACCTCGGGAGGTTCTGTGGTGGTGTACGCAGCCCAAACATACCAAAAAGCGATCCACATCATGGGAAGCGCTTTAGACCGAGGAATCAGTTCAGGGACAGGGGGGTTAAAGTGAGTGGGTTTGGGATGCCAGCTGCACGTGCAGACACCAGCGGTGCATCCACTCACACTGGATACCAGACTAGGATACTGAAGGACTGACCTTGAATATCTGTGTGTGAGACGGACAGGACGTGACAGGACTCTGGATGATGAGCTAAGACATGAAGAGACTCTGGAAGACCAGCGGAGACGTGAAGAAACTCTGGAAGATCCGCTGAGACGTGACTTGACTCGTGAAGATCAGCTGAGACGTGACTTGACTCGTGAAGATCCGCTGAGACGTGACTTGACTCGTGACGATCAGCTGAGACGTGACTTGACTCGTGACGATCAGCTGAGACGTGACTTGACTCATGGTGATCAACGGTGACTTGACTTGATTCATGAAGATCCACTGTGACTTGACTTGATTCATGAAGATCAACTGTGACTTGACTTGATTCATGAAGATCAACTGTGACTTGACTTGATTCATGAAGATCAACTGTGACGTCACTTGATTCATGAAGATCAACTGTGACTTGACTTGATTCATGAAGATCAACTGTGACTTGACTTGACTCATGAAGATCAGCATTGATTTTACTTGACTCATGAAGATCAGCAGTGATTTTACTTGACTCATGAAGATTAACTATGACTTGGCTTGATTTATGAAAATCAAGTTTGACGGCCATCTTGTGATCGGGTTCCGCTGTTGCCGCCAATTTGTGCCCGTGCTCTAGTGCGGCTGCATTACATGAGTGAGTGCAGTGGCGTGTTCTTCCTCCGCGACACCCACAGTGAATGAAGAGCCAACACACAACAAAGCATAGTCCATAAACTGGCAAAGTGATGAATGCGGACCCTCGCTTATGACTTTAGACCTCAGTGGTTGATTAATGCCATTGCAAAAAAACTCAATCAACAAACAGTCCGGTAAATCAGAGTAATAGGCAATGGCTAGATACTCTTGAATATAGTTCTCCAGCGAACGTGGGCCTTGTTTAAGAGCTAATAATATACGTGCTGTGTCCATAACTGGCCAATGTTCCTCTGAAAAGCTGCTGGATCCTTGTGTGTCTGAGTATTTTGTAACGGAGTAACAGCAGCATGAGGCGTGCGGATCCATCTGCAGAGCTTTATTAAAGGCATGGTCATGAAACAAGCATTGGTCGATACACAGCAAACAGACATAGATGAGACAAGACAAAGAGTATTCCTATGACAAGCGTGGGTCTTCGATTGGCGAACAGTATCTAACAGGGCAAGGCAAAGAGAGATAATTCAGGTACCGAAACAGCAAGGCAAAGGGTTAAACCAAGATATACAGGCTAGAATGAAAACAGGCAAGGTAAGACTATGACTATGAAAACTACGATAGGCTCCGTAAGTTAGCTTTCAGCTAGGGTAGCGATATGTGCTTACAATACTCAGCGATCAGAGTCTAGTCTAGAGATCTAGTTTCTCATCCTACAGTGCAACAAAATAATATTAATAGACTAGATCAAGAATATGATATGACAAATAAAAATAAAATAATAAAATGTAAAAAATGGGAGCATAGCGGTAGTTCTGGCAGGCCATGTTATTCAAGCTCGCATCAGCTGACACTCAGCTGATCCACGTCTACCTATAGGATCACGACACCAATCATAATTCCCTTCATAAGGTCCCTTCAGTCATTATTCAGCAGCTATCGCTTCGCTCAGGAACTTATCAGCTCCTCCTCTCGTCCCACAGTGAATATATAATCTCCATCATGTTGTAAAATAATCCCAGCTCCTCCTCTCGTCCAGTCAGGACTTGGCAGTGAATATATAATCGAGTCAGACCACTGAATCATGTTGTTAAAATAATCACGTAGAGCATTAATGGTATCTGCATTTATCATTGATGTTGGTTTGGTTCTGTTACCCTAGGGGGGTATTCTGCTCTCCCTTCCCCTATCCATGCTAGGCTGCGAGGATGGGCAAGGAGTGTTTTCCCAGAACAGAACCATTCCCCCAACCTAAAATGTATGCTAATCATAAGTTATATTGACGATAGTGGTCCTGACAGAAGTAATATAGTAGAAATAAGAATAATGTGCTATGTTTAATATTTCACCATTAAAACAATTTCATAACATTACTTTTGCAGCTGTAATCTAGGGTACATTTATTTGATGCTGTGCAGTATTAAATCATATTAATGTATGCAATGTATATGCAACATCTGATGCAGCTTTTGAACTCTTTAGCCATTTCCCACACAACAGATACATTTGCATTAATTTTTTTTTTATTATATCTTCAGCTCTTCAAAACAGCCTAATCTGTTTTGGATGATGCCGATCATGCATTTCAAAGGACGACAGTTTGAATGTTGATGCGCTTGTAAATGAAGTAGGAGCTTGAACAGGCTCTTTGTCTGGCTGAGGTTTCTAAAGGTCACATGTCAGGCTTTTCCTCTGTAGCGGCCTGGATGCTACACACAGGAAGCCACTGACACAGCTGCTTCCACGGATCCTGCAATCAGTCCCTCCACCCCTTTAACACTAGCCATTTTTTTTCAGCTTTGCCCCAAAGCCAGCATGAAAGCCTTTGTGTCTTATCATCCCACAGGTTCAAGAAGTTTTCTTGTATCAAGCCCCTATAAAAAAAAGCAGCGATTGATTTTTTTATTCACAGACAAGCTCTAGGAACCAAGCCAAGATTAGCTCTAGGAACCAAGCCAAGGTTTATCAAGAGGAATTTCTGTAGTTCAAACCCCATTATTGTGCAGTCCATCATTTGCTGAGGTCTCTACAGCAAACCCCTACACAAATTCCTGACCAGAATCATGTGGGAACTGAAATTACTCATGATCATGAATACTAGAACAAGCTAGAATAAATCAGCTTAATGAGACTTTCTTTAAGAAATATATAATCAATTATAAGAAAATTTAACAAGTAACGGTTAGCTGGCAAGTAGGTCACCTGCTTGTTTTTAAGCTGTGTGCCCTTATGGCCTCTTTTGAATAATCTTTTACCTGGGAGTGTAAGTAATGTCTCAGCAGGATATAAACCGGAGCAACATAAGGACAGATCATGCCCTTCCCAATACTCACTATACTTCAAAACATACAAATGAACCTGTCCACTTCTCAGGATAAGCATTCCATTAAAGTGTACAATGGTAATTGAGACTAATTAATGTCTCACATAAAATACTAATTTGGGAATTGATCACTATTGGAATGGTTCAGACACATTTGTAACAGATATGTGTATTTGTATAAATACATGCATATGTTAATTTTCATTAACTTTGAGACACTATACAGATTCAAAGGTTTGCTTGCTATTGCATCAATGTCAGTAAGTATAATGTTTATGTTGGAACATAACCATCATTACAGCTGCACTCTGTAGAGGAGAGGAAAGTGCTTGTTTCACTTCCCGTAACCACATTTTTCTTCTTCTTTTCTGAAATCCAATTCATGGAACACATTTTTATTCTGAGAGAGATACTCAATGAACATTAGACCAGTCACTGCAGGGGTCCTACAAAATCTCTTCTCCAGTTAAGCAATAACACTTGTCGACCTACAACACTAATCGAAAATAATCTCTGATTTTATTTTACATACATGTATGCACATACACCATTTTGCTGTGAATTTTGTTGATGTTTCTGCTATTAGCTGTTGTATATGAGTAAACGTGTAACCCTGGAAGCGTGATAAATGATTGCCTCTTGTCAAGTAGGCTACAATGGTTTTTATCAGCTCATTAGGAAAGAGCTCTATAAACTGAGCTTTGAGTGTGACAGATATTAAAAACATACAAAATATGCAGAGCGGTGGTTCCCATGCAGGCCAGAAAACAACTAGTTTAGTTAGTATATGTCGCACTGTTCGTAGCCTATTTGGTTTCCCAGTCACTCTACTTTGTTGACATATGCACGTGCAACCACACGCACGCGCGTAACGATCGCGTTTCGATGTATAATTACAAACAGTAACGACTATATACTAGACTAGAGTTTATTGGTGTCAGATGTTTAAATAAAATATTTTGTAACGGATATCTTTAGTTCAAATCTGATAAATATAGGCTACCTTGTTCGATATCATGCCAGATGTTTTTGACTGCGGTTATTAGATACAGAAATAGTCAACATTTTAACATTAAAACGAATTTGAATGAATAAAATTGCACTTTTTATGACTTACCGGTTAATTGTCGACTAAATGAAAACAAGAAAGTCCAACAAAACTAAAAGTTTTTTCCAGAGTTACAACTGAATACGTGCTGCTCCGGACAGGATGTTGCAGGCAATTTATAAAGATGTGTCTTTAGTCAGTCCTGCCCACTCCTCCTTCTATTGGGCAACCTCACTGAGTCATGCCTTCCTTTCACAGCATTGCATGAGATATGAAAACAGTGTTCACTTGAGAAAACTGTCTTAACTATAGGACTGATCTTTCAAATTAGAATAAACCCTATAAAATAAGCTATTACTAGTGAAGAGACTAAAGTTGACATTAGTGGTATTTGTATCCCCTGTATTCTTCCGTCCCTGCATACTGGCATTTGCTGTAAAAAAGTAATACAGAATAATCTCAAAGCTGGTTATTCTTTTCAATCAATAAAGTATTGTTCAGAGAAATGCATGCCTTTGTATGTGTCTATGCGTGTGTGTCCTCTCTAACAGCACAATGCTTTCACTGTGGTTAGCTAATATGAGCCAGTGATAACAAGCACATTCACAATGGACACATTGCTCAGAAACCACCGTTATGCTGATCAACTCTCAAGCACCATTTACACTACGAACTGAATTAGACGGCAGAATAAATGCAGATAGAATTCACTTCTAAAGTTGTGTTCAGCATGAGAACATTTTCATAACTCAAAACTGTCATAAGATCAGAGTTATTTTTAGGTTGTTTGATGTAAAGCTAGGCATTCGGCCAGGTGAAATTGTGTTGTGGAAAAATACTCAAACCATTGTTGACTACACAAACTTTTATGACTTTATGATTTATAGGCAAAATGCATATCAAATCAAAGAGTTGACTGCTCGGGTTTATAAACTGGGGTAAAGAGAATAATAACTGATAAGGATTGTGGACTTTCACCAGGCAGGTTCATATCTCTGTGTACTCACAGTGTGTTTCTCGTGGAGTCTGGTGCTACACACATTTTTAATCATCCACCTACTGATTCTTAATTTTTGCAATAATTGTACCAATCTGGAAGAATAAACTAAAATAAATGTAACACATACAGCTATAAACAAACAAAAAATCCATCTTACCTATCTTACTTGCATCCATTTTAAATTAAATATTATACCACACATTTTAAAGGATGTCATTCTGTTATGTCAGAACTTTGTATTAAATTGTGATCTATTTGAGATGTGTACATTTCTCCACTTTCTGTCAAGTCTCTGTTTTTCACTGAATCTTCGTGACATTTGGCTTCTATTCATGTCTTTTTCCTTGAAATACAGAGCAGGTTTCATCTTAAACACCTCATATCTGGTTTGCACAATGTGTGGGTTATTGAATGCCTCGAAAAGAACAGATAAACATTGACCTCCCTCTCCCAGGCTCTTGGCATCAGACAAATCAAAATAATAAAAAGAGGTTCAAATCCAAAAGCCATTTTCTGCAGTAGCCATCCGAGAACAGGACAAAACGGTAATTGTGTTATAATTTAAACCACACAGACATTCATCATCCGAATGAACATTACAGCTGGAACTGGCACACTATGTAACAGTATAAAAGGCCTACACACCTTCCTTTCGGGTACTGAAAGGACAGTGGTGGCTAGTTTGACGTAGAAATGTTGACTGACAAGAGTATAGTAGATTCTTGCCTTTGTCCCTTGCCCTTGCTGATTAGGCCTACAACAGCCACCTATTCACAAACCAAACCTTTTCCTGTTAAGGCATTATTTTACACTTTAAACTACATTAGTCAAACAATAAAATCACAATTATATATTAGTAATACCCCAGTTATCCTGTTTCACAATCACAATCAGCTTAAACTGCATTAAACTGCTTTAATGCACAGATGCAGTATGTGATGCAATAACCGTAGTCAGATGTAGTATGAATCATACTAAGCCGTGATTCATATGCACATGACATGAGACAGCGCTCAGGACTGTCTGAATGAGATGTAGGCCTCACCTCAACATATCACGTAGTTCCTCACAGCGGGTGCTACTCAGTTCAATGTCATGTATTACTGATTTACTAAAAGGGATAATAGGACCACTTAAAAGCTACACAGTGACAATACTATTTACGGTGCATGATGGGACTGTTAAAGCAGTTTATGGTCATTTTTGTAAGTATTACGCAATGGATAAATCTCCAAAATGTGATGGTTTCATTCACAGACAATGAAATAAACAAGATGCAGAATTAGGTCATGAGGTAGATGGTCAATAAATGACGAACTAGGTAATAATGTGCCAACACAAACTCTTGCCAGTATGATCAAAGTATAATGAATTATGCATTAACGTGTTTGCGACTCATAAACAGACAAAATAAACAAGCACATGAAAAAGAACTTAAGTTTTACCGCCATTACAATTACAAAAAATCTTGACCATTTATCAACTGTGAGAAGGTTTTTGCTATCAATTTATTGGTAACGGGTATTTTATATTTGGTATTCTATATTTTTAGAGGTCATTTCTGATTGAAACTTGTATATCTTTCGATCAGTTTATCAGTCCTTGTCAGTGGAACAACAATTAGAATTGCACTTTACTGCTCATTTCACTTTGATGCTTAGGATGATAAAGTTACTCAATAACTACAGCCATTACCTTTAGGGCATAATTATTTACTGTGAAAGAAATGTTTAGTTTTCTAACTACTTTCTATACTAATATTACACAAATATTCAACCGAAATATTTGCAATTATAAAACCTTATAAACATTTCCCTCCCTCTGGGCTTATGCATTGCTAGATATTCCAGCTGTTTCTTCATTTCTCGCAGCAGTTTTATCCAGACACACTCTGGGCCGTTCCTCAGCCACATAATAAACCACTCTGCGTGAATTATTTTTATAAGCTTCATCTTCACAAAGTTGTGAATGTGAGTTGATTTCCTAAGTGTTATTACACCAGAGCTACTTTCACTTGATACAGAGGGATCACCTGCATGAAAACACCTCCTCCACCATGTCCACTTTACTCGGACCTGGCAACATGGTAGAATTCCTGCTACAGGTCATTGCCTCTGCTGATAAGATGCAACTAATTACTGGAGTGGAAAATTGCTCTGACCTGACTTTGTTTTCCACGAAAATAACCTTTAAAACAGGACCTAAACGTATTCACTAACAACTTGCCGAAGGAAATAGTAAAAGGTAACAAGCCACCATCATGTCCAAATTGAATCTTTAGGTTTCAAATATTGCTTGACTGCAAAACAACAGGCATTAATTGACAACATACATAATTGAGTATAGTACAGGTCTACACATACTTCCATGTAATTTATTAGATGGGGAAACTGTTCCTGTGAGTGCAAACAGGACCGCTGCACCACAGGAGTGTCACAGATATTGATATTAATGGAAACAGGAAAACTGAGTTTGGAATTTCTGTAAAAACTATTCAGATATTCACCTTCGGCTTCATCTTCCACAGCTGGAGAGGATGAGTTCACAGGCCCCGTCTGGCCGAGTCTGTGTAGTGATTGAAAACTGAGTGCCTGACAAATCCCATGATAAAAGTATCACCTAACAGTGCTGAGAAGTTCAAACGACATGTTTTGCTCTTCTGCAAAGCTTGTGATTTACAGTGCTTATAAGAATAAACACTGAAAGAAAGATTTCAAGTTTCATAGCGAAATAAGTATACAATGAAGAAATTACTTAGGCTACCCACTGTTTTTTTTCAGTAAGCTAAACCCAAGCCAAAGGCAGTGGTAATAATTACTCCATTGCTGAGCTAGATAATGGACACAGCTGCCTTGAATGGCTGTCTCTGTAAATCATTTTATCCACATTTTGACCTTAAAATCGGTCATAAGGCTTTGGGCAATTTTCCTCTCCTGTCCCCACAACATGATCACAGCATCAAAACAAAAGCACGCGATCACATGATCAGACCCAAGTTAACTTATTTTCTAATGAAAGGTCAAGTTTTTATTTGAAAATATATTGAGGGCAATAAATAAATAAATAATCTCATTTTGAAGTCCAGATTTATTTTCTTTAATTTGTCATTTTTAAAATCACGCAACATATGATGTAACCGTCATATAAAAGCCCTTGGCCCACCCATGAGATGTAGAAACACCGAAGAGACTAAAAACATGACACTCAGCCCTACCAACGCAGCGTAAACCACCTGCACCTGCACCACAAACACTAGCGAGGACGAGGAGCGTCTCAGACGTGGATGACCTCACGTACTCACGAAGACGTGGCCAACGTGACCGCTGTGTCTGTGATGGGCGGGGCTCACTGGAACGGAGAGGGTGATTATCTTCTTACCTCATTTGTCGCTGGTCGTGAAATAAGACCGTAGTGTCAATGACTGGTTAGAATATAAGACTATTTTTAGAGGAATTAATGTGTTAAAAGAAATGTTGCAAAAATATGCAAAATTCCTCTGTAAAGTGTTACATTTGTTGAAGTTTAGCCTACTTCAGATACAGGATACAGGTTATTTAAACAGTTTGATACCAAGACCCCCAAATATGCGAGGGACCAACTTCCTAAAATAGCTAGCAGGTAGGCCTATACATTAATGTATAAATAAATACTAATTTATACTGTGTGTGAGGAAAATGTTAAACGTGATATTATAAATAGACTACAACATAACAAATGTTTGCTAAATTAAATGACTGCTTTTATATTGTCTAATATTAATATTTAAATGTGAGCGGTGTTAAATAGTTATGTAAAGCTAAAGAGAAAAATTATCAAATTAAAAAAATAGTGAATATTAATAACAATATTGTGGAAAACTGAAATCTAAAATCTGAGAGTCAGTAACCTAACTCCCATTCCTGTATGTGGTGATGTAAAACCTCAAGTTTTCCCAAGAGAGTGATGCTGCTGTCGTGTCTCCGCTCCTCGACTGTATACGCAACGTTGTTGGCTGGTGGTGCATAGGCTACAACATTTAGCCTACATTTATTTATTTAACAGACACTTTTGTACAAAGGGACCAACAAATGAGGACAACAAATAGATCTAGCTATCATAAAGAGTCAAATAAAACACGAGAAGTGTCCGTAATAGACATCGTTGATAGATCAGTGGGAGTGACAACCCGTATATTATCATTTATTTATTTATTGTAATTTGCTTATTTTATAAAGAGATTAATTCTACAGCAGACACACAAATTGCTTGTTTTCAGAACCTTTCCTGCAATCCATGTCAGTCAGTCAGAAGAGTGGTTGAGGTGTCACAATCTGGTTTGGCCGTCAACCTTCACTAATGTGGAAGTATTCAGAGTACTGCAAATACTGACAGTGCAAGCATGTAACATCAGTTCCAACGGCACTCTCTCAAACCAAACATCTGAGACAAATATTAATAATCCGATTAAACAGGAAGACTACTTCCTGATAACACCTGTGCTTATCTATTTCAGTAATGCTATCTCTGTCAGTCTGCGCTAAACACCAGAGCACCACTATCACAATGGAGGGGGAGAAAGAGTTTTATAATGGCTGTAATTACTGTCTGCACTCTCTAAAACAACACACGTTTGTGTACACGTTGGACTTGTTTATTTAAATGAGAGAATGTGCAACCTACTACATTATGGCAGGATAGTTACAACATCAAAATGAGGGCACAGAGAGAACATAACTGTAGTTTCAACGTTTCGAAAACAATTCAGGTCATCTGCCCATCTGTTAATTACTGCAAGTTCTTACCAGTATACAGTGTTGGGGAGTAACTAGTTACATGTAACGGAATTACGTAATTTAATTACAAAATAAAAGTAACTGTTCTCAGGATAAAAAATGTTAATTTTCCACACACTCCCACATACAGATTTAATTGATTTATTTCATAAGTTACAGAGACTGCTCTAAAATATGAAACACCAATGTTTCCGATAACTCTTATATTTCTTCATAGGTTTATGTATATGCTTTATTTTTATTAACTTTGATTAACTTTTTTTTCTAAGGCATTGTTAGATTCAGTCTTGTCATAGCTATGCAAAGATTTGATTTCAAAAACAGTTGCATAGCTATTAAATTATTTCTTGTTATGATTTTAAATCTTGTTATGATTTTAAATCTATATTTAACCACAGCATGATTTTAAAGTAAGTCTGATTTTGTGGTAGCTGGGATTCAAAGGGGACATTGGATTCCCATTTTCCACAAGGTGGTATGATTCACTAGAGTCTTCTTGAAATGGTCTCAGTGGTCGTGTAAAACAACACCCTTTTTACCTTGTCAAAATCAGCTCTGTTCACAGCGACTCGTTTCGGTGCATGTCTCTTTACATGCTAATGATCACTGCTCACCCCGCCCCTCTCTCTTCTGTGGAAGTGATCATCCTTGAGTTTTAACTTTTTAACAAAACCTGCCTTGAATTGTCCCTCATTCAGAAAGCAGTCTGGAGTAAAATGATTTGCACAGCGAGGCATACATGAATTAATGAAAGTGAAGTGAAGTGACGTGTGGCCAAGTATGGTGACCCATATTCGGAATTTGTGCTCTGCATTTAAACCATCCAAGTGCACACACACAGTAGTAAACACACACCGTGAACACACACCTGGGGTAGTGGGCAGCCATATTGCTGCGGCGTCCGGGGTTCGGCAGTTGGTGGTTCGGTGTCTTGCTCAAGGGTCTCACCTCAGTCGTGGTATTGAAGGTGGAAGAGAGCGCTGGTTATTCACTCCAAAATCAAAATAGCTTGATAATTGAGACTGTTTAGGTTTTGGGGGATTAAAAAAAGGAGTGAATTTCTATAATTGTTGGGTGGTTGTGTTACAAAATTAAAATATCATAATCTTAATTCAAGTGACGAAAGACTTCGAAAGTCTAACAGTAATCAGTGTTGAGCACTAGGCCCCTACTGCAAGTTTAACCCAGCCTGGTTAACCTGTTTGAAAATGAATAAAGGTCATTGCACACTGAGTGCGAAATGTTCGCATGCGTTTTTTCGTCATCCTTTCCTGTCAAAATGCATGCTACGGATGCGAAAACGCAGAAAATCGAACCTGATCCGAATTTTTTTATGACTGACGAAAGTTTCGGAGGCAGTGTGTAAACGTGATTGACACAACGTGAGGTCGGTGTGCAATGGTCTTAACAGTTGAAAACATTAGAAATTTAGAAAAGTAATCAAATGTAATCAGTTACATTACATTAATAAAGTAATTAAAAAAATAGTTACACTACTTATTACATTTTAAGTAGGGTAACTTGTAATCTGTAACCTATTACATTTCCAAAGTAACCTTCCCAACACTGCCAATATATATAAATGCTGACATGTTGTTTTTTTTCCTAACCTCTGTACAACCAAGTGCGGAAAGAGCATCAAACTGAGTATCTATTTTAGGCAAACAGTTTTAGCCTGTGGTGTATTTTCTGTCGCTTAAGTTCTTTGCATGGGCACTTGTCAGTTAAAATGACTTTCACTGAACAGATTTGAACATCGGCAGAAATATAGGACAGGAATATTTGAATAATAATCACATATACTAATGTTCTTCATCTGCACTGAAAATAAACAAGTTTCCCTCAGAAATTGGTAGTAAATTTCACAATTAATTACAAAGAAATGGCGAGTGACTAACAAAGTTAAAGTGTGAACAGTACTGAAACTACTTTCTTGTAAATCATATTCCAGTGATCTTTGTTTTATTTACAACTTCAGAAAATCTGTGTGTGTGTGTGTTTTGGGTAAATAATGCAGAATCATGATGTTATTGGGAGCAGTGGATACTTGTATTACTTGTATTGTATTTTAACTAATACAACTTGTATATTACTAATGTTACTAATATAAATTGTATTGTATTTTTAACTATTAATACTAATATAACTTTTAACTAATATAAAAAAATATTTAAAAACAAATCCAAATTGTAATACAAAACAAAGATTACTGGAATCAAAGGTTGATGGAATGTGTTTGACAAGAAAGTAGTGTTTTAGCTTAAACTTTCACTGTGTTAGATACTTGCCATTTCTTTGTAATTAATTGTGAAATTTACTACCAATTTCTTAGGGACAACTGTTTGCCATTTTTTTCCAGTGCAGATGAAGAACACTTACTTCAGTACATGTGATTATGATTCAAATATTTATGTAGATGTTCAAATCATATTAATCACTAAGCTCGCATAAAAAAAGTACAATGCACAACCGTTATACTTGTTATGTGACCCTAGACCACAAAACCAGTCATAAGTAGCACGAGTATAGCCAAAGCCAACAATAAATTGTGTGGGTCAAAATGATTGATTTTTCTTTTATGCCAAAAATCATTAGGATATTAAAAGATCATGTTCCATTAAGATATTTTGTAAATTTCCTACCGTAAATATATAAAAACTATTTTTTTATTAGTAATATGCATTGCTAAGAACTTCATTTGGACAACTTTAAAGGCGTTTTTCTCAATATTCAGATTTTTTTTTTGCACCCTCAGATTCCAGATTTTCAAATAGATGTATCTCATGCAAATATTGTCCAATATACTAACAATCCATACATCAATCCATATACGTCAATGGAAAGATTAATTATTCAGCTTTCAGATTATGTATAAATCTCAAAAAAAAAAAAATGACCCTTATGACTGGTTTTGTGGTCCAGGGTCACATATTATTTACTTTTTGATTGTATATATTTTGAAAAATATGTAAATGTTTTTATAGCAAATATTTATAGTAAGTTTTGTTTTATTTGCAACTTTGCCTTACACAAATAGTTTTTACAGTGTGTGTTTTGGGTAAATAAATGCAGAATCGTGGTGTTATTGGGAACAATGGAAACTTGTTGACAAAAAAGGTTTTAAGCATTAAGGTTACTGGTTTCAGAAAACAGGTCAAAACTGGCATCAGCTTTTAAAAGAGATCAATTGAAATAACGCAAACTATAGTCAATTTCCTAACAATTTTATACTCCCCGATAGTCTATGTCGTTGGTGAATTAATAAGGGGCATCTGGAGTTGAAATGCATTTCTTAAAGACTTTAGCATTTTTTATCTAAAACATAAACTCCATTTGCAAGTGTAGGAAATTGTTGTAGTGTAGTTTACGTTTTTAAATCAATATCCTTTATTATAACCGTAACATTTTACCGCAAAAAATATATTTTGATTCACCCCAAGAAAAAAAGTGATTTGTGACAATATATTTCATTGCAAATAAAATGCGAAATTATGTTTAAAAAATCTTCCAAGATTCTAGGGCTTGTTTATGAAAATTTGAGAGTTTTGTAATTTACTACACTGCCGTCACCACAACATTTGAAGAAAGCAAACAGGGTAGCTTATTTTGATAAACAATTTTACAGTTAATTTTGAAGTCTGGTTGATGGTTGTAAAATCTACGCGTTAAGACCACCCTCTTTAATTTCTAATCATAGATTTCAGCTCCACTCTTACGTGAACATTATCTCGGATGATGTGCTAATCACCGATTAACACTCGGATCGACCTGTTTTGACTGACGAGGACAAACATTCTGTAAATGCTAATGCGTGTGAAATACTGTTTCTATGTTTTCTGAGATCTCACGTTTTGAAATGGTATGTTAATGTTTGAGATTGTTTTACGTTCACCTAGCCTAAAACAAATACCGGACATATTCATAAATAAAAAAATGTATTAGGCTATATATTTTCCCCCAAAGTTTCCCTAAATCATAATAACATTTTAGATATGTTTTACTTTAACAGGTTTTAAGTTTAACTTATATAGTATGGCTGAAATATTTTTTAAAAGATCACTCAATTATTTAATGTTTCTCTATAAGTCATCAAACTGTGTGTTTACAAAAAACTTATTTTATGTCAACCTTTGGATGTGTTCCAAATGTTATCTATTATAGTGATATTATATAAATACAATAGCCTATACTCTGAAGTAGCATCTATAGTATAAACATTTGAATATTTAAATAATTATATTATGATAGACTACTATTTATGCTATTAAAAATATACTAAGATAATATCAAGTAATGTAATCCATTAATGTGAAAAAGATTGTTTTATTTAAAAAAAATAAAAAACCAGGAGGAACAACAAAAATAAAGTTCAATTTCTTCATATTTACGTGTGGTCATTCTGGCTGTTCACCAGCTGACATATCTAGTGTCATACATTGAAGGAGAGCTGAAGAGAACATGGTGATTATATGTGATATGTGGAGGCAGAAACTGTCCGAACTGAGGCCCTGAAGATAGACGAGGTCTTTCCGCTGAGGCCAGTTCACACCCTACTGCTGGAACAGGGTAATAACACTTCTCTGCTTCATATTCATAAACGTGTTTTCTCTCGGTCGCTCCACGCTGTGCGTCTATGTAGTGTGCATGTTCCTCCAGACACGTGCTGCGCGCGCGCTTCACTTCGCGGTCGCTCTGTAATAATGAATCTATGGAAAAGGGGCCTGTAAATCTGCCTTCACTTTTGTTTTCTGTGACCTTGCTGGCTGGAGTGATAGGCTCGGGAGCATTAGAATTGTCTTCACACCCATCCACCTGTTGTGTCTGAATCAACAGGCCGGGGAATATGTTGATTAGATATTTGAAATGTCGGCGAAACATTTTTGGAGTGATACCATTTTCATCCAGTTTCCAGAAGTTCTTTTTAGGATTCGGATAATCCGGATCAACTGGCACCTATAAACACGCACACATAGAATGTTACGAACTTTAGCCCACTACACACTTGAATTGTAATTCGTTGCCTAAAAAAACCTCACCTTTGCAAAACACTTGTTTGATGAAAGACAGACTCTGATGTTGTTCTCAATGCCCTTTTTGTCTCCGAAGACAAATGGTTCCAGCTTTTTCATTATCTGCACAAATAAAGGAACGTATTTGCGTTAAGACGGCAAAGCCTTGTATTTACGATCAGATTTACGACTTTTATTCGGTCATTGTACCTGTTTGAAGGTGAGCATCTTGTCTGGTGAATCTTGGATTGCGTGTGCAATAAGTCCGATGTAAGTTCCTGTGGTGTATCTCTTGTATCTTCTTCTTGGAGCGTCACTTGATTCTAGCAGCAGCCCGCTGAGTCCTCCGATCTGTCCGTTAGTCATGATGAGCTCCTGGTCCAAACTCACAGTGAAGACCGAGGAGACCAGGCCCCGTTTATATCCATGCTGGAGCTCTCAGTGCTCTAAAGGTGTTGCATTCTATTAGCAACCTTATGTGCTGTTCTTAAAAACGAGGCGTTAATGGCTGGGCGGTTTCTTAAGCTATTACTCTAAAAACATTCATTGCAACAAGAATTGCGGTTAATTGGTGATTTACCTTTTTTTTTATAAACATTGATCCTGTTTTGTTTTACACAAAATGAGGTAACCAACTGCGCAAATAGGCTAATTTTCCTCCAAATTAAATAGGCCCACATTGTAAATTCAATTCAAGATTATTTGTATAGCGCTTTTCACTATACAATCGTTGCAACGCAGCTTTACAGGAAAATAAGTTTCTACAATAGATTTGCAGAAACTATTTAACTTATGACAAATGTGGTTAATTGTGTATATTCTCTGAGGGGTTGGCATCATTAAATACATGAATTAAGTTGTCTATGTGAAGGGTAGAGCATTTTGTGTTATTTGATTTAAGAAGCAAGTAGGCTATAAAGAAGACAACATCTGATTAAAAATTGCTTATGTAGAATTGTTTGTTTGTTTACTTACTTTCAAACCCATATGCCTTGAATATTTCAACCACTATTACCCCGCCACGGTGTTTTTATATGCCACATTGTGTGTTTAAATTCGTTATACAATTTGAATTGATAACCCATGTCAGTTATCTGAATCAGGTTAAATGACGTTATGTCTTTATAAAAGGCCATACCACTGTTTTCGCTACAGATACAAATAGAAAAGTTACGACTGAATGTAAACTCGATAAAAAAAGTTTTGAGATTTTTGAAAGAAGTCCCACCAAAGTTTCATTTAGGCTATTTGATGGAAATACAGTAACAATAATATTTGATGAAGATACAGTACATACAGTGAAATATTATTTAAATGTTTTGTTAATATGTTTGTTTTGTGTTTTAAAATGTAGTTAATTCCTGTGATGTCATTAGGCCTACTCCGGTCTCCCGTGTCACATGGTCTTTTAGAAACCATTCTTTGCTGATTTGAAACATTTAGGGCCTATAATTACTATCTGATTAATATTTTTTGGAAACCTTGAAACATTCTAGTCAAGATTATTTGAATAAAGTACAAAAGAGCAGAATTTATGATAGGCCTAATTATAATCGGTAATTGTCAATTAATTAAATGCAGCTGTGAAGTAAAAATAGCCTATTGATAGCCTAAAAATATCTTTCTGACTCCGAAAGTGTAGCCTAACACATGTAAATAATAAGAGAAACGTATCTTTGTTGTGGAAATGTAGAATTAGGTTGGTTTAACTTCTCAACAATCGTTAGGCCTGTTTGAAAGAGATGTCTAATTGCACATTATCTTTCGCTTACGTGTTTTTCTACTTGTGCTTTTAAACTGGCAAAATCGTTCAACAATTAAAGTGATAATCGCGCACATTACATTTTCCATTCACGAGGACTGTTCGTGCATGACTTTGGTGCATTGACGAACCGGAACGACAAACCTGTCTAAAGTTTCTTACGGACAAAATAAGCTGTAACAAACACCTATCCCCACTGTACGGTTGCAACGTGAATCGCTTTAGTTTTGTATTTTATTTTTTTTCGTAATGTCGTTATAATCAACATCATAGTATAACTTGTGAACGGGAAGAATGAACGAAGAAAACGCCCCGTCTGAATATACAAGTATCACTCCGTCTAGAAACCAGTGTGTATACACCAGCTGCTACTGGTAAGTGCAATATCACATTAGTAGCTTCATTTGTATTAAATTAACTATATATTTATTTATTTTTCTGCAGTGAGGAGAATGTGTGGAAATTGTGTGAATATGTCAAGGATCAGGGCACTTGCTCGTTGGATGAAGTGTATGCAGTCTTTATATCTAATGAAAGAAAAATGGTGAGGCTGATTAACGTATAATAATTATGTTAGTGTATTGTATGGTTTCTATATGTGTCATTTTACAATTAATGCAGATACCCATTTGGAAACAAAAATCGAGTCGAGGGGATCAACCAGTAATCTGGGTAAGAGCAAATATTGTTGATTTTTAAATGAACTTTTACTAATATAAGATTTATTTTTGTGCACTTGCCTTTAGGATTACCATGTTATTCTTCTACACGTAAATAAACAAGGACAGAGCTATATATATGATTTAGACACCATCCTTCCCTTCCCTTGCCTACTTGATGTATATTCAAAGGAGGCCTTTCGTTCCGATGAGCATTTAAAACCTGCTTTCTGGAGGCAAGTTGAGAACTGATCTGATCCTCATTTTAAGAAAAAGCTTATAATTCTAGCCATATTAATGTTATCTGTTGTGTTTCAGGAACCTTCGTGTCATACCAGGCGACACCTACTTGAAAAAGTTTGCTTCTGATCGTTCACATATGAAGGACTCTGATGGGAACTGGCGTATGCCGCCCCCACCATACCCATGTTTAGAGACATCAGGTTTGTTGTAAAATTATTTGCCACAATTCTGCAAATATTATAATTTGATTTCTTCGTCCTCTTCCACTGTATGTGTTCTTTTCACAGGATCAAAAATGAATCTCGATGATTTCATCTGCATGGATGCTCAAGTGGGATATGGAGAGGTTTACAATCTTTCAGACTTTGTTCAACACTTTAGAGTGAAGTAATGTTTTTGCTTTACGCCAACACTTCATGTTGAAAAATGTACATGAACTGAGCCTCAGGGAAAGATTCCATTAGCATGGACAGTACTGAAGCAGGCCTTGAAATACATATCTGTTGCCTGTCAAACACTTTTTACAGTTCAGATCCCACACATCACCTTACAAGGTAATTCCTAATTACAGTCAGGAACAAAAATCACAAAGAAATGTCATAGTGAAATAAGCAGGATGTAACATTTGTTGATAATATGTGTACTTTTAATAGAGAAATCAGTTACACAGATGTACAAATAATAAAAATGCAACATTCAAATTAACTACCAAACCGAAATAGTAAACCGTGTAAGCAGTTGTAGTGCTGTTGTTTAAGCAATTGCTGCCAGGTAATCCTTCACCTCAGCAGGCGACAGTCTGCGAAATCCTGCTTCATTACAGATGCCCACCTCGATGTTGTCCTCTGTCATCTGACCTTCAAAACTTTCCTGTAAGAAAAAGAAAACGCTGTAGATCTTGCTTTGAGCAATCTGATATGTAAGGATATGTAGAGATGTACTCGCCTTCAAAGTTAAGATGGCAGTGTGTATAGCATCTTCAAGTTCCAGGTCTTCATTATATCTGTAATGAAATTGTACAAAGCCATGCTGTAAATCTTTTGCTAAATCATTTCCATCTTATACACTACAATAATTCAACAAGTGGATACCTTTTTTCAAGGAATGTTTTCCCATTCACATAGCTCTTTCCCATTGCTGTGGCTTTCCAGGCGAAGTATGCACCCTGTGGAATATCACCATTCAGACATCAATGTTTGCATGTTGAATTAAGAATAAACCGTGATGAAAAGTTTGTGATTGTTATTTGTTGTACCGATGGGTCGGACTGAAATAAGTACGGTCTGTCTTCGTCCCAACCGGCAATGAGAAGAGAGACTCCAAAAGGCCGCACACCTCTACAAAACATGACACTAATATTACTACAAGAGCTCTAATTAAAGTAAGGTATATTAAAAGATAGAAAGAAGTGAACATACCCTGACTGTGTGTATTCTTGCATAACTGAAGCCACTCTCTGTACCAGCTGGCCTGTGGGGATTGGCTCTTGGTATACCAGGAAATACTGCTGCGCCAGCTTTCTTGCTCTTCTGACCAGCACCCTGTCAAGAGAGATCATTCCTTACAGACCTTCTAGATAACAAATAATAACAGATTTTCCATTTATGAGTGCACTGCTCCTTTAAGAAGGGCTTATTTTAAAAGAGTTTCATTTTTAGAATAAATACTGCACTGGTTTCATACCTGTAGTCAGGACCCATTCCGCTGTACACCATGCCAATGTGTTTGGTTATTGGCTCAACTTTGTGCACGCTCTGTTCATCATACAGCATGGACTTCTGTTTCTTCTCAGTTGCAAGCACAACTCCGTTTGATGCTGTAAATAATGAAAAGGTCCTTCAAAAATGTACGATTTAAGTGAAGAAGAATTTTCTCCCTACGGAGAAACTGTATACTGTAGGTAGCCTTTATACAGTAATCAACATTTTAAGTGGATCAAAAAAAGATCATCAGAGTTGTCGTTAACACGAATGCATTTTGGTTTTAGGACAACTTTGATGAAAGGTTTTGATCCACTTCAAATGTTGACTACTGTCGTTTAAATCTGTGGTTCTCAAACCTGTAGAAATAAGCAGCTCTGACCCGCCACAGCCCTAGTATCAAAGTGTATAGTTTTGATTCCGGTTTAAATGCATTTCTGTCTCCTGTGAGTGGCAGTCTGGGCATTGACACTTAAATGCCCTTTCAGAAGTGTTTCTGCATCAGATATTCCGTTTAAAAATAATCATGTGATTTTGTTTGATCATGGTTTGTGAATTTTCTAATACACTGGTCTATATTTATACTATGGGGCCGTTGAATGCTTGAATCTGATTGAATGTAGTGATGTCCGATTCGCAAACGAATCGCTCGATTTAACCAGATATTCTTAGTGAACCGGTCGAACCAGTTCACCAAATCGGACTGAATCGTTTGAAACGGTTCAAGTCTCCAGTAAACACTAATCCACAATCACTTTTTTAACGTGCCTGACACTCCCTCTGTCTAGAAAGAAACCAATATCCCGGAGTTATTAATTTATTCAAACTGCTGTGAAGAGAGAACTAATGATGAACACGAGCAGAGCTGTGCCGAACGTTTATTAACGTCTACACCAACCACAACCCTAAACCTACCCTCACAGATGCAGAAACATTAAATATTGTTGTTCAGCTTGAGAAAAAGCTTAAATTATTCATGTACATAAACATACCTTTGATTCCTACAGATGGAGCACCGGCTGCTACAGCGGACAGAGCATATTCAATCTGCACCAGCTTGCCAGAGGGGCTGTGTTGAAAAAAAAATGCATTAGTTTGATAGAAATACATCTGAAGCTACATCTTTTCAACCAATACATAATTTAGATTTTAAATTATTTCAAATATCATCAATGATTTTTATCATTTAAAACACTGATTATCAGCTTGAACGAAAGCTTTATGCTAAATTTTACATACTTTTTAAATATTATGTCACTGAATATAATACAAACCACAAAATATTAATGAATAAAAAAATTTAAATTCGCCACAAAGAGAATTAAACTAAATATTTAGTAAAACATGTAATAAAACAGGACAGTGAACAATCACTCGGGATAATACAGTAAACAGAGGAATAACTAACTTTAGTAAAAAAATAAGAAACAAAGCACTAAATGAGATAAATGAGCACAAGTCATAAAACTCCATAGTAACTAACATCGTGACACTGCATCTCTGATGTGACGTACAATTAAGTACGTGTAACACACATGTCGAACAAAATACAACTATTTTCACTAAATGCATACAACAAGACATGTATAATGAAATATTACAACCATCTTTCAATCAATAAATGACAGAATTACCTAAATGTTGTGAGAGAAAAACTGTATCCCCGTTCTGCCATTTTTGTCTTTTGCTACGGAAGTACACCAAAACAACTTCCGAGAACTTTTTGTGAACACAGTTGTCAAAATAAAAGTGTACAAAATGTACAAACTAAATAGACAACAAACCACTCATTCTGAATCAAAGACAATTAATCGTTTCGTACCTTTCTGAGTAATACAATTATTTAATATTTGTGTTAAAAAAAAATAGCATGGACGCTAACGTTATTTAAAACAAATATATTTCTCATAATTTAAAATTTACATATTCGTACAAAGTGACATGACATACGACCAGGTATGGTGACCCATACTCGGAATTTGTGCTCTGCACCCATCCAAGGGATACACATACAGCAGTGAACAAACACACACCGTGAACACACACCCGGAGCAGTGGGCAACCATTTATTCTGTGGCGCCCGGAGAGCAGTTGTGGGTTCGGTGACTTGTTCAAGGGAACCTCAGTCGTGGTATTGAAGGTGGAGAGAGCGCTGGATATTCACTCCCCCCACCTACAATTCCTGCCGGTCCGATAACCTTTGGATTACGAGTCCGAGTCTCTAACCATTAGGCCACGACTTCCCGTGCTGCGAAGATTCATAAATGTGTAAATATATGACCAGCAGATGGCCACAGCGCATGGTGTTTCGAGCCAATTATTACACGAATTAATGGCTTCTTTTGATTTACAGATACAGACAGCTCCGTTTCTCACATCACTGAATACTGCAGCCACACAGAGACTAACATGTATACTAATATGACTAGTATGACTAATAGTATGAGACTAATATGTATAAGACTTTGGTATTACTACTCAACATTTAGCCTCGCTCATTTGTGTTTGGGAATACTCCATCTTCAAAACACAGTCACATACAATTATTTAAATAATAAAACAGAATCAATAAAAGTACTCAATCAACTTATCCATCTCGGGCCTGAGCATCTTATCAATTTGAGTATTTGAGAAAACCTTTATTATGTAAGTCTTTCCGACGGAAGTTGCTGAACTGCGTCAGTCGAGCTTCACTTACCGTGTCTTAACGCCGAGGTATTGTTTTTAAATGTTGATAAATCTGCCACATTTCACCTTATAAATATTCATGTTCGTTGTTGGTTTATGGTTAATAATAATGCTATTTTTAATCTGAGCCGTTTTGTACATCGCCACTACTACAGTTTTGATTCAGGCGGATGAGCTAACTTATCATTACTTAACTTACAAACGTTAGCTAATGTGATCACGCGGTCTCTATATTGTGATTTTTGGGTTCTCTTCCTGGGAAAGATACTTCTCGTGATTTATACGTTTCTGAACGTGTATTTTACATTGATTATAAATACGTAACTATAACGTTTTTTTACGTTTATTATGGTTAGTGTGTTCTATTTTATGACAAAACCCTGTTGTTTGATTGTCTTATATATTTCACTTGTGTAAATCAGGTAGTTATCGCTTTAGGCATATTTTAAAGGGATAATTCACCCCAAAATGAAATTTGTCATCATTTACTTATCTAAATGTTGTTTCAATCCTTTATGACTTTCCTCAGTCTGTCACCATTCACTCTATGGAACGAAATATACATTATACGGTGAGTGAGACTGTGCTTGAGTGAGTCAGTATGTATGTATGTGTTTCAGAGAAAGCAATGGCTCGTGGGCAGCAGAAGATCCAGTCTCAACAGAAGAATGCAAAGAAAGCAGCTGACAAGAAGAAAGGTCAAGGAGCGGATCAGAAGACTGCAGCCAAAGCAGCGCTGGTCTACTCATGTCCTGTCTGCATGGTGAGAAATTAGTGACTCAAGTTATGGCCGAAGGGTCACTGGTTTGAGTTGGTTCTGAGGTATCACTAGGGGCGTCGCTAGTAGGGAGGAAAGGGTGACAGTGCATAGGGCCCAGAGGTCTGGATGGCCCACGATCGCCTAGCCACCGGGGCACCTGCATTCAATTAGTGAGCAGATCGCCGAAATGATGTAGACCAGGGGTTCCCAAACTCGTTCCTGGAGCCTCCCCAACACTACACTTTTTGCATGTCTCCTTTATCAATCACACCTGATTCAACTCATCAGCTCATTAGTAGCAACTCCAAGACCTAAAATGGGTGTGTCAGACAAAGGAGACATTCAAAATGTGCAGTGTTGGGGAGGCTCCAGGAACGTGTTTGGGAACCCCCAGGGCTCTAGAGTGCGACCAATTTGGTCGCACGTGCGACCTAATTTCTCTCGGGTGCGACTAACAAAATCCCAGGGCGCACTGGTGCGTCCAGCCATTGGAGAAAAGAAAAAGTATCCGCGACTCAGAAACTCTGTGGTTCAACAAAAGACACCCCCGTTAGGCTTATATCGTGGTCTAAACCAATCAGAGATAGTGAAGGGCGGACCCCCCCTCTGATTGGCCGTGGTCCAGATATTCCTGTATGTGTGTGTGCGCGTTGACAAATGCGTCACGTGTGCTGCTGCAGTCAGACAGAGAGAAAGAAAGAGGTGAGTAGTAGAGATGCGTGCAGTGTTAGCAACTTAGCGACATTTAGCGCCTTTGTAGACCCCCATAGCAACATTTTGTTTTCCAAAAAAGCAACTAGTGACAAATCGAGTCTCTCAGAGTGTCTCTGTGATCGCCGCAACGGTGCGAGATCAGCGTGCTTTCTCTGCATCTGCTCTGTTCAGCAAGCGTCTGAGAGGAGCCCGTTCAGTTAAAACAGATATTATTGCTTCTCTAAATGTACATGCAAATATAGAAGAAATCACAGCACAGGAATTGTCTTGTCTTATATTGTGTCTTATTTGATTTCATCAGACAACGGCTCAATACAATTATAAATTAGTATTTTTGTGCAGACTAGCTTCTTGGAAGGGAGAGCTGGTTATGAATTCTTAAAGGGACGTGTTTCAGTCATTATTTCATATTTATCCTGTTGACTGACAACATAAACAGTCAAATATATAAAGTAAAACAGTTTTATTGAGAATTTGGCTGCATTAAAATACAGTATGAGTACAGAGAGACGATTAGACAGAACAGAACAGTTATTTTTTTTTTTACTTTACTTTGTCATTTAGCAGACGCTTTTATCCAAAGCGGCTTACAAATAAGAAGTAACTAAAATTAAAAGTTAAAACTATACATAATATATACACACATTTAAGAAGATAAAGACATGAAATAAACATGACAAATGCATACAACATTTCAAAACTAAACATTTAAATGAAAATAAAGCTAAAAAAAAATCTAAATATTAAATCAAGAAAAGGTATGAGTATAAAAATGCTTCTAACATAACACTAAAGGCCTAAGTATACTTATTTTTTGCATAGTAAGAATTGGTTATAAAAACTGTAAATACTTTTTTTTTTCATTATGTTTAGTGCAATTATTTGGTAGTCTGTGGTGGGATGGGGCGCAGGATTGTTTTATGGGTTTAAGGGGGGGGGTTGAGAAGCACTGCACTAGAAATCCCAGACACAGTGGAAGATCTGATCAGACTCAGTGTAGAAGGGCCAAGTCTGGAAGATGTTGATGCTAGAGAGAGTGTGGCCAGCTGGTTTAGCCAAGGACAAAGATCAAGAAGGCCAAACTACAGGAGTTGGCCATTCGAGGGGCATGTAACTGCAATGGAGGATAGTCCATAATACATTGAGCCACAAGATGTTCAGTTTGACGCCCTTAAAACACTTAATTTAGATTTTATTTATCTTGAGATGTTTTAAGTTTAAATCTCTGCTCAGTGAAGCACTTTAAGCACCAACACTTTTTCAGTAAGTTACCTTTCTTGTAGAATTGTGCTTCAAATAAAGAACTTTATGTTGACCAGATTGTTAGTTAGTCGTTTACTAGTCAATATTGCCTATATAAAAATTTGGGTGCACCTAACTTTTGTGCGGTGCACCTAAGAAAAAGGTAGAAAAAGGTTGCACCAGTGCACCAGTGCAAAAAGTTAGTCTAGAGCCCTGACCCCTGATGTAGACCTCCCCGAAGTGACCTCCATCTCCCTTCTATGTGACAAAAACCCATCACCACCACAAATATTATTTACAATTTACGACCCCCCCCCCCCCCCCCCAACGTGATTTCGAGGGACCCCCATAGCAAATTCGGTGCACAGTGCCCAGAATTCCTAGCGATGGCCCTGGGAAACACTGTACCTCAAACTTCTCTTACCTTAATAAGAAACGTTGTTATTCCTTGTACAGACACAGATGCCAGACCCCAAGACCTTTAAACAGCATTTTGAAAGCAAACACCCTAAATCTCCTATGCCTCCTGAGCTGGTGGATGTTCAAGCCTAAAGGACACAAGAAACCAACATGGACCTAAAACAGGGGTAAGTCTAATACAGACGTCAGAATCAAACCTAACATATACTGACAAACTGTATGTAAATCTGTCAATATGGCTGTATAGTCATCACATAATTATTAGTACTGTGTTCGATACATCGATACAACTGTTTATCGTCACAGAGATTTGACGATATGAGTATTGATACAGCTGGCCCTCTATTGATATTGTGGCACGTATGCAGCAGTGACCCGCACTTAATTTGAATACAAGAACACAGTTTAAAATTTGAAGAATGCGAAAATTTCAGATTCAGTGTGCAGAGACCTTTAGTCTTTATCTTGAGAGGAAAATGCTTATAGTCTTAGTTACATTTTAGTCATTTACATTTACTTAAGTTTATTTAACATCTTTTGTTGTTAACATTGATGACACAGATAGGTATTACATTAGGAATGCTGTCCCTTTAAGACGGAAGGTATGCATGTAATACTGACACATTCAGTTTTCACCCACCTGTTTACGTTCACTTAAGCCATAACCGACTGTATTTACGCGAGATACTCTACAAACGATAGACATTTGGACTGCAGTGTGTGTATTTGAGCACTGAGCACTGATCGCGCGCTATATGAGAACTGAAGAAGTGGAGCGTGCGCGAGAGAGAGAGCACTTCTGTCAGCACGATTCTGCCTATCCCGCCTTCACTAACTTTAAGTTAATCGACAACGAATTGTGACTCCTGGGAAAAACGGGACGTCTGGTCACCCAGTCCCTAACACTTCGGGTGCTGAGGCCATTGTTTCAGATCGCTAGTTCGTGTTTTGGTAGCCTATCCGTCCACTGCGGCTGCCATACTGAGACTAGATATGCAAACGTCCCTCATCCAATGACAGAGACGCACATTTTGAAAGACAAGACAATTAATTTAGCCTATAGGATGTATTTTGAATGTCCGGTAGACCTCTAATTAAATTTTAGTCTCGTCTTAACGAAAACGCAGCATAAATTTTGTCATAGTTTTTACCATCAGATATTAGTTTTAGCTCGTCAACTTCTCGTCTTAGTCACAGAAAAAAGGTTTGTTGACGAATATTTTTAGTCGTCATTTTCGTCGACGAAATTAACCCTCCTCTCCACTGTGGATAAACACGCTTGCTTTCTGAAAACACTGGCTAGCTTGCAGTTTAGCGATCTCCACTTCAATATATTCTCAGAAAAGTGTAATTCATCAAGTGTTCACTTATGATAGAGAGAGGGGGAGATGCTGTGTATGTATGAATTACCACCGTAACTGTGAAGCTGTGGCTTTAATTCCTTGAGAAACAATGATGTTACCAGCTCCTTGTTGAGAAAGATAATGTAGCTCTTGAGCGATTAAGATATTTTATTGATAAAATTGCGGGGCAGCGCTAAACAGTTTGTTCCTGAATGTCTGTGTGCGGCCGAAATGTGATCTGTGTGAGTGACTGAGTGTGTGTGCGTTATTAGATACAGTGAAGACAGCGCATTGGTTTAGAACTCTTCTAATTTTTATTGTTATTTTTTAAGTATAGAGAGTGCGTTAATTTGTGCAATGATAACCTACCAGCAATGTTAAGATGATTTTTTAAATATATTAATATGAGTACATTACAATATAAATGTATTCGAACGAATACATTATTATTTATGGTCTTAAAAACAATATGCAAACAATCTGAATATTTTACCTGGTGGGAAGTGCCCAATGTAAACATTAACATATGCCATTACCTATATTGTACTGTGGTTCAGTTATGGAGGCCCTTCATAATGCAGAGGTCAACTGCCTGCTCTGCCAATAGTTAGCAATGGCCCTATAGTATGGAGTTTTTAATAAACAGCTGTTTTACTAAATTATTCTGAGGTGAAATTCAGTGCAGTCCCGTATCGTGGCCTCTGTATCGTGATACGTATCGTATCGTGACTTTGCTGGCGATACACAGCACTAATTATTATGGTCAACAATTTTCAGACCCCTGGGATGATTCGACTCGGCCAACAGACTCGACTTGCTGTATAACATTGACCATGGACCATGTGGACACAAGGACAAGGAGATCTTAGGACAGACTCAAGCACACCAGCGCACACATATTTTTATGTGCATATTTCTTCCATCTGTTCCGAGTGTGCTGTGACCTATCCGTCTCATTGCCATGTGCTTCAACTCAACAAATTTATTCACCAGTGCCCCACTTCACAATACGTCCCTGTATTTAGATTTGTTTTATGCATAAAGTGCTGCAATGTATAAAAATGTATGTGTCCTGATCTTTTAATTGTGAACCAAAATGGAGAGGTGCACCAATGTGTGAATTATGAATAGTACTGACCAGGATTGAGATTGAGATTCATTGATTGACGTGCTCAAAATGATCACAAATTCTGTAAATTTGCACCTGTTCAAGTAGTCAGAATAATGAGTCAGGACACACGGATACGTTTTTGTTACTTTGTTTTCTAAAGTTTTCAATAAATGTATATGCATATGGTCCATGTGTGTGTGTCATGGTTACTAGAAAGAACATCAAGAACACGGGTGTTATTAACCTGACAACTGTGAAAAGCTGTAATGTAACTATTAATTTGAAAATAGCTCTTTACCATTGGATTTTTCCACACTATTTACAAAAATGTACATGGAATTTGGTTAACATATGCTTGTATTAAAACTGCATTCAGTAGTTGTTTGTTTAGTGTTTGCATCGCTGATCTTCGGGTACTTTAAGCACTGATACAACCGTCTCCATTTGAAGTGACTAACACTGGTACTATTTTTATAGAGCGGTTTACACACACACACACACAAGAAAAAATTAAATATATATATACAGTATCTCACAGAAGTGAGTACACCCCTTTACATTGTTGTAAATATTGTATCTTTTCATGTGACAACACTGAAGAAATGACACTTTGCTATAATGTAAAGTAGTGAGTGTACAGCTTTTATAACTGCACATTTGCTGTCCCCTCAAAATAACTCGTTCAAAATAACCGCTGGCCACAAAAGTGAGTACACTCCTAAGTGAAAATGTCCAAATTGGGCCCAATTAGCCATTTTCTCTCCCTGGTGTCATGTGACTCGTTAGTGTTACAAGGTCTCAGGTGTGTTAAATTTGGTGTTATCACTCTCACATTTACTCATGCATTTAGCAGACGCTTTTATCCAAAGCGACTTAGTGCATTCAGGTTATACATTTTTTTTGTCAGTATGTGTGTTCCCTGGGAATTTAACCCACGACCTTTTGCGCTGCTAATGCAATGCTCTACCACTGAGCCACAGGAACAACTCACTCTCTCATACTGGTCACTGGAAGTTCAACATGACACCTCATGGCAAAGAACTCTCTGAGGATCTGAAAAAAATAATTGTTGCTCTACATAAAGATGGCGTAGGCTTTAAGAAGATTGCCAAGACCCTGAAACTGAGTTGCAGCACGGTGGCCAAGACCATACAGCTGTTTTACAGGACAGGTTCCACTCAGAACAGGCCTTGCCATGGTCAACCAAAGAAGTTGAGTGAATGTGCTCAGCATCATATCCAGAGGTTTTGTTTGGGAAATAGAGGTATGAGTGCTGCCAGCATTGCTGCAGAGGTTGAAGGGGTGGGGGGTCAGCCTGTCAGTGCTCAGACCATACGCCGCACACTGCATCAAATTGGTCTGCATGGCTTTCGTCCCAGAGGAAAGCCTCTTCTAAAGATGATACACAAGAAAGCCCGCAAACAGTTTGCTGAAGACAAGCAGACTAAGGACATGGATTACTGGAACCATATCCTGTGGTATGATGAGACCAAGATAAACTTATTTGGTTCAGATGGTGTCAAGCGTGTGTGGCGGCAACCAGGTGAGTACAAAGACAAGTGTGTCTTGCCTACAGTCAAGCATGGTGGTGGGAGTGTCATGGTCTGGGGCTGCATGAGTGCTGCTGGTACTGTGGAACTACAGTTCATTGAGGGAACCATGAATGCCAACATGTACTGTCTAGGGATGGGTATCGTTTACATTTTATCGATACGATATAGATGCTGCTTATCGATACTGTTATTAATACTATTTGGTGCAAAAAGATAAGTGATTTTTTTTTTAAATGTCAAGTTATTTTATAACTGCTTAACTTTAGCAAGTGTATTAAAGTTCTTCAGTCAGGAGTAGCAAGTTATTTTTCTTGTGATTGTTTTATTAACATTAAAGGAATTGTTCACCCATAAATTAAAATTGTCATCGTTTACTCACTCTCAAGTTGTTTTAAACCTTGAATGAGTTTATTTCTTCTGTTAAACAAAAGTTATTTTGAAGAATGAAAGAAACCAAACATATTCATATGTTTATATGTCAATATCAATATTTTATATGTAAACCTAGGGATGGGCGATATGAGCAAAAATTCATATATCTGGCTTTTTGGGCTGATTTGCGGTTTATGGTATGTATATCTCGGTATTTTGTATTTGGTTTAAACAAATGAAGTAAATGTAGCCATTTGACACACCTCTTTTCAAACTACTGGGGCACTGCCTCAGCACTTCAGGCAGGTTCACTTGAAGCGGCGCAAACGAAACCAAACAGTGTATGACATGAAAGTACAAGAGCGATTAGAGAGCAGAAGGCATCGTATGCTTATGAATCCCTCTCGCGATACTTTAATCCCATACACCGATTGGTCCGTGCAGCGCCCCTTCAAGTCCTCAAAAGACCCGGATATACTTCACTTTCTGCGTTCCGTTCCGTCACGCACAGCCGCGTCGGACGCGGATGGCCGAAGTACTTTGGCATGTACTCGGTTGAAAGACCAATCCAAACTCTTTCAGTTGGTGGGTTATCCGCGCTTTGACGCTCAGTGGCGTAACGTTAATCGTCCGAGTCCGATCACTATAATGCAATTTTTGTTGAACAGAGTATTGCATAGGGTACCTAAAATATTTTTTTATTTGTAATGTGTTTTAAGGTTTTTGAAATATGCTGTCTCCTTAAATATTTTCATTTTTATAAAGGGTTCGTTCGTACAACATTTTACCAATACATTTCAGACAATACAACCTAATGGTCCAATATTTCACAATAAGAATACAAATCTGTTCATATCATCAGTAACAAGCTGCGCTTTAGAGCCCTGCATTTCAGCTCAAACCCGACAGGCCCTGACTTATTTATGGCTTCGGGACAATGTTCAGGTCATAGCTCAGACGCGGGCCGGGCCTTTGGCTTGGTTTAAGCTTCCTCCTTATTTTTATATTTTAGACATAAATCAGTTATTATGGTGATGAAAAGTATTTGCCGCGCTGGTGGAAACAACAGGAGACCGTGCTACCGCGACTGTGAAGAGCGGCTCAGACAGTGTTTAGTGTGCAGCAGCAGCAGCGAGGGCGAGTGCCTTCAGATCCGCGTTCAAGCGCACGCAGTAGGCTGACGCGTGCCGCAAAGCCCCAGCAAAAGTAATTACCATTAATGTGTCGTGGGGAAAAGTCAGGAGAAATGTGTTGCAAAGATGAAATTGACGATGCTGACTCACCATCTCCGCATTGGACGCATGTTTAATCGAGATAAATGCTTCTTTATGGATTAGACTACATAATGAAAGAGTTTTTGTTTTCGATTTGAATTATTTAGTTTGAAAGTAATAATGTAAAGCTTTCTAGATATATTTATCATTTATCAAGTATTCAGTTCATCATTGTGAAGCACTCCTCCTGTTCAAGACGCAAATAAGGTGCACAGAAATAAACGTAGACCCTTTACAGTCCCGAATGATGTATTAATCTTACCTTTATGAGCAAAAATGGCAGCGTATTTGACGTTTTTTTCATTATTATAAGAAAAGAATCCAAGTGATGATCGCGCTGGTGCCTTCATGTCCTGCAAAGCGCAAAAGGCTTCCACTCTCCGCACAAACGCTTGGATATGCGCCTATTGTGCTCATTTATCTAGATTAACCATTTAAACTAACAATGTGATATGCTTGAAGTGTTTCATATCTATAGATCTTATTTTAGGCAAGTTGTGATGATTTCAACTCACTGTCTGCTGCTGGCCGCTTGGCCATTACTTTAAAAAACAAAAAACTTGAATTTAACAAACACAAAATGTTCCATATTTCTAAATTAACTTAAAGAAACTAAAAATACATATAACCACTTTGCCATTAAAAGAGAGTTCTGATAAGCTGTCGGACAAGGGCCTATATTTGAGGCCCGTGCAGGGCTCTACTGCGCATGGAGCTTGCGAGTACCCAATGGCTTAAAACGAGTAAAAGACGTGCAAATAATACATTTGTGTGACGATGCAACAATTACCCAATTAGGCAAGCGACAATTCTGACAACTTAAAGTCTTATTGCAGCATGCAGCAACTCGCATAGCGCGACGCTTAATTTTGTAACGTGAGCTCACACTTTTAACGTTTCACCGCCAATGATTGTACGCAAACACACACCGCACATGTTCATGGATATCACACGCACGTCGAGCAAACGACGGCCACATCATTCAGTGAAGGAAAATGTCAAGCAGCTGCTTCTAATTCGTCATTAACAATGAAGTATACGGAGATAAAACAACACAAGTATCGATAACAGTGTCGTTTGTACTGAAGCTTACCGGTAGTCCGGTATTGACCCAATTACGTACGGTCCAAAAAATGTTTGCAGGTTGTACCAGTGGGCTCTGTTTGAATTTTTTTCATTTGTATGTTCGTCCTATTGACTAATTTGTGCTATTTACGCAATGTATACGTTTTTTCAAGTTAGTAGGTGTCCAGGTACAGAAACTGAATAATCAAATATAAAATAGCACTTCATAGACTTCACTGTAAATATGAAATATACAGTCAAACCAAAATGTATTCAGACACCTTCAAAATTTTGCACGTTATCACAGTTTATTCGCCATAGTTTAGATAATGTAATAAAATATGACAAGAACTCAAGAGTTAAACTGTGTCAGAACAAATTCATCTTGATAATGTCAGATAACTTTTGATATAAAGGTATGTATTGGATTACAATCAACCAAAAATTCAGACAACTGTTTGTATGACAATGTTTACACAACTATTTACACAACTATCAATACTGTGTTGACCAATTACCAAGAAATGCTTCATTTTGTTCAGTCTGTAAAAAAGTCGCATTAGCAATTAAAGAAAAGCACGTAAACAAAACATGCTCAGGTCAAAGTGTCTAAATAATTTTTGGTCCCGATTTTTTTAAATACATTTTACTGGTAGTCCTCTGTATGAATGATTTGGGGGTATAATATGTCACAGTTTACTTTATTTTGCTATCCTCACTTAAATAAATGAACTATAGTGTCCTGCACCCACTGGTAAAACCCGCTTGTGGAAGAGGCAAATTCGGGTGTTCAAGCTCTTTGAAGCATGTCCCTCTGCACAGAACACAGAACACTGTTTGCATGTTTAAACTGCGATTTGTATTTGTTCGTTCAGATGCAGGAGGAGGCAAAGGAGAGCTCGGTTCGGTGTTGCTGTCCGTGAGACCGAGAGACACACTCTCTGTGTGTGCATCGAACACAACGCACGAGTACTCAGTTCAGCTTTTCAGCGTCTTGTGTTTGAATGCTTTAAACTCTTTTGAATGCTTAAATTGGCAAGGCTTAAAAACACTTTCAAATGATAAGCTTTCGTGACGACGCTCAGCAGTGGCCCATCAACTGTCCTGAGCGTCTTTTTAGGCTGGCCTCGGCCAGTCGTCTGATTCTCCCGTTGTCTCTGTTGGTAAAGCACTTTAATAAACTGTTACCTTATCTAATTTTCACTTTTGGCATTACCAAACTACACAACGCTACTTGCGTATCTGCAAAGGCCACAGCCAACGAACGCGAGGATTATAAGAAATAATTTCAAAAACGTATTTCTTAAAATGGTAGTTCACCCAAAATAAAAAGTCTCTTATCATTTACTCATTGTTCCAAACCTGTATAAATGTATTCTTCTGCTGAACACAAAATAAGCTATTTTGAGGTATGCGGATAGCTAAACAGTTGACTGTAGCCACTGACTTAGTATCCCCACCCCAATACTCTGGAAATTCTTACAAATATCTTATATTGTACTCAACGGAAAAAGAAAATCATGCAGGTTTGGAACACTATGAGGGTGAGTAAATGATGACATTGTTTTCATTTTTGGGTGAGCTAAATTTGCACCAAACTACTGAATGCACAAAATGATTTTGTCCATGTGTTCAGCCTACTCAGCCTGAATTAGTCTCTTTTCTTCACATGGGTGTGGTGGTATATGTTATTTTAAAAGCATTTTACCACTTTTAGATGCAAGAAAAAGTTATGTGAAAGTCAAAGCAATGCAACTTTGTGAAACATAACATTCTACAAATATAGAAATTTGGACAGTTTAAATGTAAGACAGTTATGCAAAATAGCTATGCAAAATATGTATTTTTTATTATTATGGCATGGATTCCAATCCTAAATCCACTCACAATAAAATTGTGACAAATATGCTAATAAACCATCATGACACTTCAATAACTATCATTTGTCAATCATTTGGGACAGGTAAGAAGGCTCAAATTTGGCTATATAAAAATTGAATCACTGTATATTACAAATGGTGCCTCTGAGTATTATAATACATATATATATGTTTCAGATTTAAAACTTGAATTTACAAGAGGTTATAGACAACCACAGTTCTTGACCACCATATTTCGATGTTTCTTGAGAATAACGTTGTTGTTGTCATCATAGAAGAGCACAGAGATGGGACTGAGTTTGGTTGGAGCGCAGCAGGCTTTAGGCACTTCATCTGGTCTTAAAAGATGAACCTGCCAGAGAAATCGGTTCGACAATTAGTTCATTTAGAAGACGTCTCCTAGCAATGTAGTAGAGAAAATCACATACAGAAATGCCAAAAGTACAGATTACACACCAGTAGCTGGATCGTGGCGTGGTTTGTGGCATTCATACAAGAGCCCAGAGGATAATCACATTCCCCATCACAATAATGTGCAGAATAACCTGTAGGGGCCAAAACCCAGTCCTGAAAAACAATATGATTTTATTAATTAAATATTTAAACAGCACAGAGACTTTCCTGTTTGTATGTGTGGTGATAAGTGAGTCACTGAACCATTCACTCAATTGATTCATTTAAAAACACTTGATTCAGTTAATTTAGCTTTAACTTGTTTAGAACTTTTTCCATTGGCAGAGCGAAAATATACAGATCACCTTTTAATATTGTGTCTAAACTGTAAGTGACTTGTTGTTGACTTGTTATTTGAATGTGTAAATGTATAAAAGCCAGGATGTCTCACCTTCCAGCCAAGGTCGCTGAAGCTGACATAGAGTTCATGTTTCTTACAGGCCTGGCGTCCGCTGGTGGCATGATTTTGGTCTGGAACAAGTGAGACGATCATTGCTCAAAGACAAATAATTGCATATGCTCCTTTAAACACAATCTGCATCTTAAATCGCTTATTGTGGCTCACCAAATATGCCGGGTCTGTTTGGGTGTGGCAGGTCGTACTTGGGTTTTTTCTTGCGTGGATTGTTGTGTTTCAGAGCACGAGGTGGGCGGCAAGGGGCTTGACTGGCTCTGAAGAACGTCACCATGAAAGGCTGTTTAGAGCGCGGCCCGCGCCGACCCACCAGACCCACCCATGCGGCTGACAACGACCGGTCTGTGGAAACAAGATTTCAGCATTTTACCATTTGACCTATGACACCGAACGTGTTTTGCTTCAATAGGTCAAAGCTTTGCCAAGATACAGCCTGTTTTTCATAAACTTAGACCAAATGTTTGTTGCTTGCTATAGCACAATTCAGTACAATCAAAAACTCCTTCAGTAACTTTTGTGAGACTTGGTCTAAAGATAAAACAGACAAGATTTGTAGGAGTTGTGGGAAATATTTAACCATATATTTATAATCTATATAATATATATATATTTAATTGTTATTTAAAAAATATATTTGACAATCTATTTAATAATTGTGAACATTTGAACTTTTTTAATTGCTGCATTTGGCCGACACTTTTGGGGTTGTTAGTGCCATGCGTTACTGTTTAAGCTAGAAGAAGGCTACAATGAGAAATTTAATTTAAAAGTACAAATGGAACTGAAATTGAAAAAAATTAAAACACCATGTTAAATCAAGTTGGGTTGAGCAACTAAGGCAAAAGAGCAAATGTTTTTTAGAGTCAATACCACAAAAGTTTACTTATTAATATATTAATCATATATTTTATTTGATATATTATATATAAAAAAGTTAAAAGATTATGTATTTTTTTATTAATTATTTATTTTATTTAAGACTAATTATTTTTGTGGTGTCACATGGTGAAAAAACCTGTAGTGAGGAGCAACATCCAATAACTGCTATCACAGAGTTATTTAGCCTCCATGCTGTGCATAAGGAATAGCTCACCCTCCTCAGTTTCCACATAAAGTCGGATGCCCAAGTTGCTCCGAGGGTGGAGTAGCCAGCGATTGCTCGCAGAAGTCACATCAAACGCTAGCCAGCCCTCTTGACCCGCAGGCACAGACTGCATGTCCAGCAACACCAGCTCAGGCTCCCTTTCAAACCACAAGATCTTAATGTCATTTCAATTATAATGACCAGCGATGTATCTCAAGGACATTGATGAACGAAGAACTACCAAAAAAGTATTTCATGTCAATGACTTGTTTCCTAAACACTAAAATCAAATGATATCTTAGTTTCCTGAATCAGATTCAGTACTACAAATCTGTATAAACAATCATATATGACAGTGACCTGTGTCTTTTCTCCCTCTGGATTTCATAGACAGAGATATGGAGGGTGCGGTTTGCTCGCCAACCCACGGTAAGAGTTTTATAGATGCGAAACTCAGCAGCGGTGACCGTCTCTCCCTGAGGAAGCGGAGTGAGATCGAAGCGGAACTCCTTCCAGTACGGCCGAGGCTGCAGCAGATCCTTCTCCTGCTCCACTGCGGTAAGAGACAGAGGCCAGAGAGAGAATTAAAAAACAACGACCACAGAGGAGCGTATGTGTGAAGACACTTGAGATGAAGAAGACATGTGAGGACTGATTGGCAGGAGAAGAAGGGGAAACAAAAAATGGAACATTTGTTCTGGTGGAGCTCGGCAGGTCGGACTGACACCCACGACCGGGGCTCTGCAGTGGGGTAATTAGAGGCATTGTGGAGCTGCTGCAGCTCAGCGCACCACCACTAATTACAGTCCAGCACTGTATTTTTAGAGGAGTGCCCAACAGTATTTTCATCCACTTCATCTCATCTTTTTTCTGCCTTTCAGTGGGGCCTGTAATTCCCCACAGCTGTGTGCCCACTACAACATCACATGGCCTGCGTGATCTGGACTGGGCTGTGTAGATCCACAATAATCAAGATTTACATTTAGAAAAGCACAGAGAAAAGGAAAACACTATATTAAAGACGACTAGCAGGAGAAAGAACTTGACTTTTATGTTTTTTGAAGAACATCGTGAACTCCAGGCCACAATGCTAGAGTGATTTGCAATATGTCTGTCGTGTGAAAAGTCCATTCTTGAAAATAAAGGTTCTTCATTGGCATCTATGGTTCCACGAGGAACATTTAACATCCATGGACACTTTAGACCTTTAGAGAGTTTAAGGTTCTTTAGAGTAAAACAAAAAAAGTAGATAATTTAAGAACTGATCACGGAAAAGTTCTTTGAGGAGCCAAAAATGGTTAATCTATGTAATTGTTGTATAACTCCCCTTTTGGAACCTTTATTTTTAAGAGCGAATGCACAAAAGTTTTTTATGCAGTGGAAAATGTTATTTACATTTTTTAAATGCTCTTTAAACCATGTAAAATTGGTTCTATTCAGAAATTAATCATTGAAAGATTATTTGGAGAAACCTGCGAAAACTCCCGCTTGGACCAAATATTTTCAAGAGTCTATTGGAAAAAGGTTATCAGATTAAAACAATCTTTAACCACTGTTAGAACTTCACTAAATTTTTTGTTTGTTTTTTGCGGAACTTAAAATGGTTCCATGTCATCACAGCAAATTTTGCCTTTTGGAACCTTTATTTTCAAGAATCTATTGGAGAAAGGTTGTTTAGATGATTAAAATGCTCCTTACACTAGTAAAAACTGACATTTTAAGAACGGTTCACTAAAAGTGTTTGGTAAACAGTAAACCCCCTTTTAGAACCGTTATTTTAAGAGTGTCCCATCACTTAGAAAAGCAATAACACACATTCTCCACATGCTATGAGGCATCATTCATGTTTGCAGCACAAACAGTTATGCAGCAAAGTTTCAAACGGGTTTGTTTAAATCACTAACCCATGAGCAATAATAATAGTGATGCCTGCCTTAGTAAACACCACTAGTTATATCTGAGAAAGGGGTGATACTGACCAATAATAATGGGGCAGGAAAGACGTGGAAAGAGAAGCAGTAATTGTAAATAGGATGTTAAACTGTTGTTTGTTTCGTGACAGATAAGTATCGTCTGTGTTTGGGCTGAGACAGGAAGAGATGATGGAGTGATTGTGGGTCTGTCTCAGTGAACAGAATGTATTATCAATACACACTACAAGCCTTGTCAGTCTCTAAAAATCACTGGCAATTGGCACTGCAAATGAATAACGATCTGGCTTCTTGTGCTGTGCATTATTAATCTTCCCTCCCCCTCAAACATTAGGGCACTGAAGGCAGACTTAATGTCATTGTATTAGCTAAAATATCAAACCAAGTGGCGTTTGCAAACAAATTATATTACACTTGTTCTCATAACTAACCACTTTCTAGTCATTTTTGCAATGACATTTAAGTCAAGGTGAATTTCTGTGGACATATGAAGTCTGTTACCTCCTCAAAACTAAAAAAGAAGTAAATAAAATAACATGATTTACTAATTGTGACAATATATAACAGTGTGATTTTGCTTCTTATTTTATTATTATTGTTATTTAGTTAGTTTATTACAGTAGCTTGATCTCTCATGGCATAAGGCAGACATGCTTTCATATAAACCACTGCTGTTACTGTCAGCTAAATCTATTAAAAATGTATATTTTAATCTAAATAAAATATAAATATTAGATGAAAGAATTAAATACAAAATAGAAGTATTGTCTTGGCAACTAAATGAAATAAAATAACCTGAATTTGAAATACTAAAACAAACAAAAAATGAATCAAAATATTAAAACAAAAACTAACAATGACAAAAGCACATAACAAAATTACTCAAACTTAAAAAAATCTATATTAAAAATATAAAAATAAAGGCTAATTCAAAATAATAAAGATAATCTATAAATAAAATATAGTATATAAATAATATTAAATTAACAATGACATGAAGTACCAGTTCCAGTTTGACAAACAGAAATTGTCCAAACTTCTCATTGTGAAATGTTTATATTGCCTCGACTTTCTTTTAAATAAATGGTACTTGTTCTAATACTTTATGTAATACAGTGACATTCACACATTTGTATGTGTAGTTTATGTTCACATATGGGCTGCTGCATAGTAATTAATGTCTTCTGTATAAGTGCAGTGTGTTGAACCCTTGCCAGCTGTCACTTACCCAGGTTGACAAAGCTCATAACCGTGTCGGCCTCGCTAACCACTGTGCCCAGGGGCGGCGTGTGCGTGCTTAAGGTGGGCAGTGCCATGTGACTGACCCGCTCCGGAGTGAAGCCCAAACCTGGTCCATCATCGGCCTCGGACGAGACAGCATGGTAAAGGTCCAACATGAAGAGCGGGGCGGAGGAAGGGGGCCGCAGCGGTGGGTGAGGATGGGGCCGGCCGGGTAAACCAAGAATGGATAAAATCTCCTTCTGCATCTCCTTCTTTTCACGACCACTGAGTCTGCGGAAGCTGGAATGAACCACTCCTTCCACCTGAGCCCAAACACACAGCAGCATGAAGAGAGGGAGGAGGATGGGCAGAGGAAACAGTCGCTGGCGGCCTCGGGTTCGGCTGCCACAGCTCTCCTTCCTCCCTCTGCTGCGGTGTGAGGACACAAACTCAACCACACACTTTTGTTTGTCCATTGGAGCAGCAGAAGAGCTCTGCTCCATTGCAGCGGTCTATAAAGATCGTATTTGTCCCTCCAAAACCTCTGGGTGTTTACCCGACGTCTGTCTTCTCTGGAATGGTCTGACTACCGTCTTGAAGTTCAACTCTGAACGACACTCCGATGTCTAAGCCACTCAGATTCCACAGCAGTCATCGTTATTTGGGAGAGTGCAATGTTTACTGCTACAAGCCGCTCAGTTTATCGCCTTTTGACAGTCGTTCCTCATGCTGTCACTTTATTTACCAAACCACAGGAGCTTCTCTCATAATCTACAGTGTGCTTACAGAGATGGACGACAAACAATATCCTAGAAACTGGAAGAGAAAACAAAAAGGTTTTCCTAGAAGCTCAACTCCCTTCAGCGGTGATCTTGAAGTTGGAAGGACAATGTGAAATTAAAGTCTTTAGCTAGAGTAAATAAAAACACAGAGCCTTCAAAGGTTTCTGGATCAAACACAACACCTGCTTATGCTCCTTTTGAGAAGATGAGTCGCGACTCCAAGCTGGTGAAATCCTCAGAGTTTAATTGAAAAACAAAAAGCTACAAAACTCCCTTGCAGTAATCCATCAATGTTGGGGTTAAAATATTTAGGCCTAATCCAATGAGTGGAAATATCCAAGACTCCTGAAAAATCCCCCAAAATATAAATGTCAAAACTGTGAGTATGATTTGTTCACCAGAATAATGTTACTGTCCCCAAACGTCTTTCTGAATTGTGAAGTTGCGAGATCCCAGTGAGCTGTGGTATTCTTAGCCTGTGTGCTGCTTGCGTTGAAGGCATAATCTGAACACGGGTGACCTCCTTCCCTCCAAGATACACGCTTACGCAGAGGGAGTGTTTCCAACGACTGCATCCTCCGCCCTCTCTTCCCTAAACCCTTCTCACCTCAATCTCCATCTACTATCAAACCGTCTCATCTTCTACACATACCTCACAAATTGCTGACAATTATCATGTGGTTTGGCATAAAGATGTTCTCAGATGTGATCCAGCCTTTGCACAGACTAGAAATGAGTTCTTATGGCTATGGTAATATGGAAACGATATTTATATTCTGTGGTTTCAACAGTAGCCAAGGAGTGACAGATCGTTGCTGTCTTACTGAAGATATAAAGATGGCAATTGTGAGAAATTTGTGGGTTCTACTTGGTGTGAATAGAAAATTAACTCTTAAAACTGTCCTTGCAGACAGGTAGTGAAATATAAACCAGTGACAGAATTGACTTTGCTTAATCTAAAATCATTAAACCATTTGTTTTTATCAATCCACACACACACACACACACACACACACACACACACACACACACACACACACACACACACACACACACACACACACACACACACACACACACACACACACACACACACACACACACACACACACACACACACACACACACACACACACACACACACACACACACACACACACACACACACACACACACACACACACACACACACACACACACACACACACACACACACACACACACACACACACACACACACACACACACACACACACACACACACACACACACACACAGCCCTAAAAATATGTAATAATTTATATATACATATACCTATGCCTGGAAATGATACTTTGCAGGGAGCTTGATTGACAGGCGGTCTGACCAATCATAATGCCGAATCTGCCAAAAGTCTGCCAAACAAATCAGACAGGAGAGCAGGGATGCGTTCAGCCCGAAAAAACGGTGCAAAACGTTTATTAAACGGAAACGGTGGTGCGTTGAGCACTCTGTTCTGATGACGCAAGTGTTGAAAATATGGCAGCTGAGAAGGCCATTCTTTTAGCTCTTTTTGAAGAATTTTCGGAGCCTGATGAAATCGGTATAAATACGTGTTTAATACTGCAAAATACGCTCAATGTTACAGTCACTGCCCTTACCGTCCAGAATAAAAGAGAACATCCCAATCGAGTGAAGGGATTTGTGGAAACTGTGGTTCCTAATTATTGTGATCCAACATTTACCTCGTATTTCAGGATGAAAAGACAAACATTTCAGGTGATTGATAATCCACTTCTTACCTCTTCTTACCTTACCTCCTGTTATGATCTATATGACCTTATTATTTGTATTGTGAGTATTAGGCTTATCATTGCTGATCACTGTTGTCGTGCTATGATATTGTAATATTTACCATTATATAATCAGAGGAGAATAGAAAAGTTTATGAACGTGTCACTCCACAATACAATAGCAAAATATATAAATATGTATAGTATTTTTATGTTACATTAATCAGTGTCTAGCACACCTTCCTACGGAAAGGATATGGACCAGAAGACATTGCAATTACTACATAATATTTAGACAGACTTAAAGAAGTTCCAGATCTATACTTGTTCTCTTATTATTTCAGTTATTTTGCCTTTAATGTAAATAAACATGTGCAAACAATATACTTGCTCTTGTGAATTTATTTAGCTGTTAATTACATTTACTTACAAATACATTATCATCATGTTGATATGCTAGGTTTCTATAAAACTCTTAAACAAACATGTCTTCTAATATTTGTAATTGTTGTGTATACCAAGCTGCAGCGGACACAATTGTAAATGACTTCAATTGGACCCATTGTGAGAGCTGTCTTTAATACCAGTGTGGTTTATATACATGTCGCTGCTGATTGGGCTGACATTTTTGACACCCCACCAAACAAGAGAAAACGTATCTCAAACCCTGTTGCACACCGTTTCCAGTAAACATGTCGTTCAACCCGGAAACCGTTGCAAAACGTTGGGCACCGGTGTGAACTTGAACGTGCCCAAGATTAACGTGGTTGGACTTAAAATAAAAAAAATAGTGCTTATTAACTTCTTGAAATATAATACCTTCTGATTTGAATCCATGTTTTCTTCGTGTTGTAACGTTTAAGTAAATATAAAAAGATGTTCGGTTCACGTGCTGCTTGAATTGAGGTGCTACAGCGATCTGTCTCGAAACATTAAAGAGCCATAAAAGGGTATTGTTTGAATTTCGTAAAAAAAAATACATATTGAAAGCAAGACTTTGTTTCATACCTAAAGTAACCTGCTCTGTCTTGTCTGTTGGCGTGTTTTCAGATTCTCCGTGATGTGAGAACACGATGTGTGGTGTGAGAGCGGCATTGCTTGTCGCCAAGGGCTGGGAAGGTTACTTTTAAAATGTATATTACTACAGATTACAAAATACTTGCTTAGTAATCAGTAATGTATTTCGTTAGATTACTCAGGTTTAGTAACGTAATCTAAATACTTCAGAATACTTTGAAATACTTAAGCTTTGTAACACAAGGGAACATATACTTGATGTCTTATTTTTGTTTTCCAACTCTAAATAAAAGTGACATCTACATAAGATTTGTTTTCTTTGCATTTTTGCATCAGTTTCCCACCGCATTTCTATGAACAACAAATAAATGTTATGTCATTTAAATCTACCAATCAATTTGAATACAATGAGTGGGATTCCATGCTGTTTCCAAGCTTCAAAATGAATCCAAACATAGAAAGTAGCCAAAACAACTCGCACAGTTCTCCAAATTATACAATTTGTATAATTCATGAATGATTCGCATGGATCTGTTAACTGATGCAAAGTGTGAATTGTAGGAGAATTTGGTGTCATTTTTCAATTAAATTCTTAGAAATATTAAACGTAATGATAACCATTAAAAACTCAAAATATGAGAAAATAGAAAAACGAGTTACTGGATAAACATTTTCAAAGATCAAGAACAACTTCCCTCGAGATGCTTTTTCAGATTAGACGTTGTATCCTTCGTTGCTGAGATAAGTTTTGTTGCAGGTTGGCACTGCACTGATGTTACGTCCTTTTTCTTAGTCTTTGTATTTCCACGAGAGAAATGCATTATGCTAATGGATTTCTGTTGTGTCGTCCATTTACATCGTCCCGTTACATTTATTTCGGTACTCTCCAGTCCTGCTTGTCGGACATAGCAACAGTAACTAAGGTAGGAGGGTGTTTGCGAATGTGCAATTAATATATATTATGAATTAATCATATATAAAATGTAAGAATATTTATATTATAAATATATATTTTTAAATTTTAACTAAAATCGTGTTGAAATAAAAAGAGTGCCATTGACATGTCATTTATCAACTGCGCAAAATACACCCATATAAAGTGAGACTTTTACAGATTTGTTTTTAATAGGAAAAACAGTCCTTTGATAAAAAAAACACAAAAAGTGAGTGGTTATGTATATTGAACTCAGTTGATTATAAAAATGAAATGACACCGTAGGACTATGAGATGCCATGAGATCTCAGCAGTGGAGTGGATGGTGTTCGGTGGGAAAGGATGTGAGTGGGTTTAAATATTTGTACGTAAACACAGAAACACAGCTGCAGAATGGAGAAGATGTTACACCACCCTTCCCAAACCCCATCCGCTGCATCAGGCCACCAAACATACACAGAGTCCAGTACAAACACACATAACTTACGTGTGACCAACACACACGGCACAAACAAAGGTGCTTCTATTCACTTGTGGGCCATTTCTGAACTCACAAACGACTGTGTAAATCTTCTATAAAAGCACAGTGTGTTCAAAGCTCTGCACACACCAAAGCCACGTCCCTTTTTGAAGATTTAATGGGGTGTGTCATTATCTCTACTTCTTGTAATTACTGGGCCATTTCCTGTTAACTGTGGCATCCATGCAACACACACACACACACACCACCACTCGACAACACAAAAACCAGACCTTTTTACTGCAAGCATTGTTTTAATACAAAAGAGAACAAAAAGGATTTATAATCATAACTTCTTTACTTTTACACAATTGCACCCGTTTCTCTCAGTCATGTCAAAAGGGCAACACAATCAAAAGGTGGATCCATTCACAGCCCTCGCCTCCCTCCCAATGACACAATAAATAAATAAAAATCACCTTTCTTCAGGTATTCATATACTTCAGCTTGTCAAAGACAAGATTGAAAGCGCCATTTTTAACAGGGGCTACATGAGCCGCCCCCATCATTCATTATTTAGGGTGCTTCCGTCACGAAAGAACAAGTCGGAAGCCACTTTTGACGTCATCTAAAGTGTGTATTCACCGGCAAAAAGGCCACCATTGGAATCAGTAAGCTTCCTGGTCAGTCATAACATCAGTCAGAGAAATTATTACGTCAGGAGCAGATGTACAAAAAAAACGAAACCAAGAGTGATTCCGGTTGTGTTAATACTAGTCATTCTTAAGAGTTGATATGATACTGCAATCACAAATAAATACAGCTCTTTACTCTAGAAAATAAACAAAATGTCAGGATTATAAATTAACCATGAAACAAACATTCACAATTGAAATCATTTTTGCATCCTGTGGAAAAGCTCTGTAACATGATGTCTGTAACAAAAGGACACAACTAGACTGCGTGGATGTGTGCTGTGCGCTATAGAATTTCCTTTAAAAGGATCAGGTGTGACGTGAAGGATCTAGTCTTCAAGAATCTTCACGCCGTGGGAAGGCTAGAGAGATGTATCCTCCTCCACTTCCTCTCTGAATTACTGCGTTAATTGACCATGACAGGAACTACCACACATACATACACACACACAAACATACATGAGTCCAAAAAGTCCCAAGTGTCCAGGAGGAAAACGTCTCCGTTTTTAATTGATTTCCGCTTGTTTGCGGTGGCACAGACACTCAGGCGAGACTGGTCTGCAAACACTTGAAAAGGGTGGGTTTGTCCAACCAGTGACAACCATGCATGAGGTTTGGAGAGTGACGGGCGGTGCATATTCATAGTGAAGAATAGTGAAAACCCCTTGTGCAGAACTGACGTCCCTCTCGAGTGTCTGTGTAGATATGGCTGCTCACACAGGATGTTCTCCATCGCACATTCAAGAAAACACAATGTCAGTCAAATTAAGGACATGATGTAGAACACAAATAAGGCAGTATTATGGTAGGTATTGATCTGGGTGGTGTAGCAGTGTGCGGTTGTGCTGGACCCTGGAGAGGTTAGGTCTGGTCCTGTTTCGTCTGAGCAGGCCGTTTGAGAGAGAAAGGGGTTGGTGTTCTCCTCCTGCTGGTTAAATTACAACCACCTCAGAGTCAGTCACTTTGACTGATAGGGTGGAGGCTTCATTTCTTGCTCGCTGTTGTTTTGGGGCTGGGGGTCTTCTTGGAGATGGTGGGGATTTTGGAGGGTTTGGCCCCAGGCCGGCGAGGGGTGTCTGAGGTATCGGAACAAGCCGAGCGCGTCTCCATGAGCTCAGACGTGTCGGAAGCGTCACTGCCCCTTCGGCTGCTGGCTCGGCTTCCAGCGCGACTCCCTGCTCGACTGGCTGGGCCGCTCGTAGAGGACGGAGTGCGTTTAGTGTCTGATGAAGGAAGATGATTCAAGTTTAAGGGTACGGTACTATAGCAAATCAGAGTGTATTACAAACATAAAGGAAAGGCAGATCAAAACACCACCACAATCTGAAATTGTATATTAGCAGAGTTGGGAATAGCAACACTACTACTGTATCTAACCCATTACTGACCAGTAATTGGGCTGGTTTATCCAACATGTAGAAGTAGAATGTGACATTTCACATATTTCTAAGTTTATTAATATTAGAAAATAGGCTTGTTTGGATGGATCAATTAACTGTTTAAAACAAACGGCAACAAAAACATTAACCAATTTGTTCAAGTTCCTGTCCTTAAGTTTTTCTTTTTTCCTTTCTTTCAGTGTGCTGCAGGAATGCATCCTGAAACCCGGACATATCCAGTTCCATCGCCCTAATGGGCCAATGGGTTTTCTGAATGGGTTTTGGTTTGGGTCTGTGGTTAACACAAGCTGAAGATATTTATTCTATGATATAAAATGCATCAGTAAAACCCCATGCTACCTTGTTATAGTTCATTTATAGCTTACCTTTAGCTTTTTACTTCTGCCGATTGTATTTAGGATTCAAAATTCATAAAAGTTATTTGTGAAGATTACCTTGAATGTGTAATAATCAAACGTATTGGTTGCAGCACTAAAATATATTGCCCTCTTAAATAGCTTCACTATACGGGGGGGGGGGGGATTTTATCGGACGACGGCACGATTATAAATCAGGATTTTTGTGCAGATTAACATCTTGGAAAAGAGAGCTGGTTATGTAGTCTTAATGGGTCGCGTTTCAGTCACTATTTCAAATTCCTCCAGTTATCTGACAACAGAAACAGTAAAATATATCAATGAAAACAGTTTTATTGAGAATTTAGCTGCATCAAAAAATGTGTCCATGCCCATGTTGATTAGAGTAGGCGATTTAAAATTTGAAAAGTATTAAATTAAGGTATACATTCAGAACAGATAAAAATGTGCGATTAAGTTACGATTATTCACAAGTTGACTCATGACAATCATGCGATTAATCGTAGTTAAACTAAATGTAGGCTTATGCTGGTAACTCATCAGTGGCCTTTCTTCATCAATATAGGCTATATTCACACTTTTCTCATCCTCCCTAATTCAAGTTTTATATGAATGAATCTCTGAAGGGAACCGATTGTCTTCAGAAAAGTTTCGATGGGATTTTCATTTGACCTGATAAAGTATAATTTATGAGCTGAGCGCTGCTTTGTTTACAGCCGTTACCGGGGAAACCGCTATATTTCTGACGTTCCAAAAGCACCTCCTACTGGCAGAGAATGAATGTGCATTTTCAATAATCCAGTCTGCAGTCTTTGTTCAGACCAATGCGAAAAATCCCCCTTATAAATATTCAGTTCAATTGTGAGGTTAATAATTTTTTTGTGTGTGTTTTTTGTTAACTTCTATTTCAACAGTAAATCAATTGCTATTTCGTGGTCTACAACATGAAATAATAAAAGTGTCTGCTAAATGAATAAATGTGAATGAAAATGAAAGAATCCCATTAGAGCATGTACATTAAAAATGTAGAAACATTGGACACAACACCATTGTGCAGCAGCAAACATCACAACAAAAAATTAACCTCAAGGTTAATCTAGGTAAATGACTAAATCCACCCCTGGAGCCAATATATCCACAAATGACGTGCTTAATGTCTTTCATATACTGGGTGGGGTTATTAGAGTTTAGGATATTTGAATCTATGCCTTAATCCCGTGTAGTAGATTAAGTTAGTATACGTACTCTGTATATTCCAAACACTTGATGTTTGATGTTGAATGAAAGCTGTTTTTTTTAGCTATAATGTAGTGTGGATGAAAGGTTGACTTTTAGCATCATCCGAATGATTAAAAAATGTTACAGAAATCCGCTAGGATATTTTCTTCATGTTACAAATTGACTAGCATATAAGGTATGCACGGAAAAAAAGCTGTGCGGGGCTCCGCCCTACAAGGACAATTTGATTGGGACAATCGCCGTGGGATGGACAAACTCAGCTCTGTCAAAACCCCAATGTCCGAACGGATTCTTTGCTCTTTCGATATCTATCGATCCATATCGATGAATCATTACACCCCTATAGACGGCCCCATCCATTGATGTGGTGCAGTTGTCCTGTCCCCTTAGCAGAAAAACAACCCCAAAGCATAATGTTTCCACCTCCATGTTTGACGGTGGGGATGGTGTTCTTGGGGTCATAGGCAGCATTCCTCCTCCTCCAATCACGGTGAGTTGAGTTGATGCCAAAGAGCTGGATTTTGGACTCATCTGACCACAACACTTTCGACCAGTTATCCTCTGAATCATTGGCAAACTTCAGACGGGCCTGTACATGTGCTTTCTTGAGCAGGGGGACCTTGCGGGTGCTGCATGATTTCAGTCCTTCACAGCGTAGTGTATTACCAAATAGTTTTCTTGGTGACTGTGGTCCCAGCTGCCTTGAGATCATTGACAAGATCCTCCCGTGTAGTTCTGGGCTGATTCCTCACCGTTCTCATGATCATTGAAACTCCACGAGGTGAGATCTTGCATGGTGCCCCAGTCCGAGGGAGATTGACAGTTATTTTGTGTTTCTTCCATTTGCGAATAATCATACCAACTGTTGTCACCTTCTCACCAAGCTGCTTGGCGATGGTCTTGTAGCCTTGTGTAGGTCTACAATCTTGTCCCTGACATCCTTGGACAGCTCTTTGGTCTTGGCCATGGTGGAGAGTTTGGAATCTGATTGATTGATTGCTTCTGTGGACAGGGGTCTTTTATACAGGTAAAAAGCTGAGACTCCTTTTAAGAGAGTGCTCCTAATCTCAGCTCCTTATCTGTATAAAAGACACCTGGGAGCCAGAAATCTTGCTGATCGATAGGGGATCAAATACTTATTTCACTCATTAAAACTTTTTTGAAATGCATTTTTCTGGATTTTTTTGTTGTCTCGCTGTTCAAATAAACCTACCATAAAATTATAGACTGATAATTTCTTTGTTAGTGGGCAAACGTACAAAATCAGCAGGGGATAAAAAAAATATTTTCTCACTATAGTACTTTTTGTTATTAGCTTGTAGTGTAGCTAACTGTTTTCCAGAGGGGTCTGTTTGTACCTTCAATTACACTTACTGTCAGACCTGTGTCCCCATGTCTTGCGTTTCCACGTGCTCCCAGTGCTTCCATGCCCTTATTTGGTCCTTTCTGTTCCTGTCTTCGTTATTAGTTCATTAGTCTCAGTCTGCGTGTTCATTATGAGTTTATTTGTCCCCAGCCGTGTTTCCCTAATTATCTAGTTTTCCCCAGTGTTTTTAAGTCCTGTGATTCCCTGCCTCTGTGTCCGGTCTTAAATGTCATATTTGTCTTACTCCCGTGCTCCATGTTTCCCTGTGTTCGATACAATAAAGGATATTGTGTTTGATGAACTCCTCGCCTCCTCGTGTTCAACTCCCTACGGATTGTGACACTTACATTCATGTTTATTTGTATTGTGCTTTTCACAATACACAAGCTACTTCACAGAAAACGCTTGTTACACTTTCAGTGTACTTTGTGATGTTATAGTTTCAGTTAAGTTAAAGTTCTAACTTTCCCAACACTGGAGATTATATTAATTCACATCAGTTTAAAAAGTTTGACTGAGTGAAGCAGTTCAGGGTTTCGTACCGGAGCGTCCAGGTTTAGCAGCGGTTGGTGTTCCACCGTTCTCACCAGTTAAGGAGCCACGGCTGGAATGGAAAGTTGGTCTTTTCAGTTTAGATGTGGAGCCTCCCTATAAAAGCAAAGAGAGAACGTTTATTACAAATATATATATTTCCCTGTGTAGCTACAGATAATAAGACTAAAGGATAAATCTGGTCAAATGTAGCTTAAAGTAACTGGAATTTCTTTTCTGGAAAAATCCAGCTACTTTTAATGTTCTACCAGATGCTCTACCATGACCTGGATGAATAAAAACTGCCATAAAAAGGTTTAACAGAATAATTCCTTGATGAACATGAAATTAACTGTTTCATGCCAGCTACATCTGTGTGTTGCCACACTGGAGACTAAGCTGCATAAGGAAACAGTCTACACTCTTTAGCAACATATAATGGCCACAGAGTCTAGTGAGTCATCTACCTCATGTCCTTCCCATTTGTTGAGATCAGGCCACACTTAAAGCTTTTACTGTTAGTGTGCTAGGGCACTGGGAGGGGGCAGTGTGTTACCTCATGCCCAGGGGTCTGGCTGTGCTCTGGGCAGGACTGGCACTTGGTTGGTGTTGGAGTTTTACTGTGTGCCAGCCAGGGCTTGGCATAGCCACGAGATTGGGATTGGGAGGACTGGGAAATGCGGTAGCAGAAAGGACGAGGAAAGGTGGAGTAGCAAAAAAAAAAAACAGTGGGAAGAAGCCAGGATAATCAGAAAAAGAGTAAAGTGGAGGGAGGTGATGCAGCATGGCAGAGCGTAGTGTTTTTGTAGGTGGAGATGAGCACAAATAGGGAGGAAGGGTGGAGGAAGGCACATTTTCCAAGCAAGGGAGGGGAGAGGGACAAAAAGACAAAGAACAAATAAAAATCTCACAGATGATAATATGATTGTGACATGCAGAGACAGTAGTGATCATGTCCGAATCCCAAAACAACAATGTAAACAAACACCACAATCAGAGACAGAGAAACCATCCACCAAAAAAAGAGACACCACACTGCTGATTTCAAGACATCTTAAGGACTAGTGACAAGACTCGTATGTCGGCCTGGCCAAGTAATTGGAAATTATATATATATAAAAAAGTTATATATATATATATATATATATATATAAATCTTATTTTATATTACATTTTATTTCAAAACAATAATCATTTTAATCTTAATAATTTTGTGGAAACTGCTATTTTTTCAGTACTTTTTCTAATTGAAAAGAACAGCATTTATTTAAAACAGAAATCTTTTGTAACATTCTACGTGCCTTTGATCAATTTAATGCATCCTTGCTAAAAAACAAACAAAAACATTTAGTGTGTGTATAAAACAAAATCCAAAAAGGTCGGCACCGTACTAAACCAGTATGAAAAACTTTGTTCATATTTAATATAGGGCTTAATGCATTAAATGCCAGCAACCTTATAAAAGCTTCTGGGAATATCTTCTTAGATATATATTTTTAATGTTTAAACTTTATATGAAAACATAAAACACATGGAACTACACATTTAAATACTCATGAAACATACAGATGTAGGCAAAGACCATGATGGACATTCAAATATTAAGTATGATGTTATGCATTATGTGACAAAGGACATTTACAGATACATCTACAAAAATTTGAATATCATGAAAAAGGTCAATATTTTGTGTCACTCATTTCAGAAAGTGAAACCCATATATTATATAGATTCATTACACAGAGTGCAATATTTCAAGCCTTTATTTCTTGACATTTTGATGATTATGGTCTCAGAAAATTAGAATATTACATAAGATCAATAAAAAAAGGATATTTTAAACAGAAATGTCAGGCTTCTGAAAAGTATGTTCATTTCTATGCACTCAATACTTGGTTGGGCCTCCTTTTGCATGAATTACGGCATCAATGCGGCGTGGCATGGAGGCAATCAGCCTGTGGCACTGCTCAGGTGTAATGGAAGCCCAGGTTGCTTTGATAGCGGCCTTCAGGTCATCTGCATTGTTGGGTCTGGTGTCTCTCATCTTCCTCTTGACAATACCCCATAGATTCTCTATGGGTTCAGGTCAGGCAAGTTTGCTGGCCAATCAAGCACAGTAACACCATGGTCATTGAACCAGCTTTTGGTACCTTTGGCAGTGTGGGCAGGTGCCAAGTCCTGCTGGAAAATTAAATCAGCATCTTTATAAAGCTTGTCAGCTGAAGGAAGCATAAAGTGCTCTAAAATGTCCTGGTTGATGGCTGCGTTGACTGTGGACTTCAGAAAACAAAGTGGACCAACACCAGCAGATGACATGGCAGCCCAAATCATCACTGACTGTGGAAACTTCACACTGGACTTCAAGCAACATGGATTCTGTGCCTCTCCACTCTTCCTCCAGACTCTGGGACCTTGATTTCCAAATTAAATGCAAAATTTACTTTCATCTGAAAAGAGGACTTTGGAACACTAAGCAACAGTCCAGTTCTTTTTCTCCTTAGCCCAGGTAAGATGCTTCTGACGATGTTTCTGTTTCAGAAGTGGCTTGGTAGCCCTTTTCCTGAAGATGTCTGAGCGTGGTGACTCTTGATGCACTGACTCCAGCTTCAGTTCACTCCTTGTGAAGCTCTTCCAAGTGTTTGAATCGGCTTTGCTTGACAGTATTCTCAAGCTTGTGGTCATCCCTGTTGCTTGTGCACATTTTCCTACCCAATTTCTTCCTTCCAGTCAACTTTGCATTTAATATGCTTTGATACAGCACTCCTTGAACAGTCACCCCTTTCAGTAATGACCCTCTGTGACTTACCCTCTTTGTGGAGGGTGTCAATGATCGTCTTATGGACCATAGCCAAGTCAGTAGTGTTCCCCATTATTGTGGTTTCAAAAAACGAGAGATACCCAGAATTTATACTGTATGGATGGTCATTTATTGAAACTCAAATGTAAATATTCTAATATTTTGAGATACTGATTTTTGACTTTCATTAGCTGTAAGCTCTAATCATCAAAATTAAAACAAAAAACTTTTGAAATGTTTTACTTTACATGTAATGAATCCAAATTATATGAAAGTTTCACTTTTTGAAATAAGTTACAAGAAAAAACTTTCACCATATTCTATTTTTTTTTAGATGTACCTGTATTACCAAAGCTTTTGCAAGAGAAACTACAGTTATGCTCAACTTTTAAGAGTCTGCTAGATCGCTCTCATTACCATTGGATTTTCTCTCATATTTTGTACTGCATATATTATGTACTGCACTGGCCACTTTATCAGGTACACCTCGCTAGTACCGGGTTGGACACCCTTTTGCCCTCAGAACTGCCTGAATTCTTCGTGGCATAGATTCAACAAGGTGTTGGAAACATTTCTCAGAGATTTTGGTCCATATTGACATGATAGCATCACGCAGTTGCTGCAGATTTGTCGGCTGCACATCCATGATGCGAATCTCCTGTTCCACCACATCCCAAAGGTGCTCTATTGGATTGAGATCTGGTGAATGTGGAAGCCATTTGAGTAAAGTGAACTCATTGTCATGTTCAAGAAACCAGTCTGAGATGATTTGAGCTTTGTGACATGGTGCATTATCCTGCTGGAAGTAGCCATCAGAAGATGGGTACACTGTAGTCATAAAGGGATGGACATGGTCAGCAACAATACTCAGGAAGGCTGTGGCGTTTAAACGATGCTCAATTGGTACTAAAGGGCCCAAAGTGTGCCAAGAAAATATTCCCCACACCATTACACCACCACCACCAGCCTGAACCGTTGAGACAAGGCAGGATGGATCCATGCTTTCATGTTCTTTACGCCAAATTCTGACCCTACCATCTGAATGTCGCAGCAGAAATCGAGACTCATCAGACCAGGCAACGTTTTTCCAATCTACTATTGTCAAATTTTGGTGAGCCTGTGCAAATTGTAGCCTCCGTTTCCTGTTCTTAGCTGACAGGAGCAGCACCCGGTGTGGTCTTCTGCTGCTGTAGCCCATCTGCTTCAGGGTTGTGTGTTCAGAGATGGTATTCTGCATACCTTGGTTGTAACGAGTGGTTATTTGAGTTACTGTTGCCTTTCTATCATCTCTAACCAGTCTGCCCATTCTCCTCTGACATCAACAAGGAATTTTCGTCCACACAACTACCGCTCACTGGATATTTTCTCTTTTTCGGATCACTCTCTGTAAACCCTAGAGATGGTTGTGCATGAAAATCCAGTAGATCAGCAGATCTGAAATACTCAGACCAGCCCATCTGGCACCAACAACCATTCCACGTTCAAATTCACTTAAATCCCCTTTCTTCCCCATTCTGATGCTCGGTTTGAACTTCAGCAAGTCGTCTTCACCAAATCTAGATGCCTAAATGCATTGAGTTGCTGCTATGTGATTGGATGATTAGCAATTTGTGTTAGCAAGCAATTGAACAGGTGTACCTAATAAAGTGGCCGGTGAGTGTATGTGCAAAGACCTCTTATGCATCAACATCTTCAGCACAGTAGTAATTACAAGATTTTATCTCTTGTTTTTGTAAAATACAAAACATCTTTACCAATTCTGCAAATGGTGTCTATACAAATGCTTGTAAACATCTAGAAGAATTTATTAAATGTAGACTAGAGTTCAAAAGTTTGGGGATAGTAAGATTTTGATGTTTTTTAAAGAAGTCTCTGATGCTCACCAAGGCTGTATTTATTTTAGCAAAAATACAATAAGACAATATTGTGAAATATTATTACAGTTTAAAATAACTGTATAAATGTAATTTATTCATGTGATGGCAAAGCTAAAGTATTTAATGTTACTTTTGATCAAATAAATACATCCTTTCTAAATAAAAGGTATTATCGTCTTCCAAAATCTTACTGAGCCCAAACTTTTGATACAAGGCGAAAACTGTTTGAGACTGAAATTTTTCATGAAGATATTAGTATAAGCATGCTCCCACAGCAAACAGTATGTATGGATTATATCCTTTATGGAGTGTAATATGGTGACACTCACCCTCGAGGAGGCTGTAGGCGTTGCGGGTGCGGAGGGTAGAGAGGCGCAGCTGTGGGCGCTGTGCGACGCGGATGAAGATGAACGGGTGGGCGAAGCCGTGCGTGATGAAGGTTTAGATCGCCGACCCCGGGACCGGAAGGCCGCAAGACCCTGCGTAGCTCCCTCTGGAAGAATGAACTTTTCTCGAAGCTCCAGGTTGGTACGTCCACGAGCTGCAGAAGATGAAAGGAGGAGAAATGAGATCAGCTGCTTGGCCGTAAGGGACGATGATCAGGCGGAGAGCAGTGTGAGTGGAGAGAGTCAGCACTTCCTCTGGCAAACTGCTTTGACTCAATGCAGACAGAGGGATCGTTTACCCATTTTAAAAGCAGTCTGTGCGCGTGGTGGAGACGATGAAGGGGGTTAACAGTGAAGTGAGTCAGAGCAAGCATCTTCAAAACAAGAACTCACTAATGAAACAAAACAAAAGCACAGCTTCCCCCAGCCCACCACGTAAAAATGTGCACACGCATAAACAGCGTCGAAAGACACCTGAGGGTCATGCCTGATAATGCTTTTAGCAAACACAGAAAACCAATGCAAGCCTCCACGGAGCATACTCAACAACAGATACCCAATGCAGCAGCCCTTGCACAACACACAGACCGGAGCAGCCAGCTGAGAGAGCGAGAGAGAGAGAGAGAGAGAGAGAGAGAGAGAGAGAGAGAGAGAGAGAGAGAGAGAGAGAGAGAGAGAGGAAGGGCTGTGCACAATGGCAGAAGTAGCTGTGGATAGAAGTTCTCTGTTATGCCCTCAATACATCAGTGTTGGGGAGTAACTAACTAAAAGCACAGACAATTCAGTTAGTTTTCAGTAGTGTTACAGTAGGACATAGCATGTAGCCTTACGGACAAGCAAAATACAACTTAAACTGGAAAGTGGGATTCGTTTAAGACAACCGTTTGAATAATGTATTGTGCAAAGCCCCCACATAATATTTTATGTCTACAGTTTTGTAGCAAAATATTAAATTAAATGCTGCTGTTCAATGTTTTCAACCAAGTTATATACATGTAGTGTTTCTAGCATAGTTATTAACTGACACTAAAACAAACTTTTTTTATTAACTGAAATAAAGCTATATACACATTAAATATTAGATGCAAACATTACATTAACGTTACATTAATAGCACGCTTTAGTTTAAGTACTAAAATAAAAATATGCTTAAGTACTGAAGATAACTAATGAAAAAACGAATGAAATAAGCAATTATTAAATGTTTTTTTCCCCCGCAAATTATCAATAATCGATTATTACATTTTATTATGTTACCAAATTAAACTACATGAAATATATATATATATATATATATATATTAGGGGTGGGAGAAAAATATTGATGCATCGCGATTCACTCTTCAATGATTCTGGATCGATTCTGAGAATTTCAGAATCGATTCTGAGCTTAGTTTTTAATCAGATGTGTGATGATGCGGAGTTTGCTTTAGAAACGCCCGTATTCTGCTTGCTTACAATTCCTCACACACATACACCACTCAAACTTTCCGTAAAATAATCTTTCATAAAGCTCGGAAAGGTTGAAGCGAATTACAAGGACATTCACGGGCTTCATTGCACAGGATACGCTGTGAGAGACGCACGCTTTGTTTGATGTTACACGTGAAGTATGCGGTCTTGCCCGTCAGCGTTTTCCTTACAAATGCTCTACGAAGTCATCATTTATGTGGTTTGGAATGCAGTGGACTTATATATTTAAAATATGAACCTCACCAAGGCTGCTTTCAATTTCAAATGCTGACGTGCTTTATGTAGACTGCTCGTGCATGTGGCTGTGCGCGAAGCAATTGTAACACACACAATTCCTCCAATCAGAATCAAGCTAAAGTGATGAAACTTAATCTGCAAATGCTCAGTAAGATTAAATCCTCTGCCTGTGGAAAAGGAGCACAATCATTTCACCTCAGCAGAATTTTTTAACAAAATACTGATTTTGTGGTATTAAAATACATTTTTGGATGTACAGTATTTTTCTGCTGCTGTCTAAAGTTTAGATGATCGCGAATTTAAACTGCATACATTTTATCTCCAGGTTATTGATAGAAACATTAACATGAACAACCTCTGCTAATATAGGTGTGGTGGCTAGCTAGGGTTTGAGATTTGATCATGGCTGCAACATCGGGGGCAATTATAACACTGTTACTAGCCACAGGGCCCAGTGTAAACACCTTGTTTTTCTGCACTGACATAGCTACTTTTCTGTTAGAAAATAAACATATTTTACATATAAAGTGATTAGTGTTGCTTTTAAATCCATTTAAAAATAAAATGACTATCATCTACACATGATCTCATTGAGTTATTCTGTTAATATGTTGATCTTTGTACCATTTCATTAAAGACTGTTCTTGACTTCTCAGCTAAATAATGTATTGGAGTAAAATATATATAAATAATTAAAATCTAGTTACCTCTAGAAAAGTTGCAGTCTTCTGCAAAAAATATAAATAGACTTTTGCTTTTTGAATGATGCCTGACATTTAAGCAAATTTGAACTATATATATATATATATATATATATATAGATATATCATATATAATATTAGATACTACAGTAAAGTTCCTTTTATTTGAGATACAGTGGTTTGACATTACTTATTTATCAGTGTTACAACTGCCCCAAACATGAATTCTTGCATTTCATTTAATATTATAGTCTCGTCCTTATTAGTGAAAAAATATAATTGTATAATATAATAATAACATTATTAATTAGTGCACCTATATCGGTTTCTTGTATCAAAAGGTGACTAGTGTATTTCAAGTAGCCTGTGAGTTATGACGGAAAATGTATTTTTTTTTTACAATTGCCCCCGGTCTCCCCTACTTGATTACTTATGTAAGGATATGTAAATGTAAGGATTTTAAGATTCTCAAGTCAGTACATTAATTACTTAATAAGGGGGAGGGGGTAGATCAAGAATCATTCTGGAATCGGATCGTGACTCCCAGAATCGGAATCGGGCCGTGAGGTGACTAAAGATTCCCAGCCCTAATATATATAATATATATATATTACAATTTAAGCACAAATAAAATAAAAATGAAAATTATAACACTGTATAAATAATACTGAAATAACAAGGTTTCCAATTAGTTGTATTTATAAAGTCAGTTTTCCTCAAGTTAAACAGTTGTCCTAGTAGATAGTTTCCACTGACATTTGACATCTACAAAAACAAAAACGAGCTTGTGCTATCTTTCTTAAAATAAAATAAATGCCAATTGCTTTGACTTTTTCCTAAACTATTCAAGGTCAATGCATTTATTTATCCACATATTGCTCCCTTAAATAGTTTCAGTGCATAGTTCAGTGTGTAGTGTGGATAAATCATTTTCCAAAAATACGGCTTTGGTGTAGTAGAACTACTTTAAATTATAAGTAGCTTTTAGCTTGGCAAGTTTCAATGTAGCTTCCCCAACACTGCATGACACTCACTTTTCCATCAGACTCAGTCAGAGCAGGGCAGTTGATAACTGCCGTACCATATAATTTCCTCCCCACAAACCAGGTGGGGCCTGTAATTCATTTCTCCATGAGTAATTGCTCTTTAAGAGTTGCTTCAAACAATATTAGAAACTCCAAGCCTGGCCACACCCTGGTCCTGGATGCTTTTTCACTTGCAATATTCATCCAGGACACACATGAAAGGAATCGAGTCCAGGCCTGACCAAGCCTGGTTTGAATGGTTAGCATGATGCTAGCTGACACATAGACCTCACACGCTCACACACCCCACATGTACTAAAAGACACAGCAGTGATGATGGGATGGACCAGAAGCTGGACAAAAAGGTTTAGAGGCTCAGAATGAAATAGACAGACAGATGCCATCAAACAGGAAAAGAGGTGAGAAAGGAGAGAAGATGAGGTACCTCTGCAGCAGAAATAGCCAGGAGTGACCGTCACTGAGAGACACAAGAGACAACGTGAAAACACACATTCACACCATCCCACAGAAAGAGTCACATATGCACACTCACGGTTTATTGAAAGGGATAGTTCACCCAAAAACTAAAACCTTTACTCACCTTCACCAATTCGTTCCAAACATGTATTAATGAGAAATTTAGCAGATGTCAATCACCTCAGATTGAGTGACATTAAATCTAGAGTTCTTCATATACTTGCATTTTATAGAAAAGTGCAGCTTAAACATTATTCAATATATCTTCATTTATGTTTCACAAAAGAACATGTTCAGTCATACATGTTTAGAACCACATTTTCAATTTTAATTTTTGGGCGATCTTTTCTGTTAAGACCTCTTGCTGGGCAACAAACAACATTTTTGGAATATAAATATGCAGTAAGTATCTCAAATCAATATGCAGGAAGTGATGTAAACGACTGAGCCAGAATTCTCAAAGCACAATTGATCCATTATGAGCTCCAGGCGTGAGGGTCGGGGGCCCGATTAAATCAATGTCATGGTCAGCAAAGCACAGCAAAGCAACAAAGAACCAAACGAGGTGTGAGTGAAACAGAGGGAAACCAAACGAGTGAAAAAGAAGAATATCTGAACGAGAAGGAGAGAGAAAAACCCAACCTATGCGAGATGATATGGAGCTGCTGGAGTCAGAACGGAGGATTTTAAGTCCTGGACGTTGCACTGGGGAGAGAGAAAGAGAGATAGGGGACGGGGCAGAGAAAGAGGGAGGGAGAGACCTAAGGAACATGCACCATGCACTACAATTGCACAAAATAAAAAAGCAGAATGACAGGGAGAAAGAGAGAAAGGGCCAAATGTGTAGGCCATGCATATAAAAACAACCACCGTGGGAAGGAGGTCAGGAGGTAATAGGTAAATAATGGAAGATGAGATAATGAACTCTGATAGTACTGACAAGATGAGAATACTTATAGAAAAGAATGCAGTGAAAGATGATGAGATAAATGATAAAAGTAGTGAGTGGAAATATGAATAATGCTGTGTCTGTCAGTGTTGAGCACTTCCTGGAATCTTTTTTTTCATGTCCCTAAAGAGCAAGTTTCCTCCAGCGCTTATGTCAGACGTACCTCGACATGGGTCGTTCTTCACCAGGAATTCATCCAGCGCCATCCACCCTCCACCAACCCGAACCATGACGGTACTGCGCAGGATTCGTACAAGACGCAGCTGCTGCGAGTCTCCGAACTGAGGAAAGAAGAGTGGAGAGGAACACACGTGGATATGAGCGGGAAGAGGACAGACAGAGAGATAAAGGATTATCATGTTTTCAATGTCTTTTAAAGGAACAGTCCACCCAAACATTACAGTTCTGCTCATGTTGTTCCAAACCTGTATGCTGTCATTTTTTGTGTGAAAAATAGAAGGAAAACTTTTCTATAAAATTATTTGCATGAAGATTCTTTAAAATATTTCATTTTATATTCTACAAAAAATATAAAATAATAATAATAACACTGAAATTTGGAATGACATGATGTCAAGCAAATAAAGTGAACTACAATGGGTGAACTATTCCTTTAAGATCATATTCAAATTAGTTCATTATAAAAATTATATTATGAAGCACCAGGCAAATCAAAGAAAATCACACTGCGACATGCAGCAAACCACATTTTTTTAAATCTACATGATTTATGTTAAAGCTCGCACAGTTCAAATCCCATCTCTACAATAAACACCACACCACAGCAATTCTCTGGAATTTTTCCCTGAATGTTTGTCCTTTTTTACTTCAAATAATTGCGTTGGTTGAAGGTTTATTTTCTCTAAGTCAAGAAATCAGCCATTGGATAGTTTTCCTCCACCAAAAGCCAAAAAAAAAACTAAAATCATAAGCAAAAGGCCTGTAAATCTGAACCATTTCCTGATCATGATAAATCATTTTAAATAAAAAACAAGCACATCCCAACCACAACACATAAGCTGAACCTTTGAAATCTGCCTCTGGATTTGGAAGGCGTATATAAATGCATTTTATATTTTGGCAATAGTACTGCAATTTTTGTCTCCCAGACAGGAAATGCCCACTGAGAAAGCAGGAAGGGACTAAAGAAATCCCCTTTGCAGAGAGCAGCCAAGAATGTGGGCTGTCCACAGGGAATTCTTAGCTAGTCCATGCAGAAACTGTCCCGTACTGATTTAGATCTGGCTCTCTGAAAACCCCCAGAATAAAAGACAAGCTTCTACAGTGGGAGCTCGTGGGAACTGTACAGAGGCAACAGATTTCAGAGGACATGTCACAAACACAATGCTCACTTTACCTGATTCCCAAGGAAGAACTATAAAAAGTCCGGTGCACATGGAGGAGGAATAAAACAAGAGGAAAGAAAAGAAAAAATGAGTGAAATAACAGATACAGACATAAACACATTAACCTTTTATGCTTGTATAATGATTCACTTCCTTTTAACTATTCCTAAAGATAGCATACAATGGAGAAAATGTCCATGGGGAGCGTGGTGATGTGTTGCTATAAGCAGGGTAGAGTGCTTGTGAACGGTTGCTTGAAAACAAACACGATGAGGACACCACAGAAGGTGAAGTAGTAAAGAGACAAAGACAGACAAACATCAGTATGTGGAGTTAGCATCGTGGATCTGTAGCCTGTGCAATGTTAGTAAACGGTCTTGTCAAAGATCATTAACCAATGGATAATGATGTTGAGGTATGAAAGACCACTCGGTGATCTTGACTGCAGCAGCTACGTCTTATGGGTTCATCGTTAGTTGGGTGTGAAGTATTATGGTGGTATTGCGTTCACACACAAAACTGCCAAGGCACCTTTATTTCAAAATGACCAAGTCATACTGATGTAACTGAAAGAGTGTGATGCTGGTTAGAGACGCAATATTACAATGGCAAGCTCAGGGATGATCTGAATGAGAAGGTGTGGTTATAAAGCAGCTCATTTATATACTTTTATAAATGTCATATTAAATGCATTAAAACTTCTAGACTTGAATTCATTCTTGAGTACTACTATTGGGCTCCAGATTCTCACCCTGTACTTGTTCTCTCCAATCTGCTCCACCTGAAACCTCTTAGCACACTTGCACTGGGCCACTTGTCTGGTGACCTGGGATAAAACAAATGTGGATTTAATTCAGCTTAAACATATGAAAAGTACATTATCATGACAAATCTACAAAATTCAGCATCCATACCTCATCCTCGATCTTATCAGCATCTGTTGTGGGTCTGTAAGCATCTTTGTTGGGGTGCAAAGCAGCCACAAATTCATAATAGTCGATGTAGCCATCGCAATCCCGGTCAAAGATATCAGCAACAGCTGTCATCTCCAGCCTGCTGGTAGGGAACTCTGCAAACACAATGCATAGTTAAAGTGGCATTTAAAAAAAAACAAGAAAACTAAGATCAGCAGAAAAGTCCATGAGGCCGTACTTGATGCCAAGATGCCATCTATGAACTCCTGGCGGGTGATCTTTCCATCCTGGTCCTTGTCGATGCGTCGGAAGAAGTCCATGACTCGAGACTTCTTGTGGTTCATCCAGCGCATGTATTTCTTCCTCCACACATCAAAGTCAAAGTTGGCAAATTCTTTAAGCTGAGGGTGGAGAAAGGTCATTATTACTTTTACTGTTCAGATTTCATGAGTTTGATATCACTACTACTACTACTAGTACGCAAAGAGCACAATTAAGAGTAAAAAAAGTATATTAATAGATGCAATACCTCCTCTAGTCTGTCGAGAGCATCATTCAGCTTGCGCTGGCGATCGAGGGCGAGCAGCCACACTTGTTGCCAGCGGGAGCAGAGCTGCGTGAGGCGAGGGTTACCACCGGTTACCTGCACTGAGTGCTGCTGTTGCTGCTGCTGGTGCTTTCCTGTAAGGAGAGCACAGACAAATATGTTCAGAATAGCATACTACTGTACTAAGTGAATTCTGAGATATATTGGTATGCATACTATGTACTATACACATTTATTGTACATATGGAATACATTAATGACTGCATACACAATGCAAAGAATTGACCTTCAATTTCAATTTTTATCCTTTAAAATGGCTTAATCTCTTTTACATCCTATTTTTAAAACAATAGGCAGTATACAATTTACACTGCACAGTATTAAGGCGTGTGTACAGTTTAAATCTACCGCTCAAAAGTTGCCATAATTGTTTTAATATTTCACAATCTTTTACTGTATTCAGCATAAGTTACTTATTTTTAAAAACATTAAAATAAAATTGTACCAACCCCCAAAATTTGAACAGTAGCGTATGTAAAGGTATTGTGTTTGTATGCAGTATGTGTGCAGATGAGGATAAAGTCTCTTACGGGCCCCTCTCCTGTCTGAAAGGCTGCTGGGATGTTCTGCTGGTTTCCTCTTGTATGTCTTTGTCACTTTGTCAACATCAGGTTGTTTTCGGGTCATTTCTTCCATAAACACCTAATGGAAGACAACAAAACCAATAAGAAACCTCTCAGTACTAAACAATGCAATTGAGATAAAAGACTGAGTGACCGTCGATGAATGGAGTTGTCCCGCTCACCTGATGCTCTGTGATTAGTGTCTTCAGTTGAGGGATGTCCTGGGGGAGTGGTTCAGTATCACGCTGCACCAGTGTGGTCTCTGCCCACTGTAGCCATGACAGCAGCTCCTCCAGTAGTGTAGCATTGTTGAGCAATTCAGTCAGAGCCGTCTCCAAGCGCTGCTCGTGCTGTTTGGTCCACGTCAGCACCTGTAGAGCGAACATTATTATATGACTTTTGTATTAAATACACATTTCAGACCTATTATAGCAGGCGGAGACATTTATCTAACTTTTGGCCTAGACAGGCTTCATACCTCCTCAAAGCGAGCTCTGATGATGGTGATCCAGTGTTTGATGGTCGTGATGCACTCTGGGTGGCACACAGTTAGGATGACTTCACCCATGCCAGCAGCTTTATTCACATCCGCTCTCTTCTCCTCCACCGTCTGCATGAAATCACGGTGCGTGTGCAGCAGTGACTGCAGAGTCTCTACCTCTTCTGGCAGGACGCCCCGGAAACGCAATGTTTGCTCCGCCTCCGAGAGCCACTCCAGCAACATCTGAACAGCTGTGCGGAACTCTTCTGCCTGCAGAAAAAGAGAGAGAAAATAGATAGTCAGAAGAAAATATTAACACGACTCTTGGTCTCATTTAAAAACTACAAAACAGTCAGACGTACCTGTTTGAGAGCCTGTCGGAGCCGGGTCTGTTTGGAAACGGACAGGGCACAGACTGTTTCCCAGCGGGTGCTAAGCTCCTGCAGTTGAACTTTGACCCAGGCGGTGTCATCCCGACCTGTCTCCATCAGCTCTCGGGCAGACCGCTTCAGAGCCTGCACACTACTGGTCCTTTTTCCCAGCTCTTTCTGGAAGACCTGAGGAACAATAAATAAAGCACAACCACTTAAATCTCTGTCCTACTTAGAAATGTCCTTCCTAGTAAAAGCCGCATTCAAGCCTTACTAGGTGCGTTTCCGTTACAGATTTGCACTAAATTTTGCGATATTTTATAAATGTTTATATTTTATATACCTATTTGTTTCCTCTCGCGATAAGTCATGGCGACAGATTTTGGTAGGTTTATGTATATCGCAGCCACTGCACTAGCCATCTTCAGAGAAGCAGCACGGAGAGCTGAAACGTGCCGTGGCACGGCTGGTATAAACACAAGCATTGACTAGCCGTGGTGGAGCCGTAATGTGCCGCAGACGTATGCAGTGTAAATAGGGGTTTATCCAAGCATTAATGGCAAGGAAAGCCCCTTGTACTTGAGAGTGGTCACGAATGTGGTGTTTCTTTGAGGTTATAGTATATTATACAACGGGGCCGTTGAATGCTTGAATCTGATTAGCCGAATAACTTTTCTGAGGTGTGCAATTATTTTCAGGGAAACACACGGCGAACGTAGTTCCATGCAGTTCTCTTGACCGCATTACATGACCATATCACTTCGCCAAATGATTTGTTTTATTTAAAAGGTCTTACAACAGAAAAATAACCAAAACCCACAACGACACTGGCCAAACAAATAAATACAGTTAACATAAGGATAAAATCGACAGATCTTGTGCATTTTTTTGCCACAAAATTATGTTTTATTATGTACGGAAAGCACATAGCCTACTCTCTCTCTCCCGCTCTCGGTCTCTCCCTCACAGACGCACATATAGTTTGCACACACCTTAACATAAGCGCTAATGTAGTTAGTGCTACTCTGACGATTTTATCAGTAACATAGTTTAAGAACTTAAAAACTAGACGACTTCTCACAAGCGAGGTAGCAACAACAGCTGTTCGTGAAGAAAATTAACTTCAAGTTTCACTATAACTAGAGACATTGCTACCGAACACAGACTCACAGAGGTAACACTAATCTCTCTCTCTCTCTCTCTCTCTCTCTCTCTCTCTCATAACTTAGTTATTATCTGTATTAACTGCATTAGTCTACTATCAACGGCTCAAGCCTCCGTTACGGTTTAAAATAGTGAGATAAGTAGATAAAGCAGACGAATGCCTTAAAATATATAATCTGATAAATGTCTTGAGGTGTGGCAACCAGTGGAATAATTGACTTCGGTCTGTTGAATTATTAGACAAATAATGCACACCCGAGGTGTAACGACCACGATGCGTGTGCATTATTTTTCTAATAATTCAACGGCCCGTCGTCAATTAATCCTTACTTAAAGAATGATCATGTGACTTTTACATAGGTGACCTGTAAATGCAAAAAAAAAAAAAAAAAAAAAAACACCTTTCTATTGCAGTTCTGTAAAATATGACTTTTCTAATTGAAAATTGAAAAACCACCTTGTGTGAACAAAAACGTTTTTTTTTTGCGATATATGAGTTTTTGCGAAATTGACGTGTCTCCATTGGGCGTATTTTCAATTCTAAATTTCAATTTGCGTAATTTGAAGGTTCATTGAAATGCAGCTACTGTGTCTATAACGATACAATCTGGTAAAACATATATATAAAAAAAAAATTAGGTTGTAAATTGCGGAAGGGATTGATGTAATGAGAGAAATCACTCAAATAAGTCAACAAATATATGTATTTTCAAAGTTTCAAGAACCTGTGCTTGATTGTTATAAATCAATCTATAAATCAAAATGAATAAAAAAATGACATTAGCTTTCCTGATGGCATTGACATTTTCAGACAGCTGCGGTAACAACTTAAATTTATTAAATGTGACTGTTTCTAATCATAGAAATGTGAAAAAGTAATTTTCAAAAGTCAAAAGAGACATTTTCACTGTTCTTGTAATTTATTAAAATTAGTAAAATCTTTATAAATTAATGCTCAAAGAGTCACAGACACTATAGACCTTGTTATTAATGACTAAAAAGGAAATTGGTTGATGCAAGTCTTCAGATTTCATGTTTGAAATCTTAGAAAGAAACATTTCCTGAGAATCACCCCATTAGTACCTTATGGGAATCCATTAGGTTGGAAACAAGATCCAGATCTCCATGGACCGGCTGGTCCTCTGCAAGCTGAGGTTCCACACGATACAGCCAGTCAACAAGTGCCTGGAGAGCCTCAGCAAACTGACCTGAGAACAAGAGAGCTTCCTCCAACTTGTGTTGCCTGAGGAGAAAAACATTCAAAATTATTTTATTTTCTTCACTTCATTAAACATTCAATCATTATCCAACTGGGTGAAGTCATACGGCAGAATTTCTCACCTCTCCACGCTTTTTCCACAAACTGTGTCCCATTTGTCACGGACCTCGCCCAACAAGTGGTCCAGTTTTTGTGTATCCGAGGGCAGTGTGGTCTTATCTCTCATGGCCTTCCCAGAGCGCACTGTGGTGTCATACACTGGCTGCTTGGAGCCAAGAGACTTCTGGAAATCCTGCAGTACAGTGATTAACAGATAGAGGGTATAAGAGACATGTCTAAACATTTTGAACTTCCCATAGCATTTTAATGCATGCATGCTGTACCTTATGTTTGGCCAGCTGGACTTTAATCTTGTCAGGCTCATTAGAGATTTCCAGCTCAGAGTCCAGCCTGCTCTCTGCTTCCTCCAACCAGTCAGTCAGTTTCCTCCAGGCCTCGTGAAACTAAATAAGAGAAGACTGCCAACTTCAGACACAGAGAAAGGCATGATCAGAGCAACACAGACAGAGTGAGGTAAACCAAAATATACCTGTTTGGCTCTCTTGCGGGCTTCATCCAGGTGGCGTCCTCGGTCTAGTGATCTCTGCACCAGTTTGTCCCAGCGGGCCTGTACACTAAGTAGCAGGTTCTTGATGAGAACCACATCCTGTTTGAGACTGGCAAACCGCAGCTGAGAACCAGCTTTCTCTAGAGCCAGAACCTGTTCTCTGTGAGTGTTCACCTCATTCACAAACACCTGAAACATACAGGAATATAGACAAGGACTTAACTTACTCAAAAGTAGTACATTCTATCAAAACTCTAAACAAAAGAAAAAAATATGTGTAGTACTTAAGCAAGCCACATTTTCTGACCAACCTTGTGCTCATCTATCTGGAATAGGACGGTGTCGAGAATGAGGCTGGGTGGCTGAGCCATGTTGAGAGTCTGCTCTGCCTGTGTCAGCCAGTTTATGGTGTCCTGCAGGGAGGTCTGGAATCCTGTCGCCAATGAGAGAGCTTCCTCCAGTTTACCCTGTGGAAAGAGATGGACACCGAGGCAGAGGCATTTTAGGATTGGAAGGCAGAATAAGATACTTCATTTATCGGTTCATTAATTATCAAATCTGTTATTTAAACATGAATATAAGGTCATAAATCTCACCCTTCTGTCATCCATTTTGGCATTGAGACTGGCCCACTTGTTCTGTAGCATGGCCAGGTTCTGTTGGGTCTGGGTGGTACCAGGTCCAGCATCCTCCCCTCCTCTGGCCAGCAGAATGGACTCTCCCTTATCTAGTAGCCGATGGTACTGCTCACTCCTCTGGGTCAATTGAGCCTGGAGCTCCTATAAACAGGACAGAGCAGGAGAAGTTGATTATCAAAAAGTGTTGCTATTATTAACCAAAACTACTAAATTTGTTTTTGTTAACTGAAATAAAGCTGAAATAAATAAATAAATGCTCTATTAATAATTGATTTGAGAGTGGTTTGATATCTAATGAGTGGACTAGAGGTGAACTCATTTTGTGTACCATGTGTTGCTGCAGCTGCTCTCTGGCGGTCTCAGGCAGGCCACCTGTGGGTTTGGCAGCGGACAGCTGACTCTCTGTGCGTCTGAGCCACAGCAGAAACTCTTCCAACTCTCCATGGAAACCCTCCGCCTGACACAGAAACCATGCAGGGGGAAGACAATGAGCTAATTGATCCGACACCTGTACTACAATATTAAAGAGAACCATTCTCGCTGCACAGCAACCCTCCAAACTGCATCATTTTATTGAATCGACTTAAATGTAATCCATTGCAAATGGCACATTTCAGGCTACAAAAATATGCAGATGCACTTGTTTTTTATTGGTGCTTTTAATCAGATCTCTCTGTATAATGATGCAGTGGTGATATTTAGAGAGCACCTGTTGCAGGGCAGCTTCCAAAAGCTTCTGCCTCTCATCAGTCTTCAGCAGAAGGTTCTTCCAGCTGCGGTTGAGCTCTTCCAGCTGGTCTCTCAGGTGGTTGATTTCGTCTCCAGGACTGGACTCCAGCAGCTCAGAGCCTGCGCTGTTCACCGTCTCCACTGTAGCCCGATGGGACAGCACATCGTTTCTTAAAACCTACAAAGACAGCTTGATTAAAGGAATCTGCCTTAAAAAGGAAATAAAAAGTAGAGTACATAAAAATGCCCCAAATATTCCATACATGATGCTTAGCCAGCTCAATTTCAATGGCCTTGGGGTCAGAGCAAATGGGTCGCTGGGTGTCCAGTGTGGCATGAGTGTGACTGAGCCAAGACTGCAGCTCAGAGAGAGCATGCTGGAACTGACCTAGAGCCAACAGCGCACCCTCCAGTTTGTGCTGTGAGAGAGAAAAGAGACAAAATGCAATCAAGAGTGAGAGCATTTCCTGTCTGCCCTCTAAAATGCAAATTAATTGAACTTACATTTCTTTGAAATTAGTTTTCATACTCCATTTTACAGTTCTAGTTTTACAATACCCAATATTCAATAATGATAGTAATATAAAAATAATGCTAATAGCAATATTAATTAATTAACTAATACGCCTAATGGTAGGTTCTTTTAAGGAGCAGTTGGATCATCTAACTCTTATCAGTGTGTGTTTATTTGCATTTTAGTTATCTAAATGATCTGTTTTATAAGCAATTGTTTTTTAAATGCAAAAGGAGACTGAGATAATAAACGTCTGTATTTCCTCACCTGTCTGATTGTGCTTTTGTCCACCAGGTTGTCCCATAGGTGGCGTAGCTCAGTGAGAGGCTCTTGAATCATGTCTCTGTCTGTTTGGTCGCTCACTTTTCTGAGTAGCAGTTCTCCTTGGTGGCAAAGCTTCTCCATGTCAATCTGCTGCTGGTAAACGTCCACTTTATATTGCTGTGTCATGTAAAAAGAAAAAGGGTCAATCTTTTTCTCAACGTGTTTTTTGAGATAAGAGTAGATAAGGTCTGATTCAAACCTTGAGCTCCTCGATCTGTTGTTTAACAGTGCTGAGGTCTGTCCCTACGGCTGGCATGTCACACAATTTGATCACAGCGTTGTCCAAGTAGTCAAACATGCCCTGAGGAGATATAAAGTGATAATTGTGAACACACGGTTGGCTTGATCAATCAGGGCAGATTTTGTGGTTCCAAAAGAGTTATAGACACCTGAAGAGCATCCTGGTACTGCACAGAGGCAGTCATGGCCTCTTCCAGTCTCTCCATTCTCTCTCTCCACGTGCGGTTCAAGCCTTCCCAGGCTGCATTCATCTGGGCGAAACAAAATCAACAACATGGAGATATTTTGTTTAAATGTGAACGAAACAGGACGTTCTCTACATTGCTTATCACTGCTCTACCCTCTTACCTCATCGATGGTCTTCTTGACCTCTGGTTTCTCAGTCTCTCCGCAGGCAAAGATGAGGTCAGCTCCAAGTGTTTGTACGATCTCCAGTTCTTCCCTCAGCCCATCTGTCTCTGCCTTAATGGCCTGAGTGTGAGATAAAACATCATGACTACATTCTCTAGAGATCAATATCTTGACACAAGATTACGTAGTTTAATCTAATCTAAAATCCCATTAAGGAGTGTTTTATTAAAATGTACATGGCTATTCATACATAGGCTATTCACAGTATTTCTGCTGTAATCATAATAAATCTGATTGTTTTATAACTTTTTTTGCAGAAACTAAACACTGAGCTTACATTTTGTGATTTCAGAAGTAAAATTTTAAGCTTAAATTTTTTTGATTTAAGAAATTACATTTTGCTCCTCAGTTCCAATAATTTTTTCATCAATTATAAGGGGGGAAATATGTTATTATATAATTATTTATTATATTATACAAGAAATAACTTTCAGTTTATACATTTGTTTTTAACAGATCACTTTGAATTTTGCTGATGCCCTCTAGTGGTTGCGAACTGCTGATCTATACAGAGCTTCTTTAAAGGGGTCACATGATGCTATTTTGTGAATTTGGTGAAACCGAATATGTTGACATCCTTTAATGTAAAAAAAAACATTATTTTTCAAATACTGTACATTATTGTAGTTCCTCTATGCCCCGCCTCTCTTAAACATGTCGTTTTCTACAAAGCCCCTCCTTCCGACAAGCACAGTCTGCTCTGATTGGCCAACTGACCCAAAGCATTGTGATTGGCCGAACACCAAGCACCTGTCGGAAATGTAACGACCCTTACCATAATCACAAGCTTCAGCTTCAAGATAGTTTTATCAGTTCAAGCCAGAGAGGGGAACAGAGTCGCGTTACAGACACAGTGATGACGCTCGTATGTATTTGCAGTACACAAGTCACGGTTAAGACGATTTCTGATGGGCTGTACACTCCGCTGTGATGTGACCCTGTTACCCGCACACACACACACGATGCGTTACTACTACTGCGGTTACTGAAACCACGCCTTCTTTCTTTGCATGAACATTCGGGCGGCATTACGCAAATATTTCCACATCGTGACGTAGACATGTGGGGACGTGCTTTAATGAGGCATTTCAGCCTGGTCTGGATCAGCCTTCTCTTTTAGATATAATAAATCCTTTTGTGGGAGACTTTGAGCATTGTAACTCATTGTAAGTTTTTGTACATCTCCACTGAAAATTTGAATAAACCAAAAAATAAATCATATCTTGATTGTAACTCTATTTTTGGACTGACCTCTGCTGCCTCTATTTGTTGTTTTATAAGTGAAGGATCCACCCCTGGGTCCTCCAGATCTTTCACAATGTCCTGAGAGTCACGGAGTGTGCTCAGCAGAGCGGCCATGTCAGCCCAGAATTTTCCGGCGAGATCTAGAACATCCTGAAGCTTTCCTTCTTTCTCCTCTGCCCTCTGCCTGATCTCATCCCACAGAGAGCGCAGCCGCAAGAGTCGTGAACGTACCGCTGAGGATGGGAACATATTACAAATTTATCAAAACACATAGGATAAAGCATTTCGTACAACCATAAAGTGTAATTTCAGATCAAAAATATTTACCCTGCGCGGCAGGATCGTCGTGTGGGGCGCGACCGATGAGCTCTTCTCCTCGGGCACACAGGGCACTGAAAGATGGAAGGAGTTTGTCCAGTTCTAGTCCTGTTACCCTGTGCTCCGCAAGTTGCTCCCGGATCTTCTCCACCTCAGCCGCCACTGGAGGAGGCTGCCGCAAGCGTTGGACTGCACCTTCCAGAGTTTCCAATAGAGGGTCCATCTTATCATGGAACTTAATGGAGAGAAAGAAGACAACAATTAGATCAAATACAGAACATAAAAGTAACTGCAGAAGGACCAGGCATAAGGAGGAGGGAAGATTTATCCCAGACATATGCTAAGGGGGTAGAGGAAGTTGGTGCTTCTGCTAAAAACTTTAATGTAAATGATTAAGAAATTAATTGAAATTGACTTTTCCCATCTTTTTGCACTAACAAGATGCTACCTATAGGTCACCTGAAGTAAGCTAAAACTAGTTTTAACATATAAATAATAAAACATTGCAGATTAAATAATTCCTGGTCCTCAGTCCAATACAGATGTTATATCAGTGGTTAAATCAGTGGGTGATGATGCTCTTACCTCTACCAGCTGAGGGAGTTGCAGAGAGCAGTGATGATGGAGGGATGGACACACACAGCACATCCACAAACATGAGTGATGGGTGGACGGATGGACCAAACGGACATGGGAGGGAGAGGTGCAGGGAATAGGCAAGGGGACAGTTGCAACAAGCAGGAATGGGGAAACAGGAAGTTTAGGGGATACAGGAAATGGAGAGGACAAGGTGAAAGAATATGGGGTACAGGGGTGGGACAGGTGGAGTCACAGTAAAGTAGAGTTTGAAGGGATGGAGGTGGAGAAACAGTACAATGTGTTAATTCAACAGCATGCAACAGGCCAGCAGGAAGAATTAATAAACACAAACATTAAGCCAAAATGCACCTGATGATGTCAGATGTCAGTGATGTTATGTAAAAAAATGCCTTAGTCCGAAATAATGAGTAAATAAAGGTGATGTGTGTCATTAAAATAGCTTGAATATACAAGGTGAGTTGATATTGTGCTGCATAATGTTGAACTGTGGGCTGTAACAACCTTTAAATAAATCACAAGCTGGGCAGCAGTCCAAAATAAGCATGCTAACATTTAGCAACAAATACCTGGACAGACTGTGACACTGCTTCATCCAGTGCTGTGGCTCGACCTTTGACCTCCTCTTTGATGCTGAGGTAGCGTCTCTCTGCTTCATTAAAACGTTGTCTAACTGTTGCCCCTTCCTGGGAACTCAGTTCTGCCAGCTGTGGGCCGATCTTTAGCAGTTTATCTATGTGAGGCTTATGCTCAGCGATGGACTCTCTCAGAAGCTAGGAAGGAAGACATAAAACATGTTATGTGATGTCAATACATATTAAATGAAATAAAAATGTTTTGTGGGTTTGTGAGTTTTGTGGGTCTTAGTCCATGTCTAATGATGCATTCAAGTCCTGCTGGGAAGTACATATTTATGAGTTTGGGAACCTCCTGGTTGCATTTTTGCTTTTTTTTATTCAATTCATGAAAATGCTGTAAATTGAATTGTTATATATTGTAATTGCACAATACACTGGATTTTGTGCATGCAAGATATATACTTTAACTATAAATTAAAAAATGCATTAATTTTAACAAATGTACTATATTAATACAGATGCTGCATTCACTGTCTAAAATGTTTTCTCAATGACACACCCCAAACTCAGATTTGAGAAAATTCTCACTTGTAATTTAGACTGTGGTGACATTTATATGCGTTCAAAACATATACACGATCTTTCCATCATGAACTGAATGCATCATATAACCACAAAGGAGCAAAAGTAACTCAAGTCCTTTGTCTGCATCTGCCCACTCACCCTCATCTGGTCTTGCTGTTGTCTGAGTGCGTCTGTGTCGATGGCAGGAGGGGGTAACTGGGTAATCAGAGTCTCTGTCTCGCCCAGCCAGGGTTCAAGTTCCTCATACGTCTCCCAGAACCGCGCTACTAGAACCTGAGCCTGCTCTAGAGCTGAGAAGCGCTCAGCATGACTCTGATTTACTGCTTCATAACGAGCACTTAAAGAGTCCGTCTTCATCTACAGGAGGAAGCAGAAAGAGGTTTTATCGGGTCAACCAAATTAATCTTTAGAGACCGAAAAAAACAAGCTTGCACTGTTGTTTGTCACAAACATGACTCAACAAATCAAATCTCCGCCAGAAAATGCATGAGTCACATCAATTCAATTTTCCTGATCTAACCTTTCGCAGAGGAATAATTACATAGCTTATTCTGACCCTTCTCTCTTTCTCTCTCTCTCTTCTTTATTTTGTCTCTAACCTTCAAAGCCTCTCTCTGTTGTTCGCTGCAGCTCTCCAGGATGTCCTCTCGTGTCTTAAGGAGTTGGTCCATGGTGTCTTTGTGACGGATGATGTCGATGTTAAAGGCTCTCTGCACCTGGAGCTGAGCCACAGTCACATCAGGCTCCAGACTCAGAGGCCCCAGAGACGCCAACTTCCTCTCTGTCTCTCCGACCCAGGTCAGTTCTGCATCGACTGCCTCCTCATACTGAAACAATAACACACACAAATACACTGTCAACAAAAGTCGTATGAAAGAGAACATTTTTACAAATTCAAGAGGGCAACATGGACAGAGGATCCATCCTAAATCAAACTTTGCTTAAGCACCAACTTATAATATTTATAACATTAATAATATTTAAAAATTTACGTTAAAGTTGCATTATTTTGGACTCACTTCATTTTAATGTAATATTCTCACCAATAACAAAACATTAACTATGACTTTTGCCTCAAACTCCTAATTTGCTGTTTATTAATAGTTAGTAAAGTAGTTGTTAAGATTAGGTATTGGGTAGGATTAGGGATGTAGAATATGATCGTGCACAATATGTACTTTATAAGTACTAATAAATAGCCAACATGTTAAATATACATGCTAATAAGCAACTAGTTAATAGTGAAAACTGGTCCCTATATTAAAGTGTTACCTATATGCGCTTTATAAGTATTAATAAACAGTCAAAATGTTATTAATAGGTGTGCTAATAAGCAACTAGTTAACAGAGCGAATTGGTTCCTATACTAAAATGTTACCATTATTCTTTTAATTTATTAAGAATTATATCAAATTAAATGGGAATTTCCTAAAAGAAAATACTAATGCATGCAAGGTATGGATATAATAAAGCTACATTTTAAGTAAGTTTAGGTTTTTGATCTGTGTTGATCATACATATATATGAACCTCTCCTGGATTAACAAGAGAGAAGGACCTCAAAAGGACCTCTCCTGGACTAACAACACTGCAGTACTGGCCAAGAAAGCACATCAGCACCTCTACTTCCTCTGCAAACTCAGAAGAGCCAGAGCCCCAGCCCCCATCATGTGCACCTTCTACAGAGGCACCATCGAGAGCATTCTGACTAGCTGCATCACTGTGTGGTATGGCGCCTGCAGCAAGACCCTCCAACACATAGTGAGATCAGCTGAGAAGATCGTTGGTGTCTCTCTCCCCTCCCTCCAGGACATTTACAGCACCCGTCTCACCCGCAAAGCCCTCTGCATTGCAGGAGATCCCACCCACCCAGCACACAGCTTCTTCAGTCTGCTGCATCAGGGAGGAGACTGCGGAGTCTCTAGGCGAGGACCAGCATTGGACTGACCTCATTCAACTACCTCTTATGACAGTTTGAATAAAGACTGCTCTCCAAGCTTTTTGTCACTTTAAACAGACTGATAAGCTCTTTTGCACTACACCAATTTAATCTGCACTGTGAGTTTATTTAACTGGTTTGCACTCTATCTGCCATGTTCCTTATGCTACTTTATCTTTTTTACATGTCCTCATATTTATAATTGTAATAGTTGTATTTTATATATGTATGTATGTGTGTATATGTATACAGGTGCATCTCAATAAATTAGAATGTCGTGGAAAAGTTAATTTATTTCAGTAATTCAACTCAAATTGTGAAACTTGTGTATTAAATAATTTCAATGCACACAGACTGAAGTAATTTAAGTCTTTGGTTCTTTTAATTGTGATGATTTTGGCTCACATTTAACAAAAACCCACCAATTTACTATCTCAACAAATTAGAATACTTCATAAGACCAATAAAAAAAAACCTTTTTTAGTGAATTGTTGGACTTCTGGAAAGTATGTTCATTTACTGTATATGTACTCAATACTTGGTAGGGGCTCCTTTTGCTTTAATTACTGCCTCAATTCGGCGTGGCATGGAGGTGATCAGTTTGTGGCACTGCTGAGGTGGTATGGAAGCCCAGGTTTCTTTGACAGTGGCCTTCAGCTCATCTGCATTTTTTGGTCTCTTGTTTCTCATTTTCCTCTTGACAATACCCTAACCATTCACCATGGTTATTTAACCAACTTTTGGTGCTTTTGGCAGTGTGGGCAGGTGCCAAATCCTGCTGGAAAATGAAATCAACATCTTTAAAAAGCTGGTCAGCAGAAGTGCTCCAAAATTTCTTGGTAAACGGATGCAGTGACGTTGGTTTTCAAAAAAACACAATGGACCAACACCAGCAGATGACATTGCACCCCAAATCATCACAGACTGTGGAAACTTAACACTGGACTTCAAGCAACTTGGGCTATGAGCTTCTCCACCCTTCCTCCAGACTCTAGGACCTTGGTTTCCAAATTAAATACAAAACTTGCTCTCATCTGAAAAGAGGACTTTGGACCACTGGGCAACAGTCCAGTTCTTCTTCTCCTTAGCCCAGGTAAGACGCCTCTGACGACAACTGTAGCCAAATTCCTTGACACGTCTGTGTGTGGTGGCTCTTGATGCCTTGACCCCAGCCTCAGTCCATTCCTTGTGAAGTTCACCCAAATTCTTGAATCGATTTTGCTTGACAATCCTCATAAGGCTGCAGTTCTCTCGGTTGGTTGTGCATCTTTTTCTTCCACACTTTTTCCTTCCACTCAACTTTCTGTTAACATGCTTGGATACAGCACTCTGTGAACAGCCAGCTTCTTTGGCAATGAATGTTTGTGGCTTACCCTCCTTGTGAAGGGTGTCAATGATTGTCTTCTGGACAACTGTCAGATCAGCAGTCTTCCCCATGATTGTGTAGCCTAGTGAACCAAACTGAGAGACCATTTTGAAGGCTCAGGAAACCTTTGCAGGTGTTTTGAGTTGATTAGCTGATTGGCATGTCACCATAATCTAATTTGTTGGGTTTTGTTAAATGTGAGCCAAAATCATCACAATTAAAAGAACCAAAGACTTAAACTACTTCAGTCTGTGTGCATTGAATTTATTTAATACACGAGTTTCACAATTTGAGTTGAATTACTGAAATAAATGAACTTTTCCACGACATTCTAATTTATTGAGATGCACCTGTATATGTATGTATGTGTATGTATGTATGTGTGTATATGTATGTATGTGTATATATTTAATTTGTATTTACCTGCATTTTACATCCTACTGTTAGTGTTATCTGTATGCACCAAGGGTCTGAGAGTAACGCAATTTCAATTCTCTGTATGTATGTGCTGTACATGTGGCAGAATTGATAATAAAGCTGACTTTGATATGTATAGTATTTGCTGCAGTACCTGTTGTGACCTTTGGATGGCAGCCTGCACTAACTGCACTCTCTGTGTGATGGTCTCATCGGCTTGGCGGTAACGCTGATTGGCATCAGCGACCAGGCGGTCCAGGCCTTCTCGTGCACGCCAGGGTACCAGATCCAGTAAAGCACTGCCCACTTCGTTCACTGTGTCCAGAACTAACCTCTTCTCCGCAGACACGCACTTCAGCTCCTGAGCCAAACATAGACACAATATAAATGAATGAATTCCACTGAAGACATAAAACATTTATTTGGTTTAGCAAAAACAAAAAGTAAAAAGTGATTCATTAGTACTTAAAAGAGATAAAATAGTAGACATCCTCACCCTCTGTCTGTCCTGATAGGCTGGTGTCGTGTCTGGCTCAATGTTGTTAAGCTCCACCTCCATGCTATCCAACCATTGGTTGATGTCATTGTGTGAGCTAGCAAATCGCGTGGCCAATTGAAGGGCCTGTTCCAGAGTACGGAGGGCTTTGCTGCTGCCCGCTGTCATCTCTGCATAGCGGCTTTTGATGCCATCTAGCTTCTCCTGAATCAACAGGACCTCCTCACCTGTCACAGAGATAACACATGATCATAGTCAAAGCAGGAATTTGTTGATACACCAATGAACACAGAGGCTGGATGGAAAAGTACCAGTGGTTTGTTTGAGCAGAGCCTGTCCATTCTTAATGGCCTGGTCCACGGTCTTCTTCCTGCTTATAATCTCTTCATGAAGAGCCTGTAGAGAACCAGCAGTAGAAACATTAACTCTGAACATAATTCAAGGGGATATCATATGAAATAAAACAGAATGAATACAATAAAATACACTGCATTGGTATATGCAATTCATTTTATTATTTAATCAGATTTTATGCAATTAATTTTATTATTTAATCACGCAATTCATTTTAATTGAATGACAGACCCAGTATAGCTCTGACCTTACTAAGTGACAGGATAGGAAATATTAATATTCCTTATTAAGGAAATGTTCATATTCTCTAAACTGACTTATACGGTATTGTTGATCCTGGGAAGCTATGACCTTCAGAATCATACCAGTGTGTGTTTGTGTTGCTGCTCTAGTAGCTCCGGCTGATAACTCTGCACTGAGACCTCGGCCAGTCTCTGGGCCACCTCAGCTAGCCAGTTAAGGACTTCCACCTCTTCCTCTCCAAATAGCTGTGCATTGGCCAAGGCCTGCTCCAGCATGACCTCTCTCCGACTGTACCAATCGCGCAGCTCCGTGTGCCCGTTGCGCACTGCTGCCACACGTTCGCCCAGCCAATCACGATCAGCCGCACAGCTGAGCGGGTGCAGCGATTGACTGAGAGTCTCAAGATGGTTTACATCATTCTCCCGAGAGGATACCTCCTCTTGGAGAGCCTGGGATCATAGCCCAGAGTAAAGAGGAGACGTGATTGGATGAGTAGAAGGAGGGAAAAAAAACAAGACAAGGCAAACATAAACAAACATGACAATGGAGAATAATGACAAATCATAATTAACTAATGTGAACAAAAAAATAATATGTGAATCAACACAAGATGACCGGGAAACACAAAATCATGTAGGGCTGGTCCGAATACCATTTTTTGAGCTTCGAAGCTTCGGTAGTATTTAACACAGAATATTCGAAGCTTCGGAGGGAGGGGACTGAACATATTCTTCTCTCTAATAAAGTCAGGAATCTCTGTACATCTGTCAATCTGTTTGAATTTGTATTATGCCGAGAACCATTCATCCACTCGACCCAAGGGATTGCAATGTCGCATTTTGGTGCAATATGGACACGCAACACGTTCAGATTTAATAAACTTGTAATAATCTACAGAACAGCGCAAGCCGGAAGCGGCGCGTCACACGCGGGCAGGACTTATGCTTAGAGAACGGACACTGCACTAGTGATACAAAACACACAGGTCTGTTAAGAGCAATACTTTTAATAAGGTAGCCCAGTGCTTAATTTGTAAATTGAGAGGTCCTGGAATAAAGCGGGGTAACAGATCCGGCATGTGACTAGAGGAGGGAGAGGACCAATCTTTAGTGGTTGAAAGCGTGCATCAATTGCTTTTATAGGGTTCCTACAGTCATGAAAAACCTAGAAAAGCTATGAAATTTTAAAACCACAATTTCCAGGCCTGGAAAAGTTTTTTAAAAGTCATGGAATTTTATTTCACAAATTTGTGTGTATATTGCACAGTTTTAATCATTTCCGCAGCTTTCGAGTTTATAATGAGGGAAATTCCTGCAAACATTTATTGAATGATGTAGGTTAGATGAGCAAATAAATCCACACAAAATATCAGATTAAATCAGTCATTTGAAAACAGCGTGAGTTCAGCTGGACCGCGTTTTCTCTCTTTCACGGTCTCAAAGCGGATTCACATCGGCGCATCTTGTCTGCACTACAAGAGTCTGCACACTGATCCAAGACCTTCGCTCGCATCTCGGGACAGTTGACAGAAAGAAAACGCATGCATCGCATTCGGTCTTGTGATAGCAGAGGGTCTGTTCACATGTCGCGTCTTTTGCGCGCTTAAGTTCATTATTTCAGATGTAGATGTGTGGCAAGCGCGCTCATAATAGAAGATTTTTCAGGAAATATATGCATGCTATATGTCAGCACGAACGTCTTTCATTGGTGAACGGTTTGTTGCTGATGCAGATATTCAGCCAGGCGGACAAGTTGAGAACCGTTTCACGGGGAATGTAAGGTGTTCGAGAGAGAGAGAGAAAAAATATATTAAAATCTCAAAATTGAAAATCGCCAACCCAACGAACGAATATTTGAATAATAAAATATTCTGGTCCAGCCCTAAAATCATGATGAAATTAAACTTCAAAATGGAAAGGATGTGGGCAGGATCACGACCTGAATTTTTTGCCTTAGATAACTGCACTCCCACCAGTCCATTTAAAACCACAGGAGACTGACAATATGTTCTCTCCTCTGCATCTCTATTCAGTCTAATGATGCTTGACACTTTGAAAATCGCTTGCTAAAATGATAGATCTTGGTTCGCAGCAACAATTCTGGCAACAGACTCCTAGGATGCATCTCTCCCAGGTGCTGGGTATACTCTACCTTGTGCCTTACAATCTGCTGTGTGATTTTGGAGGTCTGGGTTCCCATTGGCTCAGCGGAGCTCAGGCGTCTCTCTGTTGTGCTCAACCACTCACCGAGCGGCTCCACTGCCTCGTGGAACTGCAGAGCCAACCCCTGCAGCTCCTCTAGCTGCCGCTGCCTGAGGACATGAGGTGAGGAGGAAATCTGTGTTATATTCTTATGACTACTCTGTTTTTATGCCCTTGTAAAGCAACCAAGTGATTGAGTTCTGAGTAAGAGATTCGATTAAGAGATTTTATGGCTGTTTCTGGGTGTCCATATTGCTCTGATTATGGAGTTTACCTGGCGCTGGCCTTTTCCAGCAGATTTGTCCATCTCTCTCCTAGGCTCTCAAGTTGTTTCTGGATTTTGTCTCTATCTTGTGTCTCGGCTGTAGCAGCGATACGCTCTCCTTCTGCCCTGATCATCTCTACAGTCCCACGGCGGTCATCCAGCAACCGTTGCAGCAGCTAGGAATAATATGGAACCTCAATTAATACCAATACTTAAACCTGAATTATTTACTTTTTTTATCTAGTATGATACATTAGTTTACTTATACTGAAACAAAATCAAGGGATCTCAAAGTCTTTCACTTGCAGCTCCTTTAAAACCATTACAAAATAGCTATTTTCAAACAATTTAAATAATATAACGCAATATAATACATTTAGGTTTTACTGAAGTATTGAAACTTCTTTAAAAACTGATTACTTTAAAATTTGATTAAAATGTAACCTTCTGCTCCTGAATTTGTGCTTTCACCACACGGTACTCCGCTGATGGAGGTTTCTGATTGGCTATGAGCTCCTCTGTGTCACTCAGCCAGCTCAAGAGTGGCTCCAGAGCATCTTGGAACTTCCCACAGTGCAACAGGGCCTCCTGCAGCTGTGCGATTCTTTCAGCAACCTGTGAAAAAAAAAAAATATATATATATATATTTAAATATATTTAATTAATCCACTTCTACCAGTCAATTAAAAAAAGGCTAAACATTTATGAAAGCTTACCCTTTTGTTGAGGGAGTTCCAGAGCAGGTTGGTGGTCTCCAATTCATGTTCCAGGGCCTGAGTGTCAGTGTGTTTGGCTGCACTCTGGATAAGACCTTGACCCACAGCGTTGACATGTTGCAGTTTGGGCTGAATGCTGTCTATCTGCTCCCTTTCGACGGCCTAAAGAGTGAATGAAATAGAGAGAGAAAAAATGACTTGAGTATATTACTGGACACTTGTTCTGCTACTGGGCATGTGATATGATAGAATTATCTAAACAGACCTGTCTAAACAGGTCAAGGCTGTACAAACACAACAACATGATAATGGTGGCATGGCCATTTATAAATGGAGAAGCAGTTTTCAGCCCTCACACATTGATGGAAATTAAATACAGTGCCTTGGCAGCAACACTGTATTTCTAGTTTTATTTCCCCAACAGCCCAACACTACAGCTCTGAAAGAATATACAACACAGTGGTTCACCACATACAGGTTGTCCAATACCCCTAACCAATGCCGTGACCAGCAGTTACCAAAGTCAACATAAAATACATTTTAATTTTGTAATGTGACCTATCTCAAAGAAACAGAATATTGTATCAGGAAAAGCACTTTAGTGCAACCGATTGTAATTGGTTGGATCACAAAAAGTGGGAATTATATACCAGAATGGATTTGGACCTCAATGCAACTTCACAGGGGATTGCACAATTTCACTACTGTCTGCACCAATATTTAAATTCTATTCTATACCAATAAGCTCATAATTACTTTCATTTTTATGGCCGCTATTAAAGTCCGAAATCAAATTTTGTCTGAGTAATTTCTGCAATAAATGAAGAATGAAGTTCACAACCAATAACAACGTACTACATCCGCTATGTTGGCTTTGTTATGTGACCCATGCCTTCAGTTCCAATGCATTTTAAATGTAAATTTAGGCATCCCAACATAAAATGTACACTACAGTGTGAAAAATGAATTGAATTCCAAGATAAAGAATAAAATTGAACAGTGTAACTTAATTATTAGTTTTTAAAGATTAACTTTGAACTTTGATGATAGAAAAGGAAATCAGCTATAAAGCTAAGGGAAATCCTAAATCCTGAATGTGTGTTCATTTGTTTGCAGCTGCCTTGTGGCGAGGGGCTTCATTCCTGCTTCAAACAGGATGTCTGTTGGCCTCAAAACAATGAACCGCAACTTCAACCTGCTCCACCCTCTTGTCGACAGTATATGTGATTGTGAGTATGTACGTGTCTATGCAATGAAGAGAGTGTTGTCTCGCTATATCATGTCTAACATTATCCTGAATCCATCATCTAGGCCTCCTACTCCTCCTCTTCCTCTTCGGTGTGTATACTTGGAGCCATTTCCCATTTTTAATCCTGATCATTCATCACATGTGGCACTTTTCACCCACCAGCACATAAATAACACCATTCATCTACATCTGTGGCACAACTTGTGTGGCCAAATCAAAGGGAAAGCTGTTAATTATTTCATAGACAATTTTATATATATATATATATATATATTATATTATATGCTACGACCAACAATTCACAACAGGAAAAGAGGAAATTTAGTTTGTTTGGAAATCTAAACAAAGATGCTCACATCCACATGTAAGTAGGACGTAGCTATACATATCCATACAACAGAAAGAGGTCAGTGCAAACAAGAATCTCTCTTCTCCTTACTCCTTCTTTTAGAGAGCATTTGACTCTTGTAATGCAGGCCTCTGGGAAATATCTAAGATGCCAGTCATTCCACTCAAACGCTCTCGACCAATCTGGCCAGCAGGCCGGTCACACACACACACACGCACGCATGAGCAACTTCTTCACACATATCTCCCCAGCACTCTCGGTTTGTTTTGTCAAACTTTAAACTATTTTGTTTCTCACTCAAACCCCCACAGATCACTTTTAGCTACGGGCAGTATTCCATCCAACCGCCAACCCACAACATCACTGCCATTGGAGTCTTTTGTTTCTCTCGCTTCAGTTCAAACCACAACTTCATACTGCCTATGCCCAAATTTTAGTAAAGAAAATATTATAATAGCTGGCTAGGCTATATCTCCCACACTATGTGCTGATTTTTGCTGAGCTTTCTAAACCTTGTTCTGTATCTGAAAACATTAAGATAAATTATTCTCATGCAATTTTCTCTTAAGACAAGATAAATCAAATTCAGGCTAAATTACAGTACCAGTCAAAAGTTTGGACACACCCAAATTAATATATGTTTCTCATTACCTCAAAGGCTTTTTGAGACTTAAGTTGTGCTTATGTATGAATTTCATACAAAACAGTTGAGTTTTTTAATGAAAGACTCAGAATACAATTTTGATAAACACCATTTGGTTACTGCATATTTCCCATAATTCCATTTGCATTATTTCATAATTTGAAATGGCTTTATTGCTATTTTGAAGTGTCTTTTGCCTGGTACTGTATATGACATTTCTGTGTTGATGAGTGAAAAAAAATGCATGCCTGTTACAATGCTAGACAAAATGTAGGCTACACTTCGACAAATATAGCATAACCAGAATCAAGTCATGGCATTTCCTCTTCAAAGCATTATACTCAAATAATACAATAAGAAATGTAAGGCTATAAATGTCTAAAAACAGCAAAAAACAAATAAAAGTATATCTTGTCTTGAGGGACAAGTGGAGAAAATCTTAGATGTAAAATTTCTGGAAATCACAGGATTAGGATTTCTTTCAAATCAATGAAAACATAGCCGTTAGCAAATTTCTTGTTCTATAGAGACTTTCCAAAACTCTATCTCCAGTCCTACTCTTTCTGTCTTTGCTTTCACCTCCTGTGTTTTTCCGGCCTCGCAGTTCCTTGTCTTTATCTCTGCTTCTTATTCAAAGAGTGGATGACTTCGGATGACTTCATTTTATCTGACCCAAATGTCCTATCAAGGATATAATTCACATGGTTCCATTAATAAATACTGAGCAATTGATGTTAGAAACATAGTCAATGAGTTTGCAGCATATGTGACCGTTTTGTTATGGCTGTCGTTGTGCCGACGGGGCTGCAGGGTTTGTTCAAACTCTTTTGTTTGCAACAGTCTTTTATCACAGGTGTTTCCCGCACACTGTCTTTCACTGGCATCATTATCCAAACAATCAAATATACCCGCTGTTACCATAGGCCATAACATCAGTGTTCCCTCCCTCCCTGATTGCTCTTCCCTTTCCACTGATATCAGTTGGTGCATCTGTTTACCTGACTGTCTCTAAAACTCTACCCTGGACAGACTCAAAATTGATTGTGGGTTTCAGATGCCGCGTCAGACGTTTCTTCTGACGCCTCATGCAGCTCTTATTTTGAGTACTACCAGGTGTTCTGCCATAGAAACTCATGATAAGGCTGTTGCAAAATCTTCTAACTTTGCCCTCTAAATCAGCCTCCATTGCAAGTGTGCAATTTCACTGGAGACGGCCCGTAACGGAGAGCTGCTCCAAAAGCTTACAAATATCTTTCCCGAGGTCTGTGGTTGACTCCCTCGGCTTTGAGCATTACGAGGGTGAGAGTCTGGCCTTGCACTGATAAGACTGACATGCCCTTATCATCTATTTATATTTCTAACAACTTTCTACAGTGTTTGTGTTACTGGCAATTCGTGGCTCCTCTTATAGAGGCTAGTGTTTATTTCTCACTTCCTTATCTCAATTGCAGTACCATCAGACTGGAAGAGGGGGATTTGAAGTGAGAAGAGATTTTAAAGTTGGTTTGGCACTGGAAGACAGCCCCCCTCTCAAATCAGTCATTTTGTTCTGCTCTTTTAATTTTTCAGTCCCAACTGAGTTTAAATATCATTTGCTAGCTGATCCTGTTCAGTCCCTCAGTTGCTATAATCCTCTCTACCCAAACCTGGTTTCTTCATCTGATTACATCTGAAGGGATGGGGAGTTTTGAGAGTGATCATGCAGATGTAGATTTGTCTAAGGCTGAGGGTCAAATGAGATGTGGATGACCAGCCAGACTGATAGATGCATTAACTATCCAGTGAGATAAAGAACTAACAGGCAGTCTCTCGGCCGCCCGCCACTGTCACTGTGAAACAGAGCAGACAACAGCCGTGTCACGGCAGCCGGGAGAGAATGTCAAGCGCACACTCACATTATGTCAAGAAATCTAACATGTTTTTACAAAAAACATTCCTGTCTGTTTTTTGACTCCTATATCTCTTTCGAATACATTCACAATTTGCTCACTTAGACAAAGCAGTGCTCAAACAGGCAGAAAAAGCAAACCCATGCAAATGTGTGCACAAACCCATTTGCCTGTAACCAAACACACAAACGTTCACTAGGGTTTGACTACTCTGGAGTAAGCATGCATTTTAACTCAGCGAGCATGTTTGTGTTCATGTTATCATCACTGCAATAGACAAGAATCCCAAGATACATACACATACCATGCACTCAAAGTTTCCTACCTATAAAGACATCTGGAATCCTTCCAGACATTTACAAACATGGATTAACCAGTCATTCAAAAGAAGACTGTGCTTGGATCTCCATGAACAAAAACACACACACACATCCCTTAAATTTAAACACAAACACCCTCTTAACGACCAGAAGGATCAATGCTGAAATATGCTGGAAGATTAACCCATTCACTGCACCTTTGTGGTGTAAAATAGGACTAAAAGTGCAGCAGGGTAAATTTGAGTTTAATCTCTATATAGCACAAAAATTCAGCAGCACTTTCACTATGCATATGAAAATTTGGCTGATCCTTGACGTGATCACGGGCAGCAACACAAAGTTGATTCTATGCTAATTTGATCTTATATTTAATATGTTTCTTAAAATATTGTAGATTTATGTAGCAAATAAGAATAGATACAATTATAAAATATATACTGACACAAAGAACTTGTAAATGATCTTCAGTTTTGTTCAAGGTAATTAAATCAACAGCTGTTCGATAACTGAAGAATATGTAGAAGTATGGTATTTGGGGTAAAAGTACCCCTGCTGTTGGGGCTAAACAAAGGCACACTAATTAACATGATAATACATAGCTGAAATACTTTTCCATTGGTTGGCATGACATGAATTAAGTTGGGTGTCCAATTTAGAGATAATCACCATAATATTCAAAACATATTATATTAATCATACCATATAATAAAATATTATTTGTATTGTTACTACTTTAAAACCATTCCCAATGATTATGGGATCTCTTTCAAACGCTGTAAAAGCTTTTAGAATCTTCACATTGTAAAATACTTTTGCTGTTTTTTTTTTTTAAATGAACATTTAAATGACAGTGTATGTATTTAACAAAATTAAATTAATTTACTTAAAAATAAACAGAAAAAGTTTTTAATAAGTAGTGACTTTTATTATATTATGCAAAACATATTACTTTAGCTATAGTTGTATATTTATATCAATACTGGTTGCCTTTTGCCCCATGCTGGTGAGTCTTTTACCACAAATGTGGGGTTAAAGGACACCCTTGCCACCTTTTAAACAATTTTAAACAAAACAACCAATTTTCCTACAAAATGTGTTGCTTCATCATTGTTCAATATGTTGTTGAATAAATTCAATAAATATTTTTTTCTGCAATACTGCAACACTGGCAGTAGTAAAAGCACAATTACCTTAAGATACCTTTAGCCCCACTGAACCCTATTATACAACTAGGACAACATTTACGGCGGCACTAAATTACGTTATTTCTCTGACTGAACACTAGCAAATAACAACCACAAAGCTTTGTGAGGTACAAAGATCTTCAGGAAAAATCCTCAAGGACAACATTAGAAGACTTCACAGGGATATTGGTGAGGTGATTCTAAATCAGTATCTCTCAACTAGGGGAAATCACAAACTATCACCAACAGTTGGGTCTGTACCAAAGCAGCAAAAAAAAGTCCCTTAGTATAAACAAGCTAAATGTTCGCTAGCTAGAAAGTCTAAATGCCTTTTAGACTGAAGCATAACTGACAGAAACACTATCACAATTAAATGTTGATACAATAGGTTAATTCACTGTTATAAGTTATTAGATTAATTTAATTTTGGTTGTTTTTGTCATTAATAATTATTTTATTTAAATAAATAAAATTTCAATATTTAGATAGTCATCTAATCCGCAGAACACGGTTTAAGAATCACTGCTGTATAGTATTTTTTTGGGCACTGGTTTAGAAAACTCAACCTATAAACTGACTGAAACTATAACTTGACCTGACTTACCTTTGCACTGACCACCTTAAACAATACACTTGAGTAAGTTTTATTTTTTTACCTTTGTGTCCAAATCAAATTCATGTTTTAGTGGTGAGATTTCTTCCACAGAACTTGTTTCACAGGTGTCCTCACAGTCATTGTCACGTGATTCCACAGCCTCCTGAGAGCTTGCCTCATTCTCGCCCTCGTTAAAAAGGCCATGTAAAAGACCTGGCTCGAGTTGCTCCCACTGGTCTCTCTGTTGGTGCACAAGGTCTAAGCCTGATCCATCTGAGTCCCATTCACTATCCCCAGTCATTGATCCAAGTACAAAATCGACACCTGATCGGGTCTCTTCTGACTCAGAGTCCAAATCCTGACAGTCTTCACAAGCAGAGCCCCCATCGGACACAAGCCGCTCAGGGGCTGCCAGGTAAACAAAACTATCGGAGGAGAGAAATGCCCCTTCCTCTGGCTCAGGGCAGCATTTTTGGAGGGGGCTCGGAGGGGCTGATTCCACTGATGGAGATGAGGGGCAATCCTGAGGATACTGAGGTGGCACAGCCACAGCTAAATAAACAAAACTGTCTGTTGCGACAAAAGCATCAGCATCTTTACTGTCAAGTCCTGCTGTTCTTGACTCGTGTTTAGTGATCGACAGGGGCAGAGGGGAAGGTGGAGCAGATTCAATACTGATATTCAGAGAGTCTATCTGGGGGTATGAGACGCTTGAATTTGGTGTACTTGTGGTACCCTGAACAGCCTCTGTTATTTCCCACTCGTGTGAAGATACCACCTCTTGAACAAATACTTCCACAGATACTGAAATCTTTTCTTTTTCCTCTGATTTTGAAGAAGATCCCTCTTGGTCAGAGGTCATTTTCATAGTTACTTGAGCAGGCTCAGAGGAAACTGCATCCTCAAGAGAGACAGTCTCATAGTGTCTGTTCTTAACTTCCTTTTCTGCCTCATCTTCCAAGACAGAGAACTCTGGGGACTGTTGAATACCGTCTTCAATTTCCACCCCTTCTATATCAGTCGTAACGATGCCAAGATTTACGTTACATTCAGTATCTGCATTCAAATTCTCTAAGGGGAGAAGTCCATGCTGTAAGGAGATATGAATGTCAGATGTCTCATCTTGTTTCATTACCTCCTCATCCTCTTGCTGCTCATGATCTGACGAAGCTCCACTGCCTAAATCTGAATCACTCTCTGGTTGCTCATAGTTCACAGTTTGAACTGCATCTGTTGGCACAGTCCCATCTTGTTGTGAGGTTTGAATGCCACTGGATTCAGAATCTAAAGCATCTGTATCAACTATGTATGAAGTATAATCATCCTGATCGTGATTAGTACCCTCACTATTACAGGGAAGACAACTTAGCAGTTGGTCTGGGCTTTGGTCAATATCTTCAACCGAATAACAGCTTTGCGTACTTTCTGTTAAATTTTGATTAATTTGTGTTACACATGGCTCAGTCGGATCTGTGTGCTCTACATGATCTGTGACATCATGTGCTGACATCACAGCACGATCTTCATCATACAGCTCTTTGATATCACATTCATGTTTGGCATCAACTTGATCCATTTTCACCACAAGCAGGTTTTCAAAGGTATCCAAGTATTCAGAAGTATGAGAAAGATCTCTCTGCTCATAAACAGTTGATTTGTTTGTGTCCTCTTCCAAACACTGTCTTTCCAGCTCAAGAAAGAGTTCATCTGAACCTGCCTCTGAGCTGGGGCAGGGGGAAGCACTGGGGGCCTCTGAGCCTCCAAATCCTACAGGTGGCATCAAAAGGGGCCAGTGGCCTGAGGATGCAAGTTGTTGTGTCTCCCAGTCCTGTAATTGCGATTCCTCCTCTTCTACCTCCCAAGATATACCACTTGTTTCACTGCTCTCCAGTTTCAACACCGCTTGCCAGTTTCTCTCCTCCATTTCTAGTCTCTCTTCCTCATCTTTCTTTTCTTGCTCTCTATTCATCTCATCCTCCTCCAACTCCTCCAAGATTCTGCGTTCATCTTCTTCAAAGCAAAGTTCTGAGGCAGTCTTTTCTCGTAGCCCGCCAGTAGGAGGTGGCCAGCCCAATAAACCTTCCTCACCACCCTCTTGACTGATACAGGGAGACAGGGGCAAACCACCATAATTAAGTCCCTCTCCTTCTTGCAGGAAAGGTGATGGGGGATCCAGCAGGTACAAAGATTCCTCATCACTCTCCTCACCAAGAATGGGGGGCAGCGGGGGCAGAATAGGAAGAAACCTCCCATGGCCCAGTGACCTTTTACTACCCCTCATACTACGGGGCCAAGTACGGGCTTTAGTGGGGGGACAAAATACCGGTATTGGGGGTATTAGCGGAGTGGTGTCTTGGTCGTGTTCCAGTAGGGGTGAGTCTCGCTCATTTTCAGAGGTTTTAGCTACAGTAGTATCCCGATTTTGTGGTGGTTCTTCGGATATACTTCTAAAACACATTGGGGCTTGAGTTTGTTTGCTCTGCTCGCTTCTCTTTCTCTCAGCCTGAGAGATAATAGAACTAGGTTGTGGAGAGTCTAAATGAGCAAAAGTAGTAGTCTCTGAGGGTGGCTGTTCTTTCGAGGGAGAAGCAGTAGCTAGTTTGTGAGAGTGCAGCTGGAGGGGCTGCTTTTGTTTGAGCAGATGAGGAAGATGGGAAGGAATTGGGCTAACTGTGGGAGTGAAAGATGGAGAGCTGGAGACAGCTGGAGTTTGAGGACCTCCAGATAAGGCAGGGGAATGTGTGAAAGGTGGTGCCAAAGGTGTCGATGATGTAGAAGGAATAGAAGAGGCTAGTAAAGATGGTAAAGGATGGAGAGGAGAGACTGGGATTCCAGCCCCAGACAGACGCTTCTCTCCACTCTCTCCAGGTGAAAGCTCTAAACGTTCTGCAAATTCAGGATAAGTAGGGGGCATGAAAGCTTTCCAGGAGCGCCGATTTGGATTGTCCTTCTTGTCACTGCCCTGGTGCCGCCTTTTGGTCACAACAGCTGCCCCAACGGCAGCTGAATTTGATGCAGGAATGACCACTGAAGAGCTGACTCCTCCGACAGGAGACATACTCTGAGGGTCACCGGTGAGTTTCAGAGCATCAAAAATAACTCTTTCATCCAGCTTTTTTACACATGCATCTGCAGGCCCTCCCCGTGCAACAAATACTCCACCTATGTCGGCTCCCAATGTCCCATTGCTGGAGAGCGTACTTCCCTCACCGCCCCCTGAACCCAGAGTGCTGCGAGAAGGCTGGCTGAGCTTTGAGCCTTGATCAATCTGCTCATTGATGCGCATAGTGTCGTAAATTGAACGCTGGGGTACATAGCAGTCCTCAATGTATGCCTCCTCATCATCGCCCTTCCCAAGGCATCTGGGGTTCTGCCGCAAGCAGTCCGGGCGGCTCAGAGGTTTTCCCATCCCAAACCACAGCGCCCTCAAGGGGCTGAGATGGGATGGTTACTATTCCACAAACAAAGCCTGCTGTGAGCAATAGTGAGGTTCTGAACTACTTCGATAGCTCACCCATGAGTTCTGCAATAAAGGCATACATGGTCATGCACTGAATTCTCAGTATACAATGTGTTACGATGCTTAGCATCCAGCATAAATGTCCGTGTAAGAAAAGGTACGTTTCAGAGCTACATGGCGGCATCTGCACGTGCAATGCTGATATGCGTTAGTAGTGTCTCTTTTGCACAGACAAATCTTTGAAGTAGCATATTAAATATTAAGAAGAATATACCAAAAGGCTGGTAAGTGTCTGAATCAGACGTGCAAAATCCATAACATGATAACAACATCCCTCATGGACAATATTCCTTTGTTTCCTTTATGAACCGCTGAGTCCTAAACCCTCAAAACAAGGGCAAAATCCAAAATCCTTTCCTTCCTTAGCGCTGCTTCCTCTTGACTCTCCTTCCCGCTGCCACAACAGGAAAAATCAAAGCGGGGCTTCAGCTACTCCAAGAGCAGCAGCCAAAGCTGTTTGAGGCTCCTTTTAAGGTGAGAACTCCACACTGTGTTACATAAAACAGAGTTCAGCAAAGAAAAACAAAAAGTGCCAGTCAAGATATTTTGTCTCTCATCTCCCTTTTTCTTCTACGTATATAATGTAGTAGCCATAATTCCTTGGAAGTATTTCCAAAAACAAGGCATCTTGACAAAAAAAAAAAAAAATAAAAATACGCTGTAAACTTACTTGATAACACTAAAGTATATTTAAAGAAACAGTCATAAAAACCATAATGGACTCACTCGCCCGACAGTCCTACCAGTGTTCCAGCCGTGTATTCTTTATCAATTTCTGCTTCCTCTTTTTAATCCTATAATTCAGTATTAATAGAGCATGTCAGGAAGAGAAGCCATCTGTGCCTGAAATCACAGAATCCTCCTTTTATCTAGTCCTCTTCAGCAGACGGAGCACGAGGGATTGAAATCAATGAAATCCACCACTCTTTGTGACATGTTCATTTCATATTAAAAGTAAAAAAGATGTTCTTTGAACAAGAAAAAAAAAAATATTTTAGGGAATCCTTTCATCCAGAGCTTGGGGGAAAATCCAACGGTCCAAAAGTTATCTGTGTCCAGGAGGGTTGAGGGTATGGAGATCCAATGAGTCCGGTGCAGCTGGTGAGAGAGTGGAGAGTCAGGGGACTGTATCCAGAAGGCAGAGACCCAGACAGAGCTTCATTCCAAGTGCTGCCTTGCACTTCAGGCACTGTGATTTCCAGACAATCCCCTCTTCCCTTATTTTCTTCTTTCAGTATTCCAAACACAAGAGCTCAGCTAGGCTTCACGCAAGCTCCTTGCTCCTCTTTGCTATATTTTTTTTCTTTCTTTCACATTCACTATTTTCTCTGCGTCTGTTCTAAAGCCACTACACAGCTCAAATGGTTTGCAGCTGCTAAAAAAATCTCCCAGTTTTCCTCTCCCGTTCACTCCCCCTTTCTCTCACACACACACTCTGCTCTCTTTTTTTCTCTTGCTCTCTCTCCCTCTTTTCTCTCTCTGTTTTTGTTTGAATCCAGCTCCGCTTGTTCTGTTTCCTGCTGTGGTATTAAAACACAGGAAGTGGTCCAATAATGCCGGTATCCCCTTCCAAAAAAACACACGAGACAAGGCTAGAGGAGTGAGCCCAAGATAAAGTGTGTGGGAGGAGGGACCAGGGAGTCAGTGGGAGTGACCCAATCCAGGGATCTGACGTGTTTCTGCAGAATCACTGGATAACGGGAGCAGCTTATCGCAAACTAAGCACTACATAAACCATCTTTGTAAATGCAAAATAGTTCTGAAGAAGAGAGGCAACAGTAAGAGTTTTTTTGTGTGCAGTGAGCTTTAATGAGTCAACTGTGTGACTTATATAGATCGTTTTCATTTTGTATTTGTTATATTCATCACTTTGCTGTAATCCAAACCTGAATCAGCTGGGATAAATACTCCCACTCAAAAAGAGCAAATGCCTGAGGCAAAACACAAACTCAAGATCACAACAGACAGACAGACAGGAAAAGTGAGTGTGAAAATAATAACTAAAGTGGGAGTGGTCATACTGAAAGAGGAGGGAGCTTCTGAGAGGGAATTAAAGAAATAATGGCTGCCTTTCTTTACCCCCTCAAATAAACTGCCATACGTGGAAGCAAAAATCCCCTGCACAAATTCCCCCTTACTATTCTGTCCCCTCCCTCCTTTTTCAGATAGGCCCTCTGTATAAGCAAAACAATACAGGAGGACATACAAAAGTCTGCCATATTCAAACACCCCACTTGTGCATTCCTGCTACTCTTCTGTAACACAATCCTGTCAGGAGAGACCATAAGGGGGGCTGGGGCCTCTGATGAGGGGCTTTAGAATAACGTAACATGAAAATGAATGAACATTCCGCTTAAAAAGTGTCCACCGACCCAGACCAATATGAAATGGGAATATAAAGTGTGAGCTTTTAATATTTCTATGTGCCAAAAACCTAATTTCCATTGTTCTACTGCACAGATCACAATACGTCTATCCTTTTTTCACAGTGTAAAAGGATAGTTCATCCTTCTTGGCATTCCAAACCCGCATGATTTTCTTCAGTGCAACATAAAAGGAGAATGTTTTTTTCCAGGCTCTTTTTCAAACAATTACATTTCAAAACGTATGGAAAAGCACCAAGTAAAAAGCCAATCCAACTTGTGTGCTATGCTCTGAACCTTCTGAAGTTATCCAATAGCTTTGTGTGACAAACCGACTGATATATAAATCATTATTCAATCACATATTGGACATTACTTCTTCTGTAATGAACTTTCATTAATATAAACTGAATAAAACGTTTTTTTAAAGCAATCATATGACTTTTTAGAAGACGTGGAATAGCTCATAAATCCCTGCTGAAAGGCTTCAGTGCCCATTCATTGTGATTACAAGGAAAATATTCCTTTGTGCTCCATGGCAAAAAGAAAGTCATATGGGTTTGGGATCTCAATAAGGGTCAGTAAATTTGGAACTATTCCTTTAAGAAGTTCCAGCAGAGAATAAACACTGAACGCATGTCTGCCCAGTCTTCCTAGTATTCAGTCCAAGAAGCACAAATGCATGCAGAAAAATGCACACACTCAAGCATGCAAAGGGGGAGGGGCTTGTTTGTCCTCAGTGATCTAACTGTTGCTCTGAACCTCCACGCTCCCCGTGGCCTGCATGTCAAGCAAGCTAAATACTCTGTCTTTCTTATAAACTCTTCCCCCTCTGTGTCAGTTGGGTTGCAGCTGTCATGGCCGCTTCCAACACAAACCTCCCAACAGGAACAAAAGAGGTTTGTTGTCCATTTTGCTGGTGCTTGTGCTCTTTCCCTCGACCCACATCAAACTAGATTTCAGTGAGCAGTATTACTTGCCTCATTTAAAACAAGACACGTGCATCCCAGGCACAACTGGACAATAAACAGTAATACCAAATACATTTGTACACAAAATAAAACTAAATAATAGACCAAAACTATGAATCTAAACCTGTGTAATTCATCTAAACGTTCGCACTTCCTGAGACCAATTAAATTCATGACTGCTTGCCTGGTGCATCCCCCACTCTACTTTTCCTCATTCTTTCAGTGACTGGTCATTTGGCCAGTCACGCCTGGTTAAAGAGTCACAGTCTTGACTCAGACAGGAAGAGGGAGGGTTTCAAAGCCTCAAAATCCCCTAAAAAGATTCTGTCATTGGAATTGAACTGACTGGCATAGGTAAAGTGCTACTAGTGCTTTGTGGCTAAAATGGCCCCCATTTAAAAACGATAGCAAAATGTCACTCAGCAAAACAAGCAGGAGGCCCGAGAACATTATTGACTTTAGAAGACTATTCGTTGCCTGAGCAGAGCACCTGTTGATATTGTTGTTTTTTTTTGCTTTTGTTTCTTTGTCGCTTGCCCACTTTTAAATCTTTCTTCTCCCTGCCTGATTGCACTAAAAGTAAAAGGTACTGAAAGCCTCATATGTTTGTTTCGGTTGTTCATCTACCCCCCTCTTCTCTCGTTCCCTTTGCCACACTGGTTACTAGGTAGCATGTCTCTCATTTTCTCTATCTCAGCAGTAGATTTATAATTAACCACCAGGCTTTACCTGAATGACTCAATGTGTGCATTGTTCTCTCTCACCACCACCGACACAAAGACATATGGAGCAGAGACAGGAATACAAACACCTCTCCTAAGAATGAGAGGAGTCTGGTCTGGCCACAAAATTAAAGCAATATGTTTTAAACACATTTACAGCATTAACCTTTAGTTTCACATTTAGTTAATATTTTAAGATTATTCAAACTTGGTATTCTGTTAAAAAAATAACATTTAGAATTAAATAAAATACAATAAAAGTCTGCATCAGCAACCTTTTGTTCCAAAACCCAGTCATTGCACTGATTATTATCTTGGTAATTATTTCCAAATGTCAATGGGGTCAAACCATTTACATAAAGTTCCTATTTATTTCTGATGGTGAGCTAATTGAGAGTAACTGGAAGGGAAAGTGGGCTATTCTATGGAATGCCACAGTAATGCACAACAGCTGAAACAATACCAGGCAATGGGAACAGCTAGAGCATGACATAACACACACATGTGCACATACACACGAAAGCCAGTGTGTGATGTATAGAACAGGTTCAATTTAGTAATCAGATTAGTCTAACCATGTTATCCTAATTTAATCAACCCCTTGGTGAAAACAATAAACTGGAATTGAGCAGACTGACAGACACAGTACACTCCAAGGTGGAAGATGTTCCACAGCAAAAATAGAAATAACACTAGAATGATATTAGAGATCATGGAGATGGCACAGCAATACTTAAACGCAAAACGCTGTATGAGGCTACAAAAGACTAATTAAACGGTGAATGAGAATGTCTCTCTGTCTGTCATTTCATTTTGTGTGCCAAATATATTTATTTGTATTGAAAAAATAATTGTATAAAAATTGTAATTGTACAAAAGTAATGTAGTTGTTTGAAATTTTCAATAGCTGAGGTGATTGCCTTATTTTATTTATTAGTTTCAATGTGTGTAACTCATTATTACTAATAGTAAAAGCTGGATAATAGAACAAAGCCAACGGATTAATCTGTGAAATAATCGACAATTACGCGTTGTAATAATCATTAGATTAATCGATTATCAAAATAATCATTTGTTGCAGCCCTAAATCATAGCGAAGATACAGATACAGAAAGACAGTTATCTAACTACTAGACAACTTAAAGTTCGATAGGATCTCCGGCTCAAAATGATAAGTATACATCGTGGTAGGATTTGTTTGCACTTAATTCAACAGGCTTAATGCAAAGTATTATTTTTATTTCAATCATTTTTAGTCACAATGTTAATATACAGTACTTCAATGCAAGAACTTTGCATTAACTTATTGTGAGAGTGATAAATTAATTCTTCAAGAAAAATAATCAGTGCTAATCTGCTTCATGTGACTGTGAGGCCACAAGATTGATGATGTTAGAGGGAAACCCCTGAGGTTTGGGTGGGGGGTAGGACAGGTCATGACATATTCTGCGCAGTTGTTATTGTGGAGGAAAAGCTGTGATCACAAACTACGTAAAAAGAGGTCGATAAAAATAGACAAACCGGCAGTTCTGAGGGAGGGATGGAAAGAGTAAAGGGAGTATAGATATAAGCAGCGAGGGTGAGGACAGTGTGGACAACCTGATGTGATTTAGAAGCTATTCCCTCATCCCAACAGCCCTGCGAAGGAATTCCCCGTTGGACCCGGGGCCCTCGTTTTACTTCAGTCTAGTACTTCATCCCGCCCTGCCGGCTCAAGCTTCAGCTGCTCTGGCTACCGGGCGACATGGGAGTGCACAAGGGTACATAAGGGACAGGAATTTAGGGAGAGGGGGCAACCACACCCTGCTTATGTGAATGAGTGTCAGTGTGTTTGCAGGGTCCAGGGTGGGGAGACAGCTGGGATGCCGGACGCTCCACACGGACTGGAATTAGAAACATTCTCACACATGGACCTGCGGACACACTCCCATAACATGCAAACACACCTTCTGTGTCTACATATCACCCTATAGCACACGCCGACCTGCTGCTAAATATGAGAACATATCCAGATAGGAAGCACCGGACGACACTGGCAAGACATTTCACAATGAAGTCACAAGTGCGACAAGTTTCCCTGTTTCTCTCCAGACGATTTCTACGACATCTCAATACGCTCATTGTCGAGAAGCTAAACAATGATACTGACTAATCTGACACCTTCTCTTAATACCCCATGCCCCCCGCAGCTGCCTCGACGGAGCTTACACACACAAAAAAAAACCTCTCAGACACACACACACAGGATCACCCTCCCCTCTCCGCCCCTTTGAGCAATGACATCATTTTGGATTTGGTGTCTTTGAAATGGAGTCTGGCTTGCGTGGAGCGAGGCGAAAATGAGAGCAGACTATTTCGTGGCAGACGAACGGCTGCACTCAAATTTATCTTACGATGTTTCATTACAAAGTGGTAGACCAAAGGAGAGAAATGGGGCAGAGAAGATGGAAAATTGATGAACGCTGGCAGCCAAGTTGGATGAATACCAAAGATGTCTTTCTAAACACATTTATCCGTCTTTCTCTCTTCCTTCCCTTTGTAATGAATGAGATCCCATTCTGCAACTTCCTAAAAATAACCTGTAGACTTGCAAATACATACAGTAGGGTTCAAAAGTCCACTTTTTCAAATTGTAATATATTTTCCTATTACAAAAGATATTCATTCAGCATAGCATTAATATAAGCATAGTTTACGTGAAAAATTAACATTCTCTGAATGTCTCAGTATTTTTCTTTAATGAAAAAAAATATATCAAATTGATATACTTTTTTTTAAACATTTTAAAATAGTTAATTTTAAAAATACATTTATATTTATTTGCATAAAAATAATAAAAAGTAATAAAAATAATTGTATTTATATTGTTTTGCTTTTAGTGTTGTAGCCCACATTGCATCTTGTATTGTCTTCATGAGCTAGGCATACGTGGTTGTCTTTATTTTAAGGTCTTCAAGGCCACACGACAATGTTAAGAAGCAGTCATTTTCCATTGCCTTTGTTTGATATAATGCCAACTGCTGACTGACTGAGTCAGACTGAGCATTCAGAAAGACACAACAAAGATTATTAAACATCTGCTCATTATTATTTTTAAAGTGATATTTCCTGATGGAAAGACAAATCTAATGACTCAGATCTAATAAAAGTGTATCTTATCAATACGTCAACATGAGTTTTGAAGCCCGCTGTACTTTATATTTTATATTTAGAACTTTGTTCTGGCTTTGACTTAATTATTTAACCCTACTTCACCCCTGTATTGATCAGACATCCACATGAGCTTCATTGCAGACCATACTGACAACACCCACTTCTTATTCAGCTACGTCTTCTTCCATTCTCTATTCATTCCCTTTTCTGGCCCGCTCGCTGTCTGCCTCTGAAACACATCTATACAACCTGCTTTTATCTATAGCAGAAAAGGGGTTGGTGAGTGTTGGTGTGCATTCAGTCCACCGTATCGTTAAAAGATTTGAAAGAGAGCTTTACTCGACTGCTACGCCTATGATGAGATGAGGTAGGATTGAAGGTATGAGACATGCAAGTGGGTAGACGAGGAGTAGACAAGCAGAAATATAGAAAAAGCGTGAGGAAAAGACAGATGAATTTCTCAAGACTTCCTAAGTGATCCAAGTTTCTACAAAGTCATTCATAATAAAGACAAATCAAGGACATTTCATTAAAAATAAAAAAATGAACTAATGACAGACCAATATATTGTCCATAATCCATATTTGGGTATGCATAATTCATATTTGAGCACTGATCAATAACCCTGCCTGCTTGGCTGATGAAAACGGATGCCTTACTAGTTGACTTTTTCATCCAATTTTCTAATCACTAACTACACGAAAGTTCAAAAGTTTGGGGTTGGAACGATTTTTTTGATGTTTTTGCAAGAAGTTTCTTATTTTCAACAAAGCTGCATTTATTAGATCAAAACAAAGTTAAAGCCTTAACATTGTGAAATGTTGCTAAAACTCGTTTTTTATTGTAATATATTTTTAAGTGTAATTTATTCCTGTGATGACAAAGCTGAATTTTCAGTAGTCGTTACTCCAGTCTTCAGTGTCACATGACACTTCAGAAATCATTCTAATATACAGAATATATGAAGAAACATTTCTCTAACATTATCTTATTATTATTAACAATGCTGATTCTTTGATGAATAGAAAGCTAGAACGGCATTTGTTTGAAATATCTTCACTGTCACTTTTTATCAATTTAATGCATCTTTGCTAAACAAAAAAAAAATTTTCTTTCAAGAAAAAAATAAAAACTCTTACTGAACAAACACAATGGATATGGATATGGATAGTTTAAACTATTCTATTGTCTCCACCTTTCACATGACTGATAAAGCAGCAAAGTTTCCCCAGCTCTTTTGTCTTTCTCCACGGACATTTGAATCAGCATCACTCTATAGTAAGTGTGTTGTAGGTAGATAGACGGGTTAGAGGTTATAGGGTAGAGCTGGAAGTGAGTGGACTACAGTACAGAGGGATCTTGCACCTGACCCCTTCCCTTCTTACGCTCCTATATTGACACTGTGGACTGACACAGATTAGCTGTACGGTCAGATTCAGCTCAGTGTCCATCACAGTGCTAACATTGATAATGAGCTCTCAATGTCGGCACTCAATCAACAGTGGGATACAATACTGCTAAAAAAATCCTGCAATGTAAATCTTTTACGAAATTAAGGCATCTCTGAAGAATGCGAACCAGATTGACAAATTTCACCCTTCAAAGATCCAAGAACTTCAGAAAGTACTAAATGTTGATTGCCATTTAAAATCTTTAAATCTTCATTTAAAGTTCTGGACTACCTCAATACCACTCAAAGTCTTAGTCATACTGTTGTTGCTGAGCAATCAGACATGGCAGAGGAAGGAATGATTCAGTCTCAGCAAGGCGCATTTTCTACAGCACTGATTTAATCTCTTGCTCCTGGAGGTCTCTGACGCCCACCACATCCGTCATTTCCTCAGCTTTACTCCTTCTCACTTCCACCTACACCTCTTCACTCTCACACTCTCCTTTCTTTCACCACCCTCAAGAGGCATGAGTAAGAGAGATACAGACATTTCATCAGACGGTCAGGGGAGGAAAGGTGAACTCGAGCAGCCCACTCTGAGGAGAAAGAGCTGACACGTCTCTCCTTATTCTCTTGCCACCATCACAGAGTATGTGATGAGAAGAAAATAGCAAGAACAAGTTGGAAAAGAAGGATTTATTAAGAGGGAGAGCTTTCACCCTGCAGTAATCTCAACACATTTTCCTTGCATTTCTCTTTTAAACAAGCATACTCAAGAGGCAAGATTTCAGAGAGAGAGTATAATGAAGTGGCTTTTTGTTTGAAAATGTTCTTGTAAACCTCTCTAAGCAAACATTAGCCTACAAGAACTGCACAATTAACTGAAATCAACTAAAATCACGCTATGCTTTAGTGCAATTATTAAATCACAAAGGCAGCGACTTATATAAATATGCAGAATGCGTTTAGGAGTGAAGCACAGCACTGTGTTCCTTTATACGCAAGCAGCTCAATATCTAGTGTTTTCAGTGTCTCAGAGTGGAAGCAAACATAGCACCACATAAATTCCATCTCTGCATGTACTGTAAGTTTGGGTAACTTTTTGCTTAACATTTTGAAAATGATGTTAACAGCCTTATATATTAGTATTGTAATTTTTTAGCTGTACTGTAAAATACTACAACAATATTATTTTATAGTAATATTTATATACAGGGTATATCAAACCAAATTGTGCAGCTCCACAAACAAGCACTTTTTAAAAAATCCATTTCAAAATAATTTCACTTTTATTTTATTTTTATCAGAACAAAAATTGCAATTCGATTTATTTCCTCACATCGTGCAACCCTGGCTTGATGTGATTTACACAATAAGTACATGTTTCTGAATCAACATTCCTTATTGGTTCTGGAGAATCATCCTGCATCATCTGCAAATCAATGTCCACTGAATTCAGGGGTAGGGTGCTTGATTCAGGAACACGTCATACTTGGGTAAACCACATAGTGCACATTATAAGCTTTGCCACACCTAGGGCTGTGCGATATGACGATATATATCGGATGGACGAAATAAAAAGTCTATCGTTTCATATTATGTTCTATCGTTTATTTCGTGGTGTTGCAAAATACATTGTTTACGGTAATACCGTTTCATCATTTGAGTGACTGCGATCTTTATACGCCGCACACCACGGGCGTGAAGGGAGACAGAAGCAGGTGGAGAACGACCAGCCAGGACAAAACCAGGAGCTCGTTCCTAAACGAGGGACTACATCTGTAGCATGGTCACGCGTTTTTAAGAACTGCAGTTTTAAAACAACCGATTTTAAGCCGTTGAAACACAAAGAACAGAGCTATATGCGTGCGCCGTCTCTTTCTGTGTGAGAGGAGCGCTTTTCTTTTTCTTTTTTGTCGACTTTGAACAATTATATAAACACACTTATATGCGTCAGAATCCCCGTCTTTGCAAGTATCCTCATAAACACAGCGATTTAGGTCTTAAGAAAGAGTAAACGGCAGAAAGAGAAAGCGCATATGTAACAGTAACTGAGCTATATCGGATCCGGACTTTGGTCTTAAAGGGGAAGCAGTCCAATATTAATTCTGTCTGCCGTTCATGCTAATCATAGCACACCGCTAGAAAATCTCTCACTGCTCTCGACTAAATCACTTTTGTAACTTTAATGAGAATAAATAAAAATTGCTTGTCCTATTGCTTGCAATTAGTTTCTTATCCCTATTTCATCACTGACTGTTTATTTATCTTCAGTGAGGTTGAGTTTTTTCTCTCTCTCTCTTTAGGCTTGTATTAGTTTGATATTGACATTGGTGACAAGGATTATGACAATTATATGGCATCAATGATTTTAATATAATAAAAACCTTTTTAAAAGAAAAAAAAAATCACTATATCGAGATATATATATTGTTATCGTGATATAAAATTTGTCATATTGTGATATAATATTTTGGTCATATCGCCCACCCCTAGCCACACCTTGTTTATATATCGAAAAAACAATATGTAATCATCTGTGCCACATGAGCTCATGTTTAGGTAGGAGGGCTGAGCTCTCTAAGACTGAAACTCTAGAACCGCCTGTGGCACACGAACACAGTTAGCAAACAGTGGTTTGCACAGAATGTAATCTCATATTGCAAATGATGGATACAGTACACACAAAAATACACAGTTTGCTAAATCTTTTCCTACCTTGAATTCCTGAAGCTGCTGTTTGATGACCTCCACTTCTGTCCCCACAACAGCCTGTGTGTTCAGCACCTCCTCTGCGCGTCCCAGCAACCCTTGTAGATCAGCTAGACGGCCGTAGAACTCCTTCACACGCTCTTCTGCTGCTTCTATGAGTGCCAAACGTTTCTGGCCCCGCTCTGCCAGCTTGCCTGTCTGTCTGCTCAGGGCTTCGGTCTCTCTCCTGAGGGCCAGAAGATCAGGTGAGCTCCCCTCTCTACGGAGCATAGTCGTGCATTCTCCACCATGACTCTCCAGCTCGGCACGGAGGGCATTGAGTCGACTCAGGAAGCCCCTGACAGCATCAGCCTGTGAGGCCAAGGAGTCAGCATCCCGTCCCACAGGGCTAAGGTTGTCCAACTCATCGTCCAAATCAGCCAGGCGGGAGAAAACATCTCGAACATGTGACTGGACCTCTCCCACACCTTGCAACCGGGACTCCAAGGATGAGCAGCATTGCTCAGTCTGTGGGGGACAGAGAAGGGACACATGCAGGTAAATGAAGCTGAAATCATGGGCCATTCCTATGCAGCAGACCAATCATATGTTTCTAAATATACAGGATAAACATTAATATAATAAGCAATATTTCATAATATGACTCTATTAATATATCTGAATATGCATCTGAATAATAATTTCACTGTTTTGGTTTAAGTGCATATTGTCATTTTGGTTGCATCCCTGAGTACTTTTAACATAAAGCACTGTCAGTTTACTAAGAAATGCTCAACCATTCCTTAGATTTTTCAAACATATGTTCTTGGGAAGTGTATAAAATATAAATATAGGTTATTCCCATTTCTGAAATTTCACTTTCCATCCTGTCAGACTGTAATGCCCCTAAACGCAGTTCCTCAATTACAACATGCTCCAGGAAGTGACATAGTTTTCATGAAAAACTGAACTAACAAAGTTTTAGTAATGGATTTGATAAATTCTCTGGTGTTTTTTTGGTTTAATTTCTCAATTAAAAAACTAATAATCCTGTTTTAAAACATTGCAGAAATCGATATGAAAACATGAAAACTAGTTGATGTGGCTGACTTGCAATCCCTCAATAAGTGAGAGATAACTTTATTTCTATACTTGCTGTTCTTGTTGTTATGTAAATACAAAAATTACAATACAAAAGTTAGGTGTCTGAGCTTGACCAGAGCATATTTCTGAAAGTCTGCTAAACACATTTTTAGAATTACACTTGCAACATAAGTATATTTAAAAAAATAATAATGTTCAAAATGCACTGCATAGTAATGCAGTACTGTGCTAACTTTATATTTTAATCTTAAATACTTAAAACTTTTGACTGCAAATCATGAATACAAGCTATTAGCTCCGGTCCGTATCCAGCCTAGATGGTCATTGCAGTCACCAGATACAGTCCCTATCCAGATCAGATGGAGGATCAGCACCTAGAGACAACCTTTACAGCCCTGAACGTCAGCGGAGTCCAGGACACCTAGATGAGCCCCAGAGACAGATCCCCAGTGAGGACCTCGTCACCTAGACAGCCATCGGGAAAAGACCACTGTAACCAGTGGAACCCTTACAATCTGACTTTACTGCAGTTGGAACAAACTACTGGTTCGTCTGGCCAGAGGGGAACTGCCCCCCCCGACTGAGCCTGGTTTCTCCCAAGGTTTTTTCTCCATTCTGTCACCTCTGGCATGCTTAGTTGGGGATACTTCATTTCCAGCGATATCACCGACTTGATTGCACAGATACTATTTAAACTGAACTGAGCTGGACGATGACATCACTAAATTCAATAATGAAATGCCTTCAACTGAAAATTAAGTTTTTTAATCTTGTCATTTTACATTATTGACACACTATTTTCCTATTTTGATATTGTGCAGTTGCTTTGACACAATTTGTATTGTTAAAAGCGCTATATAAATAAAGGTGACTTGACTATTAAAAACGAACAAGAAAAATCTAGACCAACAGCCAGAAAAAGACTGTGTCTTATTTCAGTAAACACGACATGAGCACAGACATAAACTACAAATCCGGTTATATATAACATCCCAACCACCACCTCAGTCCTGACACATTCTAGAGGCTCTTGGTCATGTGCAGATTCTCTCACCTTCTCAGTAACTTCTTCAAACTCTTTTTCCGTATCATGAGCTTGCTGCAACAGCCTCTGGCCACCATCTTCGCCGGCCCTGGAGATCTCGGGCGCATCCTGTAGCAGCCCCTGAGCTAGATTTCGCAGGTAGACCACCTGCGGCTGTACAGAGTTTAACAGATCCTGTTGGCTACGCAGACGCTCCAGGCTTTTGTTGCTACAAGCTTGCGGACCAAACGCCTCCTGAACCTCGATCTGATGCTTGGCTGCCTCGAGTCTTCTCTCCACAGCCAGTCTCCCATCTTCAAACTCCTTCAGTCTGCTTCCCAACTCTTCTAGCTGAGCCGTAGAGCCCTGTAGTCGCTCAGAGAGACCGTCTATCCTGCGATTAAGCTGGGCTTTTTCATCCCTCACTTCCTCTTCACCAGTGCAGATCTGTTCCAGCAGCTGATCTGCTGCCGTGTTCAGAGAATCTAAGAGAGGGCGACGACGATCCAAGTCCAGACTCAATTGTCTAGCCTTTTGCAAAGCCTCGTCTAAGGTGGCAGGATCCAGTGATGGTTGGATTTCCGCCGCCCTTTCCTCACATTCTGCAACCCAAGGTACAAGCTCATTGCGATGTTGTTGGTACAGCTCAGCACGGGACAGCGTCTCTTTTATTTGACTGTGTTTGTTAGAGGTTTGTTGGTTCGTGCCCTCCCAGTCTTGCCGTAAGGTGTTTAGCCGAGTCTGTAGGGCTAATCGCTCATCTCCAGCGGGGAGGGATGCCAGAAGAGATGCCCCCTCTGCCTGGATGAGCTCATAGGATCCACGTTGTTGTGCTATGGCTCGCTGGAGATCCTCTTGTTGGGCCAAAAGGGTCTTTAAAGCATCAGGTTGGCAAGGAAGAGCTTCAGAAACCCCAGCTGTGTGATTCCCAGCCTGCCTGTCCAACCAGCCACGAAGCTCGTCAAACATCTGCTGGAACTGTTGAGTACTGGACAGGGCGGCCTGCAGCTGGGACAAGCCATCAGCTGAAAGACAGCAGTGAGGAAGACAGATAATATTATGTACATGCATAAAACCGTACATTACAGTAGGGGAACAATTTTGGGGAAAAAAACTGACTTTGCGATATTTTGGTTTTCTGTGATATACATTGCGATATAAAAAGACAAAGGAGTTTTAACTTGAGTAACTATATTTGGAAAGAATTAATAATTTTTTTGGAGTGCATCTGCATAAAAAAAATAAGTCAAGTGATAAAAAAATTATTTTACTGTACAACTACAATATTAACATTTATGTCTTAATTTCCAAACTGCAAACTGTTACTCACCAGCCCGTTCTTCTAGGTTTTTGAGGGGGCCGCTCACACTCTCCAGTCTCTTGTGTAACTCATCTCTGAGATACGGTTCGGCCACAATTGTGCTGAGCTCCGCACACAGCTGCTCAGCCTGGGCCAGTTGACCCCGTCTCTGTTCCAGCTCAGAACGGATCTCCCCAGTTTCCTGAAGCCTACGGCGCAAGGCTTCAGGCTGTGCGCTTAGAGAGGCCTGTGCATCCAGCCTCTCGCCTAGATCAGCCACGCTCTGAGACAGCTCCCTGAGCAGGGCCAGGTAGAGCTCACTGGTTCCCTGCGCCTGGTCGATCTGCTGCGAGCGGCCGGTGAGACGAGAGGTGAGGTCTTCCCATTGCTGTGAAACGTCTGCCAGCTCCTGCCTCACCTCCTCTAGCTCCTGTCCATCTCTAGAACCCTCATCTCCAGATGGCGAGAGGATTCCCTCTGCTGCACGAGACAGCTGGTCAAACTGGGGTTGCCGTGTCTCAAACTCACGCAGCATGAACTGACGGGGTAAAGAAAGAAATTTAAAGTGATTTTTGGTGAAGCTAAGTTTTGAGAACAAAACATTTCATTTGATTTTTGAGTTTAGAGTTTCATTTGACATTTCAAAAGCTTTTTTTTGTATTGTAAAAGTTTTTTTTGATAAAATATCTGCATGAACTATTTTATAAAATAACTCAAATTGCCTTTTGAAGTAGGATTACTTTTATTGATGAAACATCAATAACATACAATGAAACATAGACACGTTCAATGTATTTAAACTGTATTTAAAAATCTGTATGCAATGAACATTATGAAAAGACCCCTATAATGTGGTATTTATAGATTTGTTGTCCAATCTGTAATTTGGTAGACAAAGCAAGAAGATTAGTTTACCTGCACTTGCTGTTTCTGTGTGTTGAGCATGTTGGGGTCGATACTCAGTGGTCCTAATACACTCATCATCAGCTCTTTCTCTCGTAGCCATGGTCCTAGCTGACTGGCTGCTGCAGCAAAACTACCCAGCCTATCAGCACACGCCTCCAATTCAGTCTGCCTCTGTGCTGCAGTCTGATTGGCTTTCGTCCACCGTGAGTCTAGGAGAGAGAGCAATATCCTGAATCTGAATACATTTACTAAAACACAATAGATTAAAAAAAAATGCCTGCACAGGTTGCACTTTGACAACACATGGAACACCAGAATAAAAGTTCAGGATATTTGATCTGAAGGTCAGAGCTCTTGGAGCTTACATTATTTTCAGGCTTCCATTACCTGCACCCAACTTTCGCCTTGTGACCAGCAAATCAATATTAATGTACTATTCTGTTGTTATAGTTACTGGTACAGGAATAAAGTTCATTAAATGAAAATGAACTTAAATCACATCACTGACCTATGTCTTCAAGCTGATGTTTCCAAGTCTCGGCTTCAGGAGAGTCAGGACTATCTGTTATTAGCTGATTGAGAATATTTTTCAGATCCTCCACTTTCCCTGAATGGTCGGCAAGCTCGGTAAGTAAAACCTGGACACAGGTACCTGTCTGTCAGATGTCTGTCACAATGTAATCACATGGAATAATGGCTAGGGCTACTGTTTTACGGGGTCAGGAATTGAGAAACCAAAATTCCCTTGATCTTTTGACATATAAGGAGGTAAATGTAGTATAAAAACATAAGTAAAACAGTTGTAAAACTGTAAGTTTCAGAACTCAACTTCGTCGTTACTCTAATAACAGCTTATATTGATGGCAGTTTGCCAAAACGACAGCTTTTGGAATTTTCTACTCTATAATGTAATAGTGTAGATAAGCACCACCTTTGCAGAAGAAGATCGACATTTGCACATGTAGCCTAGTGTTTAAGAGAGAGGCGAATGCACAGGTCTGCACAGAAACCAAACAATAAAGACGGCTCTAAAGATGACAAGATGCTGTGCAGTGCCAAGCTGTGGAAATCATTTGCCTGATTACGGTTAAACTATTTCTGTGGGGCTCTGTAGTTTTATACCCCTTTTACAGAAATGTTACCTTGGTTTCTTGGGCTTGAGCACGCACCGCCTCTGGCCGAGAAGGTGAGGCGGTCTGCCCTTGTGCAAGGCTCTGTTCACGAGGGCCCAGCCACTGGATGAGTGCCTCAGTGCCCTGCCTGGCCTTCTGCCGCAGGTCAAGAGAGGCCTCTTGCCTAGCCTTCCTTTCCCTCAGGTCACTGCCCAGCTGCTCATACTGGCAGTTCACATCTGCCACTGCCACCTGGATCTCAGTCAAGTCTGAGGGTAAGAGAAGAAATGTTGACGTAAGTACAGTTACAGCAGGCCGATGACAAGGCCACATAGTTAGAAAACTGCATCATATTTGTGCTATTTTTCAAGACATGATATATAAGCTGAGGGTTAGATTTTGACTGTATTAAAATCCATTCAGCAGTGAAGAACAAAATATGGAGCTCTGCACATGATATGCAGAAAACATAATATATTTATTGCGGCCAAAAATTAAGAATATGCTCCACGACTTATTAATCATGTGGACATTTTTTATTAATTCACGTCCTTTTTTTATTTAAATCAAGGACGTGTTTGATTAATTAGTTCCTTCGTTTTAGGTAAATCATTGCCACATTTTACTAATTTGTTTCCTTGTTCTCATTTATTTAATTTAGTTATTAAAAATGAGAAAACAAATTGTGGCCACAGTTTTCCTAAAAAGAGGGAACTAATTATTAAGCTGTTGGAACACATTCTTAAAATCATGGCCACAACATATATAAGTCATGTGTGAAATTCAATTAAAAACCCTCCAAAATGCAAAAATATTATTTTTGACACCACATCACTCTTATTATATTACATTATTACTATTGCAGTTTTGTTGATGCACTACAATGGGAAGCAATACATTGGATATTGACAACAATGACTGGACAAACTGATTACTTGCAAAACGTGAGCAGTGTCAACAGTCCTTTGTACCAGATTTATGTGCACTGTGAGCGTGAAAGAAAGCCTAAATGATTGAACACATTGGTCATATGCACAAAGACAGATGACACCAATCTGCACATACTCTGAAAGCAAACTAACAGAACAGGAGAAGAAGCAATGCAAAGAAAATAGGGCGAGTGAGTAAAAGGGTGAAGAGGAAGAGAGATGAGAGGGGAAAACAAATGCAAATGTCTAATAGAGAAAATCCACCAGTGATGTGGATGCTACACAGCTCACTGGCTAAAGGTGTGGAGGAAGCTCACCTTTACAGGTGTGAATGCCATTAATACTGTTGGGGCTGGAAGCACCATTGAGCTGGGAAACACCTGGGAGAAAGACACACAGACACACGCTCAGACAATGCCACAATAACTCACAGGCATGCTGGCCTAGCACACACATACACAAGCAGCTAGACATACTCAGCACAGAGGAATTAGACACAGAGACACATATACAAACATAATATGCTGAAAATTAGTAGTTTAGAAGGTGGCAGATGCTTAAAGGGATAGTTCACTCAAAAACTCTCACACATTCCAAACCAGTATGACTTTGAAGCACAAAAGGAGAAAATCTGATTAATGTACCGGTTGCTCTTTTCCATGCAGTAACAAAATTAATTGGAAAAGGATACAAAAGCAGCATAAAACTATTTTAATCAGGAACACAAATTAAGCTTTTTGGCTCATACTTCATATATATTCCAGAAGGGTTCTTTTGTGTTCCATGAAAGAAAGTCTTACTAGTTTTGAATGACATGAAGATGAGTAAATAATGAGTTTTCATTTTTAAGTGAGTTATCCTCTAAAAGTAGTGATTTGGGGTCCAAATATTCATAGTGGAAACAAAGTACTAGCTGTTATAAACAAAAAAGGAGCCCTGGCCCTGAGTCTCCACGATGTTGTTTTGCCTACCAGTCTTGTTCTTGGGAGATGTGATGTTAATAATCAAGTTCTCCAGTTGTGAACTGGTCTTGTTCAACTCCTGAACTTGGCCTCCTTGGTTCTCCCATTCTGTGAGTAGATCCTACAAGTAAATTCATGAGACGTGTTAATTACAGCTCACCTCACTAAAAACAGAAACTGATGTCAGAACACTGAAAATAGAGAGAACTACATTCTTACGTTAAGCTGCTGTGCTCTTCTCTGCAGGCTTTCTGTGCTTAGGTTGGACTCTTTGGCAGGAAGTTGTTCTTGTACTGTCTGCAGCCACCTGAGAAGGGAGCCAGAGCAAGAGCGGAACTCCACCAGTTGCTGGACACAGCTCTGGATGGAATCAAATCTGTGAAGGACACAGGGAAAAGTCAGCTGAATATCAACAAAAAAAAGATTCAATTTAGTAAATGGTAACACAATGCTGGCTCCAATGAGGCAACTTGTTCCATGTAAAATAAAACAGCTTTTGTGAATGTACTTCATCTTATTTTTCAAATTAATTATTCCTTTCTTAGTTTAAAATGTTTTAATGAGGTAAAAATTGAAACCACCAGAAGAGTAAAATCTCCTTTAAAAGGACACAACCAGACATCTTTGACCTCCTATTAATATGTCAACACTGTATGCTACTATTTTAGGTCATAGTGACAGATCAGGACATTGTGTGCAATATTAAGCAGAGCCAGACTCCACTCCAGACTCTTAATGTGGACAGCATGCCTCTCTGCCATTGTTAGCAGCAGTTAGGGTCAGAAGTCATGTTCAACATGTTACCCTTTACATTCAGTTTATACTACAATAATCCCACTTCTCACTCACAAGTATTCCTAGAGATATGTGGAGCGGATTTAGACTTGAACACATGACCAACTGTTTTATGAGCCGTCTCTGAGGACATCTGAAATGCTTGGAGCCCCAGTCTGGCATCTTAAGGAGGGATGTGGCCAAATGGTTTCCATAACGGCGGATACAGTGGTGTCAAACTGGGTTAGCATGATGCTATTTTTTTGTGGCATAGAGTATTCTGGCCCTGTCCATACTGTCTTTATTTTTGTCACATGTCAAATGTCAAAGCAATTAGAGTTGGCAGGGAATCATATTTCAAGATGAAACTATGACACACAGAATAGCTTAGAACAGACTTACTATTCTACTCATGACTGTAACTGCCATAGACATTAAGGAGGACAATATTACAATATCCTGATATTTTTATTGTTAGCTAAAACTATTTAAAAGATTTTTTCAACTGAAATAAAGTTTAAACATAAAATATACATTTTAGATAAAAAATAATTAAACTAAACAAAAATCGGTAATGTCGCTTTGGCAACTAAATTAAATTCACAAAACTGAAAAAATAAAAAATAAATGTTTTCCTAATTATTATTATTTAAAATGACATAAGCACATAACACTGCTAGAGATTTAACTAAAATTAAAATGCTGAAAAAATAAAAGCTAATTCAAAATATTAATAAAAATTATAATTATACAAAAAACAATACTAAAATATCAGTGGTTTAATATAACGTTTCCACAACTCTTTCTACTGACCTCTCATTGACATTGGATTCCAAGCGTGCAAAGTCCTCAGAAACCTCTTTGGTTGTGTCCAAAAGGCTTTGTGCATTGGCAAGGATCCCAGACTTGCTTAGGTCTGAACCAAGCTCGACAAATGACTTTAATTGACTTGACTCTTGGGTAATTTCTGATCTCACCTCCTTTAATGAAAAAGACAGAAATGATGACATTGGACATCAGCCAATAAACACAGTAGCCCCTCACTGCAGAACAAAGATCCAGGGGGCTTGGTTGGATCCACATCTAGGAGGTGGAGATGGGTATGTTTAGGGGTGGGGACGGGTGGGTTTAGGGATCAGGGGATGGAGGTGGGTAGATTTAGGTATATGTAAGGTGGGAGGAGTTGGATCTAGTGCCAACCACGCCCCCTGGATCTTGTGTTCTGCAGTGAGGACCATCTCAATAAACATGTAATCTTTCAGAAAGTATGTAAATCTGTGGCCAAAGATGTCAAAAGCCTAATTCTATAACCTCTATGGTCTGTCTGTAGTCATCCACACTGCAGTCAGGTTGGCCTACTGGGCTGAGAGCCCTTTCTCGACTCTGTGTAAAGCTGCGGAGGTCTGCACTCTGGCGCTCAAAGCTCTCCAGCTTAGGCAAAAGTCCCCGCAACTCTGTCTCTCTTTCAGTCTGTTTGGCCTGAGCCGCTGTGTAGCGCTGGCTCAAGTCCTGTAGTGCCCCCTGCAGGCCAGATGCTGTCGCTGCATCTGCAGACTTCAGAAGCTTGGACACAGAGTCCAAGGTTGCATCCACGCTGCCCTGCCTTGAAAGCAGTTCCTGGCGTATTTTCTGAGGGGAAGTGCCATGTTTGTAGAAAACATAATTTCTGGTTTAGGAAAGTTTTTAATTATGTCTGATACTCATGATTATGATGGTGCGTTAAACAAAATACCTGATTTTGTGTCAAGGCATCCTGAACCGCTTGAGCAGTGGGCTGGACTGCGCCAGGTGATAAAGGTAGTCCATCTAACCATGCCAGCAGTGCTTTAAGTCCCTCCTGAACGCTGACTGATTGGGCAACAGCTGTTTGAAGCTGTTCAGCTCTCACTGACACTGAATTAGACAGTGTTTCAAAGCGCTTCTCCAGAGCATCTGAAATGACCGAGAGGAAGTTTAAAATATATGTAAGAGATAATATAACAAATATAATTTGCACAAAATAAAATCCAGATCATGTCTTGTATTGTTTAAAAGGTTATTTTGGGATAATGACTATAAATTATACTGTCAATCAAACTAAAACAATAGTGCCTTGATCGACCAGTCAACAGATATTGCAGATAAAAATGAAAAATGCCATTGGTTAAGCCAATGTTGCAATGTTGAGTTGAATGAACACACTGCTGTTAATAAATATATATATATATATATATTTAAAGAATTTAATAATGTTGATCTGCAAGGATGCATTGAATTGATAAAAAAAATGACAAATGAAAAACTGTCATAATGTAACAAAATATTTATATTTCAAATAAATGCTGCTCTTTTAAACTTTCTATTCATCAAGAAATCCTAAGGAAAATTGTATCACGGTTTCTACAAAAACATTATGCAGTACAGCTGTTTTCAACACTGATAACTATACAATTGTTTCTTGAGCACAAAACCAGTATTTTAGAATGATTTCTGAAGGATCACGTGACACTGAAAACTCAACTTTTCCTTCACAAAAATAAAACACATTTTAAAATAAATTAAAATAGAAAAGCTATTCTGAATTGTAATAATATTATTTCACAATATTACTGTTTTTACAGTATTTTTTGATCAAATAAATGCAGCCTTGGTGAGCATAATAGACTTATTTCAAAAACATAAAAAAACAACAACAGCAGTGCACGTCCATACTTTCCTGGCAACATGAACTAAAAAAATGACACTCTTTCAAGTAAGTTATTTGAAATTACCTGTAAGATTATTAATATCTGCATTTTTAAGAGTCGGGGACTCCTGAGTGCTGACCAGCTCTTTTCCTGCCCTCTTAACCTTCTCAAGCTGTACCGAACGCTCCGCCAACTCATCCTGCAACAGCTGAGAAAAGACAGCAGAAGAACAGAAAAAGGTGATTAATTATGATGATTCCTACGAGTATGGAATCTACATTTTGCTTAGGTGATCATTTCCATTAGTTTATCCATCCGGTAAAGTTGTTTATAAGCTTTCTTCAAATATTTTAGCCATAAAAGCATTAATAATCCAACCTGTACAGTACTGAAAGTATGCTGCAATGTCTGAGTGTCCGTTTGCTCTCCGCCGGGTTTAAACACACTCTGATTTTGCTCCTGAGTGCTCAGCCAGGAGCCCAAAGAACCAGTCTCATCTTGGTAGTGTTGGTATCGCTCCAGAAGACCTGAGAGACGGGTGCCAAGTTCTGAGGACTGAAAGAATGAACACACAAGAGTCAGTATGTCTTCAGCCCATTGTTGACTGAAGGAATACAAAGCTGTTTTGTACCCACCTTGCTGTGTAATGAACTGTAGCGCTGCGTGGCATCTTGGAGCTTGCCACTCACTAGGTGTCTGGTTTCCTCCAGAGCTGGATCCGTACTGCCCACCTTCTCCAAGGCCCCCTGGATAGAATCCAGAACCTTCTGACCAGAGATTGTCACAAAGCGTAGATCAGCTTTGTGACAGATGACATCTTCTGCAAGCTGTATAATACAGAGAAACACATTATTAAAGTATTTTATTTTCTCCCAGAAATAAATTAATTTAGTTAAACATCTCCATATTTTCACACCTTTTTGTGCTCCTCTATCCTGTCTTTTAGACCCTTTGCATCAGTTTCCCCTTCCCCGAGTGTACGTAGTTCTCGTTCACTCTGATCCAACCATGTCCCCAGGTTCCCATGCTCCTGCACAAACTTAGCAAACTCATCTCTGAGGGCATCTGTCCGCCTGAGCCTGTCCTGACAGTTCTGAAGGCGCTCCTGATGCTGACTCTGTAGTTGGTCTAGTTTTGCCTGTAAGCGTTTTTTCTCCTCTGGCGGCACACTGGAGTCGGGTTGTTCCAGGAGAGAGCGGACAGACTGGGCCACCTGCTGAAGGTGAGCCTGTTGAGCTTGTAACTGTTGCAGCTCAGTCTGGTGGAATCAACAAAATGCAAAATGTCAACATGCAGAACTGAATTGAGTTGCCATATTGTTAAAACTGATAATGATCAACATCTATTGAAGAATCTGACCTGAAGCATGTCACTGTGTGAATTCAGAGCATTCTCTGGTGGTTCAGATGATGGCGTGTCAGTGACAGTGTTGCCAAGTGACCTCCTCTTTGAGTCATCCAGTGATGACAATTCTCTGAGAAGTGTGTCTATTTTTTCCTGTGTCTCCTGCATCTGCTCTTCTGCTTTAGCCTTGGGCAGAAAGAAAATAAGATAATGATGAAAAAATGAATAAGAAATGCTGACAAATTAAGAGAACAAAATGTGAACAGCTTACTTTTTGTGTGTTCTGCTGCACTGTTGTGACAATGGCATTGTCTACTTTAGCTAGTGAAGAGCGGACTGAGTTTGTAAGTGAGCTGTGCTGCTCTTTCATTTGTGAAAGAGTCCCCTGTAGTTTGGCCCTTTCTTCAGGACTCAAACTATCACCCCGATCAGACAGGAACTCCTCCACTGAGCGGATAGTTTCAGTCAACAAGTCACTTTTGGTCTGAAGGTCCTTCTCCACCCCCTATAGTTAAAAAATATAAATTAACTAAACATTAAAAGTAATGTCTTATGTAAAACATGCAAAATTGTGTAATAAAACTGCATTAAGTAAATGACAGATGTGTCTCCTTATTGCACCTTAAGCTCTTTTTGCTTCTGCTGTAACTCGTTCACGTCATCTGACTCCGTTCCAACTCTCTGATTGGCCAGGAGGCTGGCAGCACCAGCCAACCACATTGTGAGATTCTCCAGTTTTTGAGAGCATTCTGCCTTCTGCTGCTGCACAACCTACATCCACAGTACGCAAGCAGGCAAAACAGTGATAAAGATTTGCATTTGATCAATTATAATCATAATTCCCTTAAACTATTAAGCATTCATAATATTATTGTTTTTACCCCACCAAACTCTCACCCTTGCCAGATTTCACACAAAATAACATACATTGGTTGAGCATGATGTGTCCAAATTCATCACACAAAGCACCAAAAAAAAAACAACAACACAACAGGCCAGTTAAGCAGAAACATAACATACAAAGACCTTCGGACACATAATAAAACATTATCGCTAGAAAATTTCTTCTTTTTCTAAAAAGAAAGGTTTAAAAACAAGCAAGCTATAAAGTGAGGCTACATTTAAATCTTTAGTGCTTTCCTAATGTGTCTTCTGTGGCAATCTGTAAGAGCAAGGCAGACAGGTTAATATACAGGTTATGTTCATTAACACGCAGCTAGCACACTTAAGTTTGAAATGCAGGTGGCTGTAGAACAGAGCTCAACAATAAGGAATTCTATTGATTTAAGGTAATGATATCTAGCTGGATAACACACATGAATTTTTGTCAAAACTGACTTGATAGTATTGAAAGCATCAGTTGAGAATTATATTCTCGGAGTTGAAAATTACATACACTTAAAAATATAACATTAAACATGCACACTATGTACAACATAGCTGTACATTTTCAATACATTATAGCTGTAATATAGTCAGGGAGAACAATTTTCTTTTCTTTTGTAATTTCTAAATAAATATATATTAAATTCTAAATAAACATTTTATAAAGATTTATATAAAAAAAGTTTTAGGCATTAGACTTTAGTGTAAGGCAACTAAAATCTAAACTAAGGCTTGACTTGGCCGGCAGACAAAAGTCGTTATTGTTGAGTCCTGCAGAAGCATTGCTGAAACAACAGATCAGCATTATTATAGCACTGTAAAATTAACTAAACAAGTAGATCATACGGATAATTACATGCATGTGAACATTATTTTCATTTATTAAATGCATCATTCGTGCTAATAAGTATTCATGCATGCATCAGTAGTGTGATTAACTGTTACCACAAATGTTGTGTTCTTAATGCATTAGAAGCTTTCCTTTATATCAGTTGAATTATTGTGAGTCTGTTGAAAGCTAAATGGAAATTCTTGTTTTTAATTTGGCAGCACAAGCATTTATTCATCTGTTTGCAAACCTCTCTATCCCTTTTAGTTTGTTTCTCTTTTTCCATTTTCTCTTCTTTTTCTTTCTGTTCTTTCCTCATTCGTTCATTCTCTCTCGCCTGCTGGGCTGATAGTGCCTCTGCCCTGGCATGATTGAGACCAACAGCCTGGTGAAAGACCCTCTGTAGCTGCTCCAGTTGTCCAAGGAGATGCCTGCTCTGATCAGGCAACAGGTCCTGAGCATGCTCAGAGATAAACACTTGAATATTGAACGCCACATTGCTGACTTCATTGGATCGGGCAGCGAGAGAGTTCTGCAACATCTGTAAGGAAAAAAAAAGAACGACTGTGAAAAAGTTGTCATCACTGTAACTACAAATGTAAATATGTGCACAGTAAATGCTAGATAAGATATCGTCAGAGTTGATGTCTTACCTTGCACAACTGTTGCTTATGAGTGATCTCGGCCACCGTTTGTCCATCTACCCCTGTTTCTTCCTGCATTTGCGTCTCAGTCTCCTTAAGCCAGCTAAGTAGTTTGTCAACTTGATCTTGTAAAGATTTCAGCTGACTGCAAATAGCTTCCTATAAAAACATAAAAGTCACACAAAGAGATTTAAAATAAACTTTTCTGTCATGAAAAACAAACTCTCTAAACTAAATATCATAGGAATTTTTATTACGTTTTGTGCATCGCGTTGTTCTAGTAACTCCTGCAAAGTATTCTGGGCAAGGTCCCTGGCTGCACTGTAAGCCCGAGCTAAGCTTCGCCCATCTTTTTCCAGGGCTATAAGCAGCTGAGGTGGAACATCCTGAGGGTAAGACTCCAGCAGCTGTGTGGCTGCTTCAGTCTCCTTGTGCACTTCTGGTTCCAGGTCACTAATTTCCCAAAAAAGCACCTGAAAAGAGAATTAAATGAGCTTAAGCTTAAACAGCCTGCTAAATTTGCTACATATCATACATTTGCTGTAATACAAATCTTTTACCTCTATCTGTTTGATTATGTCATCAAGTGTGGAGAGACGTCGGCCAATGGACTGTTGCTGCTGCTGCTTCAGGCGGACCTCGATGTGTCTCACCATGGAAAGCAAGGCCACAATCTGTTGATCATGCTCTAAGCACTCTTGGCGAGCCAGTGAGGACTGAAAAGAAAAGGGGACGATTAAAAAGAATCAATTTGCAGTAAACAATATACATATCCTCAAAAAAAGATATTCAGAACTACTGTTTACCTTGCTAGCTTTAGTAGTGTCTTTGCTTATTTTTTCAATATTCATTTGAATTTCTCCAGGCTGCCTTTCCACTAAAGCCACTGCATATTCTTCCACCTCTTCTTTCTGTTCGGTATCAGACTCTGCGATTACCTCCATAAGGGGAACGCCCAAAACCTTACATTTTTGGATAGAAGGTTCACCTGTGGCTTCATAATCACTAAAAGGGGGCGCCTCGATTCTTTGTCGATGAACTTCACTGCTTACCACTTTCACCGCTGTTTTGGTATTTTGTAAAGGAGTACACACTTCACTTGATAGAAGTTCTTTGGAGTCCTTCATTGCTGGGTTGTCGAAGACATATTTGAGGGGTTTTGATTTAGCAATTTCATGGCTGTCAGTCACTGCAGTGCTTGATGGCAAGGTCACTTCAATCATAGGGTCTATCATCTTTTCATCTGTATATAACGGCTCAATGCTTTGTTCTTCTGCTGTTCTTTCTTTGGTTTCCCCTTCTAAATTCGGGATTAGAAGCAGTTCTTTCTGGTTTATGTCCACAATGTCATCAGATGTTTTCATAGATGGAATATTCTGATTAATATCATCTCCACTTAATCCCGTGTTTGTATGACTGTCAGGTTGATCTTTTTCCGGTTTTTGAAGCTGTGCTTTAGCTGAGGAGCATGGATCAATATCAGACCCAAGTAGAAGATTCTCTGCAATGTTTGGCACTGACCTTTCAACTCTTTCATTCATTTCTTGCCCCGTCTGATGTAGTTTGTTGTCTTTCTTCTTTCTTTGAGGAAGCTTAGTGCTTGTCTTCTCTACAATAGTTTCCTCTTGGGTGGTAATGCGGTATTCTCCATTACTAGCTACTTGACGCATCACTTCTAATTCTTCAGAAGCTTGTTTTTCACTCACTCCTCGCTCAAACACCTTCCTAAGAATGCTTTCCTTAGCTTTCATCAAAAGTATTTCTTTCTGCGCCATTGCCTGATTGGCTTTCTCAAGTTGCTTTATACTTTCTTTCTCATCTGATTGATTGCTTTGAGGTTGGACCTCATGGATCACGGTCTTTTGCTCTTTCTCAGTCTCATCATCTCTTTTCTCTACACCTTCTGTTTCAACAATACACACTTGCTTAAGTTTTTTACTTTTGCTTTTCTTCTTTCTCTTCTTTTCTGATACCTCAGCGCCAAGGTCCTTAGAGATCACAACAGCTTCCTGACTCTGGTCTGTTTTTGCCGTGCAAGTTGTGACACTGTGCTGAGTCTTCTCTTTTTCTTTTTCATTGGTTTCATGATCAGACTCACATTTGGGGGTCTTAGTTTCATTAGCAGTTCTATCCACCCCTATCTCCAAATCTTTGCCTAGCACAGTCTCATCACTTCCTGTCACAGGTGCAGTGCTACCACTTCCATGGGTTTTCTCTGATTGCTGTACTTCAACCACCTTTTCTTTGTCGCCTTTCATAATACGCTTTTGATTAGTGGTAAAGCCATCTTGTCCATCAACCTCTGCTTTTTCTATAGGTGAAATCCTGGCTGAGGTTTCTGAAACTTGTAGCTTTACATCACTTTTCATTTTAGCTTGCTTGCCATTCTTTCCTCTGCCTTTCTTCTTTCCTGATACCTTAACTGACCTTGTGGTTGTAGAAGCATAAGGATCCAATCCAGTCTCTTGGCTTTCCTTGATTTTCTCTGGTTTGTACACTGACTGACCTGCTTCTAACTTGAAACTCTGCCCCTCTATTTGCTCTATAGATGGAGTTTGTTCATTGTTTTGCAAGCCATCATCAGCATCTGAGAAACTGACTTCGGAGATTGCTGGTTCATTTACTGTCTGCCTTTGGATCTCTGTCTCTCCTTTTGTTTGCTCAGTAGATGGGGCTTGTTCTTTGCTGTTATCACTGCTTACTGATAAAATGGCAGTAGTAACTGCAGATACATTGACTGTCTGTCTCTGGGTTTCCATCTCTGTGGTTTGGTCAAGTAAAGCGGTTGAGTTCTTAACTTCCACCTTTTGCCATTTGAAATCAGACATCTCTTCAGGTTGCTCAGGGCTTTGGATTGGCGGTGATTTTATATGTTCGCTTTCTGTGGGCTTTATCACTTTAATAGCCTGCTGAAGTCTTTTTTCTGCTTTCAAGGTAAATTCTGTCAGAACCTCCAATGATGTATCATTACTGTCCTGTATCAAGGCATCAACCAATTGTCCCTTACTTTCTAAATCAGGACGGACGTCAAAAGATTCAAGCTCCTCTTTTTTCCGAAGATCTGCATCTTTTTTTTCAGCCTCTGTAAGATATGATGATGGTGGTGATGGTATGCTCAATAGACTTTTCTCCAGTGACATTTTATTAGGACTGACATGCTCAGAAATAATCTCAGGAACAAAATAACTAGATGTTCCTTTCGTTGAGGAGGCTGATATTTTGGAACTTTTCTTCTCATCTTCATCTACAAGGTCCATGCTGTGTTGAAGTTCTGCAGCCATTTCAGTAGAAATAAGCCCATATTCAATTGCCTCAGTAATGCTGGATACCTTCTGTCCACTGGCTGGATTGAGCAACCCCCCTTTCGAGAGTTGATTTGTAGCAATACATTTAGCCATGTCTTTATCAACTAAGTCTTTATTTATAGCCTCTGGAAGAGGCAAACGCTCTCCACTGTAAATGTTAATGATACCCCCTGTATCTGCTTGACTCTGCAATACTCTCACTGCTGGTATGGGATCTATTTGGCCTGCCTTAATTGCCTGTGGTAAGGTCATCATTTCATCAGTTTGTTTGTGCGGAACACCCCTGAAAGATCTCACTTCAAGGAATCTCTGTCGTGTCTCAATGTCAATTTTACCCTGGTTTATCAGCTCAGAGTAGGACACAATGCAAGCTTTATGAGGATCCAACAATCCACTTTTCACATTGGATGAGTCCATAGCTTTATTTGCTGTTTCTTCATCTAGGAGGCCTTTAGAAACAGCCTCACTCAGAGTAATCCTGCTTTTTGATGCATCATCATAAATAGAACCTGTAGAGGCCTGGAGAAGTGAAGTGTTTTGATCTAAACTAGTTGGTTCTTGGCCTTTGAATGCCTTTTCAAGTTCCATCAACTTTGGAGCAACTGTGTGATCTATGAGACCCAGTCGTAGAGCATCCACAACAGCAAGGTGAACACCAGAACCAGGATGCACAATGCCACCTTCTGCAACCTGCTGGTATAAAATCGTCTGAGCCTCATCCTGTCCAATCAAGCCAGTTTGAAGGGCTTGTTTCAGTGGGACAACCTTTTTAGTTTTGGGGTCAACCACTCCATTCATTTGTAACTGTAGCGCCAACTTGGTTTGGACTGCATTTGGATCTGAACATTTTCCCTGGCATGACTTTTCCAGTGCAAGAAGCTTCTCCTTACTACCCTCTTCAATCAACCCAAGGTTGGCTGCAAGGGTAACTGATATCTTCTTGTCTCTTCGCAGATCAAATATTCCCCCTGACACAACCTGGGCTTCAAGGAGACGAGCAGCCGTATCAGAGTCCAACAGGCCTGCCTCAGCAGCATCCTTTATTGAGCAGTGCCGACCATGCTCCACATCAAACACACCAGCTAAAATCTTTTCTGAATGAAGCACACAGGCCATCAAGTCATCATCCAACAGGCCTTCTTGCATCACATCCTCAACCTTTTGTGACTTGCATGCATTAATATCCAGAAAACCACCAAAGAGACCAGCTTTTTCCATAAGCTTAATAGCAGTGTACTCTGGAAGCAAACCCTGTGCCACAGCTTCATCCAGAATAACTTTTTGGCCACCTACAGTTACAAGACCCCCTTGTTGCAGTTCCAAAGCCATACTCTCAAGCTTAACATCATCATCACTTAGTTCCACTGACAAAGTTTGAATTTCTGAAGGGTATAATTTCTTATCTTTACCAGGTTGTTCAAATATACTTTTATTATCCTTGTGTTCAGCGATTTTCTTCAGTTTATCTGACTGCTTTGCTGTCTTGGGTTCATCTGGATTGACATTTAGTTGATCATACTGTCTTACATTTACAGTATCTTGATGTGAAGTACGTGCACTGCTTTCACCCATGTCAAATTTTTTTTGTTCTGTTATCTTCAGAAATACAACACTATTATCTGCCTGTTCCAGGTCAAGTGTTTGCTTATTTTTAGATTCATTTAGTGTTGAATCTATAATTTGACTTTGAGAGGGTGCCCCATTATCTGATATAGTCTTTGGTAGGGTTGAGCTTGTATGAAAAGGCACTTTTAAGTTTAGCCCTATCCCTGTTGAGGGTGCAAGATACTCCTCTGTCCTTTCTATAGTCTCACCCATATCAGTCTTCTTGCAGGCAATTTTACTTATATTAATCTTGGGTTCTTCATATTGTTCCGATGACAGAACATTCTTTTGCCAGTACTCTTCTTGCGAAGGTTCCATAAAGGTTGTTTCTGAGACTGTCAAGAGTGGAAGCTCTTCCTCTGCTCTTAATTTAGTCTCACTCATTTCAGTGTTCTTCCTGACAATTTCATCTTTTTTAATCTCAGATTCGTCACATTCTCCTGACAAAATTTTATTTTGCCTAACTTCACGTGAAGGCTCCATAAAAGTTCCTTCTGTGCCTGTCAAGGGTGCAAAAGATTCTTCTGCTCTATCTATTTTCTCTCTCACATCAGCATTCTTCCAGGCAATTTTACCTTTTAAAATTGTAGATTCATCACATTCTCCTGATGACAGAACGTTCTCTTGACAAACTACTTCATGTGTAGGCTCTATAAAGATTATTTCTGAGCCTGTTAAGGGTGCAAGATCTTCTCTCTGCTCTTTCTATCATCTCACCCATACCAGTGTTCTTCCAGGCAATTTTACCTTTCATAATCACAGGTTCTTCATATTTTCCTGATGACAGGACTTTCTCTTGCCAAACAACTTCACATGTAGGCTCTATAAAGATTATTTCTGAGCCTGTTAAAGCTGCAACATCTTCCTCTGGTCTTTCTATCGTCTCACCTATGTTAGTCTTCTTGCTGACAGTTTCATCTTTTTTAATCTTCGATTGTCCTGATGAAAGAACTTTCTCTTGTAAACTGTCTTTATTTAATGGCTCTATAAAAGCTCTGCCTGCATCTGTTAAGGGTGCAAGATCTTCTCCTGCTCTTTCTACAACCTCACCCATACCAGTGATCTTGTAGGCAATTTGACCTTTTATAATAATAGGTTCTTCATATTCTCCTGATGACATAACTTTCTCTTGCCAAACAACTTCATGTGTACTCTCTATGTAGGTTATTTCTGAGCCTGTTAAAGCTGCAACATCTTCCTCTGGTCTTTCTTTTGTCTCACCTATGTTTGTCTTCTTGCTGGAGGTTTCATCTTTTTTAATCTTGGGTTCTTTATATTGTCCTGATGATAGAACTTTCTCTTGTAAGTTCTCTTTATGTGAAGGCACTATAACGGGTCTGTCTTTACTCGCCAAGTGTGGAACATCTTTCTCTTCCAGTTCATTACTCTCACCCACATTAGTGTTATTGCTCTCAATTTCATCTTTTTTAATCTTGGGTTCTTCACATTCTCTTGATGATAGAACTTTCTCTTGCCAAAACTCGGCACGTGAAGGGTCTATAAATGTTTGGTCAGTGCCTGTCAAGCATGCAAGATCTTCCCTCGCTCCTTGTATAGTCCTACCCATGTCAGTATTTCTGCTGTCATTGTCATCTTTTTTAATCTTGGGTTCTACATAGTCTCTTGATGACAAAACATTTTCTTGTTGTATATCTTCATTTGAAAGCGCTGTGATGTTTGTTTCGGTCAACGGTGCTAGATCTTCTGTTATTTCTACTGCCTCTCCTATATCAGTTATCTTGCAGGCAATTTGACCTTTTATCTTGGTTTGTTCATACTCTTCTGATGATAAAACTTTCTCTTGCAAAACTACTTTATGCAAAGGCTCTTTAAAGGTTCTGTTGGTGACCATCAAGGGTGCAAGATCTTCCCCTGCCATTTCTACAGTCTCTTCCATATAAGAGTCCCTGCAAGCAACTTCATGTTGTGAAATTTTGAGTTCTTCATTTTTTCCCTCTTCAATCCCACTCATAGCTTTGCTGTCCAGTATAACTCTAACGTTGTCAGAAATGTTGAGTTGGACTGGACTGGCAATGTTTGCAGTTTTGACATTTCTATATATTAGTTCTACCAATTCTGGTTCTAGTTGGACTAGGCGTTCTCCTGAGTGAGCATTAATGTAGCTGTGTGTCATCACTTGAGTTAGAAGGTGGTTTTGAACCTGCTCTTCTGACCTGCCTTCCTCCGTGATGGAAAATTCATAATTGATTTCTGCATGTGAGGCAGGGGGTGATGAAGAATAGGCAGATCCAGAACTCAATCGCTTCATATATGAGGAACTTGATGGAGACACATGGGGAAGGACATCTGGAACCTGGATGTGTTTTAGGATCTCCACTGCCTGTGGCTTAAGTATCTTCTCAGATTGATGGAGAGGGACCACCTGTCCACTCTCAGGCAGATATACTGCACCAACAGAATGACGTTTTCTCAGGGCTTTTGCAGCAAGATCTCTATTGACAACACCCTGCTGAAGTGCCTCACTTACAGAAAGCAGCTCGCCTGATTCTGGCCAAATTATTGCCATGAAGGACTGGAGAGATTCCAGTACACGCAAGGCTATGCGAGGAGAGAGAAGGTCTCGTTTTATGGCCTCGTCCAACTCTAGACGTTCACCACTGACTGGATCTATTATTCCTCCTGTTTGTAGCTGTCGTGTCATGAGGGTGCCTGCCAAGTCCAGATCCATCAGGCCATGCAGGACAGCCTCATTAACAGTCAATCTGTGTCCCGAGCGGGGGTCTGTGATACCCCCAGCAAACAACTGAGCCTCCAAAAGTCGAACTGCGACATGCCGGTCGATAAGCCCCTCTTGAACAGCTAGGAATATTCCCACCTTTCTGCCAGAGCATAAGCAGACAGTTCCTCCTGGCTTCTGTTTAACTGGGAAGAAGCGCAGACCCGTCTCCTGATTGAGAACACATCGCTGTTGAAAGTCAACCAGACTTAGTTTTTCTGCTGTATTTGGATCAATAAGTTCTTGCCGGTGAAGACAGGATTGCAGCTTTTGACAAAGATCAGGGGATAACAATCCCTTCTCCCTTGCATTATCCAGGCTGACCATTTCTCCATTGGAACCAAACTTCAGGCTTCCAGTGCTTATCTGCAGCTCAAGTATACGGAGCCCCACCAGCTCCTTTATGACACCTTCTTTCATAGCAGTGGCTACAGGTAATTCCTGACCCTCTGCAAATTTTACAGTGTTGACAAGACCAAGTGTATTCTTTAACTCTTCCAGTGATTGGTAGGTATGTTTATCAATCAAACCACCGGAAAGACTCTTATCTAATGACAGTTTATGAGGGGAGTCAGGCTGGAATAGACCACCCATGACGACCTGTGCCTCCAACAGTACATGACAGGTGTCTTGGTCTATGAGGCCACGCTGTGCTGCCTGGAAAACTGGAAAAGTTTCCATGGTGCCAAGGTCAATTACTCCAGCGATGATTTCTTTGCCCTATGGAAAGAAAAAAAATTATAAATAAAAAAATGCTTCTTATTTGATTTTGCATTGTATTTTTATTCACAGTTTAACTGGGAGGGAAAGAGAAAAAAGCTCACCACCATAGCTGAAGTAACTTAAATCAGCATAAGAAGCATTCATCACGTGATACTAACATTCATGCATTTATTCATTCAAAAATTAACAAAAATACCAAGTATCATTTTCTTTAAAAACATTACATTTTGAACATGCAAAAAACATTTGGCAGCAGAGCACTGCATTGTGTTAAACAAATATACAAAAATACACAAACTGAACATTTAAAATACACTAAGAGGCCAAAGAAAATAGAAAACGGATCTTGAGAAAATATTGCTAGGTCAGAAAGAAAGCAACGGTAAGAGAGAAAGCAAGCACTACTTACCGTGTGATGTGGTCCTTAGACGCACACACACTGACAGGCCGAGGGTTCGGCGGTTTGAGGCACAACAAGGTGAGAAGCCGGATGTTAGCGATCTGCATGCCACACTCCAGCTGCCTGATAGACTATCTACATTTTTATACCTCTACTGAATTTCATATGCTGAGTTTTTCTAAATATTTGTTTTTAGACTTACCTATGAATGTGTGAAGGTCTTGGGTGGCATATATGCATTTTTTATTATTATTATTACTAATCAACTAAGGATAGTCCTGCATTCCGACTAACACTGTTTTTCTTACACCCAATTCTGAGATGATGTCTTACATTTTCTCCCGGCAGCTGTTAGTGATTTTGAAGCAAAATGCTAATTAAATTTCACAAAGAATTACAGTATTAAAGACATGGACTAAAAACAGACAATATCACTCATACAAACACACAAACAAACATAGCTGTGATCTGGACACATCATGCTCAAAGAGTGAGGTGGAGGTTTGCATAGTTGGCTTTTTGTGCTCAGTCTATACCAATCCCTAGGAAAAATATTTTGATGACTGCTTTCTGATGAATCTACCTTGTTTATATCTTTAGCTTCTAGCCATTCAAACACAAACATACCATTGTTCACACAGTAACCAATACATAATGGCTGATTTATGTGCACAGTTCTACACAATGTTTGTGACTGCATGTGGCAACAAAACAATATGAATGTAATGACAATTATGCCTTTACATTTACATGTTTATATGTGCCTTATTTAAATGAAATGAGCTAAACTACAATGTGCATGTGGCTTCAATGGACACTAAAGTGGCTAAAGAAGCAGTTTCTGATGCCAAAAAGTCACACTATTCTACTCTAATGAGCCGATGGATTGCGTTTAAGCAGATGAGCTCGATTAATAATGACAATAAGGATGATATTGGTGACATGATATCAGGCATGTTGTAGAAAATAGGAATGATTTAGATTTCACATGCTATTAATTTTTTATAACTGTTATATAAGACAATGTCTGTGAGATGTATGAACGTGATGATGAATGTTAAACCACACGTGACAGGCAACATAAAAAACACACAAAAATGATTCACTCGCTCTAGCTCACACATACACACTGCTGTAGCATATCTCTAGCACACTGACAATACTTGACCATAACGAAGATCACTATTTAAAGCACTATAATTCAGAAGCATTTCAAGACAAGCTTTTTGCTGTTGAAGCTCGCTTTGGCAAAGTTGAACACTGCTGTCACTGTTGACTTTCTCTTGCTCCTCTAACTCTACCTTGCACTTCTCCTCTTTGGCCAGCTGCTCCTCCAGTTGTTGACACTGTGCGGCAGAACTGTCACACAGTTGAGTGTAGGTGGCCGTCAGCTCATCCAGCTGGGAGACCACCTGTGCGCGCTCTTCAGGAGACAGCCTAAAGATAAATGCGCTTCATTAATAACAACGTATGCGTTTATGTTTGAGTAAGTGAATACATATTTAACATTTACTGGTACTAAGGGTGGATGTGGTTATAGTGCAGCTGCTCTTAAACTATGGTATACAGAACAACCTCAAGTGGCCTGGGTTTACAGTAAACTAAAACTATTAAAAAAATCACATTTGATAAATCAAATAAAGCTGATATGGTATGAACTTGGTATGAAAAGTCTGAGAACCGCTGTTGAGGGTCGTATAGTGCAAACTCACTTGCTGGCCTGTTTTGACATCAGGAAGACTTGGGTGCTCCTGATAGCTTCAGCAACTTCCTCTTTTCTAGCTGCCAACTGCTCACTAATAGACTAGAAGTGAGACAGATACAGTATTTTCAAAGCCACTTAACACATACAATCTACTCAGTGTTGACTGATACACAACTGTCTGTAGAGTACTTAAAAATAGGTAATATTCTAATAGACAACATCCAAAATGTACCTGCTGTGCAGCAAGTGATGGTTCGGCAGATCTGCCAGCACGCTCCTGTAGGCCCTTGACCCAGCCGAGTAGCTCTGAGACCTGGCCCGCTCGTGCCTGCCTCTCTTCTTCTACCTCTTTCTGTACCACAAAGGGAAACATTTTAATTAAACATACATTTTAAGATGAAATATGATGTTGTCTTTATTATGCAACTACTTGTGCATGCATACAGTAGGAGGCTTAGAAAAGCATAACACACCTCTTCCTCCTCTAGTCGCCGTAGTGCATCACTAATATACTTGACATGTTGCGTTGTCAGTGTAACCAGAGCTGTGTATCGCGTGCGTAAATCCATAAACTAAGACACAGTAGAAAATTGTGATTAAAGCATTTGAAGTAAACATGAAAACTAATATAAATGTTGTGAATATATCAAATTAATGGCATATGAGCCTGTTTTTTCTGCATTTACCTCTTGTGTAATGACATCTGATGAAGAGTGCATCCTCCTCCTTTTGACAGGAGACTTTTGGGTTGATTCAACAAAAGCTCTGAACGTCATAAGCTGGAGTTCATAGTCCTAATGCATAAAATAGAAGACAGTGTATGGTAAGAAGAACTATTTTGTGTAGCAAGTGTTTATGTTTCCATTTCTCCATAATGACTTGCAGTAAGCAGTAGCCGACACTTGTCACTTTGACAGAGTGCTTACCTTAACAGCAGCGCAGTACTGTTTAGAGTACGTCTGGCATTCATCCAGTTTGACCTGGTTCTGTTCTATCTCAGCCACCAAGGCCTACAGAAGAACAGATACTGAATCAAACACTGATCTGTTTTACAACACGTGGAAGTATTCATCAATATAATGTTGCCTCTCACCGTTTGCTGTGCGAGCTGCTCTGACAAAGCTCTGCTGTCCGTTTGCTCGGGTTGCGCGTTCTCCTGTTTTTCGGTGGTCTCCTCTATCCAGCGGATGAGAGAGGTGTGGCATTGTCTGTACTGCTGCAGCACCGAATCCAGCATCTTCAGATCCGCTTGCCTGTAGGACATTATGATTTGTGTTATAATCTGTAATATTACCAAAATATTGGTAGTTTGACTTCGAAACAACTCACCGTGTCTCCATTTGCCTACGCACTCCGCTCCACCTCTCTGTGAGCTGTTGTGCTTTCTCCTGGTAGCGGTCCAGTTCAGGGCTGCGGTCAGGGTGCAGTTGGTGGAGCTGGTTTCCGACCTCTCTAGCCTGCTGGACCTCTAAACTCAGACTCTTGAATATGGGATCCTGCTCCTCCAGCTCTGAATGCCATTTCTGCAACAGCGTGACATACAGAGTATGAAATGCAATCAAAGAGTTAACATTAAAGTCACCTTTCCACTGTCTCTAACAAACAACAGACTGTAAGTTATTCATTTTCATAGCTACGTGGAGTTTTGATTATATGCATCTGCTGAGTTTTCAGATCTGATTTGAGTTTTGGGTATATTGAAATTGAAAAAAAAACTATGAGCTATGAGCATGAGGTTAGAATTACCAATAATTTTGAAGTACACTATGTTATTCTTTAAAGGAGTCATGAACTGAGAAATCAAAATTCCCTTGATCTTTTGACATATAAGAGGTCATTGTACTATAAAAACATCTTGTAAGTTTCAGAATTCAAAACTTTCTCGTTAGTCTAAAAACAGCTTATATTGAAGCCAATCTGCCAAAACAACAGGTTGTGGAATGGGCTACTTTATAACGTAATAGTGTGGCTAAACCCCACCTTCGCAAAAGAAGATCGAGATATAACGAGAGAGGGAATGCAGGTCTATGCAGAAACCAAGCGATAAAGATGGCTCCTAAGACAACAAGATGCTGTGCAGTGCCAAGTTGTGAAAAAACAGTCTTCACATTGCCTTCCTTCTGATCCTAACATTCAGAAAGAATGGATGAACTTTATCTTTAATGTAGATCCAGACCTCATCAGTAAGAACTTGGTCCTTTGTTCACTTAATTTTACTGCGAATTCATTTACAAACAAGACACAATTCAACATAGGATTTTCAGAAATATTGAAACTATATGATGATGCTGTGCTGACTACATTGGATCTGACAGTAATGTCACAACACACAAGTGTGAGTAACTGTTTTCATTACGTGCTTACTATTGCTTTATCTGTTAAACATAGTATTTATACGTTTTTGACCTAAATCATAGCAGCGTCCCTCTATGAAACAATCTGCCACGCCTATTCAAACAGAGCGTTCTGATGAAGGGGTTAAAAACAGGACAGAAAATAGCCTATTACGTCCAAATTATTATATTTTTTGATGTAAAAATCTTGATAACATTATAAGGGGATGTCAGAGAACAGTACACAATAATAAAAAAGGCAGTTCGTGACCCCTTTAAACACTACTTCAGTAAGATGTGATCATGTCCAAAACTGATTTTTGCCCAGAAAATGTACTATGCAATCATTTATTTGTGTGTTCATACTTTTAATTATTCACTCATTTAAGCTTAGTGAATAAGCAGAAGGTAATTGCTAATGCACAACCATTTTGAAAGTTCTGTGCCACTGCTATTAGGAGGAAAAAGACAATTTTACTGAATGACCGAGGTAGAGGAAGAGCAGCTTAACAAAAACTCTGCGTCACGCATCTATTTCTTTTAAGGTAGCACAATCTTCACCTAATAAAAATGTTTTTGAATAAAACAAATATTGTCTTAAGGATAATATCAAAGTAACAAATATTACATCGGCGATTAGCTGGTTTGGTTGAGATTTTAGTCAACTGCTAGCTATATATGTGTGAAGTGTCTGACCGTCTCACCTTTAACTGCTCTCCCAAGGCCTGGATTGCAGCAGTATCAGCGGGGACAATATCCTCTTCACTTAGTCGACTCTCATACTTCTTCACTTGACTTTCTGCAGCCTGCAGGCTTCTCATCAACACATCAACCGTCTTCAATCTGACAGATGCAGAGAAACAGACACTCAAATTATGGTTGTCCCTAAGGCTAAACAAGGCTTGATGACTAATTAGGAGTACATGAATACATGAATTGAAATGACTTTGTGTACTAACTTTTGCAGATAAACAGAGGAGAGGGAGTTGAGTTTCTCTATGTGCTCTACGGCCAGGTTTAGCTCAGAGCGTAGGACAGGCACACTGGAAGAGGTAGGTTTCTCCTCAAAGAAGCTCACGCAGCGACGAGACACCTCACCCAAATCTGACTGAAGACCTTTCAGATCGTGCTGCAGCTTCTGGAAAACCATTAAAAGATTCTTCAGATTACATTTCTTTTTTAAGACTGCATGAAATTTAAATGACATTTGCAGCTTTTAGCCCATGTCTGTTAAATTTGAGGTAATCCATATAGTAATGTAGCTAGTCCTAAAAGTTGACAAAATAAACTGCTAAATTAAATTAAATAAAAAAAGTTGAAATGAAATAAATACTGGAAATGAAACAAATATGCACATTTAAGCTATAGTCTTTCTCTTCTAGGAAAAAATTAAATACAAATTGACGTCAACTTGCAATAAGAGGAGCATTCATAAACAGCTTACTAGTTATGATATTATATACACTGAACAAAATTATAAACGCAACTCTTTTTTTTGCCACCATTTTTCATGAGCTGACCTCAAAGATCAAAGACCTTTTCTATGTACACAAAAGGCCTATTTATCTCAAATATTGTTCACAAATCTGTCTAAATCTGTGTTAGGCAAGGCAAGTCAAGGTTATTTATATAGCACATTTCATACAATGTGGTAATTGAAAGTGCTTTACATAAAAGAAAGTGAAATAGACATTAAAAATAATAATAAAAACAAGGAATTAATAAAAAAAAACGGACCCCGCGGACTCCCAATACAGTTAAACTGCACATTTTAGAGTGTCTTTTATTGTGGCCAGCCTAAGGCACACCTGTGCAATAATCATGCTGTCTAATCAGCATCTTGATATGCCACACCTGTGAGGTGGATGGATTATCTCGGCAAAGGAGAAGTGCTCACTAACACAGATTTAGACAGATTTGTGAACAATATTTGAGAGAAATAGTTATTTTGTGTACATAGAAAAAGTCTTAGATCTTTGAGTTCAGCTCATGAAAAATGGGGGCAAAAACAAAAGTGTTGCGTTTATAATTTTAGTCAGTGTTAAACCACAAAATGTGTAAACAAAAAAACTATGGACTGCTTTATTTATGTACATCAGCTAAAAACTGTAGTGCAGATTTGAACTAACACACAGTTATTGAGGTGATTGACCAGTAGAGGGAGTAGTTGTGCTGATCACTCCTCACCTCTTGCTCTGCTATGTGAACTGCATTGTCTGCGACGTCTCCTGATATTGTGCTGGGGTGTGGAGTCTGCATGCCACTTATCAGTCTGCTCTCTGCATCCTCCAGATGGGACTTGATGCTCTGCAGCTCGGAGAGGTAAGCACGAGAGGCCAACTCATCCTTCTCCACTTTAAGACAAAAAAAAACAACTTAGCACCATGTCTTATGATTGCATAGCAAGTAATTAATACACACAATAACAACTTACCTGTCTCCAAAGAGACCAGCAGTGTTTGGCAATGTTCACGGCAGTTCTCAGCTTCTCTCTCTAGCTCACGCTGTTCAGTTGGCGTGAAAAGGGAGCTCTCGCGACTGTCTGTAAGGAAGTCGGACAAGTGGGCGTCAAGGTTGTCTAAAGCCTGCTTCCTCTCTGCTGGAGCCTGTAAGCGCATCTAGAGAAACAGAAAAATGTTTATGATAAACCTCTGAAAGTGTTGTGATAGGAGGGTATATGGAAAAATTGGTGAAACTTTGTGGTACTAACTGTGTCCAGACTCCAGGAGGCAATATTTCGTATGTCTTTTTGCAGGTAGTGCCAGGAGACCACGCTCTTCATGTTAACATGCAGCTGGTGCCATAGAGACATGACATTCTGGTACATCTGCTCCATTCTACGGAAAGAGAAAAAAAATAATCGTACATAGTTTATAAAGTTGATTATGCAATAAAAATGACAATATAATATAATACAAATACAATAAAAAATGTATGCAATTTTTCTTTCTTAATAATTGGTGTTTGTGTTGTAGTGCACAATTCATCATTCTAAATAAATAAATAAAATACAAACAAAACAAAAACAAAAAAACCGTATTTTCCCATGAAAAATTCAGTTGTGTTTGCCCCAGTCTTATTTTAATTAGTGCTGTCAAATGATTAATCGCAATTAATCGCATCCAAAATAAACGTTTTTGTTTACATCATATATGAGTGTGTACTGTGTATATTTATTCTGTATATATAAATACACACATACAGTATATATTTTGAAAATATTTACATGTATATACATTTATATTTTATATACATATATTTAATATATAATCATAGCATATTTTTTTATTATATACATAATAAATATACACACTACACACTCATATATGATGTAAACAAAAACGTTTATTTTGGATGCGATTAATCGTGAATAATCGTTGGACAGCACAAATTATAATATTAATATAATGGACATACTATTGTTATATGTAAAAATATTTTGAATTAGCTTTTATTTTTATATTCTCAGTTTTGTTATGTGCTTTTGTCTTGTTTCATTTTTTTTATATTTATATTCAGCTTTATTTTGAGTAATTTTAGTACTGTACTTCAACCTACACTTATTTTATTTCAAAATGTATCATTTTAAATTGTAATTTTAAATTATTTCATCAAATAGTTTTATTTTAGTTCAGCTTTATTTTAATTAATGAGTTTTTTTTTATGGTTTTCATTTTGGTTAACAAAAACAGCACAGCACATTCAAAATTTACCACTAAAGCGCTAGGGTAGCTGGTTCTTAGGGCATTCTTGGTGGCTACTTATTGGGCCAAAGTGAAAAATGTGTGTGTGTGTGTGTGTGTGTGTGTGTAATTCATGTCCATAGCATAAACATAGTATTTCTATGCCATACATTGTTTCACTTGAAAATAAATCACATTACTGAAGACATATTCCTACTTGTGTATGAGATCCTAATTAACGTGTTTGTAAGGAACCTGTGAGGATCTGTGTGCTGTACCTGCTGGCAGTGTCGATGGCCTCCTGATTGGGAGGAGGGATGGTGAAACACACAGATGGCACCATGGCCTCATTTCCTGTAGGACTGATGACCTTCCACTTAGTCCTCTGAGAGTTATCCTCCAGTACGCACTCCTCTCCTTTGCTGATCGTGATCTGAGAAAGAGAGAAAGATTGAGAGAAAAAGGGATGGAAAAACATAACAGGTAAGGGAGAGAGGATTTGAAAAACTGAGCGAAAAAAGCAGAACTAATGGTCAATGTTGAATAAAAAGTAAAGGGATTCAAAATATTAACCAAAGGATGAGGAATAAAACGTTAATGCTAATGGCCTTCATATGAGCTGAAATATGTGAAATATGAATTTCATGGACTAATGCCTTACTGCACTAACATATCTTTACAACTGACCAGGCAAAAATATTTAAAAAGCACACATTTTTTTCATTTTAATGTCAAATTTCTGTTGCTTTTTCAGCCTAATTTTGCCCAGGCTAACATGAAATCTAAAGGCCACCAATAACCCTCAATGCAACATAAAATGAAAAGCAAGTGATTTAAGCATATTACAAATCAAATTGAAAAAATGTGAGCGCACTTTCTAGTGTCCCACCACAACTCTCACCGTATTCCTTGCACACAGAGAACATTATGCCTCACAATACATCACATATTGGCAAGAAATTAAAACTAACAGAGGGTTACCACCTGCTTGTGACTGATAAATACAATATAATTAAAATGACATCGCAAGTCAACATGAATCATGCTCCCACCAAGAAAAATAGATAACGTCTTGGGCTGGAAGAAAAACACCAAATTCACAATATATATGTGCTATTTCACATTAACAATGTACAGGACGCCTGAGGTAAAGCAGGGGTCCCTAGTGTGCAGGGCCAGGCCAGAGAGCAAAGGTCAGAGGAGGAGAACGGTCGGCAAAAGTACCTGAGAGTTGGCCTTGCCCAGCCCCGCAGACACACATAAAGAGGAAGGGAGAAGGAGGGGAACAGAGATAGAAAGACCGGGGTAAATGGAGGGAAAAGGGAAAAGGAGGAAAATTGGGGGAGGGCAGAGAAAAGGGGGATGGGACGGGCATAGGGAGGGAGAAAAATATTATTTTTGGGCATTTTGCAGACCTCGTCTGACTGAGATAATATGATCAGGAAAAGAAACAGGGCCACAGCTGGGAGAGTGAATGAGTATTCTGCATTCAAATGAATATTCAATAAATGACAGCATCTCATTTCATCATTTAAATAGAGTATGTGATATGTGAATGAAGCGTCATATATTCAAATTGGCAAATTAGATATGCTATAGCATGTGTGTTCATCACTCATGATATGCCACACTTCCACTTTCCCAGAATTCTTTGCTAACAGCTAAATGGGCAAACATAGGACAGATCTTCTGGATATATTTTGGTCAATGGCACCTTTTCCCATTATACTTGCCTTCACAGCTCCAAGGCGGTTTATGACTAAATATGTGTGGATGGACTCTGGCTAATGATATAAAAGCTAAAATACTTTTTGTTCGGGTGGGCTACAAATGTAAAAATCAGAAAAACTGAATTAGGATCACTTTAAATTTCCCAAATGTGATCTTAGCACAGTTCTTAAGAGCATAAAGATCAGTGCAGGGTTGAGATGTGGTAAATTAACGCAAAGCAAATTGTGATGGTGAGATATCTGGAGCATGTTATACCTCTATTTGTCGGTAGTCACAGATTGCATGAATTGGCGTGCTGGTGCCCAGGTTACTATCTGCACTGCGAGGACGGAGCTGGACTACAGACTTGGCTCGGCCTACAAGGCTGGCCACTTTGCTGCGGTATTCAATCAATTGTTCTTTCTCCTCCTGAAAAATAAAACATATGAAAGTCAATCAAGCAGCCAAACAGATAACAGCAGTAAAATATGAAGAATAATTGATGTTTCACTATTAGTGGCCATACTTATTTTTTTCTGTGAGCAAGAGAGTCAGAAAAAATATTGCTCAATTAACTCTTAATTCGATAAATATTTAAATGCATTAATCAGAACATTTCAAATAACTTGTTTTAGTTCAGCCTCTGCATAATTGGATTTTCTTGTTTTTCCTTGCCCTGTGTCAAACAAACTCAACGTAAATGTGCTTTCATGATGATAAATATTCGTTTTCTCTCACTATAATAGTTTAATGACTTTTGAAATAGCTTTAAGAAAATGAAAGGCCATCACTGATATTCTGCATATTTTGACTGCATATCAGCATGGGGTTAGAATTCATCAAAACCGCAGAGGATTTTCAGAGCTATAAAGAGGGTGAAATTATGGCAAACATGAAAAATAAATTTGAGGGCTATCAATTGTTACTTGGCATATCAAAAAAACAAATTGAGACATCAAATGCTTAATTGAAATCATACCCAGGGAGAGCAAGAAAAATGGTTCAAGTTAATGTCTATCAGAAATATTTTTAATAAATAAATGCATGTCTAATTCTGATCAAACCCAAATAAATTAATGATGCTTGTTTAATTATGAGCTAATGAAACAATTCTAGAACATTTTCTTAATATGTTGGCATGATAACTTTTTTTTTTTTAAGGGAAGAAAAAAAGCATTCAATTAGTCAAATTTTAATTAAAAAAATAGTAATAATAATATTAAGTACAGTACATTTTTTAAGTTTAATTCAGCTGTATGAATAATAGTCTGTGCTGGTGGATCACTAGGAATTAGTGTTATTTTTACTAATTAATTAACTTAAAAATAATAATAATAATAATAATAATAGTTAAGAAGATAATCCATCCCGGCTTCGATCTAATTTTTAACTGCATTCATTCCCTTGTTGAACTCCAATGCACTTGTGCCAGACTGGGTCTCTCTTCCGTATGGCCAGAGAGGATATGCCCATCGCTCTGCCTGCTCTCGTGCAACTCCTCTCTCATAGTGCCATCTGTCATATGTGAGGACACTCACCACCTCCTGTGCACTCACTGTGCTCAAATATTCACATTCCTCAACTACATGTAAAGCATAAAATCTCCTACGACCAGCGCTATTTCAGCATAATCTGAATTTTTATTCAATAAATAAAATAAAATACGTAAAATATGTTTAAATCTTGATTTTTAAAGGGGTCATGTGATGCAATTTCAAGTTTACCTTTCTCTTTTGAGTGTTACAAGCTTTTCGTGCATAGATGAGATGCCTAAAGTTGCAAAGACTAAAGTCTCAAATCAAAAGAGATATTCTTCATAAAAGTTAAGACTCGTCCACACCCCCCTAAAATGCCTCATTCAAACACGCCCCCACATGTCTACGCCACGATGTGGAAATATTTGCATAATGCCGCCCAAATGTTCGTGCAAAGAAAGAAGGCGTGGTTTCAGTAACCACAGTAGTGTTGATGCAGCCGTGTCAGGGAGACACTGTGTGTTTCTAGGCGAAAGCAAAAGCACATTATTTGGCTCTTTCCGAAAGTAGATGCATTTAGGAATCATTGGTTAAGGTTTGTTTACAACAGAACAGTACAATCCAAATGTTCAAATTTGTGCGACGCATTTTATGGATGACAGTTTTGTGAACCTAGTAAGTTAGAGGCTGGCTATGCACAAAGGCTATAAAAAAAAAAAAAAAAATGACAAAAAAAGGCTCAATTCCGATTTTGCTATGACACTCTGGCACTTCTGAATCAGCGACTGTAAGAATGTTTTGTTATTAGTTTAAGTATTTGCTATTGACTGTTCAAATGTGGAGTTTTGCACGTAACTCCTCATGTGTGTGTGTGTGTGTGTGTGTGTGTGTGTGTGTGTGTGTGTGAGGGGAATAGGGTCACATCACAGCGGAGTGTACAGCCCGTCAGAAATAGTCTTAAACGCGGCTTGTGTACTGCAAATACATACGAGCGTCATCACTGTGTCTGTCACGCGACTCTGTTCCCCTCTCTGGCTTGAACTGATAAAACTAACTTGAAAGCTGAAGCTCGTGATTATGGTAAGAGGCGTTACATTTCCGACGCGTGCTTGTGGTATTTGGCCAATCACAATGCTCTGGGTCAGTTGGCCAATCAGAGCAGACTGTGCTTGTCGGAAGGAGGGGCTTTGTAGAAAACTACGTGTTTGAGAGAGGCGGGGCATAGAGGAAATACAATAATGTACAGTGTTTGAGAAATAATGTGTTTTTTGAACATTAGAGCATGTCAACATATTCTGTTACACCAAATACACAAAATAATGATCTTTAAAATAGCATCATATGACCGTTTTAAATAAGAAGATAGACCCACCATGGAGTCCTGCAGCAGGTCTTCCAGTCTACAGAGTCTAGTATTTTTATCACAGGTGTACTGTCTCTTAATGGTGTCTTGTAGTTGACGTAGATAGCTTTCACAGTCCTGTGCATCACTCGTAAACTATAAAACAAAAACATGTCATTAAAACCCCATGTTAAAAATGTCATTTTGAATGCTATTCTATTGAAAAGCTTGACTTAGTACCTGGAAGTAGGCAGTGTTGTCCTTGAGATGCTGCTCCACACATATGCAGAGCTCTTTGATCCACTGCCACTGAGTCTGCAGGGCTGCACTGTAGGCCTGTGATCAGAGGGTCAATAGGTCACGACTGAGTTCCAAATCTGATATCAAACTATGGCTGTTTTTACACTGGCACAAAAAAATCTGATTTTTTGACATCTGACACAGATCGGAATTTGTTGCACACATGTAAACACAAAAATCCACATTACAATCAAAAATCGGATTATTTTTGCATCCGATCTGGGCTATTTCCGAATGTGGATTTTAATTGGATACATATCCAATCTCTCTCTCTCTCATTGATTAATTGGAATTAATTTAAATAAATATAATCTTGCACTACTTTATTCAATAAAGTATTCTACCTCTAACGAGCTGTAGATAAAATAATTTAAAATTACTGTTATTTTCCAGTCTTGATCCATCTAGTCAGATTTTGTGCTGCAAAACATCCACGATAGCTGTTGTCCATGCTGGTAAATAATAATGGCCACTTGACGTGAATTATTTAAATCATTTTTAATAGCAAAGCCATTCAAAACCCGAGGGTCTTCCATGTGATTAATAAAGCGATCACTGACAATCTTTTTGTTCAGGAATTAATAGTACACTGATATCAGATACCAGTCGTGTCTGAGGTGAATGTAAACAGGCGGGCCAAAAATATGGTCCCAGATATGGTCAAAAGATCAGATCTGTGCATTAAGACTTTCAGTGTAAATGCAGCTTATTTTTAGGTCAGTGAGTGAAGATTTCTCATATTGGTCAACAGCTCACCTCCACTGTTTGCTTGGCTGGGTGGTTCTCTTGACACAGGCGATCAGCTGTCTCCTGGAGAGAGCGCATCACTTCCTGTTTTTCCTCCAGCTCTGACCTCACGTCCTAAGAGAGAGTAAGGAGAATTTGAGATATTCCTCAAGTCCAAAACAACTTAATGTCCAACTGTAACAACATTAAAGTCAGAATGGAATAAAAAAAAAATCACCTAATCTAATTTATAAATGCATTTTATTGATCTTACTGTGAAAGATTCATCAAATCCATTCCAAAATCCAATCAACAACCAATGCATAGAACCAGGTATTGCTCTAAATATATTGTTTTTTGATAATCCATTAAACTCGTTTGTATGTCAAAAGGCAAAAAACATATCTAAATCAGTAAAGGAACATGTAGTGGCTGGAGGTAATATGCTACTACTGCATCTTTCTATAGATGGGTGTCTTACAGTATATTGCTCTCTTTTGGCAGCCATGTTGGTGTTGCTGTCGCTCCAGTCGAAGGCCAGCTCCTCCTCCTCCCTCTCATTGAGCCAGATCAGCTCCTCAGTGCAGTGGGACACAAAAGCTCGAAGGCTCTCTAGGCAACACAGTCGCCATGATGAATTTTCCTGCGACAACACAAAACAACATACATTACATTGCCCATATGACACGGGCAACCGCTCAGTCTGGTGCTTTTTCATGGAAAATTGATTTGGTTAAATTAAGGAGACAAATGTGGGTTTATTGTCAAAAGCAGGTGTTTATCAGCACTCTAATGCATGTCACACTCAAGCATTCAGTATTCTGCTTTTGTAAGGACACACTCGGTCACACCCTGATGAGATTAGAGAACAGTAATATCCATAATACACTGTATAATGAACTCAAATACACTCACATATGCCTGCTTATCATAATGCTAAAGCAGAACAACTCACCAGCAGTTTGCAATACTGGTTCTCCAGCTTGGATAGAGTCTCAGAGTAACAGCTATGTAAATTAGGCGAGACCCTTGACTGGGGAGAGAGAACATGAAGAAATAAATTATTGCTTTTGCAAAAGCGTGCAGTATTGCTTCTGGAGTCTATTCACACCAGTTCTAATTTTGGACCCTCCATTCAACCATTCATGAGCTTTTCTCAGGCCTAAATATTTTTGCAGAGTCACAAATTGTTTAGCATTGCTCAGACTACATCAGGATTTGTGTGAGAGGTGTGCGATAGTTCACGTACCTCATAGTTTCGAGCCTCTTTGAGGCTATTCAGAAGATCTTCCACTGCTGTGTGAATGATGTGGTGGTCTTGCAGGTGCTGTTCTACAGACGGCAGATCAGAACCCCACTCGGCTCGCTCCAGCAGGTTTTGTGTCTCTTCCACCCACCCCAGCAGCTCGTAGATGAAGCGCAGACTGCCTTCGTCCTCAGATGAAGACATGGCTACCAGGTCTGCACGAGACATCGGCCGTCTGAGCAGGGATGCCGCAGCACCCACTGCACCCAGAAGTGTCTGTGCTCCCAGTGTAGCCAGACCCCCTGAGGAACCCTTCTGACCCGCATGCTCTCCCAGCAGACCCCCTGTGGTGAAATGACCCTTCCTGTACACACTGGCACACTGTAGGCGCAAAGAGACCAGCTCCTCCTGCAGACATGACACCCTACAAGAGAGAAAAAACCTAAGGGTCATAAATGAAAAACAAATCCTGAAAAACATGTATTGCGGTTTCTACAAAAGATATTAAGCAGCATAACTGTTTTCAACATGGAATAAGACTGGAATAATGGTTGCTGAAAATTCAGGAATAAATTCACAGGAATAAATTAGATAAATAAAAATAAATAATTAATTTCGCAATGTTTTTAATGTATTTTTGATTATTTAAATACAGGCTTGGTCAACATAGGAGACGTCTTTCAAAAATAAATATACAGTCAAACCAAAAATTATTCAGACCCAGAATTTTAAATGGTAATGTACATTCTCAAAAAGAATGGCAACAATATGAACAAAAATATTTTGGCTGACAATTAACTGTCCTACAAATAATTGTGAATAATCCATTTTAAATAACTGTCAGCAAGAATGAAATCATAGCTATTATTGCCTCTAATTCCATTCTGTGGCCTGCTTTTCACACACATGTTTTTCCATTTTCTCCTTCTTACCTGAAAGCCAGCTGCTCCACTTGATAGTACTTCTCATCTCTGAGGACCTGCAGGTCAAGATGAAGCTGTCTAACTAAAGCCTCAGAGTCCTGCAGATACATCCCCAATTCACTCTCACACCGTACCGACTGCCCATTCTCTAGTTGAGACATGTCCTGAGGAAAGACAGAAGACAAAGAAGCACAAAACATTTCTCAATGATAACCAAGCAAGGTCACACTTTATTTTAAGGTTCAATTCTCACCTTTAACAAACCATTATCAACAACTTTTGCCTCAACAAACTCCCAATTTGCTGCTTATTAATAGTTAGTAAGGTTGTAGTTAAGTTTAAGTATTGGGTAGGATTAGGGTTGTAGAATATGTGCTTTATAAGCACTAACAAACAGCCAATAGGTTAATACATATACTTACAGCCTGCAAAGTGTTCTTCGCCAACGTGAGTTTCTCCTCACAATCTAGTGCCATGTTCTGGATCTTATTGGCCTTCTGTAGGAGTAGCTCCAACCTAAAAACAAAGTTACGTACAAATGACACATCAAAAATCCTTTCAAGCAGCTACAATTCTAAATGCAGCAATCATCTGTTTTAGACGTGGACTCACTAACCTCTCCACAGCAGGCCTCAGTGCTTTCTCTCTCTCTAACATCTCCAGGATCAGTTTTCCCCATTCCTCCTCCAGATCATTAGGGTGTAGCCCTTGAGGCAGCTTAATGCGGCTGAATTCTATCCACGCCTAAACAACATCCACAAACATCAATAATTTTACCATGAAAAGAAGCTTTCCTAGCGTTTTTGATTGCATGCATGCGTGTTCTCTTTATACTGTCAGTCTTCCACCTCTCCCATATGGCAGCGTTACGCTCTACATTAGCCTGAATCGGTTAATGTGCAGCTCCACTCTGCCTCTTGTGAACAGTGTCGCCTGCATTTAGCTGCAGAATCAAGGTCAGCCTCAATCTCTCCCTGTCATTCTCTTTTTATCTTCCTAACAGTCTATCTCACCTCCAGAAGCTTGTAAAGGTGCTCGATGTGGCTCTTCTCTCTCTCCTTCGCAGGGATCTCTGTTTCTTTGAAGTGGACATATTCATTGTAAAGTGCCTGAGGAAGACAACACTTTTGGTAAACAGCCAAGTAAAGGGCACATCAAGTGGTAATTAGCAATTTAAGGCATTCGCAGGTTTGTTCCAGACACAATGGCTGTTTGAGTGAATATGCTGCCTTGTAAGAGACCTCTTTTTAGCCAAATTGTAAGGCAGTATCCTTCACAAAAAAGGCAATCCTAGAATGCTAGAGATAATTATGTATTTTTAATTAACATTTTATTCAATACTGAAAAGTATCAATTATTTTTAATGTAAAGAAGTCTATTAAGTTCACCAAAGCTGTATTTATTTGATCAAAAATATAGACAAAAAACAGTCAAACTGTAAAATATTATTACAGTTTGAAATAACCGTTTTCTATTTTTGTATATTTTCAAATGTAATTTATACCAGTGATGGTAAAGCTGAATTTTTAATCATCATCACTCCAGTCTAGAGGAATGCATTGGGTTTGAACGCATTTTACCTTTGCTGCGTTTGGGATTGGGCGGGTTTAAGAAAACAGTCCCGCGCAGGGCTCTACTCCAGTCTTTAGAATGGCATGATCCTTCAGAAATCATTCTAATGTGCTGATTTAGAGCTTAACATTTCTGATATGCTTATTTAGTGCCTATTTTCATTACTATCAATGTTGAAAACGTTTGCACTGCTTAATATTTATACAGAAACCATGCTACAATTTTTTGAAGAATTATTTGATGGATAGAAAGAACAATCTCACATTATAAATGGCACCTTTGATCTGAATAATGTGTTTTTGCCAAATAAAAACATTAATTTATTGTTGACCCAAACTTAAACCCATCCCTTCTTCGTGAAATCCAGTTCTCTTCTCTCAGCTTCTCCTTCCCTCACGTTTCTTACCTTGAGTTCCACAGGATTGTGGGGGAAGCTCCTGTTGGCCATGAGGGCCGTGTGTTGCCTGGTCCACTGCAGCAGAGAAGAGAAGCCAGACTGGTACTCTGCCCATCGCTGGTCAACCTCCTGAACAACGGAAACCATATGAGAGAAAACGAGGAACGAGAATGAAAGACAAATTACATTAAGTACATCAGAGAAAGAAGGTACGGCTTGAAGAGAGTGAGTGCACTGTGAAGTGAGCATACATGAGCTGCAATGCCTTCTCCACCCTCTGGGATCTTGGGGAAAGCATCGTAGATGGAGGAGACGTACGTGATGACAGATTTCTCATCTGGCGATGGCACATCAACATCTGATGTAGAGAGAGAATAAAAAGTCTGAGTGAATGATGATCGAAGACAAATGGAGTTTGGCACATAATAATTCCTATATGTAGAATGGATGAAAACTAAAGACAGATATGACACCAATGTTACCTTCAGCATCTAGAAGTTGCGTTACACCTAACGACTCTGCAATCTCAAAGGCCTGTTCCAGGTTCTCACGGTTACTCTGTTGCGCAACCACTTCCATGTCAATCAGGTCCGGCCTAAAAATCACAATGCCATGTGTTACATGCCCTAATGTCCATCTATACTTTTAAACTGAGCATTAATTATGCTTTAATGTGTGTTTGTGTGTAAACCTGTATCTGTGCAGAAGAGCGTTGAACAAGCGTCCATCGCTCCAGCTGGAGGAGAAATTGGCACAACGGAGACCGGGGTAGCCCTCTGTGGCTTGTCGACTCCATATTAGCAGTTTCTCTTTCGCTGTGAGGTCACCTGACTCACCGCTCACATAGATCTCAGAAATCTGGTAAATAGAAAGAGCTTATATTGTACCTAAACTTCATGGTTTGTATGAAAGGGGAACTGATGTTATACTTCCACTAAAACGTTTGAGCATTGCTAGTTTGCAAATGTATATTTTTATGTATAACCACTATAGGCCATGAACCTTTCACTTATCTTTTTCCTCTACTTTCACTCACTCTTCCTCTTGACAAAGGGAGTCAGTATCCACAGTATCTGTCTGTGCCAGGCTCTAATCTGTATTCCTTTGTCATTCCTCTCATATGCTGCTCTTCACATCCCTGCCTGCTTCTTTTCTTGCCTAGCTAGCAAAGAACACTTTAAATCCTGGCATGAATGCAGACAGTTCTGAGAGTATAGACAGACATAAGAGCAAATCAATCTTCACAAAGTCAATGCAGGCCAAGATTAGCTTGAGCAAATTTGGTGACATACAGAAACAGAACAGTAACCTGAGCCTGAGCCTCTTACTCTAAAGATGATTAGAAGGTGAGGTCAGACAGATTTCTAACTCTAGTCCAATCAACCAGGCTCTGAGCCATAAAAATGCACCCAAACATTGCCTCTTCTTTTAGTATCACCATCAAACATGTTTTCCAGACAAGAACGCTTGAGTCAAATCAGTCTCAAGATGAACCGTCCATGACAGCAGAGATAAATCTGGGTTTGATGACATGCTGAGTATGTCATAAAAACAGCGGACAGGTCATACCGTGACACGCTGGTATTTCCATTAGTGCAGATGACTGAGTATGTGACCTTATAATAGAGTAAGGACAGTCGTGCTTTGTGATGAGCTACAACCCTCAAATAGTCTAATTACATCACAATTAACACTGAGCAAGTTACTCGCAGATGAACACACACCAGTGTGCACTGTAAGAATGGAGACGGGACTAAAATGTTATTTGAGGTCTACCGGATATTCAAAATACATCCTATAGGCTAAATTAATTGTCTTGTCTTTCAAAATGTGCGTCTCTGTCATTGGATGAGGGGCGTTTGCATATCTAGTCTCAGTATGGCAGCCGCAGTGGACGGATAGGCTACCAAAACACGAATTAGCGATCTGAAACAATGGCCTCAGCACCCGAAGTGTTAGGGACTGGGTGACCAGACGTCCCGTTTTTCCAGGAGTCACAATTCGTTGTCGATTAAAAGCGGGATAGGTGGAATTGCTCTGACAGAAGTGCTCTCTCTTTCGGGCACGCTCCACTTCTTCAGTTCTCATAAAGCGCGCAATCAGTTCTCAGTGCTCAGATACACAAACAGCAGTCCAAATGTCTATCGTTTGTAGAGTATCTCATGTAAATATAGTCGGTTATGGCTTAAGTGAGCGTGAACAGGTGGGTGAAAACTGAATGTGTGTCAGTATTACATAAATACCTTCCGTATTAAAGAGTCAGCATTCCTAATGATCTGTGTCATCAATGTTAACCAAAAAAGATGTTAAATAAATGTATACTTGTTAAGTAAACCTACTGTATCTTAAAAAAATGAGTTTAATTTATATCTCTACCAAAAAATGAGAATTTATTCCAGTTTTTCCTAATTCAATCCTTGATTCAAAATTCTCATAAGCTTAATTGATTTGGTCTAAAGAGAGTGGAATTGATGACTATTTTTGTTTGAATACTACATATAAAATAGCTAACAAAATAAAGGTTGGTAACTGCAGTTGGACTAAAAGTAATGACTAAAAGTTGACTAAAATGCAATGACTTTTCGTTGACTAAAACTAGACTAAAACTATGAAAGACTCAAATGACTAAAATGTGACTAAGACTAAATCAAAAATGCCTGCCAAAATTAACACTGATGTGCATGCTGGTTTTGGTTTCCACATTTATGCTGCATTTCTGGTACACTGGCAGGAAAATAGCTAGGTAGACATCACTGAAACAGCATGCACAGTCATGGTTTGAGTAAGCTTAATATTGAGAATTTAATAAACCAAGTGCAGCTAGCACACTGCTGGAATATCTATAATGAGGCCATGAAATCCCTCTCCACCAGCCATAACTCTTACGTGTGCAGGTGGAGCACTAGGCAAGGGAGGGCAGGCAGCAGACACAAATATGCAGCAATCACACTGGTGCAGAGAGAAAAAAGATGAACAGCTGACAAAATGTCTGTGAACATCATTTGTGATCATGTTTTTGGCACTGCCAGGCAGTTTCACTCAAATACAGAACCTAGATTATCAGGAATGACAGGAAAGAGAGTGGATGGTATGAGGGAAGGGAAATAATGAGGTATGGAGGGAAGGGAAGGAGGCAGACAGTGAGAGATGTCTGGGCAGTACGGATTAGGCTCCTGGAAGAGGTTCAGGATGGATTTGTTGTTTTCTATGCACAGCTGATTGGCCGAGAGAAAAAAAGCCACAAAAGAGATAGTAGTGAAGAAATAGAATGAAGACACCTATACCCAAATCCACACCCAAGTCTTGTCAACTTTAATCTCTATCCTTTTACACCACAAAAGTCATATGAAAGAGCTTTAGAAAGACTGAGAGAAAAGAATCTGACCTGGGTGGAAGGCTGAGTCGGTATCTCTTGGGGGGAGATGGGACTCTCAAGCACAGAAGAATCAAGCACATCTGAAGAGCTCCCCCAGTCAGTCTGAATAGCACCTCCCGTCTCGGGCGAGGTGAGAGGCACATCACTAGCATAACCTGAAGACTGAAGGTCTTGTGGTGGGGGGCCAACGCCTTCAGCTACTTGAGCAGAGTTGTCCAATAGGAACTCTTTCCCTTTTTTTTCCCGAGCTGCAGCTGTTGCTGGTTTGGCAGGGTCGTTCTTCCCGGGTGGTCGGCCTTGAGTTGCGGACACTTGTATTTTCGTAATGCCTCCAGTAACAGGAGATGCAGCTGGAGGTTCAGAATGGACCTCAAGTTCTTTTTCATGCCAGATGGGCGACCCATAGTCCCTTGGATACACAGTTCGGACCACACAAAGTTGCCCTCCAAACTCACGAATGTGAACAACTCCCTTCTTCTCGGTTTCAGAGGTCTCACCGAACATCAGTACACTCTGCCCATGTACATCTCCTCCTTCCTTCTCTATTTCCAGGTCACCACGTTTGGAGCGTAAAAGACAGGGTCTCTCTAATACCCCCTGAACTCGCTCTCGAACCTTACAGACTCTTCCTCCTCCAGGAGTTGTGTTGCTTTGCTCTAATTCAGGATGAGTCTCTTCGCTGAGTCCTTCTACCTCGAACTGGCGAAGTGCCCCCAGCCAGGCTGGACTCGGATCTGGGGAAAGAATGGCCATCTTGCTGCCCCGCAATGTCCCTGTGCTTCCAAATATTGGGGCCATTCCAGGAACAAGGACAACATTGGTGGGTGTTTCAATTTCTGTTGTTATTTGTCCAGATACCAATTTGACTGAATCAGGGGCTCTTGTCGTAGACTCCTCAGTAACTTCCACGCTTCCACTCTCCTTCTCTTCAAGGACACGGCTTCTCTTGTCCTCCCCTTCGGCACCTTTTAACTTCTGTTTGGCCTTTCGTTTTCGCCTAAAGCGAAGTTTTCTTTTGGGTGATAGTGGTGCAGCACCACCTGGTCCAGCATCCCTGGGTTGTTTCACACAACCAAAGGAGCTCCCCATATTTCATAGAGACAGAGTAAATAAATATGAGCCAAAAGGAAATAAAGTGATGTCCACAATGAGAGCAAAACAGTCAGCCTGAGGCTGGTAATGTAAATTAAAATGTTAAGTTAATGACTCATCTGGAGTGAAAATCATGACAAGAAGTATTAACCATGACAAAAGGGTTTGGTATAAGGTTCTCCCTGGACATCATGTCTCAACTTTAGGTGTGGACAGCAGCTTGCTTGATCTTCGCTTTCTATCGTTCAGATATCCCTTAAGGTCCTAGTAAGCCTCTAGGACATGATGCGGAATATAGGTTACGGTCCTTTATAAAATATTAAAATCCTACGGCAAGGCATTTGATGTTTTTTCACTCTCTCATGATGCAGAGATAATGCAGCACTGACTGAAGAAAAACTGGTGCCTTTTAGCCCATTTCACAAGCTATGTGTTAAATAGCAGGCCGTTTGTCATGGTACTTGAAAACACACTATTATAAAAGCCACTGTAGATGTTCCTCAAGTTGAGAACGACAATAAAACTGCACTGCAGATATACAAAGACATACTCATGTGAGCACACATGCACATGCTCAATAACTCTGCATCAGGATGCATCATTAGGATGCACTAATCGTCAGCTTGCATGCAACTAAAAACGGGAGAAAACCATGTCTGAACATGTATCCATGTGTATACAGTAAGATGCCTAGAAACACCTGCTTCTCTGTATATCTTTAGTATACATTATTGATCACTGCACTCTGTAGTGCTAATATCACATAGGGTAGGTAATGCATTGGAAAGCAGTCATAAAAGTCTTGTGGGACGCTTACAGTAAAGCTGTGTAACAGGTCCCAGATCAGCTACTAATGGATGAAGGAGCAGAGTCAGACAGCTCATCTACAATTTAGTCACAACCCATCAGAGCTTAACATCTTTTGTTCCCATCATCACCCGAGCATAACCAGCCCATGTCATATGATGTTTGGTCTTCACACCTGTAGCTATAAGTTTTTTACATCCCAGGCATGTAAACTCCATTAAAGCAGGTCTCCAGACATTGAAGAGAAAGAAGGGGAGGGGTTAGGTACTAAGCATCTCGCCACTGCTGCCACGGGAACTGGCATCCCATGCATGCACTGACGCCAGCACATTCAAGTCAATAAAATGGACGGTGACTACCATGAGTGAAGACCTCACCTACAGCCAGCAAAATTCAACAACCACTTTCCCCCTGCTGACTATAGATGTGGCGTAGCACATAATCCAGTCTCATATATCAAGTAGACACAGTTTCAAGCCATCCGGTCTTCCTTGTTCCGCCACTAAGCAGTGTACATCCCTAGATTGGGCTGAGCCGATGAGAGAAAGAGTGACAAGGTGCCGCTCCCTGACAATGTCAGCTTCTCTGACTGTGGAATATAATTAGAACGCCGTCAGGATAGGGCTGGGCTGGGCAGTTGAACCATGGCTGGAAGAGGAAAAGAGGGAAATCTAGAGGAATCCTCCCCCAACCTGGAGCTGCACTGCTGGCCTCAGAGAAGAGTGGTGGCCCCAGTATTGAAAAAAGCGTAGCTCCGTTAGTCAAGCATGGCAAAATTGATCCGATTGATACGGTGCTCTCCTTTGCACAACCTGGGTACAAATTAAAATGTGCGACTTACATGTGTGTGCCTGCAGGGTTCAGCGATCCCGATTCTGAGATTGAAAGCATATGTGTCGCTGTATATGTGGTGCGCTTCAAGAGGCCTGCAGGGGAGAGAGGAAGCCAGGGGCTCCAGTAATAGCAGGGTGCATGTGTCCTCTTCTCAGTTGCTGGGTAGCTCCTCTGCTCTCACTGGCAGGCACCAGTGGAAAAAAGATCTTAATCTCTAGTCTGCTGCAGCCTCAATACGCTGCTGCTGCTTTAGCTTCCTCCTCCTCCCCCCTCTCTCCCTCCTCCTCTCTCTTTCTCTCCTCCTATCCACAAGCTCATCCCTCCCTCCCTCCCTGCTCTGATGCCTGGTGAGCTCAGAGCTCAATACACACGCGCACATGCACACCAATCAAATTGGTTGGAAGCCTGAGACTGCAAGAAAAGAATGAACCTGAAATTTTAATTGTTGCTTCTTAACATATGTCACTTCACAGCTGATACTATTGCCTCTCCTCTCTTACATATATATTTATACATATTAACACACGATCATAAGACAACTTAACAAAAAGGGACAAGGCAGGGTGAATGGATTTATCAGTAACTGGTCTAAAGAACATTATCAATCTGTAAAGAATTAAGGAGATGCAGATGAAACATCTTGCCAGCTGTTAAGATGCATTCACATTAGTTAAATTCTGATCAAATTTTGCAGGCTGTTGGGTCAATACTGCACATTTGCATGAGCAATTGAACCCAATGCTTAATTCACATGGGGAAATCTCTCTCGATCGTGTGGATTCCGGTTAAAATTACTGGATTTCGGCAGCAAAAATTTGGCAAATAGCAGTAAATGTGACCACACCTTAAGAGGGTGTAGACATGAAGATGAAGATATCCCTCTTCTATAGATTCTCCTACACAAAATACAGCACTGTGATCAAGTGATCAGAAGCAGCATACACGAGCAGGATTGCAAAGGAAGGTAATGAATTAAGCAATAAATCAATCAGAACCGTAATACCATGATAATCAGCCACCTGAGCCCACTTTTTCTTCTGTACTGTAACTGAGACGGGGTAAATTTCTGTTTACTGACAGACAGAGACCAGCATCTATCAACATTATCCTGCAGATAGAGTGCATAAAATTTCCACACAACGCAATCTTTGCCAAACAACCCAGTTGGCCAGACAACCACACCTTTTATGTGACTAACATAATAGCCAATCATATCAGTTGTTTTTGTGACAGAGATAGCTGGCGCAAATTTAGCATAGGCTAACACACTGAAGCTTGATTGGTATTTTCCCACAGGATCCTAAACTTTGACAAAAATATACAGGTGCATCTCAATAAATTAGAATGTCGTGGAAAAGTTCATTTATTTCAGTAATTCAACTCAAACTGTGAAACTTGTGTATTAAATAAATTCAATGCACACAGACTGAAGTAGTTTAAGTCTTTGGTTCTTTTAATTGTGATGATTTTGGCTCACATTTAACAAAAACCCACCAATTCACTATCTCAACAAATTAGATTATGGTGACATGCCAATCAGCTAATCAACTCAAAACACCTGCAAAGTTTTCCTAAGCCTTCAAAATGGTCTCTCATTTTGGTTCACAAAGCTACACAATCATGGGGAAGACTGCTGATCTGACAGTTGTCCAGAAGACAATCATTGACACCCTTCACAAGGAGGGTAAGCCACAAACATTCATTGCCAAAGAAGCTGGCTGTTCACAGAGTGCTGTATCCAAGCATGTTAACAGAAAGTTGAGTGGAAGGAAAAAGTGTGGAAGAAAAAGATGCACAACCAACCGAGAGAACCGCAGCCTTATGAGGATTGTCAAGCAAAATCGATTCAAGAATTTGGGTGAACTTCACAAGGAATGGACTGAGGCTGGGGTCAAGGCATCAAGAGCACCACACACAGACGTGTCAAGGAATTTGGCTACAGTTGTCGTCAGAGGCGTCTTACCTGGGCTAAGGAGAAGAAGAACTGGACTGTCGCCCAGTGGTCCAAAGTTCTCTTTTCAGATGAGAGCAAGTTTTGTATTTCATTTGGAAACCAAGGTCCTAGAGTCTGGAGGAAGGGTGGAGAAGCTCATAGCCCAAGTTGCTTGAAGTCCAGTGTTACTTTTCACAGTCTGTGATGATTTGGGGTGTAATGTCATCTGCTGGTGTTGGTCCATTGTTTTTTTTTTAAAACCAACGTCACTGCACGTCACTGCAAACAATGGCTGCCCACTGTGTGTTCATGGCGTGTGTGTGTTCACTGCTGTGTGTGTACACTTTTGGATGGGATAAATGCAGAGCACTAATTCCGAGTATGGGTTACCATACTTTGCCTCACGTCACGTCACTAAGTATAGAAAATTGAAGGCCATTTCACAAATGTATTCTGCAGGGCCCATTTCTGCAGATTTTTGTTTCTTTATCAGCATGCAGGCTGGCAGTGCCTTTCTAGAAAGTCTGTCATTCTGAAAAACAGGCAGACTGCCAGGTCTTTTCTATTGGAAGCACCATATAAACCATTCCCTGAGCATATTCAGAGTCTGAGCTTAGGATTGTACTCTATCCATCACATTCTGCTTGTGCACCCTTCCCTCTTGAGTTCTCAGATTCTTGCCACGGGCAAATCCCTGTTGCTCAAACTGACAGCTGTGGACATGAGAGGCTGGTAAACAGCCGCTAATAGCATTAAGCAGAGTCACCTCTAACTCTGGCATGCTGTATTGAACATTACATATTCAAGTAGGACACAGCTGTGACTAAGGTGAACTTACCTGGAAGTGAAGAATGATGGTCCAGATCAGTCCCAGTGTCAGCTTTGGGTTCCCATCTGTGATGTCATCATTGCGTATATTCACTAATTTGACCTGCATTAAAAAAAGACTCTCATTAGAGGAAAACATCTGAATGAGTTAAAACGTACAATTTGGAGCAAAGGGGTGTTAAAAAAGAACTGATTGCCAATAAAAGACTATGCCTAGGTGAAAACTGACGATGTAAATTAATTTCAGGACAGCTTTGGCGTTTGTTGTCCTCTTACGCATACAGCTGTCAGAAGCTATGTACTGCGCATTGGGAGAAGGGCGCTGGTTGGCATTTTGTCTGGTTTAGGGACCCTGGACTGGGGTGACAATAAAGAGGGGATTGGACAGACTTGCATGGGGCAGAACACATCTATCAACTCCAGGTCATGTTATCTCAGAGCCATGTTGCCAACTGAAGTACAATGAGACTGAGGACACAGACGTCCCAAGCTATCATCTTGTATTCACTTCCTGTAAATGTGCACTACATTAGTTCATAAGTGAGGGTAACTCGCCTAAACACTAAAGGGGACAAGTCCTTCCCAATATTCAGAGGAGCAGTCGATGAATGAGACTTCTTCAACTCTTGGTTTACACCACCCAATCTTGAATATTTGGTTACATCCTTGCATTTATAAACAAAGAGCTGACAATCTGTAAAAAGCAACTCTGAGAGTGAGAAAGTCATTTTAGACATTCATACCTGTCTCTGCTTAAGGAAGTCCAAGGCGATCTGCACATTCTGGAGTCGGTGAAATCGCATGCGACCCTTTTCCCTGGGCTATTGAAGACAGGAAGAGAGTGAGAGAGAAAACAGAGAGAGAATGCAGATGAGTGCACTGATAATCTGGGCAAATTGGAGGTCTGTGTGAAAACAGGACAGCTTCATTAGCACGAGCCTGAAAGCAGCAAAAGCAGCACACTGCAAAATAACACAAGACCCTCACAGGATTGTCAGCAATTAATAATCCTGTCTCATAGTTACAGGGAATAGTTAGCATACTGTGAAAATGTCGCCATTAGTAAACCATTCAAACAGTAAAGCTATATAATTATTGTATCTCACACACTTTAACTCGCTTGCTAACATCTGTCTAGTAGTGGGTGACCAATAGCAGTATATAGAGCGCAGGGCAGTAGATGGCCGATATAATGTCAATATACACTACCATCCAAAAGTCCAGGGTTGGTAAGATTTTTAATGTTTTTGAAATAAGTATTTTATGCTCAGTAAGGCTGCATTTGTTAACAAAAAAATACAGTAAAAACAGTAATATTATTACAATTTAAAATAACTGTTTCTATATATTTTAAAGTGCCATTTATTTCTGAGATGGTAAAGCTGAATTTTCAGGAGCCATTACTCCAGTCTTCAGTGTCACACAATTCTTCAGAAATATGCCGATTTGGTGCTGAAGAAACATTCTTATTATTATTGATGTTGAAAATATTTTGTGCTGATTAATATTTTTGTGGAAACAAAAATTAATAGATAGTTCAAGGATTTATTTGAAATGGAAATCTGTCACTTTTAATCAATTTAATTTATAGTTGCTGAATTGATTAAAAAATCTTACTGCCCACAAACCTTTGAACTGTAAGGGTATATTACAATTAAACAGTAGGAAATAACATGTACCAAAAAATCCTCAGGTTTCTATCTATTGGCAAGGCAGAAATATCAAATCCATTGACAAGGCCGAATGTCAAATTTTATTAATCAGCCAGACATGGCCAATAATCAAAATGGCCAAATATCATCCAATTAACTGTCCTGTCCAATATATCGGTCTATCACTACTCTCTACTGAGGTTATGTAGCAGGCTGTGACCCCCTTACATGCAAAGCATGCTCACTATCACCCACAAATGCAGCAGCGTGTACAGCAAACCTGCAAACAGGTGACCAGAAAAAACCCACAACAGGGCAGATGTGTCTAAGTCATCAGGTTCAATGTGAGCATGTGATGTGAGCGCTGGCAGGACTGAAGTAACATGTATATAGAATGTGTACGCAAGGCGAGGTCTCTCAAACACCTAAATGTAATAAATCAGATTATGTGCGGCATCATGAATTATGCATCAGCGTATTAGACATTCCCCTCTGCATATTCATGAAATTGACCTGTCCTTTGAGTCCACGCCATGCAGTGTACAGAGCTGACTGTGTGTGACTGTGTTCATTTCATTAGAGGGAGGGGGGGGTCACACATACTCCCTGAGCTCCATCCTCCTCATCCTCCCCACCCAGCAGGATGAGTGGGGGTGCGCGTGACACAGACGTTCTCCGCAGAGTCGATGCAACCTTGTGCTGATGACATCATCATAGAGAGGGTCACAGAGAAAGGATGAAGACAGAAACAGTGTTGAAGGGATGATATATGTATAAAACAACAGTTAAAAAATTAAAGGATGGAGGAAGAGAGTGAAACAAAACCAAAACAAAAAAGCAAACCCAAAACGAAATAATAATACGGTAGATATATATATATATATATCACAAAAAGATAAGGTAATAGAAAGGAATGAAGACGGAGTGAGAGAGCAATCGTAGAGGGCAGATTGTGTGTCAGCAGTCTGTCTCTGTTAATCTACCCATCATTCAGTCTGCCCCAGTGCATCATGGTCCCCAGCCATCAGAGTGGGCAAGATTGAGTGCAGAGATAATGTACTAATTCAGATGCCATTACAACACATTGCAGTACATGTCAGACTCAGCTATTTCTCTGCAGCAAGGCCTGTATCTGCATTCGGCAACATCAGCAACAAGCCTAGACACTTCATGACATCAGCCTAACCCCCAGGTCAACTCATGTGACATGATCCCCTGGCACCATGTGACTCTGAATTGCATTATGGAAAACAAAGCAGATCTCTGCCACATGCATAAGCGACTCTGTGTATTAAAAATAATAAAACAAAATAAATGCAAAAAAGCATTTTAAGTTCTGAAATGTTTTGATTCTCCCCTCCTTTGCCTCACAGTGGTTTGGGCCACTGCCTCCTTTCCTCATTTACGCACACACACACACACACACGCACGCACGCACGCACGCAGCGCGAGTCGGTGGGAGAGAGCAAAGTAGTTATGTGTAAGTAACTTAGGCTGTCAATGCTATTTTATTCATTTTAAACATCGGGTGAAGTTGTTCTTTCTCTTCAATACAGATTATGCTGGATCATTAATAAATTAGTCAAGTCAAAAAAATGATGATATCCGATGTATTTTCTATGAGCGATTATAAGGTTAGAGCTTGTCACACACTATAACTAACACGGCGATAAGCCTGTGCGTGAACTGATATTAGGCTAATATTGTACACCTACCGATGTGTTGGGTTTTTCTCAATATGATGTTAAGTGGCAGATCAGTGGGTTTAATGCGGTTGAATATCTAAAGAGACAGACGAAACCTATAATACTATGGAGGACGCTAAATAATAATTATAATATGACAACGTGGTGAACCATATGAACCATGCTATGTACACATGCTGTGTACACATATCGATCCTTACAAGTACAATTTTGGCTGTATTATTTGTGTCCCCTTCAAAATTGCTCTTGAGAAATTGTATGTTTTACTGTCTGTTAGATTAAATTTATGCCCCAGGCCACATGAATTACCTGGGAGAATTGCATAAAACATTTTAATCAAATTTGTGTACAACCTTATGTATATCATGTGTGTGTGTGTGTGTGTGTGTGTTAAGGTGATGGCAGTTGCTTTCTCACCAATGTAACGCCAGACAACACCTCAAGCAGGGAAATGAGGTTATGCCCATCTCTTAGATCCTCATACAGGTCTGTGATGTGCTTCCGCACCTGGAGAGAAAAGGAGAGAAATACAGTTAGAGTGAGATCTTTGAGTTAGAGGCCTATGTGTAAGTGTTTGTATTATAAGCAACCGTGTCAGTAAGGTTTGTGATATAATTACCATGTTTGATTACAGGCTGACTATATATTAATCTATTTAAATGACAACTAGCAGACTTATTTTTTTTTGGTTGGTTGCGACCCATTACCAAAAGCAGTTTGGATACAATTCTGATGTAAATTAGTTTCCTAGAGACAACTGCAGTCCACTAACTCTAACCAGCAGAGGGCGCCAGACTCCTTGACATGGGCCAGTAAAACAGCAACAAGAAAAACATGGAGGATCTTGAAGTTCTGCACTAAAGTGCCCGTGTGTGTGTGTGTGTGTGTGTGTGTGTGTGTGTGTGTGTGTGTGTGTGTGTGTGTGTGTGTGTGTGTGTGTGTGTGTGTGTGTGTGTGTGGATTCAGAGAAGCTGTATACAGCAAAATCCAACACAGCTGCCTCCCTACAGGGTCACAGAGGAACCAGCTGCTGAGTATAAAAGAACATATACTTACAACTGTGAGACACACTCCTCTCCAATCCCTCCCTTCATTTCAATCAATTCAGAAAAAACACCATACTATATATACTACCATTCAAATGTATGGGGTCAGTACTACTTTTATTTTTAAAGAAATTAGTACTTTTATTCAGCAAGAGTGCTTTGAATTGATCAAAAGTGACATTTAAAAAGTTACAAAATTACTTTTATTTCAAATAAATTCACACATTAAATAAATTACATTTTAAAATATATTATATACATTGCTATTATATTATATTATCAGCATAATAATTTGAGTGAAAAGCTCATCTGAAAAATCTATGTGATTTTGAAGCTGGCAGTGTTTGTGTAAAAGCTGAATCATGTTTTCCAGCATGATTTCAGAAGATTCAAAGAGCATCTTGTATTTCTGACAGTCTGTATAGAGACATTACATGATCAATGTCACTGATAATGTTACGGTCGCATTTGTGTTCCCACACTCCCTGAACAAAACATAGTCATTTCTCTTCCATGTCATTTCAGTGTTTATCACAGGTGTTCTATCAGGGGATGCCCTGTTGCCATGGACAGAGAGATTAACAACACTGCTTTTAGTAGTGTACTTGGCACCTGCCAGAGATGGAGAGAGATGGAGTAATACATAACCAAATCTGCGGTGGAGTATTATATAATAAAATGCACATTTGAATTAATCATACCATAATTATAGACCTGTCAACTATCAATTGATAATTCTAGACCTGTCCACTATTAAAACCGAAACAGAATGATAGTGGGATCTTACATCACTTTGAAGTAGGGCTGCAAAACGATTAATCGCGATTAATCACGTTCAAAATAAAAAAGTTTATGTTTACATACTATGTGTGAATTGTGTATATTTATTATGTATATATAAATACATACACATAGAATATATTTGTATGCATATATTTATACTTGTATATAATTTATATTATATATAAATATTTTATATATATTAAAAAAATTCTTAATATAACACTTATTTTGAATGTGATTAATCACAATTAATCATTTTGCAGCCCTACTTTGAAGCATTGAAGACACGCAATCTGTCTTTTGTTATATGTGGGTAACAAACAGTCTGTCGTCTCTAATACAACATAAAGAGGTCACAGAGGTCTAGTATATATAACTCACTACTTGTAGATTCTAACCTTCCAGCAGCACTGTGTAAACCTATCTCATTTCCTATGGTCTGACCTACATTACAGTAATACCGACAGAGTTATGACTCTATCTCTAACCTCATAACTCTGGCCCTTCTGCAGCTGGTCATCTGCCCTGCCCTTGAAATACCCAGCATTCTTTGCTCTCATGATCTGTAGTCAGTGGGGCAGGAGTTACAGAGGATTAACAGACTCACAAATATAGTTCTGGAGCATGAATGTATTTTCATGTCATATGGACAAAAAACTGGGGAGATATCTTTGTCATGGTGTTATTATTATTAATCCAATAACAGTTTCTGTACAATCGTTGACTTGCAGGACCAACTGCAAGCATCCTAATATTAATAAGATCAGTTGCTGAGTCTTATGTGTAAGCGTGAACGTGTGTGTGTTCAGCAGGACTGAAGCCCAGCGGCCAGCAGGCCTTATCATTGTGCAGTGCAGCAGAAAAGACAAAAATAACCCGGCGTGCTGGACTGTACCTTTATGAGATGTTTGTTGACCCATTTTGTGAAAGTTTTCTTCTGCACCCTGTCTCGTTCATCTGTGAAAAGAGAGATAGAAGAGGAAACAGCAGAAAGAGACAGAGAGGAAGAGGCGAGGGGGGGAGGTTAATTATGTAACTCATGAAGAGGACTACAGCATCATGCTGTGTATTATTTACAAGCGTCCCTCCAGTCTTACTTTAAATAGCCTGAATTCAAGCACAAACTCTAAAATGCTAAGTTGTGTATTTTAATGATTAATACATTAATATAAATAATACATTTTAGTGTACCATTTAATAGATAATAATGACATAATCAGAATATAAATCAATACATTTAAATATCGGACCATAGACCATGGTCACATGATTTAATAGAAAGCCATATTGTAAATACACTACCATTCAAATGATAGGGGTCAGAAATATTTATTATATTTTATTTATTTTGTTTTATTTTGCTTCCACAAAAATATCAAGCAGAATGTTTCTTCAGCACCAAATCAACATATTAGAATGATTTCTGAAGGATCGTGTGACAATGAAGACGAGTAATGATGCTGAAAATTCAGCTCTGCACAACAAATATAAATTACCTTTTAAAATATTAAAACAGAAAAAAGTCATTTTAAATTGTTAAATTACAGTTTTTACTGTATGTTTGATTAAATAAATACAGCCTTGGTGAGCATAAGAGACTTTCCAAAGCATTTCAAACATTTGCCGACTCCAAACGATTGAACTTGAATGGCAGTGTGTGTGTGTGTGTGTGTGTGTGTGTGTGTGTGTGTGTGTGTGTGAGTGTGTGTGTGTGTGTGTGTGTGAGTGTGTGTGTGTTGTTTTCATTGAAATAACAAATTTAAAATTCAACATGCTCATTTTTTCCTGCAATGTCTTTTTTTATTTTATTATTATTATTATTATTATAAAGCCTTTAGGAAAGTCATATTAAATCCACAATATTAACAAATAAAATTGACAGGCAAAACAGGTTACAGAGATACATCAGTATCTGCTATATTAGCAGAGGTTTGATAAAATTGGAAACTAGGCTGAAAGTTTAAAAAAAGACCAGTTAATAGGTTCATTATACCGTTGTCATCTGACCTACATTCTCCACAACTTACTATAACATGTAGGAGGTCACACATGCTCAGAAAACCATGACAAGTGAATGTTCAGCTTGATGTTGCATCACAACACACTCTATGTACCCAGAAATGCACAAATATCTTCACGGCTCCAGACTAACATTTGAGAGCAGTGGCACCAGCACCACTAAATTCTACAGAGGGTGGCGCCAGGAGCAGATTTGGTAGTGTAGGAGTATTAAAATATAGATTATATAAATCAGAAAATTACTATTGTTTTGCATTAATAAGTACAGTTACTAATAATATTATATGCTCATTTCATGTTTATACAGATTTAACAGTAAAGCACTCAGCTTGAGTTGGAATGCATACAAAAGTTACTTTTATTAACAACAGTAACATGCAAAATCTAATTTTTATGTAGAAAATGTATATATTGCAGTAATTGCACTCTTATAAAATGTACCATTATTCTTCTATATTATGATATGGAACTCACCAACTTAAGTGATTATGTGTGATTTAGTCACAAATTGAAGAAAAAGGTTTGTTTTTCAAGGCACTTTGTGACTTTTCTTACTTCATACACAAAACAAAGTGTACAACTCTGACAAAATCTGATTTCTTGATTAATGATTATATTTTATGAAAATATAGAGAAACAGTGGAAATGAATGACTAATGAGCGCTCCTCCGCTGCTGTCTACTGGGTCTAATTGTGATTTAATGTATTTTTTATTTTACATACGTATTACAACAAAGTATATTTTGGTCATCCAATTAAAAATAACATTCAAATTGTATCATAGAGCTTTAAAGTGCTGGAAATAGTTGTGTGAAGAAATGTTTGAAAGTCATTGAAAAGTGCTTGAATGTCTCGCTCAAAAGGTTGTACAAATGCTGAAATGAATAATATAATGCATTCGACTATTTCTACCAAACCACCATGGTTATAGTTAGCATTTAATACTTCTGATTTTCTGACGTACGACAGCGCTGTTTATAACAGAATTCGGTGCAGAATTCAAACGCTTCTCACTGGATCTCGCAGCACTGTTGCATCAGTGTCACGAAATCAACTCTGGCTACCGAGTAAAGCTGTTCTGAGCTCGGATAAGATTGTTTGCCTCGCGGTCCGAGCTGATAAACGGTTCGCGCTGCACAGCTCAAACGTAGCGCAGTTTAGTTTCGCTTTCGTTTCGTTTGCTGTTTGATTCGTTTGTCGCACCAGTGCGACCACTCACAAAAAAATAGTCGCACTGGCAGAAAAAATGGTTGGTCGCAGTCTGGAGCCTTGATCTTGAACGTTATGCAATTCAGTACACATAATAGGGATCAAAGTTGACATGTCCTGATCTGACACCTGATGCCACAGACATTGGTATGATCTAAAAACACTGCAAACAAAGGATTATTGAATCGAGACATGAACTTCAGGTCTGTTTTGTCTCTTATTCTGAACATGCCATACTAGTGACGCAACCAAGCACAGAATAGAAATTGATCACACAAGCCTGCTGTTCTATGAGTTCATTACACTCCTGCTTTATCTGCCGCTTTCTTACGGCCTCTTTCTGTGAGGCTACAGTTGATGTGGTTGCTATAGAGACACAGCAATACTAAGCAACCATGTGGTGCAGACGGCCCACTTCCTCCGATAAGCACACACAGAACATCCCACTCTCAAAGTCATAATATATACACGTATAAATTATATATACACATTAAAAGAGACAAACACAAACTACAGTGATATTTTTGCATACTTAATGTTTCCTTCCTAAAAAAAATATAAAAAATAAAAAGAGTTCTCTATTATAGCGTGATAATTGTGTGGGGATCCAACCTGACTTTTGAACAGGAGTTGATACCTTAATGAGTGCAGAAAACACCTTTTTAGCTTTCCACATACCTCGCACACCCAGTTTTGCATTGTGAAACTAATTCAAGCACACACACACACACACACACACACACACACACACACACACACACACACACACACACACACACACACACACACACACACACACACACAATTGCAAAAGTATTTTAAAAGGAAATGTGTGTGTCAAGTTGTTTCCTAGCATATCTTATTCCCTTTCATCCACATGTCTGTGACTGTCACACAGAGGCACATTCTCAGTCATTGTGTTGGTTCACACACCATACACTGTGCAAACATGGAACGGAAACTCACACCATCATGTTCACGCTCATCCACGTGGGCTCGCACACTGAACCAGCAACACGACAATAGTGGACAAACATGTCAGCAAACAGCACATCCGCTGACACACAAATCACAGCGCCCATGTGACTAGGTGACAACATACGCACAGGAATACAAATAGAAACTGACCTGCGCAGCACATGAGCGCGTGCAGATGAGCATTCAGGCTCCGTTCGGTGCAATATTCAGGCCACATTCTGCTGGTGACTTATTCCTTTTGGCTTCCAGAACGATCTACCTTCCCTTTCGTCTTCCTGTCATGTCTCAGAGTGTGGCGTCTCGCACCTTTAGTCCAAACGCACTCTGGCAGGAATCAGAAATCTCTCAAGTCCACACTCGAGGAAAAAAGGCATAGAAATTGTCACTTGCTCCTTTTCTGTCTAAAGCTCCCACATTCTATCTCCTCGTTCGCTGGTCTTCATGTTTGCTGCCATATCAAAGCTCAGCTCAAACATGCAGCTTGACTCACACGTGCATGTCAAACTCTACAAGAGCTCCTCCTTCACTAATAATAAGGAGTGACGTTACCCTCCTCTCTCAAACCACTACTACTCTCGCTCTCTCAGAGGTGAGATGTGTCGTAAACGCATTAAAGAGTGCTGTCCTTTCCACCTCTCACAATCTGTGGTTGCTCAGTTTCCTGTGATTGAATGAAGAAGCTTTTGTGCAGCAATCCATCTTCAAGAGTCTCTTTAGCAAGCCTACAAATGAGAGATTATCATGCGTCTCTGAACTGTTGTTATGAACTCCATAACAGCATGGTGAGATGAGCGAGCGTCCCCGCAGGATGATGTCATCTGAATAGTCTGTTGTCACGAGTTCAACCGTCCCTTACCTTTAAACTGCAAAACACCCAGAGGGAACTAGGCCACGACAACAATGCAAGTCCATATCATAAAAAGTCTTGTGATGCAGGCTAACATGGTCCAGTTGAGCAATAAACAAGTGAATGACGAGATGTTACATGATCATTTCATCTGCAGAGCTCTACAAGCATATATAACAGAACTGAGGAGAGAATGAAAGTGAAAATGAGAGTGAATGTAGGAGGGAGAAAATCCTGGGGACATTTAGGGATGAAGAAAATCAATGGACAAGTCTAGGGCTGAATGATAACGGTTGAAGTAATAATCATAACAAATTATAAATCACAATTATCAATCAATTATTTTCATGAAGAAGTTTCTTCTTAAATTTCATTAGAATCATGGAGCACAAATAATTGGTAAGAAGCTTCAAAAACCAAAACTGAAAAAAAAAAATCTAAATTTTCTATTAAAACTCTGACTTTGTATGGTAGCACAGTATTGTAAAAAAAAAAATTGTAGCACAGAGGTAGCATAAATGCATTTATTTAGCAACCCCAATGCAAACAATGTAGTCACAATTCATGTTTGGATATAACACAAACATCGTAGACTATTCTGCATGAATAATCGAGAGAAACATGAATCGTGATCACAATTAGAATACGATTAAATGTGCGCCCTAGTTCAATCTCCATTTGTCACTGTCACATGATCACCAATTGCAGAAACGGGGTGATCACAGACATGTGAGTCAGCAAAACAGGCAGTGAAGTAACTACCACGATGCTTGCATGATCTCATAAAGCTGCGACCAAACAGAGAGCCGCAGCCAATCAGCAGGCAGAAGTGATCTGACACTTGATCACACGGTGTCCCATTTAAACAGGTCGGTAAATCCCTGCAATGATGCTGGAGGTACGTAGGAATGACCCTGGTTATCCTTTGAGAGTACAATGCGCAACCGGTCCATCACAAATGTTCACCCACAATGCCAGCTTTTCTCATTCTTCCTTCCTGAAGGGATAGAAAGCAGGTGATTTCCCTTAGTGCTCCTTCCACTTATACCATCTTTGTCTCTTCCTCTAGCAGATTTTGAATGAACTCTCTACTTCCGTTTCCCAGTTTCTCATCTGATATTATGAAGACACCGTTTTTCGGCTGCTCTCTCCTCCTGCGGCCCTCTGAACTATAAATACCAGACAGAGCTTACACTCCTAATGCCACACAGAGTGCTTATCCCTTCTCTGTCGCTCTCTCTCCCGCCCTCTCTTTCTTCGTGGTTATCACGTCTAATCTCTCATCAGGTCCAGTTGGACAGAGCTCCCTCCTCCGTGCATTCTCTTCTTCCTGTTTTGCAGTTTTCTGAGCCCAGTTTTTCTTCTCTTCCATTCATTTCATTTTTAGATTTGTGTTACTCACTCTCTCTCCCTCTTCATAGTGTCACTCTGAGGCTGGCACAGCTCGTGTCCTCTTCTCGCTCGCTCTCTCCCTCATGCACTACTTCTGTTCTTCTGCATTTGTCTTTCCACATGAACAATGAGCTCAATCCAAGGGATTCTGGGAAACGGGGGATGATGCTTCCCATTTTAAACTGAACATGGGAATGGGAAAAAGGATAAGAGCCAGGCTCTTCATATTCGGTCTCTGTATAATCCATGAAATTAGCTGACCTCACCTCCAGGCAGCCCACTTTATCCGATTAGTCTGATATTAAATTTGGTTTCCTTGTGACCACAGTTCTCTAATGAGTGAAAACCTAGTTAGCACAGTAACATCTGCAATAGTGGTGGACCGATAAGGGTTTATTTAAAATGGATTATGTTGACGTCTAGTCTAGAGACCACAGATTTTGGTGAAAAAAATTGATGGTTAATGGTATATATATATATATATATATATATATATATATATAAGAGAGAGAAGAGAGAGAGAGAGAGAGAGAGAGAGAGCAAGATAGATGGATATCTGTATTAAATTATAATTTACATGTTATTTTATGTATACATATATTTTGTACGACAATTTTTGAAAAAAAAAAAAAATTATTCAACAAACATGTATTAAATTGATCAAAAGTGACACAGTAAAGACCTTTGTTGTTACAAAAGATTTTAATTTCCAGAATGCGACTAGAATACATTTTTTAAAGCTTTCTATTTTTTAAAGAACCCTGAAAAATCCATATAGTAAGGTTTTCAACATTGATAATAGGAAATGTTTTTTTGGGCAGCAAATCAGCATATTAGAATGATTTCTGAAGGATCATACTGAAGACTAGAGTTATGATGTTAAAAATTCAGCTTTATCATCACAGGAATAAATTACATTTTAAAATTAATTCAAGAAGAAAAGTGATTTTAAATCGTAAAAATATTTTTATAATATATTACCGTTTTGACTATTTTTTATCTAATAAATTCATCCTTGGTAAGGCAAAGACACTTCTTTAAAAACAATCTAAGCGACCCAAAAATGCCAAATATCGTCTGATATTTGGCCACCAATCTGGAGGACATACTTTTCCATTTACAATACCATTAGTCATTTACAGCTTGTGTTCCAAGAATATCAAAGATATTTTTGCTTGTATTCATTTAGTATTCAAGTTTGTACTTAGAATTTTAACTAAACTAGGAATAAACTATGACAGCATTTTATGAGTTGAAAAAAGCCCATCACAAACACATGCTGTTTGTACTGAATATTTAATGTCATATGGCTGAGGAAGTGAAAGCCAAATGTTCCACTCAGGACAATTCTCAGGGATAAAGAGATGCTGGGACTGTAACAGTAAGCCTCTGCAGGAGGAGCCAAAGCACTAAGACCCATTCAAACAAAGTCTATTAGTCTTGAGGTGTTGTAGCAGTATTCAGACAAGCAAAACCTGGACACTGAGATTTGTTGGATAACAGTGGTCAGAACTCTGCATCGAGTTTGTGTTCCAAATAAATCACCCAGACTTGAGGTTTACCGCAACTGTATTAATGTGTAACTGAGTACAACCGCAAGGACAAAAGGAGGTTGCCAGTGCAAACCAAACACAGACAGACACATACAAAAGCTAATAACGGAATGTGCCCAACCCCGGCGCTTTACCAGCACCCATGTTCTGCTAAACTTCCTGCTGTTGCTAATAATAACCTCTGTGGAGCAGTGTTGCATCTCTTTCTCTTTTCAATCCTTCCACCACACGCAGGCTACGACCGCTAGCATATAACTAGAGAAACGGACCTTGTGTGACCCAGCACTTGCTCACCCTCATACACATATGCATTGGCCGCATGTGAGTTACATAAGTCACAGTCTGTCTGACAGACAAACAGATTTGGGCACATCTATCAATCTCTGCTCTAAGGTTCTCATGATGCCTTAAATCGCATCTTACGGTATAATACCAGCTAAAGTGTCACGATAGCACACATTCCTCATGTTGTTTGGATGAGTTGTTCTTTATATAGAATGAGGTGGGTATTCTGGTTATATTCTGTAATAACAATATAATTATTTACAGTTTACCATGATGAACTGATATCTTTCTGGTCGATAAGTCAATAATTATTTTAATGTTGTGGAATAACCTGATAATTAGTAATACAACATTTCTAAATAGATTTGACTAAACAAATTAAATAAAATGTTACAACCTAAAATCACATGCACGAAAAGTAAAACGAGAAGGGCGTAAACTTACGAAAAAGAAAACACGGAAATATTGTGATTGCTGCGGTTGTTGCATTCCTCTGCGGTTAAGGTCTTCAATAGTGCGGTATTGCGATATTACGGTTATCGCGGCAGCCCAACGAGTTCGATTTGCTCAATCAATAGAATTGTCTCGATACATCGAGTATCGAAAAATGTCTTGTTGTTCGGTACCAAATTTCAATACCTAAGGGGTTAATCTCATCAACGTCAGTGAGGCAGTAAGCCTACAGCACTAGGTGTGTTCGACTAGAAGCGATGCGGCGCAGATTGATCAGTGTTTGACATCCGCAAAAGCGATTAGAAAGCATATGGAGCAGTCTTCTCTCTATATTGCGTGCTTTTGTTTACTACACACAGACTGAAGTGCGTGATGCTTGCGGTGACTTCAGCGTCTGCCATCTCACTGAATGAGGACATACATGAACAACATCTCCAGAACTGCTCTAAGAGTCACTTCATAAGCATGTTACCATTTGATTTGAGTAAAAACAAAGTCATATCATATACACACAGAACTGTGAAGGTATTCACGGCAACCCGTCAAAATAAAAGTTCGGTTAAACTTGGAAGACACTGGCGGCAGAAATATATTAATATTGTTCAGCAGAATGTGCATACTGCTACTACTAGGCTAATATTAAAATTATTACAACTTAATTTTTTAAGTAATGATCACACAACATTTCTTCCATGTTTAATTTGAATAGTAAGATTCTGTCTGAGCTATGCGTTTTAAAACGAACCCGCACTAGTGTAAAGGTAGCCTAACAGATGTGTAAACTGAAAACTATTTGAACTTTATTAAAACTGATTTGCACTGATTTATTGTGCTGGATATATTTTGTTCCTTTGTGCAGTGGGTCAGGAGATGAGGCTTTGAGTCTGTATAAATGACAACAAGCTGAAAAAATAAAACCAACATTTTTTGAGATAATGTAATCTTGTTCAAACCGATTTCATTAAATTTGTATCTAAAAAAGTATCGTTTAGAAACCGGTATTGAACAAGGTATCGGTATTGAACATTTTTAAACGATACCCAGCCCTAATCACAAAATTATATAAAAAACTAAATTTAATTAATTTGGAGATTTGCTAAAGATTACATTTAACAGTGTTATTAAATTAAATACACAAAACACAATATTTGCCAATATATCAAATATGAACCGATGCATATCGTTCAAAAGTTTGGGGTCACTAAGATTTATTAATTCATTTATAAATGTATCTATTTTTTATGACAGTAATACTTTTAATCAACAAGGACACATTAAATTAATCAATAATGACAAGTAAATAAATAATGTTACAAAATATTTCTACTTCAACTAAATGCTATTCTTTTGAACTTTTTAATTCAGCAAAGAATCCTGATAAAAATGCATCACTGTTTCCACATTATTAAGCAGCACAACTGTTTTCAACATTGATAATAAGAGTCGGTTCTTAACCAAATCAGCATATTAGAATGATTTCTGAAGGATCACGTGACACTGAAGACTGGAGTAATGATGCTGAAAAAGTCAGCTTTATCATCACAGGAATAAATTACATTTTAAAAGAGATTCAAATATTTTATATAATTACAATTTTTATATTCAAACAGTTATTGTAAATTGTAATGCTATTTTACAACATAAAATTTTGTATTGCATTTTCTTATTAAATAAATGCAGACTTGGTGAGCATAAGTGACTTCTTTCAAAAACATGAAGAAATACTGGCCCCAAACTTTTAAAACAACACCAAACACTTACAATACTACTGTTCAAAGAATTTTATGGTGCCGCCAGTGGTACTGAGATACTTATGTGGCACTGGTACACCATGTCACATTACTGTGCCCAACCTGCATGGGAACACTACCCCGCATCGTCCCCATTTGACTTGATCCTTCCGGACTGACAGCAATCACCAATAATGCTCATCAGGATATTCAACATTACCCAGGGCAACCTCTGTCCTTCACCCAAAGCTCTGCAGTCAAAGTCTAAACTAGCCACATGGGTGCAAAACACAAATCCCTATCACACATGCTCAGACTGCTGTCATATTTACAACAGTATTACTGTATGAAATGTGGCACATGACAGTGAGCTGTTCCCATAAATTACAGCAGAGCTGCAATTTTTACGTCAAAGACGAACTTTGCAGTGACAGTTTAACGCAGTGTGAGGCTCATGACTATCAGTACTGTGAGAACATAAAATAACATGCTGTTCTGTGATATGCTGACAAGTTTATTACAGTACAGCAGGCAGCACAAATATAAAATAACCTTAGAAGTCTTAGAAGTCAACAACAACAACAAAAATAATTTTTGTATAGGTTTGCATCAATCTTTTTTGATTATAACAACTTCTAATTAAATAAACTACATTGAGTACAGGAACTCAATATGTAGCATAAACAAATTAAGTTGTTAAGTTGATCACACACACACACACACACACACACACACACACACACACACACACACACACACACACACACACACACACACACACACACACACACACACACACACACACACACACACACACACACAAATGTTGTTCCAGCTAATTTCAACATAATTGAGCGATGGCCCTGGAACCAATTAATCATATCTATTGTAATTCAAATATTGAATTGACAGCTAACATAGTACATGCTAAATGTACAAAATGTATGTAAATTTGGTTAAGAAGTTAGATATTACTAATCACTGGCGTTTGCACAGTCATTGCTTATGCAACTATGGTAACCACAAAAACTTCAACATAACAGAAACTCTTAAAATGTCACTGAAGGCTAACAGGTCTTTCCTTGTACTGAAGTCTTTAGTTTTATCAGATTTAAAGCTGTGACATAGACAAACAATTCCATCAATGCTAATAACGCTGGGTTCTTCGGGAAGCTGAACAAGGTTCTCTTTCCCTCACAAACTTTGGACACATTGTTGATTTTGTGGTCAAAAACAAAAAGACAAATCCTTTTTAAGCAAGTCCTATGCAGCGCTGCCAACAACTTCCGTAACAAGAATGATTGATTGGCGTGCCATTGATTGGCGTGCTCTTGCTCTGGTTAATATGTGCCTGCAGGAGAATTGCCCATAAAAGTAGTGATCGACCGATATTGATTTTTTTAGAACCGATACCGATACTTTGTATGTTTATGTACCCGATAACCGATATGCAGAACTGATATTTATTTACTGTTATAAAGTACGTGAAGTCCATTCTTCACTTTGGTTTTTCCTCCTTTCAGTCATCTTAACAACAACAAAAACTGTTGAAAATTAACATTTTCATGTAACAATTTTATCTTAAAATTACAACAATAAAAACATTTTATTTATAAAAAGCATCATCAGCAACACTGATATTAACAATAAGCAAATAATGTCTAATGTTTTCAAATGGAGAAAATAAAGGACAGAAGTCATATAAACGTCATTTTAAACTACAGTTTTAGGTTTATAAGCTGTTTAATAGACTAAAGAGTGAAGAATAATTCACTGGATAATATTCTCTGGAATATTGAAATAAGCTATAACAAACAAAACATCATATTTTATTGCATTTCTTAACTGGAACGTTTTATCAGAATTATTAAAATGTTTTTGTCATTCTAAATTATGAAAACTGCTGACAGCGCGGTTTATCTATTTACACAGAACTATACTCAAGTGAACAGTGCCCACTGCTCCAGGTGTGTGTGTGTGTGTGTGTGTGTGTGTGTGTGTGTGTGTGTGTGTGTGTGTGTGTGTGTGTGTGTGTGTGCTCTTGGATGGGTTAAATGCAGAGAACACATTTCACTGCTGGTTATACTCTGTATAATTGTGTGTGACAAATAAAAAAAAAATATATCGGTTATCGTTTTTTTTCAAAACCGATATCCGATTATGGTAAAATGCTTAAATATCGGGAAAAATATCGGTAAACCGATATATCGGTATATATTTTTTTTATCCACACATTTAAGTTGTCTACATAATTTATTTTTAGACTTCATGTCAACATGCTCTACAAGCATTAATGTAATAGGAAGAGGCGGAGCCCAAAAAAAGGAAACGAGAAGCCAGGAGATTCCTTACCGGAGTGAATGACAGACAGCTAAAGCGACAGGGAAAGACACATGCATTACCTAGAAGAACGGCTCTCCTGGCGTTCCGGCGTCTACGGCACAACCACACTCCAGTTGCCATCATAAGGTGAGCTGCCACAAAGAGCACTGGCAAGAAGACTTCTGGATCAAAAGGGTCCATAACTTGATCTCAAACACAATCACGTCAAATCAAAACTTAATTGTATAATTCTTGTCCACTATAATCAGCATAGCTTGGATCCCTTCTTTAGCATCCCTTCTTTTCTTTTCTCCAATTTCAGTCGTTAAAGCTAATTAACAAAAATGTGTACTTTTCTCTCAACTTCACCTACTTTGAAAAAGTAACTTCTGAAACTAATCATCTAACTCAGTCTTCCTCCGTCTCAACTCCCTCCTCTCTCTCTGACACGCTTACTCGGAATTCCTTTCCTCTGAAACAAGCGGCATGCTTTTAGCTATCGCTCCATGAGCCGTTATAAACCCAACATGAGCAAAGAAACGGAAAAACTCAAATGAGCAACCAGGTTTCTCTTCTCTACATCTGGCCACATGGCTGGCAGCTTATGCTTCCTGTTCATGCGATGTGGATGTGTGTTTATGCGTGTGTATCTCTGTTGCTATGAGAAAGCGATGTCATCTCTTCCATATTTACACGAGACCTTCTACGGAGAGCATCCTATGTGAGCGACACTCTTGTCTGAGGGGGAAGAGGCAAATAGTGTTGATGGGTGTGTGACCGCCGACCCCATGATCTCATTTGGGGCGAGCTGCATTCACCAAATGTGCAAATGACATGAGAGCTGTGCATGATGTTACAGAGTCGTTCTGGCATCAGCAGACTTGATCTGCCCGTACTGAATGCTGTATGTGATTATGCAGTGATGCAGCATGACTCGGCACAGTCAAGACACCTGGGGGTCTTAATGTTAGAGCCTTTGACTGTAAATGGAAGTATTTTAGCTGACCTTACACTCAGCACAGATGGTGCTATGACTCCAACTGCATGTCATTTTGGGTGTGCCTAAAGATGTGTGCAACGGCATGAAGCTATCAGTGGAATCGTTGTGGTTTTGCGGAGACAGGTGGGTACATTAGCACGCTGACTAACTGGAACGTGTCATAAGAAGTCGCATGATCATATGGGGGACATCCAATCATATTTTACCAGTGCTATAGTTCTGTCCAATCTCATTTGTCACCCATCATCTCCACATTCTCTGCTGTCGTATCATGTATTTAAAAAAAAATGAAATGGGGAAACCCAAGAGAGAAGGGGACTTTACAAAAAAAGAAAGTTTATAGCGTGACAAGAGGAGATCAAAAAAGAAAGTGTTTGAGGGCATGTGTGCTAAAGAAATTAGTAACAACTGCAAATCTGTAGCAGCAGTGTTAAACCACACAGGCTCTGGCTGGTAACAAGAGTGGCAACAAGACCTATATTAGAATGAAAAGAGAGAAAATAAATATATATGTGAAAGACATAAGGTCCCTACTGAAAATAAATATACTTAAATGTATTTGAAATATATTTATTTCAAGCTAAGCATTCTGCAAATACATTTACATATTATGTACTCTGTGTAAATACCCTGCAATTTTAGTATTGTAAAATGGTATACTTAAAGCCTGCTAAATTGGAACAACTAACTTTGTACTTAATGCACTTTAACTGTGCGGAAGTAGTGCTGAAGTCAATCTTCGATTGTGCTAAAGTGGAACTATTCCAAGTAAACTTCAGGTACACTTTAAATATTTTGCATTTAAAGACTTATATCAATAGTGACACCACAAGGCAACGCTCGCTCGCAGATCTCAGACTTCTTGAGGGGATGTAGATTGTCATAAGTGAGTGGAAGTAGGTGGGTGCTGAGCCTGTGGCTGTTCTATATGCAAGCATCAGTGTCTTGAACTTGATGTGAGCTGCAACCGGGAGCCAGTGCAAGGAGATAAAGAGAGGTGTGACATGGGCCCTTTTGGGTTCGCTGAAAACCAGTCGTACCGCTTCATTCTGAATCATCTGTAAAGGTTTGATTGTGTTTGATGGAAGTCCAGCTAGAAGAGCATTGTAGTAGTCCAGCCTAGAAATGACAAGGGCCTGGACAAGAAGTTGTGCTGCATGCTGTGTAAGGAAGGGTCTGATCTTTCTGATGTTGTGAAGTGCAAACCTGCAAGATCGAGCAGTTTTTGCAATGTGGTCTTTGAAAGTCAGCTGGTCATCGAAAATTACCCCAAGATTTCTGACTGAGCTCGATGGAGTAATTGTTGATGAACCTATCTGGATCGTAAAAGCATGCTGTAAAGTTGGAGTGGCAGGGAAGACAAGAAGCTCAGTCTTTGCCAGGTTGAGCTGTAGGTGATGTTCTTTCATCCATGCCGAGATGTCTGCCAAGCAGCCTGAGATCCGTGCAGCTACCGTTGGATCATCTGGTCGAAATGAGAGATAGAGCTGTGTGTCATCAGCGTAGAAATGGTAGGAGAAGCCATGTGATTGTATGATGGGACCCAGTGATGTAGTGTATGTGGAGAAGAGGAGGGGTCCAATTATTTTGTATTATTATTAAGTATAAAGGGTTAATATTAAGAAATGTAGGCTACATTGTGCACAAGTACTACAAATAAAGTTTAATTATAATATTTATATCAGTAGTCTCAAGCAATATGTCAGTAAATGTATTATTAATAGATTTGAACTATGCCTAGTATGAAATAAATATATTTTAAATATGACTTTTACTAGGGTTTCGTCCCAATTCGTATACTTTTGCACTATTTAAACAGTTTTTTTTTAAATAGTGTGATTAAATTGTTCACACTGAAAATTTCACAAAAATAAATGACGATGTACTTAATTATCCGGGAAAAAAATCAAAGTGTGGAATATTAGACATTTTGTGCACTCAACTGTAGGGGGACAAGCTAACAGACATACATATACATATATACACACACATACATATATAATAAGCATTTACATTTCTATTCTAGTTTGTCATTTTATTATAAGGTTTTGCCATTTTTATTACTTTAAAAAAAAACTATTTTCTTTTAATTTTAGTTGGTTGCCAACAGCATTTCTAATTTCCGTCTCAAATATTTATTTTCAATCTATATTTAAAACTTTAACAATAACACTAATTTATATTTAAAATAATAAAATATACTACCAAGTATATAGCCCACTATGAAAGTCATATCTATTATTACATATTTACAATTTTCATGGCAGTTTTCAGAATTACAACCCGTTTTGAGCAGATGATAGCAAAAAGTTTTACCTTTTAAAGCTGCAGTTAATAGTTGAAAAATATTACTTTTTTTTTGTTCTTTAGATTTTTGGTTCAAGTATGACCCAGGCATTTGGGCAGCTGCGATTTTGATTCTGCCCAAAGCAAAGGTCAAATGAACACAAAGAAAATGACAGAAGCAGATAACATAGAAAGCCCAGGTCATAAGATGACGGGTGTTCCTGAAGGTCCGGTTCAAATGCTACTGGGTATACAGAAGAAAAACAATGAAGTCTGTTTGCACAGTGCATAGTGCACATGTACAGGACAAACAGTATGTGACGCATGACATCACAGGTAAGCTGTAGGAAAAGGCGTTTCCCCCGAGAGATAGGCACAGATAACGTGGAGAGACAGAGAGGAGAACATGGAGATCTCTTGCAAATTTAAATATGAAATTCAATGAGATTTCTTACAAATTTAAATATGAAATTCAACGAGGAAGCTGACATGGTCACCCTAATGTCTAAACCCCCCACCCAAATGTAACCAAAAATATAATTGGGTTTTCTTGCACTACAAAATGTCATCACCATTTCAGCCTAGTGTTCCTCCTCCAAATCAATCACAAGGTCACAGGAAATATGCTGACCGCAAACAAAGGCAGGAAGACAGGCGGAAAAAATACCACTGTGATAAAGCACATTCATGAACAATATGGCTCAAAAAAGAGAGTTTTGTCACAGACAGCAGTGTTTTCTGGTACGATCACTAGTTTACCAGTCATTTCATCCACATGAGTCCCCAACGCGTTAAGGGGCCATTCACACAGAATGCTCTAAAAAACGTGAGATGTGGGCAGTGGAATGGGGAAAAGGTCTCGAGATCTGTTTTTTACAATTTGATTTTTTACTTATTTTAACTTAAGTGCAAAAGATGCTCAAATGGAATGGTCAAACATGTCTATTTAGCATCTGTGTACATAGAAAAAAAAATGGATAAGTAGCACAACGGAATGGAAAAACGTGTTCTTTGTGAACGACCCCTTAGAATAAATTGTACATCTCAGCTACAGTCTAAAAGACTTCAAAGACAAATGTGGACTAGTCACAAGCCATCATATGGCTTTGGAAGTCTTAGAATATAGTCAATACATCTTTTATGATACTTCTATGGTGCACTTTTTTCTAATTTTAAGAGCTTGACAGCTGTGGTAAGAAAATAAACATGGGTTTGGATCTTTATTTCTGGTCGACTTTTGGTGTAATTTCCCAAACATAAAAGCAGTCTTGCTTAATGATTAAAAGTACATAACCCTCTAAATACACAATAATAATAAAAATAAAAAAAAAAAAAAAAACGTATAAAATAATGTTCTCATAATACTGACAGAGTTCACTGTAATACTAAGAAATAATGATAGGGGGCAGTGTGGTAACAGTCATAGGATGTGAATATAGCATGGCTCAACTCCCTCATTGTTAAGCCAAAGGCTGCACTGCCACTTGTAATGTCAACAACAGTCACACAAGACGTAACATGACAGTTCTCAACTCAGATATGTTGCTTTTCACCCGCCTGATAATGACGACAGACATCAGTAATGTTCCAGACGTGGCACAGGTACAACAAGAAACTCACGTGATGAGAGGCAGGTATCATGATGAAACTGCTGAATATGAAAGAACAGGAACAACCACAAGACTACTCATTTGGAATTTAAAGAGATAGGCCTAATTCAAGTTAAACACCTACAAGATGAAGACAATAATAGGATTTTGTCTAAATGAAGTTCTTGAAACTGACTGGCGTCCTGCAGAGTAACAGGTAAAGTGTACTTGTTTTGACAAGGTGAATGGGCAGCGCTCAGCACATGTATAATAATATAATTATTAAGCTCAGATAAGCTTTATTTGTCACATACACAATTATAGAGTATATAAACTAAGCTGCAGACTGACTTCAGACAGGGCTGATCTGAGGAGACACCATACATGCTTCCACACAAACAAATACAACTGACACGGTACAGAGGCAAAGCTTAACACAGGTTTAATCTCACTGCTTGAGACCATCTACACAAACACTTTGTGCAGACAGTCTGAGTATACTCTAAATATTACATGAATGAACCCGCCCCTGTAGAACCTTTACAGAGACAGTTATGAGCTTAAGACATGACGCTCTACAATACATCCCCCAAAAAACATATTGGGTTTATTTATGCTTAAAGATGATTATTTATTAAAAAAGATAAAGGAGAAAATAATTTGAAAATCCCAGTGTGACCACCAGGTGGACCATGCAGTGCTGGTGCTGACAGATACAAAGCGAGCTCATGCCAGGACTGGGCCTCTTAGACAAATGTGAATGAACCAACATAAATAAACCTACCTAACTACCCCAGCGTCACCCTTTCATTAACTGTAAACACAAAGTTCGTCTTTAAAGTTCATCTGCCATGAAGTCAGTGAACCAAACATGACGAGCTGAGTGTTTGTGTGTTAGTGTGTGGACACTGACACCATGGCTGCGTCAGAGCCGATGGCTGCGCTGCCTGGACTCAGTTCAATGCAGTTTAAAAGGTCCTTTTTATTGAGCCACTTTGCCACTGCAGCCAGGAAGTGGAGCACAAAGTCATTAGGCAAGAACAGGTCCATACGGTAGGAATGAAGTGGGAAAAAAATTAAAAGATCTACTCTCGCACCTCAGTGGTGAAAGAGCACAAGTCTCTCATCCCTCTTTCACCCAGGAGCCAAATCTACCGAGCTGACGACAGGCTTACTTAATCACAGGTTAATAGTGGGAAAAGAATGGAAGAGGGGGAGGGGATGTGGAGAGAGAGAAGGTCGTGAGAGAGACACATTTCAAGAAGAGGTCGGGATGGGAAAGGACAGAGACCAGGGAAAGAAAGAAAGACAGAAAATATAAAAATAAGGGGTGGAATACGAGGATACACAAATACAAGCCTTAAAGAAAGAACGTCACCACCGCCTCCACCACCATTTCCCCCCAGCTCCTGTCATCACCACGGTAACCCATAAATTAGGTACCGGCCTTGCCCTCTGTCAGCCACTTGACCCTTCATAAAATACCTCTATTTCCCTGTGAGGGACCCAAAAGAGACATTGACCAAAGTCCAGTTGATGCATCTTTTCCAGTGGTGGGAACTTGGGAAAGTTGACAATCACCGACGCTTAACTTTGTCAGAATGTTTTCAAAAGTGAGAATGACACGGTCTTGCTTTCTGCAACTTTATTCAATTATCGTGAGTACCACGACGCATGCGCATGTCACATGGACTATTTTAACGATGTCCTTACTACGTTTCTGGGCCTGGGAACATTTCAGTTGCATTGCTCTCTATGGAGGGTCTTACAGGTTTGGAATGACATTAGGGTGAGTAATTAATGACAGAATTTTCCTTTTGGGTGAACTAACCAAAAGTCATGCTCATGGGGTTCCATTAGGATGGACAAAACCATTCAAAGTTGTCGGATTTTCCTGAAAGAAAAGTCTTATTGGTAAGGAGGTCTAAATGTTGTCAAACAGTAATGCAGGTTTTCTTAAATCAAAAACGCATTAAATGACTAGTCGCCTTGTTAATGAGTCTGACCGCAGCTGCTTCATTAAGGAAAGGTAATCCGTTTTTAACGAACCACTCTAGGCCTGGAGCCCAAGCCTTGCTGAGAAGGACTGGACCCTTGAGAGCTTCGGCTTGTTTGAAGTTCACCACAATGCCTAACTATAAAGGACAGGAGAGATAGAGGGCAAAAAGGGGAAAAGACTAAGATTATAGAAGCTAAGAAAAAGGGAAGCGGTTCTAGAGTGTTTTAATTGTTTGTGCTGTCAGCATTAAAATTAAATAATCCATTATGAAAAGTTCTGGTCAAAAAATATTTAACTGGGACCAGGAGAAAATGGTGAGAATAAAGAGAATTAAGTGAGATATTGGGGCCATGAGAGGGAAACTGAATGAGAGAAGCATGGGGCCCCAACATCCATTCATCTGATCAAAGGCCCCAACCAGTACAGAAGAAACAAACAAATATCCATGAATGTAAGAACTCTCTCTCACACACACAGATAGAGAAAGACATGTTTACAGGCAATGGTTTAGCAGGCATAAGGTTAGGGAAAACCACAAGGAATCACCACTATTGAACTCTCTTATGCGGCACAACTTCTGGTTTAATGTTCACTATCAATCACTTTTGCCTTCTCTCCATTTTTACACACAAACAAACAAAATTAACCTACTGCAAAGTATATCTGCATTGATTTACTGGGATGGTTCAGCTCAAGCGATAAAATCTTTCCCACATTGCCGCAAGAAGAGTGTGTAAAGCATCAGCATAACAGAAATAGTGACAGATGTCTTCTGACATACTGAAACTGATTATCAAAAAAAAAATATTGTTTTATACATTGGTTGTTGATTTGTGATCGAACTTGTAGTCGACTGTAAGAAAGGTTCAGTGTTTAAGCAGACTAAATGATTGGAGATGTCCTGCATGCATCACCAGAGAGAAGTCTGACGTTTCACCAGAAGATGAAGTTTGATATGAGAAACGTATGCTCAAGTGCATTTAGAAAATGGACAATGATACATTTACATTTAGTCATTTTGCAGACGCTTTTATCCAAAGCGACTTCCAATTGGGGAATACAAAGCGATTCACCTTGAAGAGGCAAACAGACAGAGGAAGTGCTTGTAACACCAGGTCTCAGACATTGTTCAAATAAGTACGGGCTAGCAAGGGAAGGAGAGAAAGAGAAAGAGAAAGAAGAAGGTTTATTTTTTTGATACCTTACAATGCTGCCGAGGTTTTGGAACAGCGCAAGTATTATCATTCCCAAGATAAAGCTGCTATCTAAAGCAATACTTCTACTTGACAAGAAGGGGAAGGATGATGGATTGGTAATGGATGATCATATGTCTTTTGCTCCTCCTCAAATTAAAGGTGCTTTCTATCAAGATTCACTTCCCTATCTTTGTTAATCAATGGCTGAGCGCTGCCACTAAACTCTGACTCATTCACTACAATCCTGGTTTTTCCTAAGCTAAAACTGCTCAAGACACCTTAGCAGCACAGAGTTTCAAGAAAATAAAATGTACTATTAAATTATTTGATAATTCAACTGCCAAGAAAATGTAATGTTGAAGGTAATAATGCAGTGAGAACTAATCAATCACCACCATAACAGAAGCCCGAGCAATACGTTGCAGTTCATTGCAGATCAGTAATAAACATCTGCTGGTATCAGTTGATAGATTTATAAGTGGTTTAGTTTGAGACACAAAGAGCAAATGTCAAGGTGGAGAACCAACATACAGGAACAGAATAAAATTGTGTAAGCCAGAAGGTGTTGTAAACATGGTTTTATTGATTTTTATTGACTCATATGAAATTAGCTCCCTGATGGATTATTAAATACATTAGCCACATGCAAGATAATTTACACCAGGTGACCTTTTAAAATTATTATATTGGGTCAATTTAAGCAAAACTGCATTCAGCTAAACTGATTTACAATTAGGAAAAATATGCACTACAGTCAATAGGGAATATCAAAGCACCAAAAACACATGCAACAAGCCTAAGTCTTCTCAAAACCAACCAAGAAGAACTGATTTATAATACACAAAAATAAATCTAAAAACAACAAAGACTGGTCTGAAAAGGAAATGACAGGTTTCGAAACCAAAGCCACTGAGCTTATACGTGGGAGGACTGGCAGAAAGACAAAACGTTCGCGTGAGGAGTCTCTATCAGTAATGCCTCGTTTGAGTCAGTAGGGGAGGAACAGAGCACTATAAAGATGAGCAAGGCTCAGGGGACTGCTGGGAACTCCTACACACAACACAAACACACCCATATGCACATCACAAGACTGGAACAATAGATCTTCGCACCACAATCTCTACAGCCATAATTACCCTCTAACTATACTCTGTGATTATGGAGTGAGCAACCAGTAACTTAACTTGGTTGTACAACCTTAAGAGAGAGCAGCTTACCACTATATGGTAAGATTATTATATAGTAGAATGGGGCATAGTGTGGTAATAAAAAGCGATATCAAAAAATATTTTATATCTGATTCATGTAACATTGTGCTGCTATCCAGAGCAATTCGGCAGTTAAGAAGTGAAGTGTAAAAAATTCACTGACACATTAAACTAATAATCTGACAATGACACGGTTTCATTCTGTAATTTACACACTACTGAAACTTTCACGTGCGCCCAAGAAACTATTGATCTCAATTAGATTAATTAATGTGCATCCATGCTCTTATTTTCTTTGTTGAGAAAAATGGAGAAATTGACGCAACCGGAAACTAATGCGTAAGCACGCCAAAAGTTTCTTGTGCACACGCGAAAGTTTCTTGTGAGCACGCAATAGTTTCTCGTGCGCAAGCGAAAGTCTGTGTATTTTTTATATTTTTGCAAATGTCCCTTTAGGGTCTCTGTAGTTTTCTATTTTAATACATTTTAAAATGTAATTTACTCCAATGATGGCAAAGCTGAATTTTCAGCATCCATAATTACAGTCTTCTGTGTCACATGATCTTTCAGAAATCACTCTAATATGCTCAAGAAACATTTACTATTAGTATAAAACGCCAAAAACAGTTGTGATGTTTAGTATTTTTGAAAACTGTGATACATCTTTTTCAGGATTCTTTGATGAATAAATAAGTTCAAAATAGCAATTTATTTGAAATACATTATTACGTGCTATTATAAATGTCTCTGTTGACCAATTTAATGTGCCTTTGCTTAAAAGTATTAATTTTTTTTAAAAATCATACTGACCCCAAACTTTTGAACGGTAGTGTACATAAATCAATATTTAGCAAAGTTAAAAGTTATGTTCATGTGTCACACAAATTAACAGCTGAATCAAACTATATTGGATGGCCTGAGGATGAGTAAATTCACAGCAGATTTTAATTTTTGGGTGAACTATTTGTTTAATCCCAAATTATTGACACTAAATCTATTAAATAATTTCATCAGCCACCTGAAATGGTTTAATTGTTGCCTTAGTTCTAGAGACTTGTGTTCTACCTAAGCCAAAATGTGGTAACAATCCACCCTAATTACACCGTGAGTGAATGGATACACCGAGAAGGTAATTAAATACACTTTAAAAGAGATCAACTTTAAGAACAGCAATAAGAGAGGACAGCAGAATGAGCTGTGAAATGTACAGTTAAGCCGAATTTAGGACATGCCCACAGAGGGCATGACAGGACCGTGTAATAACGCCTTCATCTTTTCACTAGCAGTGTTTTTGCTGTTTTGAAGTTGGTTTCTCATCTGGGTCTGCCACACCCAGCTGGCACACAGGAGATATGCAGAGTGCTTATCTCTGTCACTACCTCGGCCTGCACGCACTATTCCTTCGTGCCTTCTGTGCATCTCCGCTAGGACTGCAACGACAATAGTTCACAAGGCAAATAATAATCAACAATTTCATTATGATTATTCAGTGCTTTGCATACAGACAACCTCCACAACAGTGGTTGCTTTAAAATGGTGAAAACAGATTAAAAAGCCATTACATGTAACTGACATCAAACTAGAGCATGCAGATACATGTGAAATTAAACCAAAGTGGGAGCGAAATCTTATGAATCAAAACCAAATGTGTTGTTAAACATCAAATTTAATCTGTGTTTTATAATCATAATTAAAACCTATCATTTGTGGGAACAATCTGCAATGCATGGTAGTTATTTATATTTTCCACATGAATATTTCAATTAAGCACATAAATAATCTGCATTTAAATCAATTAATTGCATCTCACACACACACACACACACACACACACACACACACACACACACACACACACACACACACACACACACACACACACACACACACACACACACACACACACACACACACACACACACACACACACACACACACACACACACACACAACACACACACACACACACCACACACTTACAAACACACACACACACACACACACACACACACACACACACACACAACACACAACAAGCAAACAAACTAGTCTGAACTTTGCTCTAAGGGAGAAAAATAGCAGGAAACACTTGAATTGCAACAGTGTGTAATCAGTCAGTGAGAAATGACCAGGAAATCATCCTTCAGTCACCAGCTGTGTGTCTGTTAAATCAAATTACCTCACATTTTACAACTCTTAATGTAATAACTATGACAAGTTCACTTCCCTCACCAAGGCACTTGTGCTGTGGTGATGTGACAATAAAAGTGATTTGATTTGATTTGATTTGATTTGATTTGATGATCCAGAACAGGCACTCCGTCACAGAGCCAGTGAAAGTGGCAGAGAGGTTGTGTGAGTTAATTTGGTTGGCCGTGAGGTCTGGCAGCAGATCAAAGGCTCGTTATGGTATGTGATGATATAATCAAGAGTAGGAAACACATCAGGGCTGATAGTTAGCTGATCAGTAACACCAGAGCACTCTGGGCCAGAGGGGTTTACTTGAAACAGCCAGGAAGCCTGCAATTAAAACCAATGCTTTCTGTAGCTTCAGCATGTGTGACAGACTTACACGAGACAGTAGAAATACTACTGAATACTAAGGGGGAGCAGCATGTGATATGAGGTCATGTACTAACCGAATCAAAAATGTTACAAGGTGACCCAAATAGACGGCCTCTGGTAAAAGGCAAAAGGAAGGTGAAAGCAACGCTCTGTCTGTTAACTTTTAACACACTCTGATGTGGGCACTTATTGTTGGATGACAACTTTAAACAGATGGAAACACTTTTGCTTTCAGAAACGGGTCAGTGATAAATAAGAGTGTCCTCTGTTCATGATAGAGAAAATGAAAAATACTTTAAAAAAAATCTAATTTATTTTATGAATTATATTATTGTCTATGGATTACTGATTCATAAATATCACTGGACATTACCCTGATATATTTAAAACAAGCAAAAAATAGCATGTGAATTAAAAAAAAAGATGTGCATGGATAAATCATTTATAATAAACTGCAGTATTCTATAAAAAAAAAATAAAAAAATGAATCGACCATTTTTATTTAAAGGTGCCTTGTATTCAGAAATTGAAAACATGCTCATGTGTCAATACCATTTATTTAAATGTATTTCAGAATAAATTGATAGAAATTACGAAAGCATCACAAAGAGCATCATATCACTGACCCAAATCAATTTCCCTGTATCCACCTGATTTCAAACTGACCTGTCCTTTTCACATCCTCAAAGATCTCACACATTCCTATTCATCAAACACCATGTCAGAGCTTTCTGTAGTGTGTGAGTGCCTAAGGCTCATGTTGACATTCATGGAGCATCTTTACAAAGCTTTGCCGTATGTAATAAATCGTATATTTGCACAGATGGGAAGTTGGATGGTGCAAAGCTATTATTCTCTGCCAGCTGTCTGACTGTACATGTGAGAGGTGGGGCGTGTACTTGATGAATAAATGTGGAGTATGAACTCAAGTGAAGAATGCAATCTGTTTTTAGATCTTGGAGAAGCCCAAAAGGCACCACAGTAAAGATCTCAGTAGGGATGCAACGATTATAGATTTTGTTGGTACGATTATAGTCTGAGGAATAATCACGATTTCACGATTATTACAATTATTATGCATTTATTCATTTCACAACATAAAATCACATAAACTCTCTTTAGATATTAAAGTGTTATTTATTGCTGCCTTTTGAAATAACACAGTAACCAATAATACAGCACAAAATAATAATACTAAAGAAAAAAAAGTTAATCTCTCCTATAGGAATTAAAAAAGGTGACCTCTTCTCAGTAAATATCCATGTCAGTATTTCCCTTTTGAAAATAACAAATGGAAATAGATCACAAATGTATTTGGTGTTTTCATTTTGTATATTCTTTCTACATTTCTTTTGGACCTGAGGTACAGAACTTGGAAAGATGGTTAAAAAAAAGACTTATGAATAGAGCCCTGCAAGCCCAACGGGACCCGACACGCTGAGTCCATTCGGGCGGGTTCGGGACGTTCGGGACGTTTTTTTTTTTTTGACAGATCGGGCTCGGATCGGACTCGGGCTCATTTAGCTTCTCGCCTTTTATTGTGCCCAAATACGCGCACACCACACATGTACTGTATGAAATATTGTTATAATAATTATATTATAAATATTATACATCGTCTATTCAACATAGGCAAGTACGCAACGCATATACGTATGCATTAGCATACAGGTACAGTTGACCATGCAGAGCTTCAGGGAGAATTGGAGCGTGGGGAGTTACCGTCTGAAAAAAAAGACTGCTCCTTGTCACTTTAAATAGTCTGATAAGCTCTTTGCACTACACCATGTTTATTTCACTGATTTGCACTATTGCCATGTGCCTTATGCCATTTATCAATTTTTCATATTATTATTTTTATTTTTTTATTTAATGTTTAATTTTTTTCCTAAGTCCTTATTTGTATATTGTAATAGTTGCATTTTTGTGTATGTATGTGTGTATATATATATATATATATATATACTATGTATTGTTATATATATATTGATTTGTACTTATCTTATTTTTGTGTTCTCTGTAAGTGTTTAGTGTTATCTGTTCCCAGGTGTAAGAATAACGCAATTTCAATTCTCTGTATGTATTCGGTAATGTGCAGAATTGACAATAAAGCTGACTTGCTTTGCTTTTATAAAAGTTCCCAATGCATCGGGAAAGTTTTGTCTGTATTGATATTTGTGGGCATGATTGTTGGTGGTGGTAGTTATGTTTGAGGCATATAATAAAAGTTTACCTCTTAGTAGCGTGTGTGTGTTTGTGTGTAGCAGAGACAGCACGCGTCAGAGAGCTTAAAGGATATTGATGTTGGTCTTGGGTTGGCATGAATGTGTTCGGGGGAAATTTTATATTAATATTAATTCATATAAAGGCCTGAGCGTCTCGGGCCAGGGCTAGGGCATAGGCCCTATATAAAATATAAATATAATATAAAAATATAGATTTTAGGCCCGTGCAGGGCTCTACTTATGAATAATACCATAACAGGGATGATAAATCACAATGTTAATTAAGTATTATTAATATAAGACAAATATGAACTTTATTTATCCCACAGAGAACACTGTTACTAAAGAGGGGAATAAACTAAACTATTATTGTAATCAACTGTCATCCATACTTATTTATATTAATAATCTTTATTCATCCGATTATACATATGGCCTGAGAAAATCATGTCTATTATTTTGGTTTGTGAGATCGAGCTGCCCACACAAATATTTAGGAGGACAGAAACTTGTTGTCAACGCTGCCCAGCGACTTTCATTAATAAAATAGCTTAGATACTGGATCGCTATATTAATCAGCAAAGAGGGGGTAAAATGACTGTTTAAATAACTAAACTCAAATCTTCATTGTTTGTAGTGACGCACAGATGCAGATAGGCTAATTCCACACGCAACAGTCACCTCTCTCTCGCTCTCATTCTCTCTGTTTGTCTCTCTGTCTCTGTATCTCTCTCACTCTCTCTGTGTGTCTCTTTCTCTGTCTCTCATCGCACTATTTCATCTCTGTCTGAAGCGGGCAGAATGCTAGAGATAGCGAACTTCGCATCAGGTGGTCCTTGCCTTCACGTCGTGCATTAAAATAGTTTTTCACAACGAGAACAGGTTGGCTAGCCATGCATTATCCCTTATGTAAACTCTTTAACAGATATTTTTACGGCAATATTTAAATGGCACGCTGGTCATTCTTGGTGCACCCAAAATGGTCCCACACTATCGACTTCAGACATTCAAAGGATCACTGTTTGGTTCCTCTGTCATAGTTAATCTAGTGTGTGTAGTAGCCTCCGTGTCTCTGATAAGCATGGCATTTTAATCTGGTGCACCGCTAGTGTAACTTTGTTTTCATTTTGTGCAACAGTTCGGTTCCGTGCAACAGAAACACTCGGTGTAGCGGAACCTTTACGATTAATTAACCGTGACGTTTTAAAGCGTGGTTAATAGTAAAACCGGTTAAATCGCTGCATCCCTAGATCTCAGCGAGTTAGAGAATGGACTGTCTGCAGCTTGGTGGTGAGCTTGCAGAGTCTGAGCCAGGGTTGAGGGGGATTGAGACTAATCAGGGTTAGGTGGATTATAGTTCTGGGGGAGACAGCACAGCAAGTCAAGCCACAGTGACCAGATTTCAAGATACAAACACTAGCCGTCGCATATATACCTGCTGTTCTAATCTACAAGCATTCATCTACCATCTGTCTCCAAACACAGTCCAGGGGCTCCAACCTGAAACACCATCTACCACAAAAACTTACCACAGCTATAACTTGCCTAATTCTACTACACGCTTAAAAATAAATGGTCTTTGTTGGCATCTATGGTTCTATGAATAATACTCTTTAACATACACAAAACATATCCTTTTGCACAAAAGGTTCTTTAGAGTGGAAGAATATTCTTAACACGAAGTAAAAATGGTTATTTTAAAAACTGTTCACTAGAAGTTTTTTGTGGAACACAAACTAGTTCTTCTATGGCTTGAACCCACTTTTTGGAACCTTTATTTTAAGGGGGAATACCATTTAACAGACACATTGCAATCTTTAATGGCCTCAGTATATGGCTTTTACTGATACCAACTAGGCTGTAGTATCCTCAAACATAATCTTCTTGAAGCTTAACCTGATAAAAATATTATTTCGGTGAGTTAAGTTTCCTACAAAGACCTTTCTCAACATAATATTGGGATTTACCTTGTAAAAGACCTGGCAGGCCTTAGACAATAGCGTTCCTGTCTAGGTATTACTAGGGTCCAACCCCACCCACCCCGTTGTGCTCCATATGATCAACACTCTTGCAGTTGTTTCCATCCACTAACAGCCTGTGCAAATGTCGGCCCCATGATCTGGGATTGAATTACAAAGGAAATAAATACCATACTATCTTCAATTAACAATATAACAAATGGAAGGTGACTTTTTGGCACCGTCTGCAGGAAGCCACGGTTGTCTTCATTCAAGACAACGGGTGTCATTTGAAGGTTCAAACAGATGGGTGCTGATATCCAGGCAAACCAATAAGAAGTCACATGGCTGTCAAGTGATCACAGCAAGAGATAGTCTGAATGAAGGTGAACTACTCCCTTTTAACCAAATTATGACCATTCAGCACAGCTGGAGAGGAATACACCCTACATGTTCAAAACACACAGTCAAACACATGTATAAACTCACTATATCATTAAATCACTAAATCATTATTGTGGGCAGGATTATCAGAAGAACGACACCAACTTTTGACACGTGCAAAGCATCAATTACCAAAACAACCTCAAATGTCATCAAAACCACTAATAACTGGTGAATGACTCAAAGCTACCATAGCAACGTATTTGAATGCCTTGGAGTACCTAAGGGAAGGTGAAAGGTGTGAGTTTACTTTGATGTTAATCTCAATAGCCTTGAGTCACATATTGGTGCATTTGCTAAAACCTAATTACGACCCTAGTTTTTCAATATGACTACAAATCTCCCTTTATTGAAGGACTATAGTTCTTAAGTATCTGCATGTACATGTTACTACAGAGTTAACAAGCTAATGTACAACAGCCGACCTCTTCATTTGAATCCTGCCTGCAGTTTACCATTGACTGAGCTCTTATCACGCTCCTGAGGCCAGTCACAAACACACAGGATTTCAACTTACGGAGTGCCAGTGTGAGCTATCTTTACAAACAACTGTAATAAACGCAGAGACTTAGAGCATACGTTATGTGGGATATTTTATACAAGGCAAAATAATAACGAGACAAAATAAATGGATTGTAACCAACCTTTCTTTTCCTCGAGGTCCTGAAGATACTGTCGGTATGATGCCGTGGTGCTCATTTCGCCACGGCAAAAGAGAAAACAAACCTAAAGGAACTACAGAGCGGGACTCTAAGGACAGAAATGGAAGGCTTCAAACTGAAAGGAACCGAGAGGTTGTTCCAAGTTTGTTTAAAAGGCAAAGAAGCAGGAGAGGCTACTATGAAAAGCTAAAGGCTCCATGGAATCCAGCAAGTCACCAATCCAAAGCCAGCAGGGAAATCCATTCGCTCACTTCTCTGTTCTTTTGTCTTGCATGTTTTTCTTTGAGTGAACCGCTGAAGTTTGCTCTCAAGTCACTGTGTGTGTGTGTTCCAGTCGGCTGCCTGGTAGCTCTGAGAGAGCGGCGTGTTTTAGAGCCGGATAGAGGAACTGTACTTTGACCACAAGACAGGTGATGTCACTGCCAGAGCTCGAGCATGTGTTGCTCTCCCTGTGTGACTCAGGCTCCATGTGTATAAATCGCTAAGGACATTTTTGTATCAATAAGCTGGGCTGTGTGTTGAACAAACAAATCCTATCTCTATTTCATGGTAGTCATTATGTCCTCTGGCTTTATCACTATATGAGAGAGCATATCTAGGACCCGCACTGAATAATTTAATTCAAGAGTGTAAAATGCGAGAATAACACGTCTAACATTTTTTATAAATAAGTAACGTTTAAAACTGAACTTCTTTGACAGGGCTTTCTCTCATTCTTCATCCACAAAACTGGTTATGTAACAACTGACTGCAGTCCCTTTAGTTACTTTTTATCTTGGTAGAAGGAAAATAAGCTAGTAAAAGATCTGACAGACTGTGCTTTCACCTTCTGTCTGGAGTTCAATAGTTAAAAAAAGATTCAATATGTCACTCCAAAACAACACTTTTACTTGAGGCCAAACCTACAAACGAAAAAAGTGTGGCCTTTGAAGGTATCAGCTTGCCTTGTAATCTGTGAACTTTCAACAAAAACATAACAGAGCTATTCCAGACACAACAAACTGTAAAAGTCAAAGACTTCACAGCCAAAACATCTTAACATTTTCACAACATACGGTTTCAAAAAGCACTCCTGCACAACCAGCAGTCACTAATGTCCGTGAGAATGAAAATCTCATGTAGTATTTAAAAAACTGACTGCAATTAGTAGTGATTAGCTAAAAGGACTGAGATAAACATTGCACTATTCATCATGTAATCAAAGAGAGCTTGTATGCAAATAAACCGCCCAAGGAGGAGTGCAATGAAGAGAGCAAATATAAAGTGTAACTCCATAATATATTATTAAATCATTACATATTTAAGTCAACATGAAATGAAAATTCACCCAATTTTGTAAATTTGTTGTAGCTATTATTGTGAATGATTCATACACGTACTATATGCTACATTTAAATTTTTTTGTATTTTAATAAAGTTTAATGTCATGTTTAAAGGGGTCATATGATGTTGCTAAAAAGAACATTATTTTGTGTATTTGGTGTAATGCAATGTGTTTACGTGGTTTGAGATTCAAAAAACACATTATTTTCCACATACTGTACAGTAGTGTGTGCTCTGATTGGCCAGCTATCCAGTGCTTTATGATTGGCCAAATACCTCAAGCGTGTGACAGAAATATTAAGCTCCTTACCATGTTGTGAACCCACTATAAACGAGGCATTTAATGCATTCAGTGAGGACATAATTACGGATTATAATGACACATACAGCCTTTTTATGCATTGTGCCGCGTTGCGTAAACATAACACCATGTCTGCATTTGTGATCGTAGAAACGCCAAACAAGCTCTACTCTACACTGCTCAAGACTCATGTTTGAATAGTCAGTAGCAAATTCTTTAAATATCGAAACGTACTTACAGGCAGTGAGTCAGAAGCATCAGACTGTCCTTGCGACGTTGGAATTGCCCCACTTTATAGTGTTCACATCACAGTCATTCATAGTGTTCACATTGTAGGCTATTCTCTCCCAGGTTCAGGAAAACAGAACCTCTGTAAAATGCGCTGCACACACTCGAATATTTCCATTGTACTGTTCTGGAACAGTGTTGTAAATACAACTTAACCACTGATTTCTAGTTGTGTACTCATTTGGAAGGCCAAACAAAGTACTTTCTCTTTCACAACGAAACACAGCGTCTCCACGACATGACGGTGGCAACAACAATACTACAGCAAGAATAAAACTTACACCTTCTTTCATTGCGTATACGTTTGGGCGGTGTTATGCAAATCTTCCCACAACGTAACGTAGACATGTGGGGGGGTGTTTGAATGAGCCGTTTTAGGAAGGCGTGGCAGAGTATTAACTTTTATAAAAAATATCTCTTTGGGTTTGAGACTTTAATCTTTGCAACTTTACAGATCTTATATATGCACAAACAGCTTGTAACACTCCAAAGACAAAGGAAAACATGAAATCGCATCATATGACCCCTTAGTGAATTCCTGCATATGTCTCCAGACTTCTCTCTAGATTTAAATTTTTCATGTTCAAAAATAAAATCTGTTCTCTGAATAACTAATTTGCTGTTAAACTCCCATATTAATGTCTGCATGACATGTATAATTCAGTTTAGACAGTTTGCTAGAATGTTTAGCGTCCGTGGTGTTAACATGATTGCTGCGAGACGCTGGCGGAGTGAACGAGGCTTGAGGGAGTTGTGAAATCAGCCTTAAATCAGCCTTGAGTGTGAGCGAAGGTGCAGCCAGTTATATTATAAGCATTTTTGGACTTGTCTTTTTCACTTAACTTGACACTTTAGAAAGTTAATCAAGTAGGACGTTGCAGTTTTGGGGCAACGATATCTTTATCTTATCTTAATTGTGAAAGATTTTAAATAATTTCAGTTCAATTTGATATATTTTTTTGTTTTTGTTTGTTTTAATAGCAATATCTGGCAACACTGATCGCTGGCACTAAAACTGACAGTAATCAAAAAAGCCCATGGACAGGTTATTGCATTCGATAAGGCAAACGCAAACATATCATGATATTATCTTTCAGAGACGTTATCAACGCTGCCAAAAACAGAAGCATTTACTGTAACACTAGTACACAGATCTGTAGAACAAGTAGGTTACAGAAATAAATGAAATACACAGACACTAGCCATGAAGAAGTCTATGCCATGTCATTCAGTATGGTAGTTAAATTTTCACAAATAATGCTAAAAACATTCACAAGAGCAGTAGACAATGTTATCAGCTATATAGCAAAGGTTATTAATACAAATTCTAACAGTAATATGTGTTGTTGCATGAATAATAAACAACTGATACAATTATCCACCCCTAAATATAGTAACATTTTGATGCAATAGGGTATCCATCCAAAACAGAGAAAACATCTTTCACAAACATCTACATGTCTGTCTCTTTTAAAGTGCTTATAGTGTATATGAGTTGTATTTGTAGGGGTTATTATAGCACAATTCGGTAACACTTTCTATGAAGCCTGTATTTATAATACATTATAAAGGTATTCTTAAGGCATTATAATGAATGCATAATAAATAACTTTATAATATGTTGTATCATCTCATGAATATTCATAAGAACAGTTTTAATGTATTATAATAGTTACTTATTTGTGGTTATAGCTTTTAAGAGTATGATGATTTATAACACACAATGAACACGATCCATCCGCTTAAGTTACAATGGATTATATTTCTCATAGTTATAATGTATTATAAGTCTCATATCTTGCCACGTTACTTATGTTACTGTACTTAAAGCAGACAAAGACCACTTATAATTAATAATAATAAAATATTTGTTTTTCTCAAACAGCCAAAAGATCAGATATCAGATCAGATGAATGTGTAATATGACACATTTGCTTTGAACATTTTATTTGTACATAATATCAGTTTTTATTATTTTGATGGCACCCTTTAGACAGCTGTTGATAAGTAACTCTGCAACTACATGTCAACTAGCAGTCATGAGAGTATTAGTGGTGTGTCTGCTGAATATACTGTATGCTAACACTTTATTTTGATGGTTCCTCAACAGACATACTGAGTATAGGATACTTTGCAAGTATGTGAACATTCTACTTACCCTACCTAAGTCTACTAATACAATTAGTTTTATATATATAAACATTGCACTCAAGAGATGTAGTAAGGTACTGTGCAGATCTTAAATAAACAATGTCAAGCTATGATATAGCCCATTATAAATTAAGTAGATTTAATATGGTGTTCATTGTGTGTTATAAATAATCATACTCTTAAAAGTTATAACCACAAATACGTAAGTGCTACAATGTATTATAATTGTTGTTATTATTATTCGTTAGATTTTATAACACATTATAAGGTTTTTTATAATGCATTATGCATTCATTATAATGCCTTAAGGATACCCTTATCATGTATTATAAATACGGGCTTCATAGAAAGTGTTACCCACAATTCTTTAACTTTTTATCCATATGCAGGAAATTAAATAAATAAAATATAAATAAATAGAAAAAATATGTATTGTATTCAGATTATGAAAAATCTATAATTTTTTAATCTGTACCAGCAGTATTGTTCACAACAGATCTCACCATCAAGGCCCAAAGCTACTTTGTTACATTTACTGACTGATGTGTCAGATCGCAAAGCATCATTTTGTTCTATCCAATTTTATTTTTGTTTAATGGGTGAGTTACCAAAGTGGATCTAATGGATTGGTCAAACATAATTACAAACAGCAGGAAAACAAACCAACCAACAATTCAGTGAAATTGCTTTCCCCACAGAAACCATTTGGGGCTTAAATGTAAATGCACATGTGTCGTGTAGGAGATCGGTCTTACCTGATTTAGAGCAACAGCGCAGCATCAACATGAAAGAAAGACAGAAACAGAAACATGTTAGAATACTGACTTAAGAGAATATCACTACATTAAATTACAAATGATAACAAAGGCATACATTGAAGAACGCTAAAAGTTGTACAAGGTCAAACACACACAGACATATGCAAACACACTTGAACTCTTGCAAAAGCCAAGTAACAACCTCTCATCTGTCTGGAAAAAAAGCCACAGCCTCCACACAGGATGGAAGTACTGTTTGTCAAAACGCATGTTGCAAAGATGTCGTCTAGATGCTGACCAACCTAAAATTAAACATTCCGATGGAAAAAAACCTATCAAACCATTATGGCAAGCCTTTCTGCTCCACTGAACCCATCATGACATTTTTCTGTTTGGTACATACAGAGGTCAGTGTTATCAGACCTTAATGGGAAAGAGTAATGGTGTGACACACTGGATTCTGCTTTAATATTCTCTGCTACAGCTGGACTGGATCTCCCACAATGCAGAGAAACACTCCCCTCCCCCAGCAAAGCATGCAGCGCTGGACATACAGTACACCGTACACATATTCTCCACTGAAATTGATATAAACACACATTTACTGTGTCAACACCACTTGTAAGAACTGGTTGACATTATAAATATCAGGTTTTGACAAGTACACAGGTGAATCATGAGCAGAGTCTGACAATATGGTGCCAGATTCAAGTGATAAAATTGTCATCTTGAAGACAAACACACACCCAAAGCAGTAGGCTTGATTTTAATTCTATACAGAAATACCATAATGAAAACCCAGTCAGCCTCCCTGACATATATACGCATTAGCTAGAACATCAGCTTCACTGACACACAAGACATGGGAAAGGAGTATGTCATATACATTAAAAATGCATAGACACAAGCGCAGATGTCCTCAAATACAAAGAAACTTTCATGCTCCAAACTCAAACATAAAGAACTGAAAAAAGAACAGAACAGAGTATGGTAGGAAAAAAAATGTGAAAATGGACAGGCAAGGATGATAAAACCTCTTTATTGACAGGCAAAGCTGAGGTCTCACATGGCCAGTAAGAGATGAGAGGGGGATGGGGTGAAATCTGGAAAAAGACTGAAAGGTACAGAGAGAGAGAGAGAGAGAGAGAGAGAGAGAGAGAGAGAGAGAGAGACATGAAGCCACACCTAAATGTAGGTCACGCATGGTGAGGCGATGAAGCCGATAAGATCTGCCTGATTAATGAAAACAGAAGAATGAGAGAGAATAAATGAAAAACAGAAGAAGAGACAATGAGAGAGACAATGAAAAACAGAAGAATGAGAGAGAATAAAGAATCCTATTAAGATAGAGAACAATGTTAGAAAAAAATTGTCTGATACATTTTCTGTATAAAATAAGAAAGAGTGATGCTGGTCTAAAAATATTCACTGCTATGATGCTATAAGGTTGCTAAGGTGTTCTGAGTGTTTTTAGTGGGTTGCTAAGCTGTTCTGGCCCACTCAAATCTCTACGATAGTCTTATCAAGCTTCACCGAAAAGCATAATTGATAACAAAAGATCAAAATGATCTCAAACAGAACTTGGCTATATTTAAAAACACTTCTAGGCATGGAAGAATGAGCACTTCTTTAAGCGGGCTACCTGCTGTCAGGGTGGGCGTCTGTTCAGAGGCATTTTGGGAAATCTCTTTTGAGTGAGCAGCCAAGTCTCTCCTCAAATCCCACCCAGAGCAGATTGCTGTGGATTAGGGGCCCTGCATGAGAGTGTGCATTCTTGTTGTCTTCATTCCAGATGATCTGATATTTCATAAACATATAGGTCATGCTCACCGGATTGGAGGGTGAACCGCAAATTCTAGTGAGCAATGAGTCCATTTAGGAGCATGCCTTCAAGAAGCCTTCTTCAGGTCAGATAATGCTGATTCAGAAGTGGCAGGTTTGCTTGGCTGCTCACATATATTGAAACCCCTTGTTGTCCACTAACTGCCGAACTCAGGATTTATTTTGGCTTACCTGCACTGATCCAAGCAGCCCCAGTCTAGTCTACAACTGTGTGCATATAACACACACGCACACACTATATTGTCAAAAGTATTGTGTCACCCCCTTCTAATGAAATGTTTGACTACTTTAGTAATTTCCATGAGTACAAATCTTAATGTTTAAGCATATAATGATATTCTAGGGAATTGTGTGCTTCTAATTTTATAGCAACAGTTTGGACAGAACCCTTTTCTATTCTAACATGACAGTGTCTCTGTGTATAAGACAAGGATCAAAGAGAAATGATGATTCAGTCAGTGTGGAAGAACTTGACTGGTCTGCAGAAAGACAAGTCCTAATCCCAGCTGAACACCTCTGGTGTGACTTTAAATGCAGACCTTGAGCCAAAAATTCATCACCAAACACCAATGACAAATGGGTAAATATGGGTACAGTCATTTCATACACTTCAAAACTTTTGCAACAGAGGTGGAAATACAATTTTTAAGTACATGAATTATATTTCCATCTTTGTTACCACAGTTTGGAAGTGCCTTTTTCTCTTCTAAAGAAGGGGGTGTCCCAGTACTGTTGTCCATATAATGAATGTACAAGTCATTGGTGTTTGGTGATGAAAAATATCCATAGTGGTTTTTGGAGTAAAAAAAAAAAAAAGGTTTGTGAGCTTCTCCATCAAGACGACTTTATAATCTAATGGTATGTACCAGAAAAGGCGTGCAGAAATGGTGTGCTTTGCAATCATCAACACCGAAGGCTTTGTTCTTTAGTAAAAAATTATGCAAATTGGGATCCAGCCTAGGTTTATTATAGCTTTGTAAATATACACAAAAATGCAAATTAAAAATGTAAACATGCGAACAAAATTCAAAACCATACAAATAAAGAATATAATACAGTTCATCATCAGTACATGAGCAAATGTTTATTAGAAACAGTACATTGATCAGTTCCTATGGACTGTGAACAGCTGCCCGCCGGTGATGAAAACCACTGTGAGTGAACTGTGAAATACAGCATCCACACACACCACACATACAACGCTGTGTCTGGGCTGCTGCTATTTAGGATTTTTGTAACATAAGCAGTGATTTCCTGTGCAATAACCAATCCAAAGCCTGGCACTTAGACACATGCCTGGGAACATACTGGAGACACTGACCCATTTCTGCAGACAGCAGGGGGTAGAACAAAGCACCGACGGGTCAGAACAGACCAAATACTCGGCACAGGCCCTGACAAGCCCCCACAAATCAGCAGATGTGTCGTGGCACTTGGGGATGGGGGAGAAACACCAACCACAAAACTGACAGAGAGATTTCGGTTTTGGTTCAAGACTGAGCAGCTATAAAGAGGAGAAATACGAGAAATGGGTGATGTAGACAGAGAGAAAGAGAGAGAATGACAGAGATTGAGAAACAGGTGAAGCAAGGTATTAAAAAAAGGATGATTTACAGCAACATAAGTAACAGACAAGAGGCGTTTAGTGTGACAGAATCTCGGTGGGCAGCTGGAGTGTTAGCTTCTATAGGAATGTATCTTAACATAGTTCACAGTCATCCATGGAGTTCAATTGCACAGCTGTCTGCTCAGAAACGAACAGGTGACACCTGCTCCACAAACTCATTATGAAGAACTACAAGAGAAACTAACAAATGTTGATGGGGCTATATTACAGATTACAATATATACATTTTTATTATTATTAGAAAATAACTGACTATTTCCCTAGATAAGACCGTCATTCCTCGGCTGGGATCGTGTAGAGCCCTTTGAAGCTGCACTAAAACTGCAATTTGGACCTTCAATCCATTGACTCCCACTGAAGTCCAGTATATGGAGAAACATTCTGAAATGTTTTCCTCAAAGACCTTAACTTCTTTGTAATTTAAGAAAGAAATACAAAAACTTCTTGGATGACAGGCTGTTTTGGGGCACCATTGACTTTCATAGTAGGAAAAAAAAATACTATGGAAGTCAATGGTGCCTCAGAACTGCTCTGTTTCCCACATTCTTCAGAATATCTTCCTTTGTGTTCAGCAGAACAAAGACATTCATACAGGTTTGGAACTACTTGAGGCTGAGTAAATGATGACAGAATTTTCATTTTTGGGTGAACTATCCCTTTAAATCAGGAAATTAAAGTCAAAGTAATAACAATATACAAATACATTCCAAACATTTTTCACTATCACTCAAAAGTTTTCTATAAGACTTTTAATGCTTTCGAAAGAAATATCTGCTAATAAAGGCTGCATTTATACAGTCAAAAATACAGTAAAAACAATAACATTTGTATTTTGAATAAGTAATATTTTCAATAATTATTTTTATTTTAAATAACTTATAGATTTTTTTTTATATTTTTAAAATGTCATTTATTTCTGCAATGGCCATTAGTCAAGTCTTCAATGTTACATGATCCTTCAGAAATAATTCTAATATGCTGATTTGGTGCTTAATTGTGATGCTTAATTGTTTTGTGGAAACCATGATTTTTTAGAATTCTTTCATGAAGAGAAAGCTGAAAAGCAGTGTGTTTATTTGAAGCAAACACCTTTTGTAACAATGTGAATGTCTTTACATCTCGTACTGAACCAAGACGTTTGAATTAGAGGTCGACCGATAGTGGATTTTACCGATACCGATAGCTAGGTTGGACCACACTGGCCGATACCGATTAATCAACCGATAGTTTTTAAATGGATGCTGAAATAAAACTAGAGCTTTGCTATTTAAAAAAATATAAGCAGTAACAGTACTGAACCATACTTTGCAAATGAATAAAAATATGAATATTATTTATTATATTGATCATTAAAGTTATTTCATAGTTTGCTAATTTTAAAAGAAGAAACTTTAAAATAAAAAAATGTAGCCTATTAATAGCGAATGTTGAAATGAACACTCTAACAAGAAACAATACTTCTACAGTTTTCATTAATTCTACGAATGGACTCTTATTGTTAAGTATTACCATTTAATTTCAACAGTCATGCTTAAAGATGGCCATCTTTAAATATCTACACAAGGCCATACCATTAAAATTACATACATTTGGATATTGTTTGTGTACTCACACACTTTATTTGCTTCTATTTTAACACTTATCTAATAATTAAGAAAAAGTTAGTCACACAAAAGCGCAAAAGCAAAAATTAGGGAAAAGTGCAGCGCTGTGTCTAGGAGAACTCAGAGGTATCTCTCTCACACACACACACACACACACACACACACACACAAAACGCTTTGCGTTCAATTCAAGTGGCGTTCTAAAACAGTTTATTTGATCACCAAACGGACAGAAGTTTGTTTCTAGAATGAACAATGTGGCATTAAACAGTTTGAATTTCGGTTTAAAAAAACAGCAAGTGGAAAGAGAAAGAGCGATCTATTACAGCTCTCTATATGAAGCATACAGACTTTATTAGAGCCACAGAAAGACAAACGTTTTGCTAAAAAATGCACAATACAAAATGTATAGCCTAGAGTGAAGTCATTATGTACATTCACAATGATTTAGGACAAATATAATGTAATTTAATAGAAAACTATGTGAATGGTGCTCTGTTCCGCCGCAGGATTTTCTGTCGGCTGTATTTAAATGGCATTTAAATGGCATTTGAAGTTTCCCGCTCAGTGCAGTCCAGCAACGGACGCGGAAAACAGTGATTTTTCACATGTCAAAATAAACTAAACACGTGCTGTCTAGTGTGATTGCTCCGTGCAGCGCTCTGGCGGTTCGTTTAGTCGTCTAGAAGATCATTCGACTGCAAACAAATTATATTACTACTACTACACTACACTTTTCAATTAATTTAATTCAATCAAGCATATTTAGGTTTATAATGCTCTAGTTCTCATCTTATTGATGAACAGGAAATATAGTTTGCGAGTAAATCTGCAAATTATTTCATTAACGTCAGCTGCCTCTGTAAATCAAAATGCACGGCATAAATTATGAATTAGTTATTATTATTCCCATTTACATTTGCACCATAAAAAACAAAGACCACTCAGGCATATTTTGCCCCCACATCTTCGGCAGGCCATGCTTAATTTAGACGATTAACAGCACAGTGCTAATGCGCGAGAACGAAGGTTAGATTAACAGTGGAGCAGCAGATCACATCGACCTCACAAATACAACCTCAAAAATCAATCTCCAATTGGACGACATGCATGACCTCATCACCACTCAACACTCCAAACTGCATGTAGCCATCTCAGCAGAATTTTTTTAATGACTGCCATCCTTTGAATTCCCTTTTCTCCATTCATCCTTCCATCTCCTGTTCTCCTCTCTTCAGCAGCTGTCATTCTTCTGTGCAACCACACCGACCATACTAGGAGAAACCACACCCTGATGAAGAAAACCAATACGAAACAGTCGATCCAAAAGGCACCCTTAAAATGCTGACATGCGTTTTATGAAACAACTGTGTCTAGAAGAGATGGGCAGGGTGACAGCTGAAAGAAAATACTAAGTGTATTAAATCTCTCCTTGCACATATGCACTTCATATTCACTCTTTCATCAAGTGCAAAAATGTAAATTCTGTCATGCAAGTATTTCAATGAACACTTCATATGGGACACCATTGACTTTCATTTTTTTCCTTCCTATGGAAGTCAAAGGGTTAGAACTTCAAAAGTGTATCAAATAAAATTCCCTGTTTGGACCTACTTCATTTACCCACTGTATCATAACAGACAGAATTTTTCATTTTTGGGTGAATTATCCCTTTAAGCCTAGGATCCACTTTTAATTGCACTTGTCTGTTTTTCTGTACTCCCTACCGAAGCCAGGAAGGGTTAAAGTAATTACACACAAAAAGACTCTTACATAATCATTGTTATGAAGATGTGCTTGTCACGGGGGCCGTCGATCACCTGCCTCTCAGAGTAAAGGCTGTGTCTATAGCTCTCACTCATAATAGAGAAAGATCCTACTAAAATTGGTTTAAAATAAACACTTAAAACCAGCAGGTAAAGCACATAGACAGACTGTTTTTTTAAACTTGCACTTTTCTGCCATTGTTTAAATTTTTAATTAGTTCACAGGCGTTTTTAGTTGAACACAGTTTAAAATTTAATTAAGCTTCAACATGGAGTGTTTTGAAACTGGGACAGGCCATACAACATTTTTTACCATGGAGTGTATGGTTGCCACTTATTTTTAAATAAAACTTGATTTATTTTTAAATAAAACATTAAAAATGAAATGGAAAGGAGAAGAATGCTAACTAAAACATTAAAATGAAATGGAAAGGAGAAGAATGACTTTATAAGTGGCACCTGCTAAGGCAAGCATTACTATTAGCTCATAACATTTGTGAAACAAACATAAATGATGCAGTATAATTTTAGCATTTTTTCATTAATACACTAGTATTTACTCATATTTTGAATTAGATTATTTTGATATAGAATTTTTGCTTTTTTTCATTTAATTAAACACTTGTATTTACTATATTTTAGTTAGATTTCTTTATTTTGATTTTCTTTATTTTATTTTCATTTGTAATAATTTCAGTTATCTTATTTTATTTTTTAGTTTTAGTACTTACCTCCACTAATTTTATTTTAGTTATTTGCCAAGGCAAAAAATGTTTCTTTATGTTTTTCATCTAATATTTATATTTGATTTCAGCTTTACTTTAATTAATAACAAAATTTTAATAGTTTTAGTTAACATTAATAATGTTGCCTCAGATGGAATGGCTTGTAAAGGAAAGATGCGTTATTACCTTTTTTCAAGCAATACGACTCACGATTGTCATTTGATAAAAAATAATTATGAACCATTATATATTGAACTCTTTTAACATGTAAGCAACGACTAGCAACCACCCAGAACACCTTAGCAAACACATAGCAATGCCCTAACAACACAGTACCAAATAGGCAAGCACCTACTACAATTTCTTCAGAAAATGTCAAAATCCAGTTCCAAGTGTTATAATGTTTTTTGCATTTTCTCTCACACTCTCCTTTTTTTATCTTCGTTTCCAGTAATATGTAATCATTTTGTTCCCATTAGAACACACCTCTTACATTACAACATTCCTTGCCTCACATTACTGACATGTACATGCCAACACAAGCCACTGATATATTATTTGTACAAAATAAATACATTACAATAACTCTTTCTCCGCTTATTGAACAGCAGTGTCTGTTTTGTTTTCACACAGTTCATTCCAGGCGAGTGAAAATGTGTCTACATAAACTTGAGAATGAACATGACTTTTTCATTAACCGTTCCCATCTGGTGGAATGACCTGCCTAACTCAATCCGAGCAGCTGAATCCTTACCCATCTTCAAGAAACGGCTAAAAACACATCTCTTCCATCTTTATTTGACCCTCTAACTCTAGCACTCTCTATTCTAATATTATTTTATCTAATCTGTCTTCTTTTTGTATAAAAAACACACACATTTGACCCTCTATCAATTGCCTATGTATTCTCTAACTGCTAGCTTTTCTTGTAAACTAACACCAAGTGTCTTTTTTCTATATTCTATATACTCGTTTTCTTAAAAAAAAAAACACTTCCTACGTGTACTGCGTTAGGCTAACCAGGACTTAATAGCACTTGCATGTTATTGCTCTTTTGTTGGTTTTGATTGCTTCTATAATGTCCATTTGTAAGTTTCTTTGGATAAAAGCTTCTGCTAAATGACTAAATAAATAAATAAACAAAAAAGCAATGTACGAGTCATTTCATTACATAATCCAGAACAGGACATTTTCAAAAAGGAAATGGTTAAAAAAAGCATGCATCAGATGAGTGAGAGATCAGTGTAGACCAGCAGAGGGCCTGATGAGTATAAAGGTACAAGAACAAGAGAGAGAAATAAAACGACTTCTCAGCTCTCCATCCAGAGAAAGATTTCATTCATTGGCCCTGACAAACACCGCTACCCTTTTCCTTCTCCTCCCTCCTCTTCTCTTTACTGCCTTTGTTCCTTCCCTCCCTCTCTGTATTGATTTAAGGGCAGTTTAAGGTGAATGCAGTGCTGTAATGTATGATGTGGAACTTAGCACAGGCAGAAGCAGGACAAGCCACATAGATCTAGCTCATCTTAATATGGAGGGAAAGAAGTAAGAATCTAAAACTATGCCATGAGGAAAATACAATCCTGTGAAGCATTGCAAACAACATAATGCAATTCAAAACAATGGAAACTTTTTTTTAATGATTGATTTAAAGAACAGTTGATGATCCCCATTGACTTTCACCCTAGAGAAAAATACTATGGAAGTCAAAGGGAGCCATTAACTGTTTGGTTACTCATATTCTGTGTTCATATTCATATATTATATATATAAATGGACAAATCGATTCTTCATGATTTTTTGTATTCGAGTTACTTGAGGAATCCTTTCAGCCCTAGTGTGCAGAGAGCCTGCTTGACTAGTACAGATGAAGAGATAACATTTTCAAGCATTTCAAAACAAATCAAACTTAACTCATTTTATTTTTCTAATAAATGTCTCTGGTGTTATGTTGCATATTCCATCATATATTTCAAAATCTTTCATCAAGTTATAATAAATCTAGAACCACACAGGCAGGGAAATAATATCCAGCTAGGCATATTTAGTGATTGTTAGCATGCCTTGTAAAACCATTTGCCACAATCTGTAATTTTGGGTTAAGTTGACAATGGTCCGGAGTGAACTTTATAGGAAATCAAAATCTGCTTATGAAGTCATATTACGTTCTAGAGCACAGAAGATAAACGGCAAGTAACCATCTGGTAGTGGGGCTGGGCGATATGAGCAAAAATGAATATCTCTGTATTTTTTGGCTGATTTGCGGTAAATCTCTCTGTATTTTGTATTTGGATTAAACAAATAAACAAATAAAGTGAATGTAACCATGTAGGCATAAATTATGTGCAGAAAAGGGTTAAAATCACATTACATTCTAGCACTGTAATCTAAAAACAAAGATAATGCTTTTAAAGCAGAAGTTAAACTTACTAAACTAAAAATTTAAGTAAAAAAAAAAAGCACAGACTAATTGAGTAAAAAGGCTATTTTGATTACCCCATTACAGTCACTTTACAGTTAGTGCTTTCATACAAATACACTTACTTGTAGGTTTAAAATTCTACATGTCACATTTATATTTTCCAACTACACAGATTTCAGCAAAATGTATATTTTAGGCAGATTTATTGCGCTCCTATTTCATTGAGCTCCGTCTGTTTGGTGCGCGTTCTGAACTAAGTCTGTGAAGTTTAGCGGAGAATCGCAAAACAAAAGCTCATGCACTTCTGACAGCAAAATGGAAATATTTCCATGGCTTTCTAATATTTACAGATGGAGAATATACCTGTGAAAAGTTATGCAATTAGGATAATAGAGATTTTCACGGTATGATAATCGTCTCAGGAAATATCACGGTTTCACGGTATCATGGTATACGGTATTAAACGATCAAAACAGGTTTTTTTATAGTTGAAAAAAATGTTTGGAAGCATGTGCTTATTCAAATTTCATTAATCAAAAACAATCAAGTAAATGTAATCATTGATTATATATTAGTTTAACAACTTATATTCATCATTACTTCTTTTATCCTTTTATGCTTTCGTAAAGGGCTGCACAACATAAATTTACTAAATAAAAATGAGGGGGAAATTATATTCCTTAAATGTTTCTATAAATTATTATTATCATTTTAGAAGTAGGCTACATTATAGTACAGTCGTCATTTCTGTCTATTTCTTTGAGTTAAAAAGCAGACTTTTATTTTGACGGGTAGTAGTGAACTGAGGGGGGGCAGTAATACGCATTTGAAGCATCTAAGCTTCTAAGGAGGAGAAGAAGAAGACGGGTAGTAGTGAAGAGTCAGTGTATTTGACAATGGTTTTCTCAAATAAAATGATGAAAGATTATTAATTGTTCTCTCAGTGTTTGTCCTCAGATAGTGAGACAGCAGGCGCTGTTAAACACTACAACGCCGCTCACTCACAGAGAGAAACGCAAAACAAACAGATTATATTTTTATATAGCAGTGTTTTTTTCGCTTTAATAATCACAGACACTAGACCATGTAATGACTTGACAGCTCTGTTTTTGATTTATTCATCAATCCATCAAAACGCGCGCGTTTTATGTGACATCTGCATTGTAAATTCATTGTCATGACTGGATTCTGGGATTCACTCTGTATCACGGAAATCATAAGGCTTTAACCTTAAGTTATAAATGGGACATAACTATATCTGCACAGAGGGATGGTGTTCTGAAATATAGGTAAACATGTTCGATGTGTTTCCTCTTTTTGCGGCTGCTTTGTGACCAGTTTTTGTGAACTGTGTCTATCCTCGAGGACAAATAAGCGTTCGTCTTTTCTATATCCAAAGTATTTCCATACTACCAATTTTGATTTATATTTCGACGTGGGATAGAGATTAGAGATAACGGCCTCTGTCTCTGATGTTGTCTCCGCTGCACGTGTGGGTGGAGCAAGAGAACAGTTAAGTGGAAAGTTGTTGCCTAGGCGCAGGTGAGATTCTGCTTCTTTTATTTTCACCAAATACCATAGATAAGCAAAATGTACACGATATGATAATCGTAAGTGTTTATACCGTGGTATATCGTCATACCGGTATATCGTTACAACTCTAGACGGGCCGAGCCACTTTAAACTGAAACTATAGGCTACTATATCTTACGAGTTTTTTAAAGCCCTTCATAGAAAGCTTGACACGTTTAGAACAAAGTGTATTATACACTTTCTCCGCAGCAGTTCAGTCGGTGTCCTCCTCCCTATAGATATTTTTTTGGGATGCGCTTGTATCAAACTCGATATTAACAGTATTGCTTCATACCGTATCGCTTATAAAAATATATCGATATATCGTACAAACTCCATATACCGCTCAGCCCTATCTGGTAGTTTAACATCTTAAGGGATCCCTGTGGAATAAGGAAGAGATTTAATTTCTTACATCACATCCATTAATAATCAATGTTGGCCTACCCCCTATCTATTGTCAACATAATGATTCTTAGTTTAGGAAAATTGGCACACAACTGACAAATGGCAGAATAACTTTTTGGCAACTCCAAGTTACAGGTTATCATTTTAATTAGGGCAAGTGCAGGCAGCAGCACTGAAATTAAAAAAATTCAAAGATGCAAATAAAGAATGGGAGATGATCCAAATATAAGCCTTAAGTGGAAAAAAATGCAAACTGAAGAGAATGCTCTGTGTTAAAACATCATCAAATGAGCAGGCGCATGGACATAACTTGATAAGGTGTGGGGGAAATGGAGTATAAATCTGAGAACACTCCATTAGAGAGACATGGAAATGAGGGGCAGATTAAATTAAAGACTTGAGCATCAGCGGATGGTCATTAGATAGCCATGTAGCTACTATTTGCACATCTCCATACAAGCACAGGGGCCCCTGGGAAACCCACACACGCAGATCTCCAGCATCAATGTGTGAAAGGTTAAAGATCAGCGAGGGGCTTTACTCATCCCTCCCAATCTATCTTCCTAACTGCCATGTCAGCACAAGTCAATATAAAATGAAACTTCATTAATCTATGTTAATGCAATAAAGACAGTAATTTCACTCAATTAACCACAACTCTCTGTCTGTAATAACAAACACAGTCTCAACTATAGGTGTGGCTGTTGATAAAGGTGTGTGTTAGAAGGAGTGGCAAACCGCTCAAAGCAACGTCTGTACTTTCTCTTTTCATTTTCTTGTGAACTAACTGGGAGCTACACAGAAAGTGTGTGTAGATAAGTGTAACCTATCATGCTGTAGGACAGCAGCCCATCCAGGTGCACCAAAAGCAGGAGCAGATGTTTTGGGCATCTCTCTCGGGTATGAAGTCAGCCCACTACCCACATCCAACACGTCAAAACATGAAAATACATATGCAGACACATGCAATTCCATCAAACACACATCCCAGAGGTGGAACATATAATATTTTATCTGAAGGCCAAGGACATTTCTTGACAAGTTCATTGCAAAAAATATAACAATACCAAATTTTCTGATTCATAGAGAGAACTAAAAAAAAAAACACTGTCACACTACAGAACAAGTAGGCATATCTTCATTTAAGACTCATACACTTATCCAACAGCCAGGAAAGATGTGTCTACAGACTAAATATTTCAAAACCTTTTTATAAAAATAGACTAGACATGGAAATACCCGAGATGGTCTGTCTGTGATGTGTGTGCTGTGAAGAGGATGGCATCAATAACAAAACAGAAAATGACAATAAATATTAAAGCTGCAGTCCGTAACGTTTACCTCTTTGTCGCCATCTCTGTTTGAAAACTTGCAGTTTCTTGCAGAATTATCTTCAGTGCGTGGGTTGTGATCTGGTGTTCCGGCACGACTCCAGCGCAGATTAATCTAATGTTTTGAGGTGTATGTGTAGTTGTCAGTCACTGCACCGGTCTGGATGTTTACTGTACTTCACAAATCACAGATTCTACCCTACGTCTTGGAATATATGACCCAAATAAGAATTTTCACCATATATTGCCATCTGAACAAGTAACAAGTCTGCCACATTTGTTCTGACCAATTGAGGAAAAAAGCATTAGAATAAATCGCGCTGGTAATGGTAATTAAATCTAACGATCGGTTAGCTCATATCACATTAAACCATGTAAATTATTAGTATTGTTATACTTTATTCTCAAATTATTAATGTTAACAACATCAGCATTGCGGGGACTATGAGTTTAGTATGTATTAGCATGTAGATTTCAATTTCTGTACAGTCTAATCTAATTGTCATACCATTCTAATTTTATATTAATAAATTATTTTAACCCAAAAAGCAAACTATGCTTCCTTCAAACTGGTTTTCATTATAATACAAATATTGAGTAATCCCAGGCTATCTGTAATCAGAAGCACATTTAAAACTGGAATATAAATTTAATTTCATTCATATATGTTTCATAAACCCTTTCTGGATTACAATCCGCCATCAAAATTAGAAATGTAATTATTCTACCTGCTGTTAGAAAAGGCTATAAATGATCCGGCACCTGCAGGATCCTCACATGCGATAGCCTAGTAGCCGGGGGACAACTTCTTTATGTTTACAGACGTGACGTAATGATGCCGTGCCATGCTTGAATCTCCTGCGGAAACCTACCCGTACCACTCAAATTACAAAACATTATTATAAGCTAACCGTTGTGAATCGGGCTTAAGTAAGGCGATATATTTGAAAACTGGCTGGTTATGTACTTTCTCAAATATAGATTTCGGATCATTTTTAACAAAAAAAGTTACGGACTGCAGCTTTAAATAATTATAAACTAATAATAATAATTGCTTTTTATTCATCAAAGAATCATGGAAAAATGTATCATGGTTTCCACAAAAATATTAAGCAGCACAACTCTTTTCAACCTTGATAACGAGAAGAAATGTTTCTTGAACATCGAATCAGTACATTAGAATCGTTTCACTGATGATCTAGACTGACGTAAAGGCTGCTGAAAATTCAAATTGAAAATGGTTATTTTAAAATTGTATATTTAACAATATTACTGGATCTCATGAAATAAATACAGCTTTAGCAGGCATTTGCTAGAGACGTCTTTCAAAAATATATAAATGCTGAACAGTAGCAAATATAACACTGAAACTTTACGAAAGGAGATCAAATATTGAGGAAAACTTGTTAAAAAGAAAGCTCCAGGCCAGACATTTATCATGTATATTAGAAACGCTAATATTAGATATCCCCAAATATTCTGACCCTAGACCATTCACATAATCCCATTTCCCCCAAAAAATGAGAAACTGAGACTGAACCCAAATATATTTTGCTTCTTAAAGGCAATCACATCATAAAGCACTACTATCCATTTCGGTCCATAGACTCCATGCAGACTGCTAAATTTGAGGTCCATTCTAGACGTGTTTATTAGCAGGGGCAATGGAGCAGAACAGAACTGGCTCTGATAGAGCAGTAGGGAAAGGTCGAGGGCCGAAAATAGGACTGAGTGATGGGGAGACGCGGAATTATACGGGCTCCATAAAACAGCTTCATCAGGAGAGAGTGATTTGATCAGCAGGGTCTGAGGTGCTTACAAAAGGTCTGTTTCTGGGTAGAGAAACACTAAAGACTAGCTTTTGACACAGCTGTTGCTCACGAGAATATGAAATATAAGTTCTAAACCTATCAAGAAAAAGTGTACATGTGTAGACATATGTGTACAGTAAGGTATTTGTAGGGGAAGAAAATAATGTAAATGAAAAGTCTCCAAATGAGGCCAGGTAGAAGTAAGAAAACTAGTGAGCTACCTACCTAGACAGCATGTTTTGGCATTGGAGGCATGTTTTGAGTGAGCTAAACGGAGTCTGTGTGACCTCAGCTGACTCGAAACATGCCTAAAAACGCTATCTAGATAGCTGGGTTTGCTAAACACAGCCAAGATAACTAAACCTAGACTATTAAAACAAAATAGGTGATGTGTATGTTCCCAAACAAATGAGAGTTTTATACTGGCCCAAGCAGGAACAACACATGTAGTGACTTCCTTCTTCCCGTCACCTCCCAAAACTTGCTGTTATTTCAGGAATGCAGCTCCGGCCCCACTTCTACTTCTAGCTGCTGTGTCACCCTACCCTGACCACTCCTCCATTCTCACTCCTTCAGCTTGAGGGCAAAAATACAGTGTGCATGGCAGACACTTCCATTTACATCCCTCTCCAGCACATCACATATTATTAACAGACCACTCAAAAGCAAGTGTGTCACAGACACACAAATGCTACAGGAAAAGTGACTGAGGGGCATCTCTCTCTCAGCCCTCCAGTGGATTTACTTTAATCAAAATAATTGACTAAAGTAAATCTTATCTTTACTTGCAACCTCCTGTTAGGGTTAGGATTGGAGTTGAAAGGTGATTGAGAACATTTCCAAGTTTCCACATCCATTAAAAGTAGGCCTGCTCGATTATGACAAAAATCATAATCACGATTATTTTGGTCAATATTGTAATCCAGATTATTTAAAACGATTATTAGTGGGCCATATGACCAAAACTTTATATGAAAGATTTATTTAAACATAGTGATATATATCAAATATATATTTTCTGTAAAAAGGTTGCTATGACATCTACATTTTAGAGACCAGCGAAATGTCACGATTCTCAATACCACAGCAGAATGCCAGAGTAACTAATATTAGTAAAAATAAAACAACAACAAAAAAGGTCCTCAAAATTATTGACAATAATTAAACCGCCAGTAATAAAAAAGCAAAGGAATACAATGCCAGTAATAAAATAAGCTAAAACAATACAATAGAATAAAAGATACAAAAGAAACAACCTGTGCTATAAGTTTTTTTAGTCTAAAATTGCTTTTCAGTTAACGGCCTACTAGAGAAATTGAATAACCTAATGTAAAATAAAACAGCATAGTCTTGACTGTAGGAATTACACTTCCTTTGTTTCTTATTAAAGCTACAAAAGTCCTTCAGTCAAGAGCAGAGAGTGATTTTGAATTTGTCTTTTGTTGTTTGATTATTAATATAAAGCACACAGTCGGCAGCAGGAATATAGCGCACTGTCACTTTAAGAGCCGCACGGATCCAATTTACTGTACACAAGTATTTTCATCCTCAACTCTTTACATCAATTTATTACATAACCGTAGAGGGTTTACATGAATAATCACCAAGTGCCGCATTTTGACACATTTTTGCATGTATTTGACCGTTTAGGCGCTAAAAGATGACTTTACATGTCCGTGTTGTGTTCTGTCTCTGAGTGCATACACAGTAATCTTCCCGAGGAAGCGCATGTTCTCGGTCACGCTTTTAAAAACAAAAAAACATCGAATCAACTTAAATAAATCAAGCACGTCCCATTTTACTAAAGTCTCTTTACATGATTTTACTGATTTGCACATGAAATTGGCCTTTTATGGAGGAACAAAAGAGCACCGCTGGAAAGGGGGCGGAATAATAGTTTTATCTCGATTACAGTATTTTCATAATCGTTGGAGGCCGAAATCGAAACTGAATTTCGAGTCAACCATCATATAATACACAGTAAACACAATTTTCCCCACCAAATTATTTAAACACTTTGATGGTAAACAGAAAAAATACTCTCAGGAAACAAACAAAAATAAATAGAGGACAATTGTTAAAAATAAAATAAAAAGACCAATCCTTCAATAAAAAAAGTTAATTAATAAAAATAACAATATATTCCAATATAAAAATAAAAAGACAATATAAAAACAGCATATTGTTTTGGTTTGAATAGGCCTTTCACCTAGACTGGCCTCCTCATGCATGATGACACATGACTGGGCATTTGAAATTGCTCCGGATGCCCTCAACCCACCGGGTGAGCGAATTACCATAAACACCCACCTGACCCCAGACAGATGGAGTTGACAGATGACTGACCCCCTACTCCCTATTGACAGGGGGGGGGGGCAGACGTGCAAAACACATTAACAAAAAAGAACCCAAAAGACAGAGAGAGCATGATAGCTGTTTACACCTGAACGAGAGTCATCAATCTTTCTGCGGAATCTGCCGAGAGATTAGACAGAACTTATTTAAACCACAATGTGTTTGGCTTTATCCAAGCTACAGGCATTACATAACTGGGAAGCATTTCAGGACGGCAAGGCTAACAGCTCTGCGGAGTATACATTTTCACTTAGGCTGACATATATTTCCATTGTATGAGAACACAATCGAAAATCTCGGCCTTCCTTTTTCCTTGATGTAGCCAAGCTTCACACACTTCCTCTCTTTTCATTATATTTACATTCAAATTAGAATCCATAATGCCTAATCTTTTGGCAAGATGTTTGCATTTTAAAGGCTAATGGTATTTTGGCTGGCACAGGTTTACAGTGACCTGAAATTTGTAGATAGTCATCCACATCCACCTTTGTTAAAAGCAGTATATTTTACAAACACATCTGAAAGTGAACAGCTGGATACTGTACAGACATATGGGAATGTCAATGTTTTGCTCATTTCACCAAACGTCTGCCATCTGCCACCTCTTATTTTAACAGAAGCACTTGTAAGGACAGGCTATGGAGGTAAAGAACATCTAATATAATAAACAAAACATTTCAAAACTTTAGAACACTGTAGCCGAATTCCATTATCCATCTTCACTGAAACGCAACAACAATTAGCATTGTCCAAAACACAAAATAAGCCAAAAACCAAGATTAAGGAGATAAACACTAGGGATGTGCATCTCCATAACTGCGATACGCATCAAGATGCACAGCCAACGATACGATACACTGAAGATACATATGAAGCATAGCGATGCGATACGATTCACCCCTATTACGATGCAGTGCGATTCGATTCAACACAATGTAATTCGATGCAATACGATGCAATGGAAAAAATATGATTACTTTTATTTCTTTGGTTCAGACAGACAGTAAATCATAAATTAACTTGTGTCTTCTGACTTCTAACGCCTCGAGGCTTTCATAAAACAAGTTTACCAAATAGGTCAGGCTTATTTCAGTTAGTCTGACTCACTGTCAAATGATTTGGTTCTATAAAGCAAATTTAACAAAGATCAACCTCAGTCACTGTGGCTACTTATGCTGGAAGCTAACCTGGTTCAGAGCAGGTTAAGAGTCAGGCTAAACTGAGCTCCTCTAACACTGACTAATAGGAATGCAATGAAATTACCACTGACTCTCTCATGCACTCTCATAGCCATGCAGCCTTAGCCTTTCTCTATGGTTTTATAAAAGCTGTGCCTTTTATAGTTAGAACAGATAGCATTAGAACATTACAATCTAACATTGCTCTTTGGAGCATTAATATCACTTAATTAAAAGTTAAAATCACTAAATTGAAAGTACATTTTAACTGCTATAAGAAACACACATTAACTCGTCTGAGCTTAGTAATTAGGATATGCTTACATTCTATTTAACCATTACAATACTGTCCCTTTACGGTTACTGCTATGATAAAAATACACCTATATGTAGGTTTGAAATTCTACAAAAGGTACATTTAATGTCCAACAACAAATATTTTAGCAAAATACATATTTGACTCAGAATTATTGCGCTCTGTCTGTTTAGCATGCATGCACGCAGCAGCGCCTTGCCCACTCCTGACAGCAAAATGGATATAATTGCATGACTTTCTAACATTTACAGAGGAAAAATATAATCGTGACATGTAAGTTATGCACTGTGGAAAACACAACATCTCAATTGCATTAAACAGCACAAATATATTTGCTGTTTGCCATGGTTGATCGATTTGATCCATGATCGACATTAAGGGCTGCTTAAGAATAAGCGTGCACAAATTAGTTAGACTGTGTGAACTTACATTGTCGTTTATAACCGCTTTAGCCCTGATTGATATGTTATGTTATTTCAAGTCAGGTTTTTGACTTTAATCCCTGCTTTTCCTCAGGTCTCTGCAGTGTTGTGATTCGTCATATTCGTGTGCAGCGGTGATGAGAGAACGCGCTCGAGACACAGTTTAGAGAGGAGAAATCAATCTACATATAAAATACTGGTCACAGATTATTGGTCACTTTCTAAACAATGAAAGTGTAGTGCATCAACTAGTAATTATATATAAATAAATCGCTTTTTACCAATGCAAATATGTTAGAAACGATGCATCGCGATACAAATGCCAACTTGTATCCGATGCACACTTTTTAAACCGATGCATCACATTGTTAACTTTTTTTGCCGATGCACCGAGCGAATCGAGGAATCTTGCGAGGAATCTTGGAAGAGTGAAGCTCTTCGCCAGGGCATTCAGTCAAAAACTACAATAAGTGTAAGCGCAGACAGAACAATAGAGTGCGGGTCGGCCCACTGTGCAGACGTGGTGAGGAGATGCTGGTCTTATTTGTAATATGGCAATAATTACATACAATAGTTGGATAAGTGAGATTAGTGCTGCCCCTGCAGGAGGTCTGACTGTAAGGCACATATCCGGGAAGAGAGATTAGCAACAGGACTGATTTGAATGGCAAATCTCTCAGCTTTCAGGCAAATGCGCTCTCATTCTCTCATCAACTGTTCATTTACGGTATTACAAGACAGTCTAGTGAAACAGTATAATGAAAAGTTAAGCATGAATACATAAGTAAATTATTCATTAACAGGAGGTAAGAAGTTTAAAGAATTACAGTATATACAATGGCTTTTATGTGACAAGCCTATCTATGCAATATTTTCTGAAAATCTTATTTGAAGGAAACTTTACTGTCCTCTGTAAACCACATTCAGTATTTCCTCTTCAGAATTCCCTTGGGAATTAATAAGGTAATGTTAAAGCTTAAAATACTCACCTGTGTGAAAACTATTTGTAATCTAATAGGGGTATAAAGATCTCTCAGATCCACACCCTGTTGCGAGACAGTCCCAGCATTCATTGGTGTGGCTAAAGGATCAGATGCCACCACAATCAGCGGGCAACATTCTCACTGCATGCAGCTCTCAGCTGAGAGTCATGCGCCTAACTGCTTTCAGAACATCAAAAACATTCATCCTGTTGAAAAGAGCCTAGCTATGCTATAAATCAGAATTCTTCAAAAGAGTTGAATGATTACCATATTACATGTACTGTGGTGCTCCAAGGTGTTTCAATAAAGCATAATACTTCCATGGTACCCTGTTAGCATTAGACCCAGCAGTTTAACCACGCCATTCCAGTCCTCAGGTCCTTACACTGGCATTTAAATTACATTTCACAGTTACATTTAGAATTGATTTTAAAGTACTTTTGCTCATTTATAAATCACTCAATGGCCTAGGACAGGGTTCCTCAATTAGTGATCGCCGGGGCCGAATTCTGCCAACAATACAATAATATATATATATTAGTTCTGTCAAAGTTAACGCGTTAATGCGTTATTTATTTAGATTAATCTATCAACTAATTTATCGATTAATCTAAACTAGGGCTGCAACTAGCGATCATTTTTGGTAGCCGATTATTCTTTCGGCTAATCGATTAATTTGATTAAATAAAATTATTTTATTTTATTGACAAAAAACACACTATTCCACATTCTGCTCAATGTGCTTCAAACAAACTGAATGCTATGAAAACATTCAGTGCTTAACTTATTAGACCACCTGTCATAAAGAGAAAACTAATAATTTAGGAATCTGTCAAAAAAAATAATAATTGTCATTTATTGGGCAAATTACAAACAGAAACAACTAATTAGTATTTATAATAACAAAAATGGCCTCATAACAGCTTGCATTCTTGCTTGCATTGTAACAGCAACCAATGCTGTTAGTTTAGAGCAGCAGGGGCACAAACCTTACATCATTTGTTAAAAACCTTACATAAATTTGTAAAATGTAAATAATAATAAATAAAATAAAGACTTTAAAATAAAGTGTTAACCAACAGGTGAGGAATGTTCTGCAGGAACACACGTTCACTTTGATCACAGTCATGTCTTACTGTCATTTCTTTATCCTGTAAAAGGCGGTTATGGAGCGTCTCATATTTATATTCAGACAATTACATGCTGTTATCCCTTTAAAGTTCCTACTCTCATAAAATATTCACACTGCATGTTAACTTTTAAACCTTAAATTAACTTTCAACAACAGATATTTCAGCACAATGGATATGTTTGCGCTGCATATCCTGTTGATACGCCTTACTCCCTCGACCCTCTCCGCGTTCCGTCTGTCTGACGCGCATGCACGCGCCCGCCGCTCATTCTGTATTTTAAACTTAACACAGGCTGTCAGGACGGACCTTTATGCAAAAATGGAAATGCTCGCGTGAATTTGTGACATTTATAGATAAGGATATGACCGTAAACTGAACGTTTTTTGCGCTGAGGACACACACGCATGTGTCACAGCGCCTGACAGGGCAAGCCTTTACACTAATGCATTAACTTAAAGCTCAAAATAGAGAACTATCATGTTTTGGGCAGCTTGGATCACATACTTCTCCCGCTGCATCTCATTCTGTTTCCTCCACTGTTTTTAGATGCACTTTGTCCATAGAAATGCGTTATTCAGTGCTGTAATTTGAGCAACCGGCTGAAGTTGGACGTGCACTGTGGGCAGACCCGACTAATCGATAATGAGAATCGTTGTCGATGATTTTCATTATTGATAATAATCGATTTGATATCGATTAGTTGTTGCAAATGACAATGCAAATGCAAATTAGCTCTTTTTGAAAATGACGACGTAAATTGACATTTTCGTCAACGAATAAAAAAAAGAGACGAAAATGTTAGGGAGGGACGATTTGGGAAGAGATTCATTGAGAAAGAATGAAAGGTTAAGATGCGAACATATGAACCGGCAGGACTAAAGCTAAAATACACTTGCTGCACGGTGCATAAAACATAAAAAAAGTGTCAATATGTGGGAGTAAGAGAAGAGCAGACATATGGATAAATCTGACGACGCGAGAGAGAACTCAATTCAGTACGGTTTTCTGAGTGCAGGCACTCAAGCATACACACGCAGAAAGAACGTTGCACAGCGCGTGAGTACGCTTTCGCGTCGCATGAACGGAGAAATACACACAAAATGATGTCGAATTGTACGTTTTGACGAGTATTCACGTAAACACAGTTGATTACATCTTAAGTGAACATACACCGTAGGCAGAATTTTTTTTTGACAGCCCTAACTGCTACTACTAGGCTACTATTAAACATTATTAAAACTTTATTTTTTTAAGTAATGATCATACAACATTTCTTCCATGTTTTAATTTTAATAGTAACCCCCCTTTGTTTGCCAAAATAAAGTTAGATTTTCAATCATTTAAATATAAATTAAATTAATGTTGTATGCCTTCATTTGAAAACCAGATACACAACACAGAATTTCTGAGGAAAAAGAAAACATTTCATAAGCCTATTTTAAGAATACATTTGAATAAACTAAGCTGTTTTTATGCTTTCAAATAATTAGACATACTACAACACAAATTTAATAATAAAACATTGTGAAAGAAAATAAAACGCCCACTTATGAAAGTGGATAAAGATGTTTAATTTCTTGAAGTCTTTAACAACCTAGAATAAATGAATAGAGATTAAGATTCTGTCTGAGCTATGCGTTTTAAAACGAACCCGCACTAGTGTAAAGGTAGCCTAACAGATGTGTAAACTGAAAACTATTTGAACTTTATTAAAATTATTTGCACTGATTTATTGTGCTGGATATATTTTGTTCCTTTGTGCAGTGGGTCAGGAGATGAGGCTTTGAGTCTGTATAAATGACAACAAGCTGAAAAAATAAAACCAACATTTTTGATATAATGTAATCTTGTTAAATCTGATTTCATAAAATTGGTATCGAAAACCGTATTGTTCAGGAACCAGTATCGAACTCAAGGTATCGGTATTGGCATGGAAAAATGTTGAACGATACCCAGCCCTAGTGCTGCATTTGTAGAAAAGCAGCAAAGCAGGAAATATTACAGGTAGGATGATTTCAGTGTGTGTAATGTTGCTAATGCTAAGCATACAAGTCATCTGCTTTTTGTAATGTAATATAGGGGAAAATGAGCAGGGCTTCTCTGTCAGTCTATCACAAATCAATGTCTCTCCAAGCCAATGTGGCCTCATGCTTTTAACACAACCTTCATGATTAATTCACGATCACTGCATTTCTATCTGGCCATCTTCTAATGCACACTTGTTCAAAAACATCTCTACAACTCCTGCTCATTTTTCTCCCAGTTTTTCTTTTTGGCAGCAACCCCTGAGGTAAAACACAGCTTCAGTCTCAAATCTGAAGGCCCTTCCACTCTGAAAATCATCAGCGATTGTCTTGAAAGCTCAGCAGCCAGTGCCCACCAGCACTGCTCATCACAGCCAACTCCCCCCAGCAGGACGTCTGTGTAAAAAGGGCTAGAGGCATTATGTAAAGAGAAATCATGTCAAACACAGTTCTGCAAAATGTTTGTGAGAATACAGTGCAAAATTAAGTCACCGCAGGAGTTAAAGGTATCCTTTTAAAGTCAGCTGAGGATTCATTACGCAACAGCCCTTCACAGGCCCGACTTCTTCAGCTTGCTAATGCACCAAGAGGACAAAAAGCTTAAATACAGGACCAGACTAGCAGAAGAGAAAGGCACAAAATCAGAACACTGTGTTTCTATAGAAACATGCTCACTATAAAGAAGGCTTATTAAAGTGCAGTCAATTTTCCATGCAAAAACAGGTCCATTGTCCACTGTTAATAGCGTAAAGATGTATGAAGCACAGCTCACACAGAAGTCACTTTCAAGCCAAGCATCTGTCAACATGATGCGAGTGTTTAAAGTCGAAATGATTCAGTGTATAAAGTATGAAAAAAGAAGAAAAATGTAGAGCTTGGTTCTATGCATCAGTTATTGATTGGATGGAGGAAGATATTAATGTCAGCTTGCTGTCGATTGTAAGAAAAATGCATGGTTAATGCAAAAAAAATGACTGTGCATTCAGCATACATCACTTTTCATGAATCAATTTTCATTCATTTCATGCCAACAACAAACAACTGTGGCCCAGTGGATAAATTAATTTGTTCATTAAATCAGGTTTCAAAGTAACATTAAAAAGTTAACATACGCTTAATTATTAATACTGTGTTGTTACCTGAATGATCCACAGCTGTGTTTTTTTGTTTAGTGATAGTTGTTCATGAGTCCTTTGTTTGTCCTGAACAGTTAAACTGTCTGCTGTTCTTCATAAAAATCCTTCAGGTCCCACAAATTCTTTGGTTTTCCAGTATTTTTGTGTATTTGAACCCTTTCCAACAATGACTGTATGTTTTTGATATCCATCCTTTCACACCGAGGACAACTGAGGGACTCATATGCAACTATTACAGAAGATTCAAACACTCACTGATGCTCCAGAAGGAAAAACCATGCATTAAGAGACAGGGCGTGAAAACTTTTTAACAGAATGAAGATGTGTATATTTTTCTTGTTTTGCCTAATAATATCATATTTTTTTCATTTAGTACTGCCCTTCGGAAGCTACAGAAGATAGTTACATGTTTTCCAGAAGACAAATTAAGTCAAATTTACCCTGATCTTCAAATGTAAAAAGTTTTCACGCCCCGGCTCTTAATGCATGGTTTTTCCTTCTGGAGCATCAGTGAGTGTTTGAATATTCTGTAATAATATATATATATATGACCCTCTCTGTGAAATCCAGGCTAAAGTCTCAAAATCTAATTATGAGATAACAAGCATCAAAGTTGGATTTCAACCATTAATTATTTCACTATAATTTCAATCTTTGACATGGTCTTACTCAGTCAATATTAAAGATATGAAGGTTACATTTTCACAGAATGTTTTTTACCATATGAAGGATAATTTTGTGTAGAAAACAGTAAAATCACAAAAAAATTACTTTAGCTGGGTTTCCACAGAGAGGGTCACATTCTATATATATATATATATATATATATATATGAAGAGTTTATTTGCAAAGAAAAACAATAACTGCTTTTAACCATTTTTATTTAACAAATTTAAAAATGGAGTCATCTGTTTTTGCAAATAAACTCTTCACATATATATACACATATATATATGCACATGTATGTGTGTAATTCATTGTTAGAGGTAAATCTCTCCCTTTGCCTATAAAGTTTTTTCTTTTTTTTTTTTATAAACTCCCATTAGATAATGTTAATATTTTTTAAATTATAACTTTATTACTGTGTGTTCACATTGTTCATTTGGATCCAAATATCCATATATCCAATGATTGAAAGACACTTGTTTAATTGAACATTATATATTTTGCCATTAATGGACAACAATGCAGCCAAATGTTATTTTCCAATTCCAAACATAGCTAGAATATCTTTTGAATGAGCATGACGTTTTAAGAGCTCTACTTCTCAGATAAATGTAATGAATGCAATGTTAGACACTAATATGCTACATCTGCTACATAGGAAGGATGTCTAATGAGAATTGACAGGACGCATCCGCCATGTCACCTAACATCCTGAACCAAATAGGATCAGCCCTCTGACGACTTTTTCCCCACTGACAAAGTCAGATGCCAGTGCAGAATGTGGCCAAACAGGAAGTGCAAGGAGGGAAATCCTGCTGCGTTGCAGTATAGAGGAGGAAAAGAGAAAGAATAAGGGAGAAAAGGAGGGGGGATACAGAGGCCAAGGCTGAGGCTGTATGTACTCATGGACACCGCAGTCTACCGTGAGAGGATTCAGGGGAAACTAGGCCATGTGGAAAAATACAGTTGTAACGATCCATCCTCGATCATTTGTCTGCCTCTGTGCACTGCCTCAAGCTCACATTTCCTCTCCAAACCAGCAAAAGTTTGAAGGTTCAATAGACAAACACTGGAATATTTTTGGGACTTTCCCTCTGAAAGAATAAAATCCTATTGCGTCATTTCCAATCAAAGAATCAAAATGTGAAGTTTTTAAATAGGCTAGAAAGCTAATTTCACCTTAGTAGTTTAATTGGTGAAACAATCACTTGAAATCAAAATATGACTTTTTTCTGGTGACTTATGGTGGATTTATTCAATCATTTAATCCACTTAAACCCCACCTCTTTCTTACAAATGACTAAATGATGGCAAGCACACATTCAAATCTTCCTCCATCCAATCAAAACAGATGGATAGAACCAAGTCCTCTACATTTTTTCGTTTTCGATAATCTGTTTCACTCAGAGGTACGTCACAATATGGAAATAAAATAGATCTGTTGCCACTTTCACTTCATCACGACATTAATACCAAAGCTAGGGATTTGTTTGAAAGCACAAGTTGCACAACTACAGCTTTCAAAATAAAAGACTTAATATGAAAGTAACATGACAAGCATTCTAACTGGATTAAAGACAAAAACAGCAGGAACATCTTTAGGGTATTTACAGCACACACAAAGAAACTGACGAGACAGCTAGAAGAGGCTTCCTTCCAAACGTCCACTTCCTCTGGCTCACTAGAGGAAACGGACACACACAAACACACTCTGTGAAGTAAGTGTTTGTGTGTGTTTGAGGGTTACTGGGATCAGGGACCACAGGGTGAATAGGCCAAGGGCCAGTAAATCTGAGCGAGGCAAACACTACGTAAGGGGGGTAAACATGAGACAAAGCCAAATGACAAGACTGCATTGCACTGGATACAGTATAAAACCTTCAGTTACAAGCATCTACATTAAAAAAGGAGCCCATTTCCTATGCATATCATGAAGGATTCATCTTGTGTACAATCTAGCAAAGCAGCTCTGGTCTGGCATCAACTGTGACTATGTCACAATCTCCATGCACGTCCCTAGGATATCAACTGTATCTGTCTTAAGGACGACAGCAGACCACCGGTACCAGGGCTGTGTCCCTTTCTGCCGTTTGCAAGCTGCTGTGTGTATATCCTGAACGAGTCTCTTTTCTTCTGACTCATGGTTCGGTCTCATTATCATTCTGGACAACAGAATAGAATTCCATATCCTGCTATTGTCTTAGAGCTTCAGTTAACTCAATGCATACGGAAAAACAACTTAAGCTTAAAACAAAATACAAATATGGTCCAAATAGCCACCAACCTCTTATAAACAGACATGCACTCGTATACAGAGGCCTTTGAATTATTTAATCCATATAATGTGTCCAACTCCGATTTCAGCTTCAAGTGACACCGTCACAAGCCACCAAATCCACATTTCCTCTCCTATTCTTCATGAAACTGCCACAAGTGACACAGCTGAAAGCCTTATAAAACATTAAGGAATATATACACACATTTGTATATGTGTGAAAGCTCATGTTTCACTACAAACAGCAGGGGAAGCTTGAAAGATATTGACACAGAACGTTTCAAACTCTGAAAACATCACATGATACTTGATACTGGAATACACAAGAAGTCACATCTTTGAATTCACCTACACATTATTTAATATTAGGCCTAATAGTTTACATATTGAAAATAATATAATAATGTAGTGAACACATAATGTAATATCGCAACAGTTCTGCATCAAACAGTATTAAAGTTCCAGTGTACGCTGGACTCTTGTTGGCTCCTTCACCTTTACTATGCAGTCGAGTTTCAGAATTCTAATGTGATAGAATTGAAATCAAGGTTGATAAGAGCCATTTTTAACTAATTAAAACAAAATAATATCAATATAATGCTAGATACATTTCCCATGGATCAAATCAGGGCAAATACATTAAAGATGTTACCAAATATGATTCAAATATGCAAGCAGACACTGTCAAAACAGAAATCAAGAAATGAACCGATACCCTCGAAAAAACACATCCACTATTTCCAATGTCAACAGTCAGAATTTTAAATGCAAAAAAGTGTCCAATATAAGTGATCGGAATAAGCAACATAATTAGGTTTTTCAGACTTGTTTATGCAAACACCATGACAGTCAAAACTGTGTCATTCATTGAAGCATACTGTATGATAATCCAACAATAAAAAATAACAACAATAATGTGCTTACCTTCGTGTCGCTCAAAAGGAAGTCTTTTGTTAAATTCATATCGAACTTTGCACAGTCAAAACTAACCAGCAGCTTTCAAGGATCTAGACAGTTTAATAGATAAAAGACAGTATCGTATAGATATAAATCGATTTTGATTAAATAATTTAACTGTGCTCTGATTTCGGAGTTGCAGTGATAGAGCCTTCCTGTCTTCTATCCCTCAATATGTGTAATTCACGTTTTGAGAGTTAAAACACTCTCCACTTTTTACAATGTAACTTATTTAAGGATTATGATCATTATACATTCAAAATCAGATCTGTTATCGTGCTAAAAATCCGTCACTCATGAATCATCACGTCTGCCTGCTGATTGTGATTGGCTAAAAGAGCGGCCGCGACGTCAACATCAGCACCAGTCATGTTTGCAGTGTATGTGTGTGTGTGTGTGTGTATGTGTTTAGTAACGTCGTGATGACTGATTGAATGCAGTATATGCACGCTTGGGCTTATGTATGTTAACCAATTAGCCTATAATTTATATGTTTGAAAACTGCCAAACTGACCCCAAACCAGCACAAATTTTGTCCACCCGCCCAAGCCAATATTTACCTGCACAATCAAATTCAAAACCGCCCAACCTGGCAACACTGCAGACAACCTCCAGTGTTTCCCATACGTTAATTTATTTGTGGCGGGCCGCAGAAATATCCACCACCCGCTGCCATCAGCTCCAACGTCGCTCACACACGAGTGCGACTTTAGCGCAATATTTAGCAACTTTCAGAACATTCTGGTGGCTTTTTTTCCATAACAGGGACATACTGACAAACCTAGCGACTTTTTTGAAAAAACCTATCATTCAGTTGGAAGATGTCTCCAGTACTGCCCTGCGAGCGCTAGTTCCAACTCCCGGCGCAGTGACGCCTCTCTCGGCGTCTGTTCTGACCAGCGAGCGGCAGAGTTTTCAGCTGTCTGTAACGCAGCCGACTCATCCATAAATCATTTAAAAAACAGCGTTTTCAAGCACCTGTCGCTTACTGACTGTTTGGACCTTTAAATATGAACATAATTCGTCTGTTAATATGTGCATAAGTTGTTACTCAGACGCACGCAGTGTGCTGAATGAGACAAAAGTAATATAGCCAAAACCACCGCATATAGTCACTTTTTAGTGTAAGTGACATTTATATTGATTTTATCAGACAATGTCACGATTATAAATCAGGATTTAAGGAGTATAGTGAAGAGTCATTCCTGGTTAACAAGTAGTAGCCTATTAATGGGTCGTGTTTACCATTATACTTGTTGTATGTATGACAACAGAAAATATAATGTGAACAGCTTTATTGGGCTTTCAGTTGAATTACAGTATGTGACATTTCATAGAGTAGAACAGATCTGAAATGCCAAAACTCGTCTGAACGCTAACTTGACACAATGACGTCATGAATATGCAAATAAATATGTGACGTCACCTGCCGCCACAAGTCTCACAAAATACTGTGGGAACACTGCAACAATAAAAGCCGCATTTCAGCTTTAGGACTATCTTTAGGCCACTGTTTGGTTGATCTTATACCGACCTACAGACAGAAACTAAAATCTGCTAAACCTGTATTAAGAACTGTTAAGAGATGGACTACTGAAACAGATTGGACTGTTTTTGAAGCTGCTGCCACCGATCTGGACAAGCTCACAGAGACTGTAACTTCATACATATGTTTCTATGAGGATATGTGCATTCCTATCTGGACCCATCTAACTTATAACAACGACAAACCATGGTTCACTACAAAACTCAGACAGCTCCGTCAGGCCAAATATGCTAACAGGAAGGGGGATAAAGTCTTGTATAAACAGGCCAAATTCACACTGGAAAAGGAGATCAGAGTGGCAAAGAGGAAATATTTCGATAAGCTAAGGATCCAATTCTCTTCCAGTGACTCAAAATCAGTGTAAAAGAGATAACCAACTACAAGACACCATCCCCCAGCACTGTGGAGAATCAACAACTGGCAGACGATTTGAATGAGTTCTATTGCAGGTTTGAAAAAACACCCCACACCTGCCCTGAACACCTCTCCACACAACCATTAACACCTCCAGCAACCCCCCTTTCCCCCACACCTGCAATTCAGATCAGCAAAGATGAAGTTCGCCAGGTCTTCCGGAAGCAGAAAAGGAAAAAAGCACCAGACCCAGACTGTGTTACAACAGTCTGTCTGAAATCCTGTGCTGACCAGCTTGCCCTCATCTTCACAAAAATCTTCAACAGATCACTGTTACTGCGCGAAGTCCCCTCATGCTTCAAATGCTCCACCATCATCCCCATCCCAAAGAAATACAAAATTACAGGACTAAATAACTACAGGCCTGTGGCTCTAACGTCTGTGGTCATGAAGTCATTTGAAAAACTGGTGCTGGCCCATCTGAAGGACATCACTTGATTGTTTTTGAGGAATTACATTTGGATGAACACATGCTTTGTCAACCAAAAAAACCCTGTTTTGATTGTTTAATACCGTATACCATGATACCGTGAAATTTTCTGAGATGATTATCATACCGTCAAAATATCATACCGTTACAACCCTAGTACAGTGTGAGGGGGAGCAGCTGGATGTATTAGTACAGTACATCAACAATTGAGCTTCTATGTTAATTGGCATTATTAGAGGTGGTTTTGTGGTAGCTCTAATGGACATTGGACATTTTTCAAAATAGTACAGAAAAACACTATATTTGCTTTGATATCAAAGCCTTTTCAAAAAGATAAGCACATTCTTTACAGATATAAAATGACCAGTTGATACACAGATGATCCATTAAGATCACGGTCTACAAAATAAGCTCCCAGTGCTATCTTAGGCCACTGTCCCAATGGCCTGATAGAATGGCATTTCATTACAGTAATCAATAATTAAAAGGCCCCCTTTTCATCAGGGCTGCATTACAGATGCTCTTCGAATCAACTGACATCACTCGCTCTCCCTTATATTATATGCCCCTCAGGGGTTCACTGCTGTCCATCTTAGGACAATCCTTCACTGATTCCCAACAACTGGATGTGCTCAGACAGCAGTGGACCACTGGAGAGGATCAGACAGCAGCAGATAACCAGTCACGCTGGGACAGCAGTGGACAGTTGGACAAGTTAACACTAGGTTTCTCAAAGATTTCTCAAAAGGGGGTTTGTGAGTTAAAGAAAAGCTAATAAACTATGCAAAATGCTAATAAACTACAATTAACTAAATGGAGCAGCTCAACTAAACAAAATAAACGGATATTTCCGATATTGCTTAATGTGATTATCAAATCAAACGCTATGGTTTAAATTTAATAAAAGCATATAGTATGTTGCACTGCATGTTAAATCATCATTTGCAGCACTGGGATCATTTACATGCAAGCAGCACATGAATGTGTGTTTTCAGTGTCACAGAGCTGCTTGGTCCATAGTAAATACAGTGAAATCAATCTCTGCAGCTGAGGGAGCATAATGGTCACCAGTTCCATGTTATTTAGAATAATATACGTTTATGATTTATATGTTTTTATAATATATAATAATACTAAATGTAATAAAAAATATTATTATATTACATATTGTCATATATAATATTTTTTTATTTTACTGTACAATTGAAATTTCAATTTAATATAATATGCCTAACAACAACAACAATAGCAATATTTATATTATTATTATTACATTTGTTTGGGTTCATTAAGTGATATCAGAAAACCATGGACATCTGAATGTATTGTTAAATTTATTGAAACATTAACAAAATCTCAGGGGCTACTTCAAGTAAATACTTTTCATCAAGGGTTTCAGGCGGACAAAAACTAAAAGTTTGGGAAACCTGCACTAGTGGAACATTGGACAAACTCATTCATTACAACTACACATACTGAAGGATTCTGTACAAGTTCTGACAGCAGTGGAAACTGGACAAGAACTGGCAGCACTGGAATACTGGATAGGCTTGTTGTATAAATCATTGTTGTTTGTTTACTAATTTACCATTTAGTGTGGCCTCTTGAAAAAACACTCAGTCCTCTGTTTTTATTTAAAAATTTAATGTTGAAAAATTGCTAATTAGCAACATTCCCTGCATTTAAGATCGCACAGAAGCACTGGAATGAATGTCCTCTGCCCTGTCACAAACCCATGGGAATAGAGACCCACCATCCTCCACTGTCCTTGGACAATTGACAACAAATACCAAATGCAAAGCAGGCACACAATATCAGCTACAGCAACCGCATACAGACTTTTCCCAAAGTAAACAACACAACAAACCAGACCTTTTGTGAGTCATTTACCTTTATATCTCTCCAGCACATCCTCATACGCCTTGCGAACTCCTTCTCCTGGGAGTGATTCGCCGGCTGTAAGCCCGGGATGTAGCCGGCCATAGCGTCTCTCACTCCCGCTGGCCGACTTACAGCGGCCCGCCGATAGAGTAATCCAGGACGGTGGATCCCGGTCGTCCGACAACAGCTGTCAAGTCCCGTTTGCGTTAAATATCCACAGTGGATAAGAAACTTATTCACGCTTCAATATGTTTCTAAAGCGTATTACATTATATTTGGTGATCGTAAACACGATTAATTAAATAAATCGAGTGATATAAAGCTACTTTGGACCGGCGGTTCCTATAAATGTGCCGTCATAAAAAGACTAGATAAATAACAATACGTAATATATATGTTTAGAGTAAATATCCCTTATCATACATGACGGTTAAACATCTGAAACGGTTTGAATCTAGATGTACTGCCATATAAACCCATCTTTCATTGGTGTAGATCAGAATCCCAACGGTTATCGTATTTAAAGTCCATTGTAGCGCGTGCGTGCCGGTGATTGGGTTTATATGTGTGCGCTTCTCAAGTATGTGTGTGTCTATGTGCGGTGGGCGGTCCGTCCGGCTCCTTCCGAAAGCAGATATGAGGCCTCGGTGAAACGGGATCCGGACAGTGCTTCTTGTATTCCTTTTTCAATGCGCTTTTGACTCGCCGGTACCGCTATATTATGTTTTTTCCATCCGTGCTGCTCAATGTAATGACCGCTTCTATAATAATCACACGGCGTGTGTCTGTTTTCCCCAGTGCGAATGGGGTTCAGGTTTCTCTATTCTTCCCGCAGTGCCTGCGCTCTCCTCCTCCATCCCTCCCTTCATTCCTTCCTTCCTTCCACAGCCACGCCAGGCACATCCAGCGCAGGAATTAATGGTGACAGTGGTTGATGTTATTGCCTCCGTCCCAATGTGCATCTATCCATCCTAAATTCTATATGATATTAGTAAGTTTCATTACTATTTAGGGCAGATAGGGTGGATAGTATGCACATTGAGACGCAGGGTCTGATTCTTGGGGTTTGTCGCCCCCGACTGGTTAAAGCGGAGAGGTGCATCTCTCACCACCCTACCACCTGCTTTATACAGATTAACGCTAATATATTTAATTAAGAAAAAAGGAACATTTATATGTGCTGACAGATGCAAGTTGCAGTTGCGCATTTTATAAAGTATCAAAGTCATACATTTTATCAACATTGTCAGATATGTATGAAAACCTTTATAAAATCAGGCCAAATTGAAGGCAGTCTTTATATTCTTACTGTGATGTAAAAACTCACACAGGCTCTGTTCTAAGTGGTTGTGCTTATATTTTCAGTCACAACCATATCGACTCACTGTCACACAAACTGAAAATGAATTGTGTGAGATTTGGAACTTGGTGATCCGCTTTTGATAGCGGTAGTTTATAGACCGCCAAAAGTTAATATGAACTTTTTAACGGAGTTTGCTGAGTTCCTGGGTGACGTGACTCCGAAATATGACAAGCTTCTTGTACTCGGCGATTTTAATGTTCATGTTTGTTGCATCAATAATCACTTAGCTAAGGAGTTTACCCATTTAATGAACGCTTTTGATTTTTCTATCGGGGTTAATGCTCCCACTCACAAGGGTGGCCATATACTTGACTTAGTGCTTTTGCATGGACTTAGTATCACTGATTTAGAAGTCTGTGAAAATGGGTTCTCCGACCATAAGACTGTTATGTTTACTGTCTCATGTTCTGCTGCTGCACCTACAGTCTCATTTTGTGGCCGCCTTTCTCGGCGTATTACTCCCACTACCAAAGACTCTTTTTTATCAATTTTTCATGAAGTGATGCCATCTATTGTCGATTTTTCCTGTGATGCTAGTGTCGAGGAACTCCTCTCCAGGTTTAATTCCACCTGTTCTAACGTTTTAAATGCTGTGGCTCCTTTTAGAACTCTTCAGTCTAAAACTCGTTCTGAACCCTGGATTGATGATTCCATTCGTTCTCTTAGACGATGTTGTAGAAGAGCGGAACGAAAGTGGAAAAAGGACAAGCTTCATGTTTCTTTTGAGATTTTAAAGGACACTATTTAAATATCAGAAAGCAGTGAAAAAAGCAAAATGCCGACATTTGTCAGATATTATTAATAAGAACTGCTCTAGTCCAAAGACTCTTTTCAATATTATTAATGCTACTCTCAATCCTCCGGCCTGTCTTGTTCCTGGGGTTTCTTCTCCATCATGTGAAGAATTTTTATTATTTTTTGATAGGAAAATTAGGGATCTCCGGTTGGGGATAACTCCCTCGTTTTTTTATCCGTCAAACCCCTCTATCTCTACTACCTTTCTTAGTCAGTTTAAACTAGTCTCACTTTCAGATTTGCTGGAAATAGTTGAGCAGCTTAAACCTTCAGGCTCGTCTTTGGATATTATTCCTCCATTTTTATTTAAGCAAATATTTTATTGACGTCGCCCCGTATTTCTTGATCATAATAAATCGCAGTTTGGAATCTAGCATTATGCCTGATTGTTTAAAGCATGCAGTAGTTTACCCATTGCTCAAAAAACAGAATCTGGACTCATCAGTTTTAACAAATTTTAGGCCCATTTCCAATTTGCCTTTTATTTCCAAGATGGAAAAATTGTGTTTTCACAGCTACAAAGTTTTTTAGCTGATAACTCAATGTTTGAAACATTTCAGTCAGGTTTTCGTAAATGCCATTCCACCGAGACTGCGCTTTTGAAGGTTCTTAATGATATTTTAATATCATGTGATTCGGGGATTTTGCAGTCCTTGTGCTCTTAGATTTGACGGCCGCTTTCGATACAGTCGACCATGCTATTCTCATTGATCGATTAGAACATTGCATTGGTTTAAGAGGTATAGCTTTAGATTGGTTTAAATCGTATTTTGCAAATAGGAGTTTTTCAGTCAAGATGGGTGAACATTACTCGAGAAATGCTTTTTTGCCTTGTGGGGTTCCCCAGGGTTCTATTTTGGCTCCTCTGCTTTTTTCTCTCTATATGCTCCCTCTTGGCTCGATTTTTAGAAAACATGGACTGTCATTTCACTGTTATGCGGATGACACTCAGGTTTATCTGCCTGTTAAACAAATTCTGTGGGTTTTGAGTCTCTTATGGCATGTCTGGCGGATGTGAAGGCTTGGCTTTCATTAAATTTTTTAATTTTTAATGAAAAGAAAACTGAAATTATATTTTTTTGGTCCGTCTGAATTTTTAGATTCCCCAAAATTGGATTTGGGTGAGATGTCTCTGTGTCTGAAATCATGGGTAAAAAACCTGGGTTTCATTTTTGATGATGGCTTAAAGTTTGACCGTCAAATAAATTCAGTAGTCAAAGCTTGCTTTTTTCAGCTGCGTTTGCTTTCTAAAGCAAAGCCTTTTCTTTCTTTTAAAGATTTTGAAAAAGTAATTCACGCTTTTATTTTATCTAGGCTGGACTACTGCAACTCACTTTATTTTGGGATTAGGCAGACAGCTATATCCCGCTTGCAGCTTGTGCAAAACGCTGCGGCTCGACTTTTGAGTGGGGTTAAAAAGAGGGAGCATATTACTCCTATTCTACGCTCATTACATTGGTTGCCTGTTTGTTTTAGAGTGGATTTTAAAATTTTGCTCCTTGTTTATAAATCTAGAAATGGTTTGGCCCCTACCTATCTTTGTGAGTTACTGACTGAGTATCAACCCATTAGATCCCTTCGGTCTTCCAACCAGGATCTATTGTCTACCCCTAGGTCGAGGCTTAAGTGCAGGGGAGATCGTGCTTTTTGTATTGCTGCCCCCAGGCTTTGGAACGCCTTGCCACTCTCCATTAGACAAGCTTCTTCTGTTAATATCTTTAAGTCCAGGCTAAAGACATTTTTATTTTCTAAAGCGTATGGCTGATGGCATAGTTGTATGATGTCATAATTTTACTGTTTGTTTTTCTGTTTTTAAATGATTTACTGGAAAGCACATTGGTCGACTGAAGTTGAAATGAATTGTGCTATATAAATAAATTGTCATTGTCATCCATGAAAATTGCCTAGTAGCCGAGCCTTCCTTGGGTGACCAAGAAAGTTTAGTTCCAAATGCTTTTAAAGAGAGTGTTGAAACATTCTCAATACTTCTCCATCCCATTCCTCTATGTCCCATACCACAGGCCAATACAGCAAAGATACACACACTTGCACAAAAACAAAGTATTGTGTGAGACCTGGAAGGCACACATAATCCCACAGAACATCTAATGCTAATGCTAGCCTGACAGCGGATATTGCTATTGGCCCAATGAGTCCCTAAACACACACCACTGAGGCACATTACACATGCACATCTCCGGGAAAAGAGGGCATCATAATTAAATAAAGCAAGATTGCCTAAATATTCTGGCTCTATTAAAATGTTTTTGTTGTTTTTTTAGCTTTTAAAATAGCTGTAATGTCATTTATTTCTTGTAGGTGGAATTATCATATAAATTATTTTTAAAAGCACAATATTTTTAGGCTCACGGTTATTATGGATTATGTCTCAGCCAGGCATTTTACTTCAGTGACAGTGGATCAGTTTACTGATTTGTATATAAATAAGATCTCTTTTCTCATCCAGCTCAGAATAAGAGGATAACATTCTACATTTATAGCATTCACAGTTAGTCTACATTTAAAAGCTCTTAAGGGTCTATTAATGCTTAGTCACTTCAAGCACTTGATCGATCGGACTGCACTTTGACAAGGTGTGCACATTCTGTTTACATTACACCACATAAATGTGTCTCTGCCAAACAGATACTTTTATGCAATATGCAAAAATAATGCAGTTTGGTTCTGTGGTTGAGGTTGCGCATAAAAGCTAAAAGCATTACCAAAAAAACTAACAAAAACATGCCAAATTATGTTTGTTACCCCTAAACTTTCATATAGGGATATACCAATAATATTTTGACCAATACAGATTACTAAAAAACAATAATTATTGTCATGTTTTGGCTGATAACCAATACAAGGCCGGTATTAAAATAATGTTTTGTCAAAATAAATTCAAAATGAAACATTAGAAACTAAAATTTAAATGAATAGTTCACCCAAAAATGAACATTTGCTGAAAATTCGGGCCTCAGGGTGACCCTCCAAGATATAGATGATTTGGTTTATTCACCAGAACAGATCTGGAGAAATTTAGCATAACGTCACTCTGCAGTGAATGGGTGCCGTCAGGATGAGAGTTCAAACAACTGTTAAAAACATCATAATAATCCACAACATGACTCCAGTCCATCAATAATGTTTTGTGACGTGAAAAGCTGTGTTTGTAAGAAGAAAATCCATCATTAAAAAGTTTTTAAATTCAAACTGTTGCTTTAAAATCCTCCAGTCCTCCATCAATAATATTGCTTTCTCCAGTGAAAAAGTCCTCTCGTTTAAATCAGGAGAGAAAAATGCACAAATTAAGCACAGTTTACAAACAAAAACAGTCCAAAAAATTTCTAAACATGTCCGTGGATTTTGATTATGATTATGGTGTCCTATTTTAGAAGCGAAGCGACAGTTTAAAGTTAAAACGCCTTGATGAATTAGTTTTAATTGATTTAATAGACATTAATTGATGGACTGAAGTCATGTGGATTACTTGAATTACTATAATTCCTTTAATTTTAAACAAACATCTACATCTTGAATATCCTGAGAGTATTTTTAGATGAAATAGTCTTCTAATCATGTTAAATGCTACAAGCTATTTAGGCAGCACTATAATATAATTTACAGAATGAAAAAAAATACTATTTTTGCTACTGATTATGTTTAACAGTGTTATACAATTTTTGTTATGTTTTTAAAGATGTACTTTATGTGAGCAGTAAATGAAGGCAAAGGTATTGTGAATATGAAAAAGATGTCTCTACGGAGCCCTGTACATGACATGTGGGGACATATATATATATATATTGTGAAATAATAAATCTCTCGATTTACTAAATCATTTTGTTTGAACTAAAAGGGGAACAAACTACTTCTTTCCAATGGAAAAAGCACACATTTAGTTTCTTTTCTTTCTCTGTAGGTGGGCAACAACAATAAACCTTGATGGGAAGCGCTATGAAAGTGTTTTTCCATTGTGTCTCTCCCTGTCATGCCACATGTACACTGTGTGAAATGATGGCTTCATCAGCCTCTTATCCTCTTTCTTTGGTGTGTACTGATCCAGACACACTCACAACAGTAAACGGCCACCCAGACTCAAGTCTTTGACATCGCTGTGATTTGCACTGCAGCTTGGGTTCGAACAGCTTCACCTGCACGCACACATTAACTGAAAGGTGGTCAGAGCTGAGATCTGCGTGGTTAGAGTAGTTTGTGTTTGGAAATTCGCTATGTTTTCTAGGCAACTGTCATAACTGTTTTGCAGCATGGCATTCCAAGACTGAAGTGCTGTAAATCAGACACACACACTTTCCGTCCTTCCAGTTATTACCTCCATGCGCATTGTCACTCTAACCTCGTCCCTTTGAACGCCGATATTTCCCTTTAATTTAACCGCTTCTTTGAAGCTTGTCCTTTTTTGCCCCTTCTCTTCTCTCCTTTCATCCATTGTCATCACCTTCTTTTTATTTTCTCTTTATTCTTTCAATCATTTCTTTTAAATGATTTAAGCTTCACATAACTACGCTCTCTTTTCCGAAACTCAAATTTGCTTGCTAACTATCCTTGTCTTTCTGGCTTTCGCACTTTTTGATTCCTTTCCCTCCTATTTCATAGCCATGGAAACTAAGGGGGACTGGAAAAACAAACAGGTAACCCATGGCAACAAGGGATTTCAGCGAGACACCAGGCAGTTTTGATATGGCATACTTCTTTATTGTATAATTTGTAAAGGTTCAAATTATCAGATTTTAAAAGAATGATTTTTGTACAGTTTTTTTAAAGCAGTTTTCTTAAGATATGTTTTCTTCCTAAGAAATAATAAATAATAATAATAAAAACGATGCCTAACTACTTTTCATTCTTTTTCTATTTGTCATAATAGGTCTGGAGAGCTATATTACCCAGATTAATATAATTAAAAAATATATATATTTTACTTGAAATATAAAAATGAATGCATGTTCATCATAGAAGAGATGTATTCAAGTCATCGTGTTATATTTATTTTAATTAGTGCTGCCAAAATTAGCGCATTACGACAGGTGATTAATTTTTCAGTAGCAGCAGTTTTTGAAAAGAGGAAAACTATAACTTTTGTAGCTTTAAAGATTCATCTATATTTAATTTAGAATTTAGTGTTTGATAACTTCATTCAATTTCTGTATATTTCCTACTTTCTGAAGGGCACAGGTAAATATCACATTTATTATAATACATGTGAAGATTGTTTAAGTTCACTTAAATTAGAAGTTTTTAAAGTCTAATAAATGTTCAAATTGATAGCTCTCAGTTACACAGTAATGTTGAATGGCTACAGTCAATGGTTAAATATTAGGGGGTTCCTGGAGACCTCAGAAATATTGGTATCAATGATACTCGCCTTCATTCATAAAAAGATGCCATTAAACACATATTAAAAATATATGGTCTTTGAAATATATGGTCATATGAAATGATTGCAATATAAAAGTATATTTAAATCTTTAATTTTAGGTGGGGTTGATTGCGATTCATTTCAGGAAAAAAAATGTGATTAATCAGTTAATTTTTGTTATTAATTGACAGCACTATTTTAATGTACCTGTATTTTTGGATAAATTAATGGATCCAGACTAAAAAAAAGTGTGACATATCGTTGACCCAAATATAGACTTCAATAATGTCAAGTCATTGTATTTTAAGCTTATGATTATGCAAAAATGAATAAAGCTTGTACAGTTTCATCCAGCATTCCCTATAACAACAAACAAGCTCTCCAGACCAAAAAGAAAGGCCCAAACATTGATGGAACAAACACAGGTCATGTCTGACAGAGGAGAATCTAGAGGGACACAAGCTCGACACATGGTCGTAAAAATGTGAGGTTAGGATTGGCAGGGAAAACTCTGTTGAGACCGTAGCGTGACGGTCTGCAACGCATTCCAGATGTGCCTTGGATATCCTTATATCCGTTTTTATAAACCTAGTAAACAGTGACTAGTGTTTTCTCACACGTCTCAAAAAAGTAACTAAACCTCTTTCCCTGTAGCCAGTTTTCTCTCTGTATTCAACAACTGTTTAGTTCAGCAACACAGACACGGTCTGTCAGGAGTAATGAAATCAGCAGGAACAGCCAGCGTGTCTAAAAAGAGTCTCAAAACAGTTCTGCTCCTCTTCTCCCACACGAGCCCAATCACAGTTTATTTCACAGAACTTGATCCACATGCAGCTGTATGTATCAATGCTGAATCCCAGAACACTAATGTTATCCGGTATCTAGAAACCACTGCATGTCCTCCTTTCCAACTTTACTCAACTGCCAGACTGCTTTAAATCAAATCAATGACTCGGGACACACAAAACAAGGGCTCACTTGGTAAGTCTAATTTATAGATTTGATTTAAAGTGATTTCATTATTTTGCTCAAAGGGATCACTTAAAAAAATGCATCAGTGTTTTCTGTCCATCTAATGCAAGTCAATGTGGTCCTTTGTTGTTTTGGATCCCTTTGACTTTCATTATATGGACAAAAACAGTTGAAACATTGTTTTTCAGTCAAAAAATTCTACTTTTGTGTTCTTTAGAAGAAAGAGGGTCAGTTTTGGAACTACATGAGGGCTAGTTAATGACTGCTTTTTTATTTTTGGGTGAACTATCCCTAAAGAACTCTTTCTGAACACACACTTCTCAGTGTCACAGTCGAATCTCTTACCTGCGACTCGCACAACTGCTCTCTCTGCGGGGTCCAGCACTGAGTCCTGGCTCTTGCGCTTGCGTCTCTCATGTTTGGATAGGTTCCATGGTAGAGTGTCCCCTTTGGGCCCGGCTGTGCTGTGGGCGCAGGGCGAGAGAGAGCCCCCAGACCTCTCGCTGCGGAACGAACGCTCGCTCACACAGGAACGTTCGCTCAGGCTCTCCTCGTCTGAGAAAGACATCTCGCCAGAGGGCTGGGAGGAGGTATATGAGGGGTGGCAGGGTAAAAAGGGAAACAGAAATAAGGTCAGGACAGAAGCAGAAGCATGTAAGTGTGTGAAATGTATAATTCATCACCCAGAGGGCAACATACTACTATGTGAGAACATATCAGTTGAACACTCGCAATAAAATGAAAGTAGATGATTGAAGACAGATGATTCTGGAGATCAGGTGAACAGCGCTGACTCACTTCAACAATGATGATGAGAAGGAAAAGTGGCAGGAGGATCGAACTCTCTTTTCAGTCACAGTACTATTAAAACAGGTCCTGATCAGTATTGGACATTGCACTTGGCTGGGCCAGACCTCTCTGATGTGCATTCCTCTGTGATCAGCTGGAAGGAATGGGGCCCAAGAGGGCTAGAGTAGGTTCCTGTCCATCACATTACTCCACACCAGCTGAACTCATCAATACAAGTGAGCTCAGTGAAAGCTGTCTGGAGCGGTGCTCCCCTGTCCAATCTACTCACGTCATTCATGAAAGCCTTGCTAGAAGAGCTATGGCTACTCTGGGACAGTATTTATATATTTAAAATATTCATATATTTGTTATATACTGATAGACATGTGTGTGTGTGTGTGTGTGTGTGTGTGTGTGTGTGTGTGTGTGTTATATATATGGGTGTCATATGGTTTTTAAAAGCTTTTATACCATTTTCAACAAATGCTTTGATTGAATAACTCTGGAAATGTGGTGGAACCAGGGTTGTTGTCGGGGGGACAGCCGGGAATGTTGTCCCAGGCCGTGTGATGAGTGGGTTTTCTATGGTTTAGCCTATGAATTAAGTAGGGGGAGGGGGTTCGCACTATTTTTTTCAAGGCAACGCTTTGGGTTTAACCATAAATATTTTACAAATGTTTTGTACTTAAAAATACGAATTTTTTATATTTAGCCACAACCGTGGAAAAACTATTCTATATTTTCATTAAAATAGTTACATTAAATTAAATGTATATTTTATCATACAGTAAATTTATATTTATGTATTCATGAACATTTTATTTATTTAGTCTTTTTTTCCATTTGATTAATCTTTTGTCTTGCGACCCAACAGAGTTAAATGGATGGATGGATGCTTCTTTCTTCAAATATTTCTATGTTCTATTACCTTAAAAATACTAAAATAATAAAAAGAATGTAGCAAATTACTTTTTGATTTGTTTTTATGTATTCATCATTTATTCATTCATGCACTTTTTCTTACTTTCAATGATTCTTTTTTTCTTACCATTTAGATATTAGTTCATACCAAAAATGTGACAATCTATAATATCATATTGCATGTTGTTAGAATGTCAGTTCCTGTAGCTCAATCTATAGCGCAAGCCTAGGGTCATTGGTTTGATTTCCATATAATGAATAAGTTGATCAAATGTATCTTTGTATGTTGTATAATGAAGTGTGAGTTGCTTTGGATAAAGGTGTCAGTAAAATGCATATATGTAATGTTGCTCTAAAAAGTCTGTCCTGGAAACCATTTCTATATATCAGAAAGCATATAGTGGCAGTGGCATTATTCAGATATAAATAGAGGCAATGCTGTTTTCAAAACCTTGCTATGTCATTATGCCTGTGAAGGAAAAGGGAGGAAACTACTGCTCTCTTTTACATGATTTCATCTCTCATTTCTTTCCTTCCACCACACTAAGTTCACGACAGCTGAATGCACCCAGTGCACTGACAGAGCGCTGTTGTGTTGATTTAAAGTCTCTGTGCAACTGCATTTGCACAAAGAGTCTGGCTTCCCACAACGTTCGCCAAGCACGTCCCAGAACAGCCTTAGTATTGCACCACTGCTCCGTTTCCCTTCGAGAGAAATGATAAGTTTGTGGAACAGAGGTTGGTGTCATTTGTTCTCTTGCTGTGTTTATACATTGTGTGCAAAAATGTGTTCATGCGCATTCACCCATGAGGATAGAAGCACCTGCTATGAGTAACACGGACACATCACTATAGACACACTCACTCAATAATGACACTTGCTGGGAATGGTTATGGAGGAGGGGATCTTATCATAGCAATAAATAATGGCTTTGCATTATTCAGAGCACTGTGGGCATTTAGGTATTAGTTCTTATGGAAAATATGACGTTTAATCTGGGCATAATATCACGTGGTCAAGCATTCTGCATGATTAGAGCCGTTTGTGCCTTTATATTAGGGGCTCTATCAGTTTTGCTTCAGGGTCTATCAAAGTATGGACCAACAAAATATCCTTTAAGGAATAGTTCACCCAAAAATGGAAATTCTGTCATCATTTACTCACCCTCAAGTTGTTCCAAACCTGTGTGTTTCTTTCTTCTATTGAACATAAGAGAAGATATTTTGAAGAATGTTGGCAACCAAATGTACTAAGTTCCACAAGTCAATGGCTACAGTCAGCTGTCGATGACAGGAATTTTCATTTTTGGGTGAACTTTAAAACCTTGTTCTGTGCTGAAAATTCTTTACCTAATTTGTTCCCCCCAGTCAAAAAATACCAGCCTTTTAAAAACTGCTTGTAAATCTCTCATTATGCTAAATTATCACAAAATCTTGGATTCAATCTTTTATTTCAGCTTGTTTTCTTTCAGCACAGGTTTTTTTTTTTGTAGTAGTAGTAGTAATGATCGTTTTGCCACCGGATTCTGGTAGCGCTCTAACAAGGAACCCAAAGGCTACAGCCTCTACTCAAAGCGCCTCTTTTTGAGGTCAGAGAGTGAGGTTTACACACAGCCCTTACTGCATACATCCGTACATAAACTCAGATCAATAATGCCTATGATCAATCAGTTCCAAAAATAAATACTGTGCTAATTGAAACAAAACAAGGTGATAAAAAGATTGAATCCAATATTTGATATCAATATAGCATAACAAAAAAAATTATAAGCACATTTTTTTAGCCTGGTAAACGCCAGAAAAAAAGATATGACCAAAACACAACATGAGGATTAAAATAATCATTGATTTTTGTTGTGGACCCATAAACTCCATAGTCTAGGATGTTGTTATTCTATGGTTTGCTGCATGTTTCTTTAATTTAATTTTCACCCACTGTCCACAGAAAAGACCTGTGGCCCATTTTTTTGGTCGAAACCCACCAGTTGAAAACCACTGATCTATTTCAACAAATCTGACCTGGGAACATGTCCTGCAAAAGACAAATAAAGTGCTAAAATAGACAATCCTGCTTGCAAGGATAGTAGCATTTTTTGATTACTGGCTAAGATGTTTGATCGGATTCAATTAGTGCTGGAGTCTATTAATGAAATCACAAGACATGCCGCAATCACAGACACTATTTGTCCTATTTTAGAGGTTTTGCATGTTTGCCAAAAGGCAGTAGCTACAATAAGCCCCATTTGATCAGATCAAGGATGGATTACGTACCAGGCCGATGGGGCCAGTGCCCGAGGCCTCTAGCTGTCAGGAACCTCGAGATGTAAATCTAATACGGACAATGCTTGATTAAAAATTAACAACATTATCAGTGCCTCTGAACACTTTTCTGTAGCTTTGATGTCGTAATTACAATGTCCTGACTTTTTAATCTTTCAATTGTCATTTCTAATATTTGTTACATAATTTATTATTATTTAGACTTAACATGTTAAAAACTGTGAGGTATGGTCCTGCAAGGTAAAAACCTTGCAGGACCATCATTTTTTAAATGAGATTTGATAACTTCAAAGCATCTAAATGTGTCTTTTGCAATGTCTAAAGCTGAAATGAGCAGAATGGTCACACTCACACAGCAGGCAAACATGGTGTATGTGCATCTCTACAGGAGCACAGGGCAGGAAACCATCTGTGGATGTTGTTAGAAATAGCCTTTACATTTTAGCCATGCAGGATTGGTTGTAATTATGTAAACACATTGAGCAAAAGCCTTTTGTTCATCTCTCAAAGACATGAATGAATATTCACCATTTATGAAGGGAAAGACATGTGCATAGATCCATACATATTTCCCTAGGAACGCCCCTTCTTTCAACACGTACCCTACTACTGCAAAGTGATGGAACATAAGACTCATTTCGCGAATCGGTTCTTTCGAACAGTTCATTTAAATGAATCGAATTTAGCTGTTCTTTACGTCATGGCGTAATTATTCTTCAATTTTCTGTATTAAGCTCACAAACTGGTCAGTTGTATCTAAAGAAAATATCTGCATGTGCAATACTAAAGTTAATCTACTATAACCACCATCGTTTACATGAAATGCGGTTTATTAAAAATAAAACTCTAAAATACAATTGTCAAACTGTCAACAGCCATATTTCCTACGTTTTACTTGTAACATTGTCAGTGTGTTGTTGACTCGAGAACCGATTCAGTCCAATTCGTTGACGAATCCAGTTGTGTGAACCGGCTCAACAGAACCACTGAAAGATCCGACTCCAAAGAACGATTCGTTCACACACCAGACATCTCTAGATCGTAATGTGGCGGAACCGAGGAGAGTGACCACAGAGGTGTGCAGAGCCTCTTAGTCCAAACACACTGAATAACGGGCTGTTTATAAAGACCCATTCATGCGGGCGTGAGATGAATAAATCATTACTTTTTTGTAATTAATTAACGTGAGAAATTAACACCTCGCTTCGCTCCCTGTAGAGAGAAGCACTTCCGATGCCCGATTATTAAATGGAAATGATGATGCTTGAAGGAAATCAAGGGCTTTTACATGATGCTTAAGCGTTTACTATTCAAACATTATAACAAACATTAGAAGCTAAATTGGTGACACACATTTATAAGAAAAAACGATGATTATCAGACACATACACCCGAAGAAGTAGACGGACGGAATAATGACGGACATTTGGACCTTCTTACCGTATAACGGCAGTGCCCGTTACCGCGCGCAGGGTGACAGAGGCGGGGATTCGCTGGCTCTCAATCCTGGCAAACACGCCTCTCAGCCGGCCACAGAAACACTGAATCTCGGTCCGTTTTGCACCGACCCGGTAGACAGAGGAGCAGTATGGAGACTGTGATTCGGTAATGGCTGTCTATTCCCCTCCTTTCATATCCCTCCTTCTCTCCCGCTCTCTCTTTCTCCGGCCCCCTCCTCCTCCTCTTCCTCACTCTCTCCTTTCTCATCCACCCTTACGTCCAACCCTCTTTAATGATGATGATGGTTTTAATAATGCTTCATTATGAGCATTACATAAAAATCACACAAGACTAATCAAATTCAATCAAAATTCCTATCAGTTAAATCTACTGATCTCATTTCAATCTGAAATTCAAAATGGTTGCTTTACATCTAAACCTAAATGTTTGTTATCGCAACAGGATGCACAAACTTTAAATGTAGTTTTTAACATGACAAACATTGCATTATGCCATCACTGTTGAAAAAGAAGCATCCTGGTCTCCCAGTCTGGAATCTTGAGTGGTTTTAGAGGAGATTTTTTTTACACTTGGAGACCAACCAGGTTTCGAGACAGCTAAGACCAGTTAAGACTATCAACAGGCATCCTCTGTGATAAATGTGGCCACATAGACTGACATTTCAAAGATTCCCCCTTTCAAACACACGAATGACAATATAAAAATAATAAAAGTGAATCCATAATGAATCTGCCTGTCCTCGTTGAGCTGCAGTGGATTAAGTGTGACAGTGAAGGATTAACTGCTGCTGGTGGACTGATCAAACAAAACCCATCACAGAGGAACAGCCATGCTAAAAAAACCAGTGGACACTCTGTGGACATTCTTTCCCAAATTTGAACTCTAGTAAGATTATTATCACGTGAAGACAAACCATATCTAAAATGACGTCAATTTGTTTATAGCCAGCTTTTGACATTAAGCAAGCTAAACTGAACCCATGTGATGATCTGCACGTCTTCATTCCACTTGTGCACTCGACTTTACATTTGAACTTTACTCAGACAGAGCTGTTCTAGTGTCTCAACAGAAATCTCTAGCACTTTATCAACCATATCCATCCAATTATTCAAGCAGTTTATGAGCCATACTCATCATTTATTTGCAAAAAACTCTCGGTGGTATAAAAGTAATTTCCCAGTCCTATTTCTAGTGTGATGCTTCATTTATTAGTTTTAAATCAACAGTTCAAGTTCATTGAAGCTCAAAAATAGTGGTTTGTTACTGCCACCCACTGACCAACATTCCAAATAACTAATCTTGGCTTGGTTATGTGATTGGGATGTCAAATGGTTTGATGTATTCATATTAAGCTTTCATCTGGAAGCTGTCCCATGGGAAGCTTAACCAAACCACTTAAAGACTGTTGCATTCAGTTCAAAACCAGATTGAATGTACTGTACCAAACTTTACCAATAATCAGATGGTCTCATGCTACCTGAAGGATAAATTACAATGAATTCAAGCTTTTAAATTAATAAATAAAATGATTACTATATATATATACAGTATATACTGTATATGATCAGTCTAATGGCTAATGGAAGGTTTATTTGAACAGTGAGAGAGAGTAACAACAAAAAATCCAGAACAACGCATTTAAAAAATTTTATAAATTGATTTGCATTTTAATGAGTCAAATAAGCATTTGACCCCTTCGCAAAACATGACTTAGTACTTGGTGGCAAAAGCCTTGTTGGCAATCACAGAGGTCAGACATTTCTTGTAGTTGGGCACCAGGTTTGCGCACATCTCAGGAGTGATTTTGTCCCATTCTTCTTTGCAGATCCTCTACAAGTCATTAAGGTTTCGAGGCGGACGTTTGGCAACTCGAACCTTCAGCTCCCTCCTCAGATTTTCTGTGGGATTAAGGTCTGGAGACTGGCTAGGCCACTCCAGGACCTCAATGTGCTTCTTCTTCTGTTGAACGTAGGAGCCCCACAGGGTTGTGTCCTGAGTCCCCTGCTCTACCTCTCTCTACATGCACGACTGCGTGTCCTCTCACAGCTCTTGGGACTTGGGAGGAGCTTCTTCCCTCAGGCCATCAGGCTCCTAAACTCAAACCCGGTCTCATAACATCAACATGACTCCATTTAATAATCAGTAAGATATTCACTATTCTCCATCATCCGTATTGCTGCTATGTTTATACCCTGTACAACCTGTTTGCACATTCTTCTTGCACATCCCTGCTTATATTATTATTATTTATTAAGTCTAGTATACTGTCCTGCTCATTTTATTTTATTGCACATGTTATTCTTCTTTATTTTTATTCTTCTTTTTAATTTTTACCTATATTTATGTATATTCTCTTGTGTTGTTAGTTACATATAATTGCACTGTCCATTGAGCGGACCTGACTTACATTTCACTGCTGATTATATTCTGTATAATTGAGTATGTGACGAATAAAACCTTGAATCCTTGAGCCACTCATTTGTTGCCTTGGCCGTGTGTTTTAGGTCATTGTCATGCTGGAATACCCATCCTCAACCCATTTAAAAGCATAATGTTTCCACCTCCATGTTTGACGGTGGGGATGGTGTTCTTGGGGTCATAGGCAGCATTCCTCCTCCTCCAATCACGGTGAGTTGAGTTGATGCCAAGGAGCTGGATTTTGGTCTCATCTGACCACAACACTTTCACCCAGTTCTCCTCTGAATCATTGGCAAACTTCAGACGGGCCTGTACATGTGCTTTCTTGAGCAGGGGGACCTTGCGGGTGCTGCATGATTTCAGTCCTTCACAACGTAGTGTATTACCAAATTGTTTTCTTGGTGACTTTGTTCCCAGCTGCCTTGAGATCATTGACAAGATCCCCCCGTGTAGTTCTGGGCTGATTCCTCACCGTTCTCATGATCATTGAAACTCCACGAGGTGAGATCTTGCATGGTGCCCCAGTCCGAGGGAGATTGACAGTTATTTTGTGTTTCTTCCATTTGCGAATAATCATACCAACTGTTGTCACCTTCTCACCAAGCTGCTTGGCGATGGTCTTGTAGCCTTGTGTAGGTCTACAATCTTGTCCCTGACATCCTTGGACAGCTCTTTGGTCTTGGCCATGGTGGAGAGTTTGGAATCTGATTGATTGATTGCTTCTGTGGACAGGGGTCTTTTATACAGGTAAAAAGCTGAGACTCCTTTTAAGAGAGTGCTCCTAATCTCAGCTCCTTATCTGTATAAAAGACACCTGGGAGCCAGAAATCTTGCTGATCGATAGCAAGATTCTGTCTCTCACTGTTCAAATAAACCTACCATTACAATTATAGACTGGTCATTTCTTTGACACCTGCCCACACTGCCAAAGGGACCAAAAGCTGGTTCAATGACCATGGTGTTACTGTGCTTGATTGCCAAGCAAACTCGCCTGACCTGAACCTCATTGAGACTATATGGGGTATTGTCAAGAGGAAGATGAGAGACACCAGACCCAACAATGCAGATGACCTGAAGGCCGCTATCAAAGCAACCTGGGCTTCCATTACACCTGAGCAGTGCCACGGGCTGATTGCCTCCATGCCACGCCGCATTGATGCCGTAATTCATGCAAAAGGAGGCCCAACAAGTATTGAGTGCATAGAAATGAACATACTTTTCAGAAGCCTGACATTTCTGTTTAAATTTTTGATTTAATTGATTGAGACACTGAATTTGGGGTTTTCGTTATCTGTAAGCCATAATCATCAAAATGTCAAGAAATAAATTCTTGAAATATTTCACTCTATGTGTAATGAATCTATATAATATATGGGTTTCACTTTCTGACAAAAAATATTGAAATTTTTCAAGATATTATTTTTTTTTAGATGTACCTTCATATATATATATATATATATATACTATAATCTTAATTAAAATGTTGAAAAACACACAAAAAAATCTTATTTCTATTATTTAAATGTTTCTTTCCCCTCCTAAATAATTGTTCTTACTGAATAACATACTGATCTGCAAATTTTTGGAATTACAAAACAAATAATGTTTAATCTAATAAATATTTTATAAAAAGAAATGTCACAAGCAGCTTTGTCATAATAACAGCAGAAATATTGTAGCTTATGGGGGGGGGGGGCTTTGAATATTGCGCATTTGAATAAAACAATGTTGAGAACCACTGCATTACAATCCATTAGGTTTTAATAATAACTTGTGTAGCTCTTTTAGAGAAGCACACAGCCATGTCACAACAAGAAAGAAAAGCTGTTTAAAAAAACAAACTATGAATATCTAAAACCAAATCATTTTTAACCTATGAAATTATTTAATGGAGTAGAACATTACCAATTCATATTTTTGAAGAATGTTTTGGTAATTATTGACTGAAAACAAAACCTCAAAATGTCGTCTTTTGTGTTCCACAGAAAAAAGAAAGCCATGAACGACATGAGGGTAAGTAAATGACAGAGGGACGAAAATGAACAGTCCCTTTAAAAGTCGTATTGCATATTTACACTAAACAAAATAACAGACAGTGAACAGACAATAGCAATTACACGGAATCATTATATTTATTTCTCGTACATTAAACAATGTCGATACAGCAATAATATTATAATACACAAGTGAGGAAGCAACTGTACAACAGTTTGACTGTGTTGAGAGTGATTGTATTGGGTTGGATTCAGGGCCGGGCTTCCTCGTTGCCTGTGTGGTGTGGAGGGGGTGTGTAAGCTCCCTCTTTAATCATCTTCGCCTTCTGCTTACGGACCTCATACAAGCGCTGTTGCTGGAAGGAGTGATAATAGTGTTAGCCATGTAAAGAACCTCTAATACATAGCTTGAATATTTTTTATGTGCTTACAGTCTTTCGGCGGTGCATGCACTCGTAGAAGTCTTCCAGCTCTAGTTTGCATTCCTTTTTGGCCCGGATCTGGCCGATGCCGTGGGCACACTCTATCCACTCCTTCTCAAAGGCATGACAGCGAGCGGCCCGCTTCTGTGGCTGTTCCCCGCTCTGAGCCAAGAGCCATTTGTCCAGATTAATACCCAGCATTGACTGCAGGTCAATGAACGGCATGATTCTTGGAACTGAAAATAAGTATTTCATGTAAAACAAATGCAATAATGCAATCAAGCTTAAGAACACTGAACAAAGCAGTTATTCATTTTTATATTAAATTACACCTCAAGGTTTATAAATGGCTAGAACTTTAAATAAAGCAAAGTGGTCATATGCAACTACTGAATATCTCCAAAACTAGTTTATTATTGACATGCGGCATGTTGATATGTTAATTGTTGACAGCAGACATGCCTAAATCATTATTCCATATATCATAGCCATATGGTTTTATGAAGGTAAATTCAAAACTTTTTTAAAGATGTTTTCAAGACCAAGTAAATAATATTTAAACAATGAGTTGAAGGGAACACAGTAACCTTAAAATGTATTAACAACAAATGGTTAAACTAAAAAACAAGCCTACATTAATTATTAATTTATTTCACGCACACACACACACACACAATACTTCTGTTACCAACAACTCAAATATGGAAATAACTATAAACTTTTAATGTACATGCAAAAACATAATTTTTCCCCTCTGGGTTTAAAAAAATCTAAAATCCCCCTAGTTACTTAAATCAAGATTAATGACAAGACGTTTTCTGAGAAATTGATGAGAAAATGTATGTTTATGAGTTTATGGTTAAAACAAGAACAAACATCTTCCAATGGGCTGAGAAAAATCTGAAGAGAAAAGTTTTCACACCAGCTGACAGATATGTTTTTGTTTTTTTTACTTTAAGTATAAACTCACTTGGTCAGTTTCTTAAAAAAATAAAAATATATATTTTTTTATTTCAAGTAAATGTATTTTGATTTAAGAAACTTTAAACATTTATATTGTATATTTTTTTTCAGTACATGTAACATTTAATATCTTATCTACATTTTAATGAAGGACTTTCTGTTCAAATTTACGACATTTTTAAGGTCTTAATTTGTGGAAGGGCGAATTAAGAGCATTTTAAGACCAAGACAGAAATGCAATAACAAAAATACATCCAAAAATGTATCTGATTAGTAGGATATTCATTAACAGGCGGTAATTAATAAAAAAGAAAAGCGATCTGTCAGGTTAGTTACTAACGTTTTCAACTAACGTTTAACGTTTGCACCATTGACTTGCTTATGTTATATTATCATTGCAGAATAACACAAGTTGTGCTGATAATCGTACTCCTGCTGCTGGCTAACGTTAACTGAATGGATAGCCTAACGACAGGCCTGATAACGATACACCACAATGCATTTATTCTAACGTAATGCATGTACATTACAACGAAAGGTTTACATTCGTGCGGGTATATTTATAAATGGCACACGAATGATACAAAAGTCCTTAAATTGTAAATACAAACACTGACCGTTCGATTCCAAATCACTTTAACCTTCCCCAGGCCCTCAGTTCACGAACGACCTCTTAGCTGCCGTAAATCAGGCTTGTTTTGCGCCACTGCTGCAAACATTTTTTACGTCGATGTCGTGCACTCACGATAGGGGGCAGTATTGGCAAATTTGGGGATTTTGACCTGAAGACAGAAACAGTGTAATTTTTGTAATATTTATATAATAATTACAGTTTTTCTCATTTGCTTAGACTCAATTCTCGATTTTTTTTCGAAACAATAAGTTCAGATCTCTGAACAATTAGCTTCTTGTTCACATCCGATTGGAATTTCTCATTGATTTGAGCAAATTGCAAATGGTTATGGCTTGTTGATCAAAACTGATGCGTCGATTCTCACTTAAACTGTCAAACTCTTCACAACTTCTCAATCATTTTTCGTCGTGTAAACCATCACATTCAAAACGATCCATTTAATTATGAAAAATGTGTATGCACACATTGCATAAATATCTGACATTGACATTGTTTGTAATGTCTGATAAATTGGCAAATGACCTCCAATTGCCTACAACACAAGATTGCCCACAGCACAATCACTACCATTACTTGAGCATGGAGGTGGAAAGTATATGATCATAGAGCACAAGATCATGTGTCTCTGTTGAATGTCATGAATGCTGCATGTGAGGACATCATCAACGGATGGGTGCCGCATTCAAGGAGATTTTTTCCCCGGTGCATGGCAATGGAAAACATCAGATGAGATGTTGATGAAAATCTTTGGCCTGACCAACAAGAGCGACAGGATGTCCACCAAGAATAAGATTTTTCATGGATGTCATTTTTGTGTATTTGTGGTAACATAAGAAATATGAAATGTACAGTAATTGGACAAGCAAGATTTCACTTAACACGTAATACATTTGTACAAAATAAATGTTCTGTATAAATACAAATCTTTTTTTTCTATGTACTATTGACTCTTCTCAACAAATATCAGATTTTTTTTATAAAACCTTAATTTCCATGGCTGACTGTCATGGTGAAAAAACAACTAATCATTTTGACCAGTGTGGCTCACACGATGACAAAAATACTTTATATTTTGGTGGCCTTGGCCAAATTACTGACACGATAACTAGGTTTTGAAGCATGAATTAAATGTTTTGGGTGAGTAACTACATTTGGCAGACATGCAATAAAGTTCCAGCAAACAGTTGGGACATTTGCACTCGCAGTTTAGAGAATGTTAAGACTGTTTCTAAAAATGTGCCAAAGCAATTGAGAAAAACTGTAATAAAATTCATATGCTATCGTTGGGTTAGCTTTTAGGTTTGTATTTTAGTTTTCATTTTAATTTCAGTTATTTTTAGTAGTTACTTAGCCTATAGTAGTTTTAATAGTTAGTCATTTTTAGTAGTTTGGAGTGTGCTTTTTTCATCTTTAGACCTTTATATATTTGATAGATAGATAGATAGATAGATAGATAGATAGATTAGATAGATAGATAGATAGATAGATAGATGGATAGATAGATAGATATACAGACTAGATAGATAGATCGAGCGATCGATCGATATCGATAGATATACAGACGGAGATAGATAGATGGATAGATATACAGACGGATGGATAGATAGATAGATCGAGCGATCGATATGGATAGATAGATATACAGACGGAGATAGATTGGATAGATAGATGGATAGATAGATGATAGATAGATAGATATAGATGATAGATGGATAGATAGATATGGATAGATAGATAGATCGAGCGATCGATCGATGGATAGATAGATATACAGACGGATGGATAGATAGATGGATAGATAGATATACAGATGGATGGATAGATAGATAGATCGAGCGATCGATCGATGGATCGATAGATATACAGACGGAGATAGATAGATGGATAGATAGATATACAGACGGATGGATAGATAGATAGATGAGCGATCGATCGATGGATAGATAGATATACAGACGGATGATAGATAGATAGATAGATCGATAGATGGATCGATAGATATATGATAGATAGATAGATAGATAGATAGATGGATAGATAGATAGATCGAGCGATCGATCGATGGATAGATAGATATACAGACGGATGGATAGATAGATAGATCGAGCGATCGATCGATGGATAGATAGATATACAGACGGATGGATAGATAGATGGATAGATAGATATACAGATGGATGGATAGATAGATAGATCGAGCGATCGATCGATGGATAATAGATATACAGACGGATGGATAGATAGATAGAGCGATCGATCGATGATCGATAGATATACAGACGGATGGATAGATAGATGGATAGATAGATATACAGACGGATGGATAGATAGATAGATCGAGCGATAGATCGATGGATAGATAGATATACAGATGGATGGATAGATAGATAGATCGAGCGATCGATCGATGGATCGATAGATATACAGACGGATGGATAGATAGATGGATAGATAGATATACAGACGGATGGATAGATAGATAGATCGAGCGATCGATCGATGGATAGATAGATATACAGACGGATGGATAGATAGATAGATCGAGCGATCGATCGATGGATAGATAGATATACAGACGGATGGATAGATAGATGGATAGATAGATATACAGACGGATGGATAGATAGATGGATAGATAGATATACAGACGGATGGATAGATAGATATACAGACGGATGGATAGATGGACTGATTTCATTTTTCATGCTTCAATATAAACTTCAAACTTTCTGCCATGGCATATTTCTTATTTTCTTTTAAAGTTTTGGATGTAATAATTTTATTCCAGTCAACAAAAATATTTTAAGTTTTATTTTCAGTTTGTTGTAAGGTCTTCACAATAACAATATACATTAGGTGCATAACGTTGACTTATAATATTTACAATGATTTTAGTAATATTTAGATTTTTACGGGATAAGTTTATTTTACAGCCATTCTTTCAGCGTTTACTGAACCTGAGGGTCTTCTGAGTGTTGTATTTTGTGTTTTAAGCTGGAACTTTAATGTAGTACCCAATGCTGTAATGTTAATATAGCGTGTATTTCATACATTATAGACTTCTACAGAAACCCATCAGCATATATGCAAATAAAAGAGCTGAATAAATAAGTCAAACTTGCCACAAAGGAGGAAAAGTTTATTTTCATGTTGATTCAAACACTCACAGCAAGTGCAGTTTTCTTTGTGGGGGTGTACAAAACAATGCCAGATTTAACACACCTTCTTTTCAGCATATTGCTTATGTAACTGAATTTAGTTAACGCTCATTTCACCATAACCAGTTTAAAGTTCAAATTTATCAAGTCGTTTTCACAATCCGCTCATAAACCTGAAAATATGAAAGCGTCTTCACACAACCCAAAAAATAAGATAAAATAAGCATAAGATGTGACAACCACAAATATTTTTTTTGTGATTACAAGACCATCATTACATGTAAAAACTGAGGATTCTCTTTCTGCAGCCAAGTATAATTATGAGATTCAGAAAGCATAGCATGTTAAGACTGCAAAACAATTACACCCAAAATTAAATAACAAAATCATGACTACACCGTTCAGATGTTTCCCAGAGAAGCTCCAAAAGAAAAAAGGAAGTGCATAAATATAAGCCTACAATGTAGAACAATGATAATAGTGGGATAAAGTGCAGGAGTGCTCATCCATCAGCAGCGGGAAAATGAACATAAAAAACGACAATTGCGCAAAACAAAAAGATTCAAAAGCCATGTGCTTAGGATAAAATTATTAAGACATAAAATAGGCGAAAAAACAGATTTAAATAATATTAATTACAACAGACATGCATGTGAATGGCAGTTCCATCCTTGATACTATATGATCTTAACACCCAACACTGGTAAACATCCACACGTACATCCATCGCTCACGTCTCAGCTCAAGAGGGCACAAACAGTGTTATCAGTGAGTCAGACAGTGTAAGTGCTCTGTCTGTAAGGCAGGCAGTCAGTGATTCAAGTCAAACTGTCTGCTAGTGAAGTTCAGATCAGTCTCCCATCACACTGACCTTACTCAATCTTAACTGTGTGTGTTCATCTGTGCAAACCGGGCCAGCGCGACCAAAACAATACTAGCATGCGACAAATCATACAATTTCGGGTCGATTTGAGTAAAACAAACAATACTGTAATGTGTCGTCCATTTACAAACCACTCGAAAGCCTCTCACGTATACATGTGCTTGGCGACATTTCACATTATTTGTCTGTTTGTTTGTTTTCCAAGGAAATCCTTCCATTTCCAAGGCATTTACGCAACACCAACCAATGAATAACAGTATGAATTTCTGAAGAGGTAGAGGACCTGTCCGTGCCTGTAATAACCAGACGGGACAGGCGCGCAGAGCGATGAGTTCAGTTTCATGAGCTGTCTGGATGCCATTACGGTATTTTATTAATTATAAAAAGCAGCAAATGAACAGGGAAAGCATCAAAAGCTCAGAAACGGTTGGCTTTGTGCAATGTTGAGAGTCTCTCTCACACGTACAGAATGACATTGTCGGGACAGTGCAGGCTGTCGGTGGGGTTCAAGGCTCTGCAGGTGGTCTGTGGAGGGGGCGCGGTGTGGCAGCTCTTGGGACGGGGCGAGTCGCAGTCGTCGGACGTCAGCTCTGCGATGTCGTCCGACTGCGTGTCAGACATCTCTAGGTCGCTGCGGATGCTTTCCGGCTGAGCGAGGGTGACGTCTTGGAGACCCTCCTTGAGTGACATCCCTGGCGACAGGCCCAGAGGGGAATCCACGATAACTCCGCTCCTGCAGGAGCTGCAGTCCTGAGGCTCCTCCCCCGAGCTGGGAGCCATGGCGGCAGTGGGCGGAGCCAGATCCTCTTCAGAGGTTAGACACAGATGGCTCGGCTTCGTTTCAATGTCCACCTGGATCTCAAGGTTAGTGCCCTCTCTGAAACACAACGGATCATAGAAAAGGTGAGACAAAGCATCACTTCCAGGAGTTTTTAAAATCAAGGTGAAAGGTTTAAAATCCACATGAGCTAATCATTATTTTCATGTTAAAGCCGAAATGAGCAATGGGCTATTGGTAACACTTGATTTTACAGTGTCCTTGTTACGAGTTACATGTACTTACTATAGTAATGACCATAAATAATGCATGATTACATCAACTAACCCTAAACCAAACCCTAATCCTAACTCTTAAGGTCATTGCACACTGAGTCCAACATTTTTGCACGTTAAAAAATAAATACGACCTCATGTTGTGTCAACACACCGCCTCCGAAACGTTCGTCCGTCATAAAAACATTCAGATCAAGTTCACTTTCTGCGTTTTCGCATCAGTAGCATGCATTTTGATAGGAAAGGATGAGGAATACGAAAAAAGTCATGCGAAAATTTTGGACTCGGTGTGCACTGACCATAACCATTTAACATTAGTTTTACTCAGTATTTCAATGTAGAATTACACTGTAACACGGACACCTTAAAATAAAGTGTAACCTAATATTTAAATGTCTAAATAAATCTAACATGTATGTCCTTATATATGTCAAAATAAACAAAAAATAAAACACTAAAAACTAAAATCAGTCATTTTAAATGTGAATTAAGGTATCACAATGTACAGTATAAAAAATTTGATATTTATCTTGAGATTTGATAAATCATTTAACAGTGTGTTTTCATTAGATGACAGAAAAGGTAATCTAACTCTAAAAATAAGAGAAATTAGTATGAACAACTAAATATTCAATACTGACGATGAATGATATAATGATGAATTATAGAAGAAAGACTATTGAAAATTCACATTTACAATTACACTGATAATATTCCAATTTTAAATAAATGCTGTTCTTTTGAACTTTAAAAAAAAATGTGTGGCTGCTTCCAACTAGTTTCAATATTGATAATAAAAAGTAACGCAGCAAATCAGCATATTAAAATGATTTCTGAAGGATCATGTGACACTGAAGACTGGAGTAATGATGCTGACAATTCAGCTTTGCCATCAAAGTAATTTTAATTTTAAAATATGTTAAAAAAAAAAAGAGAAAATCGTTATTTAGAACTGTAATAATATTTTACAATATTACTGTTTTACTAATAAATGAAATGCCCTGGTGAGCATAAGAGACATTTTTCAAAAACATTATTCAATCTTACTGATTCCTTCTGAACGGTATTGTGCATTTATTCGTTAATTCGGTTGATACACACACCTGTCAGGTAAAGTGTAAGAGGAAGTGATGGATCCTGCCATGCCCCTAGTGCTGGCACAGTCACTGGCCGCTCCCAAGCTGCCCGTCTCCCTTCCAGCACCTTCCTTTCCCAGCTCTGTTGCCTGCACCTCCAGCCTGAAACATAAACATGTTTCCATGAAAACAAGAACATTACCCATATTTACAGTGTAGCTCTTGCGTATTTACCATACAGTACAGAGAACAACCCAGTATGCCCTTCTGCTGACATCCCCCTCATACCTGCTGTATTTTTTTGTCCTTGCACCAAGTGCTCCTCCTGCGAGTGTGTTGAAGTGGGGTGTGTCTCCCAGACCCCCTGGGGCAACGGACAGACCCTCGCTGGGAGAGGTGGTGCTGAAGCCGCTGGCTCCTCCCTCCAAACTGCTCTCGCCAAAGCTTGGAGACTTCAGCGCTCGCCATGCATCAGCAACTATAGAGAGCAAGTGTCAGATTGATGGTTCGATACAATAATCAGCACTAAGTTTTTTTTTCTGATGATACACTTGATCAATCATCTTTTTCTTACCTGTAATAGGCCCGTTATCATCATCAAAGTCTATCCTAACACCTCGTCCTTTCCCCCGACTCACCCCGCAGCCCCCGCCGCGGCACAGAGAGATAGGCACAATACCATACACATACGCCAACATGATGGGAACCCCGACGCCTGTAGGGAAGAGACATGGAGCTGTAGTCAATCTCCGGTTGAAAGGATAGATAATCTGCTTAATTGCACTCTCAAGAAACATTTATTATTATCAATGTTGTAACAGTTGCACTTCTTAATATTTGTTTGGAAACCGTGATACACTATGACAAAATTTGAAGTAAGAAATATTTATATTCAAAATAAATACTGGTCTTTTTGAATTTTCTTCCATTTTGTTCAACACTGATAATGTGAATCATTCATGTTTGATCACTATTCATGATTGATAATAATTTAGCAGCAAGTCAGCATATTGATTTCTGACGGATCATGTGACACTGAAAACTGGAGTAATGGCTGTTGAAAATTCAGCTTTGCCATCAAAGGAATATACTACATGTAAAAAATAAATAATAAAATAAAAATAATCCTCATATGTGCGCGTGTGTGTAAAACAGTTATTATAAATTATAATGGTTTTTCATAATATTACAAATTGTACTGTATTTTTGACTAAATAAATGCAGCCTTGGAAAACAAATCGTACAAAAATCTTAATTACTCCAAATGTGTGACCAGCAGTGTTTAACAACATTTTAGTATATTAAAACATAACGTTATAGTAATGAGTTCCATTAACGAGATAAATATTAGTAGTGTATAGGTGGATCATATCAATATTGCTGTGACACTTCCTCAAGATTGAATTTTGTGCTTCTTTTTCTCACTAGTAGTATTTCCATACATTGTACTGCACAGGAAGTTGAGGTCACCGCTGAGGCTAAATAAATGCAGAAGCAATTGTCTATAAAGTCTATTATAATGAACAGGAACTGACGCTTAAGCTTCACAAAGGATGCAAAAACACCAAGAGTGTTAAAATCATATAAGTAGTCTGTGCAGCATCCATTTTCTCCATATTGAAGCCATTTGATAATTTTGTGTTAAACAGAAGAGAGAAAGTCTAAAACAACATGATTAAGAATAAAATAGTCACAAATCAGAAGCAAAAAATGTCTTAACTATAATATATAACTATATTCTATGTACACAATATTGCCAAAAGTATTGGGTCACCCCCTTCTAATGAAAGGTTTGACTACTTTAGTAATTTCCATGAGTACAAATCTTAATGTTTAAGCATATAATGATATTTTAGGGAATTGTGTGCTTCTAATTTTATAGCAACAGTTTGGACAGAACCCTTTTCTATTCTAACATGACAGTGTCTCTGTGTATAAGACAAGGATCAAAGAGAAATGATGATTCAGTCAGTGTGGAAGAACTTGACTGGTCTGCAGAAAGACAAGTCCTAATCCCAGCTGAACACCTCTGGTGTGACTTTAAATGCAGACCTTGAGCCAAAAATTCATCACCAAACACCAATGACATGTACATATGGTACCGTCATTTCATACACTTCAAAACTATTGCAACAGAGGTGGAAATACAATACAAAAGTACACAAATTTCTTTGTTACCACAGTTTGGAAGTGCCTTTTTCTCTTCTAAAGAAGGGGGTGTCCCAGTACTTTTGTCCATATAATGAATGTACAAGTCATTGGTGTTTGGTGATGAATTTTTGGCTCAAGGTCTGCATTTAAAGTCACACCAGATGTGTTCAGCTGGGATTAGGACTTGTCTTTCTGCAGACCAGTCAAGTTCTTCCACACTGACTGAATCATCATTTCTCTTTGATCCTTGTCTTATACACAGAGACACTGTCATGTTAGAATAGAAAAGGGTTCTGTCCAAACTGTTGCTATAAAATTAGAAGCACACAACTCCCTAGAATATCATTATATGCTTAAACATTAATATTTGTACTCATGGAAATGACTAAAATAGTCAAACCTTTCATTAAAAGGGCGTGACCCAATACTTTTGGCAATATAGTGTACATTCCATTGTAGTAAAACATCCAAAAGTGTGGCCACATTAGCAAAACTTTGCAAACAAAAAAGGTCCATTGTCTATTGTTATTAGTGTAGTGATGCATGAAGTCCAGCTGGCACAGAAGTCACTTTCAAACCAACCGGATTTCTCAGTGCAGCGAATCTGCATGACCAACTTGAACTTTGTGCAAAATCTATGTGCGTAAAAATTCCCAATTGTGTGGACTACCATTGAAATCACTGTTTTTTACCTCTGAAACATTAACATTACCATCATGTAAGGATGAACAGCTTTTCAGCATTCTTCATTTGTAAATCGCTTTGAATAAAAGCATCTGCTAAACGAATAAATGTAAATATGAATGTAAATGATTTCAGGAATACTCACCCACGCTGACAGCAGCGATGACTGGAGCCGTGATGATTGACAGAGCCACACCACCAGTGATAGCGAGATTCCTCCTATGATGGGACGTTTTCTTGCCCTCGTAGTGCGAGTGGATCTGTGACAAACAGCAGCTGTGTTACTGCACTGTCACAAATGGGCTTTTATCTGCTCAAATCTAAGATCTTATCTTTTGGCATCCTAAAGCTTCAAAATCTGAATACGATTTTGAAACAGAACAAAATTTATTTTGTAGCATGGAAATAGACCAATGTATAATGCCCACTCTGTATCCTATACCAGGAAGTCATGTTCAATATCAAAAACAATTAAGCTGGTTGAGCAACACGGCTGACTAGAGGGAAATTCCCAGGCTTTTTAAGGGATGTTCTCTTCCTGATTGCAGCTGATAAAGGTTTCCGTATTAACCTAAACTTTAATGGTTTAGGGAAAGGTGTGATGTTGGCATTCCGCACCTTGCGTCCAATGTAAACAGGAATGCCGATAACCATAGCAGGAACTGCGATGCCAGCGATTAGAGTGATGCCCACCGGTGCACCAATCAAAGTGCCCAACTGCCACAGAATCTTCTTCTTACGACTCCATGGCTTCTTTCCCCAGAACGTACAACCTGATGGACTGAGAAGACACGGAATATTATTATTTTTCCGATTCGAGCAAGTAGTTTGAGAAATTCCCACTGAAGGGCGGCAGAAGGTACCTGAGGTAGTGCAGGTCTGAAATCTCCTTCATACAGAGCCAGCAGAACTCACAGCCGCACACAGCACAGGTCATGTGATTACAGCTGCCGTCGTTCATCTTGATGATGTAGGCACCGCATCGGGGGCAAGGCTTGATGTCATCAGCTGAGTGGGGATTAGAGGGTTGGGATTTAGAATTTGTACAGGCAGACAGAATCTGCTGTAAACAATGTGTGCTGAGGAAGTGCTTTCTGAATGCCAGACAGGGAATAAGAGACAATAGCAGACTCCTGCTGGAATTCAGGAGAGAAACTAGAGAGAACTTGAGGAGGAGGACGAGAGCGCAGTCCTTTAGGGAAAGAGAAACTTCAATAATCTGCAGTGAATACTGTAGTGCACAAAATGAAAGCACTCAAGGGAAAAGCACACAGCAAATCAAATGATATGAGTGGCTGACGGCACTCTGAAACACAATAAACCAGACAGAAAGCACACTAGAGTTTTGACAGTTTATTTTTATCCACTAATTTGTGATAGTCTTTTTCGAAGTGATAAACACTTTGCGATACGTACTTAGAGTAAACAGTGAAGGACTAATATACTGCTGCCCATAAACTAGATTTGTACATTTTCTGAATAACAATGTGAATGGCGCACTTATGTGCAAAACGCGATCCAGAGATTTTTACGGATCTAAGAGGTTTCTCGGGTATTGCTATGTTTTTGCTACAGTGATTTGGGTGGTTTCTAGTATAAGTGTGTCAAACTGCCAATCTTTGCAGGTATACTCCTAAACACAGTAGGTTGTAAGTGAAAGCAAACAGCTGAGAAAGAAAACACATATTGGATCCGGGCAGCTCTTAAAGTAACAGCAGTCTAATATTCCTGCTGTCTGCCCTTCCTGTTAATCAAGCAACAAAAGAGAGAAAATCTCTCACTGCTCTTGAATAAATCAAGGTTGTAACTTTAATAAGAAGTGATATATATTTAATGTACTCAGTGGAAAATATGCAGTGTTTTTATACATGTGATTACTTTATACAATGCATGTAGTCTTTTTTATTTATTTGTTCTACTGTAGTTTTTTTGTCCTACTGCTTGTGATTACTTTCTTATTCTTATTTAATCACTGACAGGCTACTTGTCTTGAGTAAGCTTGAGTTTTTTAATAATTTGTATTTTATTTAGGCAAGTATTTTGTGCTATTGACACTGGTGACAAGAATTACGAAATTTCTATGGTATCAAACATTTTGAGACCTTATTTAAAGCAACAATAACTATATTGTGATATAAATCGTTACCGTGAAATAAAATGACTCATATCGTGATATAAAATTTTGGCTATATTGCCCACACCTAGTTTCTAGGGCGTTGATATGTGATTGCCTCCTTGGCCAGGTACAAAGAGCCTAACCCCAAATGATATTACAGTCTCTCCCTGTTTATGGGACAGAAAAGAGTGGTTGGCTGCTGGTTAAACACTCACTGTGTCCCTGCTCGGCCATGTAGCTGGGTGAATGGTTACTGTGCGTTCTCAAGGACAGAGCCCTCTGCTGACGGGCTGAGTCACAGGTCTGGTTAGGATGCCAAATTTGCTTGCAGTGGTAACAGAACTCAGCACCACACCCTTCTCTTCGACACACCAGCCTGGGGCAGCTGGCACATCCAGAGGCGATGACTGCGAACCTGGCAGGAGTACAAAGATGGTATCAGACGGATAAAGCATGGTACTCTGATATATACACCATGGTACTATATGATTACCATATTCACAAACAATGGTATTTATATGGTGCTAAAAATGGAAAAATACGTCCAAAAAAGGACTGTCATAAAATCATGTGGATGAGCAATATGTGGACCATCTAAATATCTAATTTAATTACACCATCTCTAAGAACATACTCATGATCATGCCCACAGATAACATTTATTAAAGCCTTGTCCACACTAATATGTTTTCGTTTCAAAACACATCTTTTTCTCTCCGTTTTGGCCTTCCGTCCACACTGAGGCAACACTTACACTAGTGCTACAAAACAACTTTTGCTACGGTTACGCCTGTTGTTTACACACTACTCTGGCGTTTTGAACCCTCGAAAACAGACTTTCGAAAACGCAGCACACCCCTTTTTGTCAAGGAAAACTGAGTTTTTTGAAAACCCTCTCCAATGTGGATGAATTTGAAAACGGCATTTGCGCTTTGTAGTGTGGACTGTGAAAACAGAGGCTTTTGAAAACGACTGATACGTTTTTAATCATGTGACAAATATTGTACCAATAGATATCTATGTTTATACCGGTATTGTGCCCGTTATGTGATCACGTTCACTAAAGATATATTACTTTGTCAGCACAGGGAACAAATACCTCTCACTCTACTGACTGATCTATGTATATATGCACTTTTCTATGTGAAAATATGTGGGTATGTCTATCTTAGCCTATGTATAACAACTTCTTTACCTGTATAATTGTATTTTTGGATGTTTTGGGAGGTGGGGAGTTAAGATATAAAACTTATTTTTTATGAATATTTTAATGTTATCTTCTATGCCTTTATTACAATAAAAATGTTAAAATATATATATATACTTTGTACGCTCTTCATATTACAGTCCTGCAAAGATGACAGAAAATGTACTCAGAATTGCTGTCCTGTGGCAAAACATGAGGGCAGTTGCGTTTTAGATCAAACATATAATGGCTCGAACTGGACACGTCAGTGAATGAGATATTTTCATAAATAAAATCCTGTCCGAAGAATTGCATTAAATCAAGTCTGTATAATCTTTTATGAGAATTTTACACATGCGGATTTAACGTTTTCCGACGTTTCAGTGTGATTGAGAAACTTTTGGAAAAAGCTCATGTGGACAGGGAGCGGTTTGAAACCAAAACGCTGTTTTCAAATGTATCCGGATTAATGTAGACTGAAATTACATAAATGGCCCACAAAATAATCATATACACCAGGATATAAGTGTGTTCCCTACTCGGATTCTTTGTATTGTCAAACTCCTTTGAGGTCAAGGAAATCATTAGCAGGCAAATACACTACTAGATTATGGAAAATGAAAGCTTTATTGCAGTCGGTATGTTCCTGTCGTGAGAGTTTCCTAGTATTCCAGTAGCATTTTATTACTTTCCTGAAAACATATGTTGGGTGTAAAACTCTACTTCAGACCTCAGAACAATAAGCACAATAATTATTAACAAACATGTTCTTTTAAATCTTCTATTTTTTAAATCTTAAAAAAAAACTTTATATTGAATAAGTTTAATGATTTTATGGCTGAATAAACACTGGCAGCAGATCAACTGGGTAGGTGGGTTTTTCCAGTGAAAGAAAAAGCTGATTTCTCCCTCTGAATCAAAATAAAACCTACCCAACTTCCCTGTCTAACATTAGTTTATGCGTGACAAAAACAATCTCTTTAATTTTAAGCACATGTTTTGACCTGTTGGCCCAAGTTAAAGCAGTTAAAGTTAAAGCAGGTTCTGAAGAAAACATTCCTCCTCCAGCCGACACCTCAATAATCAGCTCAGTTGCAATGGAGATGTGTAATGTCCTATACAAAGAGCTTCCAATTACCTGCACGTACTGGCACACACACCCTACATGTAGAGTCAAGCCCAAATCGACCTCGTTACACATGAGCACTCCCAGAACACTCAGAGCTCACTAGGATTAAAAACAATTAAATCAACACTCTAATTTGAAGCTCACGAAGACACCGTGGCATGCACACATGGTCAAGTGAGTAGCCAATGATTGTCTAAATCAAATACCAGTCTCAGTTACCCATAGCAACTCTACCTCTGTGCCGCATCTCAGTTGCCACAGCAACTTATCACTGAGGGAGAGAGAAACAAGCTGTTCCTTCCCATTGGCAGCTCTGGATTAAGCCGAAACGAATATGATGAGTAATAAGCAGCACCATGGACTGGAACCGATACGCAAAATATACTGGGGAAGCTTTTCCGTCAGGGTTTGTTTCTGTGGTTCTGAGATCAAAAGTGTTTTTAACATCTAAGGTGGGAGATTCCTAGTTAGTCTACAAATAGGCAAATGAACCATCTGGGGAAACCTCAATGTGTCCTACAGCAAAAAACGTAAAACTTGAATTTAATAACCTCATATAATGCAACTAGCTAACCAACTAGCCAATAGTGTGACCTCGAATGGCCTTTTGTGAAAAATTCCCAGTCCATCTGGAAACCCCTTATCATCAGTCGTGGGCCTGATAGGAAGTGGCAGTAACTCAAACAAGCAGAGAAGCAGACAAAACCATGGCCCTTAAATGTAGGTCACTGGCGCATCATTATGATTGACAAACCTTGGACAGGTTGTAAAAGGCCTCTGAAGTAAATCACTCTCTCTCAGAATGACACATCAGCTAAACTAGGCTTCCCACACAAATGCAAGTTTTCCTTATAACTGTCCAAATGCCTCCTACACTTGTCGAAGCAAACAGAAACTGTTAAATACGTCCACTTACTTCTATTGAATCTGACAAAGATCTGAAATACATGCATTTAATACACTATTTGGTTTGTGGATGCCCAAATACCACGCCCTTGTTGAGATTTTAGTTTAGAAACCGTTGGCTTTGATAAAGAGCTGGTTAGTCCTAACAGCTTCTAGTCTCTTGGGACGGTTTTTAGATAGATGTTGGAACATTGCTGGATTTGCTCCCATTCAGACACGAGAGCACGTTGGGCGAGAAACTAGAAATCTCTCAACCAACGCTTGGGCAATTTTAGGATGCCTACACAGTACAGAGTGTTTGACAGATATAAATGCTTACGCTCTGTGCTGAGGGTGTGGGAAGAGCTGTGTTAGGCTGAAATCAAGAGGGAATCCAGCAAATTGGTTTTCTGAAAGCTGGAGCCGACTCTGATATACTTATTGGCCGATAGATGCTTACGTCTGGGGCGATTCTAGGATTTTAGTCTTAAGGAGGGCACAGTCCAGTCTCAAAACATGAGCTGATGAGGCTCAGTGGAGTGTCTCTTGCTTTCAGTGCCAGAGAGTACAAATTTGAAGAACTAAAATTCAAGTTTTCACTTAGACAAAAACTGAAACCGAAAATAAGGTTTCGGTAATTAAATTGCGTATTTGGGTAACTGACCCAATAGGATGCTGTTGTTCAAGGTGTCATGTTCTCAGGGGATACATTAAACTAGTCATAGTAAAGTTCTTAATTCTTTGTAACAGTTCAGTGTATCCACACTGCTTATACTGCTGTACCTCATGTAGGAGTTTCTGTCAATGATTTTGACCCTCCAAAATTTTTGTGGCCATGTTTTCATTCACAGTTTTGGCCTAATATTTTGGGTTGGTGAATTTTTGATGCATCACTATTTAAAATAACATCTGATTATCAATAGATGCTAATCAATTTCAGTAGCAGATTAGGCTGTATTTCATTTAGTGCTTTCACTGAAACCAAAACATTGAAATGAGAGAAATGGAGTGTGACAGCTGTAGGCAGGGCAACACTTCATGCCACATTTTGCCACCCTATTTCACCTATGACCATGTAAATGGAAGATTCATAGTGAGGTCACCTCAGATATCAGGAAGAGAATAGGAGAAAATAGGAAATGAGACTTGTGATATGAGGGAATGTTATTTCCAGAATGTTATTACAATTATCAATTGTATAATGACCTCACTATATGCACAGGGGAGTTTAATATTGGAACAGAAGTTCCTTCCCAAACTGTTGCCATATCCCACAATTTCCTATTACGTCACTGTATGTTGTAGTGACACATCTTCACACTGGAATTTAGGAGTCTTGCCAAACTCATTAATTAGAAGGTCAGCAACCTTTTGGCCATGTAGCTTATATAAAGCAACATTTCCAATTCAAAACAAGCAGGTTATTGTGTATATTTTATAAATCCCTAACATCCAAACCAGTCTTACCCACAGTCCGGAGCTGGACACCATCGGCAATCAGGGTCCGATGCCAGGCAGCGGCGCAGCAGGAACTCTTCATACTTCTCCATCAGGTTGGGATCATCCAGGATGAGGGCCACCTGCCTTGGGACAAGTCGTTCGGCGCACTCCGGACAGCTGAGCTGCACTCGGCTCTCTGTGATCTCGATACGCAAGTACTGCCGTAGACAGCCGAGGCAAGACCGATGGCTGCATCCCTGGAGCTCAGGAAGCTGCTCCGCAGGTTGCCGCACCAGGCACAGGGGACACTCTAGGAGTTCTTGACCTCCCAGAGAGGCCTGGCTAGCGGACAACGGTTCAGCCGGGTCTGCCGCTGAGGGGTCTGACGAAACATTAGTGGGCGTGGGGGGCTGGAGAAGCTGCTGTTGCTGGAGCTGTTGCTGTTGGTGCAGTTGTTGCGTAAGAGGAGTTCCCACATTAGCCTTGTTCCCCCTGGATCCGCGTTTGCCATGGAAGAGACTATGAAAAGAGATCCTGCCTTGCTTCTTGCCCGGCCCTCGGCATTTCGGATTGGGAATGCCGCTAACAGAGGAGTGGGGTGATTCAGAGTCCTTTTCAGATCCCATTTCCCAAGAACTAGCGTGTAATGTTCTCCCACTTGAGTCCTTACGAGAGGTCAGCGAGTTTGGTTTAGAGGAGTTCGTGTGAAGTGTCTCAGTTCCTTCCACGGAATGATTTCAACGAAGCTCCAAACCTCAAATACACGGACACTCCCGATACGCAAATTTTTTTTTTGTCAAGGTCTCAACAAATTCCAGTTAGTTTACCCGTTAGGAACATTCCATTTATGAAGTCATAACCACAACAAGGATTCGTGTTTAAACAATAAACGGAAAGATAACTGAATGACTAATTGAGCCAAAAGGGAAAAGGATGGGGGAAAAAGTCCTTTCACTCCAACAATCTTCTCGTAAATAGAAAAAGAAAAGAAAATTTGTTGCAACCAAAAAGTGTTACAAACTACAAAATGGACAGATACAGTCAATTAAAAATGGGGCGTTTAAAGGCAACTAGGAAGTTCAAGTTGTTAGTAAAAAATGAATCTGGCTAAAGATAACGTAATCCTTTCTGAGGGCTCGTCCTCTTTTGGCTCCGTTAAATTCTCTTGCTTGCAGAGCCGAGATGTGTGTGCTCCAGTTTGCTGTTCTCTTCTTCTGAATCGGCCGGTCTGTTAAGGAAGAGAAATAGCACAGGAAGTTAGCACAGCACACAGACAGTCTGCAGGAGGAGCATGCTCAGTACACGCTCACGTACACACACTCCTCCCCTCTTTTATTCTCAATCTCGTTTCATTTCACAGTTAACACTTCATTGCACCCGACTCACGAAGTGACTGCCTGACATAAACCACTTACCAGCCGTTTAAAAACGAGAAGAAATTGATTCTGTAACTTTAACCTGTTAAAAATGTATTTCTCTTATCACATTTTCTGTCCTTAGATTTTACTTCTCTCATTTTCTTTGTGTCTCACTGCTGATGACACCCTCTCATCCACACTCTCTCACACACTCGAGCGCTCCCTGTCCACTTCACACTGCGCTGCTAGTGCAGTTGCTATGGAGATTCCCACTATGAACACAGCAAACAAGGACCCTCACAGTGACTCTGGCCCTTATGAACACATATACACACCCGGCAGATATTAACACCATACATCACATAACGCATGAGTGCATGCTTCCACTGGACTTTATTCATTTATTTGTATCTGAGAGGAACATCAATATGGTGCGCAAATGCCATACTGAAGCTGAGGAAATGGTTTTGTAGGCCAGCATAATCTGTCAATCTCTCTGGTACATAGGCTATTATAATAAAAACACATACTACAGCTACACAAACTCATCTAAGACTGATGTGGCCTGGTTTTCTGCTCTGATGACCCCTGGACTAATGCCTGCATAGCACAAATCTGTTTACTTGTGAAAGAGGGAAGGGAAAGAGACCACTATGCTAGTGTTAAGCTGACAGTCCACTTAAGGCTGTGCAATTAATCGAATTCGATTAACATGCGCATCTCGACAGTAAAGCCGGGTTCTTGATTAGTAGTAAATCTCCATCACCTGTTTTCAGATGGAGCGGCAGTTAATACACAGAGCCGTAGTAGTTAACTGACAAGCTACACAATATTGCGTTCATAATCGAACGCAATTCGTCTGCGATTACAGACACAATATATGTCCTAGCTTGTCAGTGAACTACGGCTCTGTGTATTAACTGCCGCTCCATCTGAAAACAGGTGATGGAGATTTACCGCCAATCACGAAACCGGCTTTACTGTCGAGACGCACATGTTAATAGAATTCGATTAATTGCACAGCCTTACCACTTATGTATATTATTTGTTTTATTAGTGTTATGAAAACATAGTAAATTGTTAAGTTTGTTAATGGGTCAATGACAATAAAGGCGTCAATGACAAAGGAGGGATAAAAAAACAACATACGTTTATGCCAACTATTTATTATACAGTGAAGCAGTTTTTTTGTTTGTTTTAACATATGTATAAAATAATAATAATAAATTGGGATGGTTTACATTTACATTTAGTCATTTAGCAGAAGTTTTTATCCAAAGCGACTTGACAATGGGACAATGAGGACAATGGAAGCAATCAAAATCAACAAAAGAGCAATGATACGCAAGTGCTATAACAAGTTTCAGTTAGCTTAACGTAGAACAAGGGTTTTTCAATAGATAAAAAGAAAACAGATAGAATAGAAAAAGAATAGCGCAAGCTAGTGTTAGAAGCCTTTTTTGCTTTTGTTAATTTTATAATAAATAAAAATAAAAGAAATAGATAGAATACAAAAAGAATAGAGAAGCTAGTGTTAGTTTTTTTAAAGAAAACAAGCATTTGGTAAATTAATAGATTGCAAGTCTAAAAGGAGCATAAAAGAATAGAATTAGAATAGAGAGTGCTAGTTTACTTTTCAAGAACTTCATTCTTTTGTCTTCATTATGATATCAGGATAGTTGTATAAACCTACCTGACTTGATAAAAAAAAGGTGTATTCAAGTCACTTTATGGGTGATTTTTTTTTAATTAATTTTTGCATAATTTAATAGACAAGTAAGCAACATTATGTCTTTACCACAGTTGCTACTAAGTTGCATTGTACTTACTGTAATTTCTAGACAACAACTCATCAAAACCACAAGTAACAGTAACAATTATGTACATGCCTTATTAATAAACTAAAGTTTTCTCTCGTAATTATGATAATCATGAATGCACCTATAATAATGAACAATGATAGTATTAACACATTCATATGCGATGATACGTTTAAAAAAACATGATATTACTATGATCTAGTATGTCCAAAAACAGTATTAACATGATACATGTTTAAAAAAACATTACAGCTGCATTTTTCCATCATAAATGGCTAGTTAGCATTGTATTTGACCAAGAGAGTAACAACATAAAGCCCAGTAAACTAAAGCGGCCTGTTTCTGCTGCTGTTCATGGATCTGCAAGGTACGCAGTGACAGCAGTCAGTATGACCCACTTTTCCACAGAGTGCTTCCGCATTGCTCACAGCCACTGTCCTGATGTCTTGATCCATTATGACAAGAGGACACAACAATCATCAAGCACTATGTGCTCTATACTGTACGTGACCGAGAGGCACACATAGTAGACGCATTAAAAATGCAAGAGTCTAGTCGATGGAAACAGGGAAATTCCATTCAATCTCAGCCGATCTGCCTATTCTAAACAGGCAGATTGAAAAGGTGGTGTTGAATCATAGCAGGTTAAATGAAAAAGAGTCTCTCATCTATATATAACTTAGGGATGAGATGGTAATAGCCCTCCATTCCACTTCAGCAGCCTCTGCTAATGCAACCACTGACACATAATTACCATCTGTGCTCTCCGAGGTTTAGTGTGTGAGGGATGCTAGCGGGTGCACAACAAAAGCTGTTTCTGGAAAATCTGTGTCACATCTCGGCACCAGAGTGCAAGTTTACAAAGCAGAACCCACTGTATGTATGTGTGTGTGTGTGTGTGTGTGTGTGTGTGTAATGGGCTGCGTTTGTTGTACAACAGAAGTTGCTCTATTATTTATCAGCTGTGAATGACATGTCGATTCACAAGAAGCTGTTTTCTGCTTACACTGCTGCAGCTGGAAATTAGCAGCCTGCTTTTTCCATTTGGGACAGACAGAGTTTATTTAAAAACTTTGAAAACAGTTGGAACAATCCACAGCATAAGCTCCCTGGCCTTGTTTGATGAAGGATGGATCCCTGTTTCCGCAAGTCTAGTTTAAGTTTCATCATTCCAGTCAGAGTTTGTAACTAGATGCAAAGTATAAAACACACAGGAAAGAAAACAGCAAAGAGATGTTGATCATGAGAAAGGGGAAATTCTATATCGGTCTGGGATTGTTTTTTTTTTTTTGGTTTGTTTTGTGGTTCATAGGTGTGAGGAACATGTTCTCACACGTTTTTATTTAAAACAGGGCATAAACATTATATAATTATATATAATATAAAATAATATAACTATATATAATATAAAATAATCACTAATAGTCATAATCAAATGTAATATTAATGTAATACTAATGATCAAATTGCTTATTAAATTATATCATTTGTATTGACAAGTTATATTAACTATATATATTGGGTTTATTACCTTGTTATTACAATTGTAGACCTTTAATAATAACTTAATTGTGGTATTTAGTATGTCATATTGCAATGTACCACGGTGAATCATTAATTTTTGTTTTATTTTATTCTTTTTCATTTTTGTTCCATATAGGCTATAGAGTTTCATATTGGAAACGGGAACACAATTCTGATGAAGTCATAATGAAAGCAGATCCTTACTACAGACATTTACTGTAAAGCGAGATCCCTTATAAGTACCAGGAGTATTAGTTTAATCATTTCTTAATGTAAAATTTGGTTTCAGAATGAATCATGTTTTTTCCAGACCATTTATCAACACGTCATAGAGGCATTCTAAAGATGAATTATTAACAGAAACCACAAATGAACCATGCAGGCTAAAAAACAGCATAGGTTTGTAAACTCTTGGGCTATTATGAGAACCCAGCAGAGAATGAGGACACAACACAAGTCACACAAACACAGAATAATAAGCTAAATAGAATTAAACAATCGACAGAGCATTGAAAGAAGGAAAACAGAAAATAACTGTGCATAGTTTGGCCTCCCGCCAGCGCTTTACTGCACATCCCATCTAGACAAACTCAATACCGTGAGAGATAAGACAGAGCGAGACTGACACTGCCTCAGCACTTCTGCCTGCGACAGACACTGAAACCACCCCTCAGCACTTTCGTATCATCCAACAGCCCTAGACCACGGCTCAGTCTGTCTCTATCTCAAGCACACATGAACACACACACACCAGTCACATGGACCAGTTGGTGTACAGGTGGGCTACTGGATCTCTAGCCATTACATAACCATTTGAGCCACATCTGAAGCTCCACTGAGGCCTATTGTTCTTAGCAAAGCCTGCATGTGTCCTGCTGTCTTGTTTTCCATCTGAATATATCATATTACACAAAGTAGGTTCAGAGCATTTTTTATTTCAATTAACATAATTGTTATTATTTACTCATCCTCATGTTCCAAACCTATTTGATTTTCTTTCTTTTGTGGGACAAAAAAAGAGGAAATGTCTCAAACGTATTTTAAAAGTAATTCAAATGGCTTGTGAGCTATATTCATTTCTGGTCTTCTGAAAACATATGAGAGGTTTGTGTAAGAACCACACTTAACTCTGATAATCTCAAGAATAACATTTTATCCAAATGGGATGTTACAACATCAAAAACAGTGACTAGCACATTCTTCAAAATATTCGTTTTCTGTTTCACAGAAGAAGGAAACTCATTCAGTTTTAGAACAGTGTTATGAATAATGAATATTTGGGGAAGTCGTGGCCTAATGGTTAGAGAGTCGGACTCATAACCCAAAGGTTGCGAGTTAGAGTCTCAGACCGGCAGGAATTGTAGGTGGGTGGAGTGAATGTACAGCGCTCTCTTCACCTTCAATACCACGACTGAGGTGCCCTTGAGCAAGTCACCGAACCCACAACTGCTCCCCGGGCGCCACAGAATAAATGACTGCTCACTGCTCCGGGTGTGTGTTCACGGTGTGTGTGTTCACTGCTGTGTGTGTGTGCTTTGGATGGGTTAAATGCAGAGCACGAATTCCGAGTATGGGTCACCATACTTGGCTGTTCACTTCACTTGTTTCAATAATGAAGTATAAAACTATATAAAAAAAAGATTTTTAGTTGAAAAAGCTGAAATTATATAAAATATAATTATTAGATGAAAAACTCACTCTTAAAAAGATGAAAATTGAAAAATGTTGGAAACAAACTGAAATACATAAATTTAAGTTGAAACACTAAAATAAAAATATATAGCTAATTAAAAACAAAAACGAAATAAAAATGATATCAAAAACACTAAAATTACTTAAACTAAAAGTAGAATTGAAAATGTAAAAAGGCTCATTTAAAATATTAAAGGGGTCATCTGATGCGATTTCAAGTTTACCTTTCTCTATGGAGTGTTACAAGCTGTTCCTGCATAGATAAGATCCCTGAAGTTGCAAAGACTAAAGTCTCAAAACCAAAGAGATATTCTTTATCAAAGTTAAGACTGCCACACCCCCCTAAAACACCTCATTCAAACACGCCCCCACATGTCTACTTCACCATGTGGAAATATTTGCATAATGCCTGCCCAAATGTTCATGCAAAGAAAGAAGGCGTGGTTTCAGTAACCGCAGTAGTGTTGAAGCAGCCGTGTCAGGGAGACACTGTGTGTTTCTAGGCGAAAGTAAAAGCACATTATTTGTCCTTCCGACAGTAGATGCATTTAGGAATCATTAAGATTACTTACAACAGAACAGCAACGCATTTTATGGACGACAGTTTCATAAACCTAGGAGAGGAGGTTATTCTAACTTTGCTCTGACAATCTGGCGCTTCTGAATCAGCAACTGTATGTTTTGTTAGTTTAAGTATTTACTATTGACTGTTCAAATGCGGAGTTTTGCACAATGTGTGTGTGTGTGTGTGTGTGTGTGTGTGAGAAAGAGAGAGAGAGAGAGAGAGAGAGAGGGTCACAGCGCAGCGTCATGTGTGTGCGTGCGTGTGTGTGTGTGTTAGAGAGGGAGACACGATCACACAACCGCAGCTTGTGTGCAAACACATACGAGCTTCATTACTGCATCTGTCACGTGACTCTGTTGCACTTTCGGGCATGAACTGATGGTAAAACTAAGGACATTATTAACTGTCTTTACTTTAGTTTAGAAAAGCTAAAGCTTGTGATTATGGTAAGGGGCGTTACATTTCCAACGAGTGCTTGTGGTGTTCGGCCAATCACAATGCTCTGGGTCAGTTGGCCAATCAGAGCACACTGTGCTTGTCGGAAGGAGGGGCTTTGTAGAAAACTACGTGTTTGAGAGAGGCGGGGCATAGAGGAAATACAATAATGTACAGTGTTAGAAAAATAATGTGTTTTTTGAACATTAAAGCATGTCAACATAGTCTGTTACACCAAATACACAAAAATAATTATCTTTAAAAAAGCATCACATGACTCCTTTAACAAATACTATAATAGCATATAAATAGTATAACACTGGTTTTAGACTAATAATAAGATTATAAATAATGTAATTTTGACAGATTTTTGTGGTGTAGGGGTAAACTAATCCATACACAGAAGATTTAGATAAACTGAACTGTTAGTATTCTGTCAAGTTTTGAGCACACGTATGCAGTTTAACCTCTCAGTTGTGACGGGGAGGGCAGGAAGTGCTGAGCGCTGACAGAGGAGTTGCTGATACTTCTTTAGAGGAGTTGTGAGCTGTGAGTCTGTGTGAATGTCTGTGCAGAGCAGGTGCTCTTTAAGCTGTGAGTCCGATGTCATGCAGAGCAGGTGCTTTGCATTGTAAGCTAAGAACCGGGCTGTCTGTTCTCCAGCTAACCTCGTCCTTTATTGTATCCTCATAGAAGTCAAAAATCTCATATCACGTCTCATGCGCTGTACTGTACAAAGACTGACTAACAATCTTCAAGACAAAACATGACTAACACCAGTATGCCACATTCACTCTCGTCTACTATTGTGAATGAGGCTGGCACAAAAGATAACAGCCATGGGTTCCTGGGAACCAAAGATCTCGATTTCATCAGTTCTTAACAGTCACATGCTAGTTTACAGTAAATTGGATAGCCAAAAACAAGACAAGACAAGAAAGACTGGAATTAACCGTATGCTAGCTGACACAAAAGAAGAAATGAAACCAAAGTCATTCTGTGCATTCCTTACTTACTCTAGAAGTGTTGCCAAAACTTCTAAAACATACACAGTTACAAAGAATTCACTGTACATTTCATGATGAACCAGGACACTCTGTATTTAGAAAGATATTGAGGAGGCAACACCACAAAGGCAGGCCGGTGTCCTGACATTTTATCCTACCCGTCAGATTTTCCTACCTCGGTTTACTGCGCATGCGCGCATCAATGTTGCATCCTTTTTCTCACGCTGAACAACAATATTTAATGTTTCTGCATTACTGTAAGGGTAGGTTTAGGGTTGGGGTTGGTGTAGACGTTAATAAAACACAATCTAATAGGTATAAAAAAATATTTATTGTTGATTTCCGGTACTAGATGTATCCCTTCCATCCACAACCGCGAATGTAACACGTAATTACTGTAAGTGCATTACTGTAAGGGTAGGTTTAAGGTTTTGGTAGGTGTACACATTAATAAAACATAATTTAACAGGTAGCATTTGGTCGAATTGTACTACTCACTGTTTTAATGGTAGGTGGCAAAATCTGACAGGGTAGCACAAATCGAGAGAGGCAGTTTTAACATTAAGTGACATGACATCTGATGCACAGACGCCATTGGCACATGCCGCTATGCTCAGTGACACTAAAACCTGTGACACATGTCAATGGACTGCATCTTGTGTCACTGACATTGTCGTGGTGCGTGTCGCACCTTCGGTAGTGACTAACACCTGCCGCTGGGTGCCGCTGCATAATGTAGTTTGCGTGACACACGCACTTAACGGCAGAACGATATTGATTTAATTAAAAGTATGTTGCAGACAAGTATTCGATTTATTGCATCGCGAAATTCATTTGTACAAAATATATTCCTCTATTAAGATTAAAATGAGTCTAATGCCCCTTAATGTGTATTTTCATTGTAAGTTTATTTCCAGTAGCCTGCTTTGTACAATACATTCAAATACGCATTTTTTTTGTTGCATAGATTTGACAGTTCAGCTTATCAGTTATAATTATAAAATAATAGAGACTATGCAGAGGCCATAGCTAAAAAATAAGAAAAAAAATTAAGAAAAGACACATGAAACGTTTTAATCAAAAGTGCCACCACTAACTGACACTTGCCTATCCGAAATTACATTAAAATATATTATTTTATAATTACAACTGATAAGCTGACCTGTCAAATCTATGCAACAAAAAAAATGCGTATTTACGTATTTGAATGTATTGTACAAAGCAGGCTACTGGAAATAAACTTACAAAGAAAAATACACATTATGGGGCATTAGACACATTTTAATCTTAATAGAGGAATATTTGTTGTACAAATGAATTTCGCGATGAAATAAATCGAATACTTGACCGCAACATACTGTTAATTAAATCAATATCCTTAAGTGCGTGTGTCACGCAATCTACATTATGCAGCGGCACCCAGCGGCAGGTGTCAGTCACTACCGAAGGTGCGACACGCACCTTGACAATAGGCGCGTTCGACTTTAAGCGGCGCTGCACAGAATGCCACTGCCACACAACCGCCACTGCCACTGAAAACCGGAAGTGCCACCGGAAGTATCACTGAGCATAGCGGCATGTGCTAATGTCTGTGCGTCTGTGTGTCACGTCACTTAATGTTAAAACTGCTGCTCGAAATCGACAGACCACCGGGCCTCAGCCAGAGTCAGCAAAGCAGTCCAGGAAGGACAAGAATGTCAATTCACAAAAACGGACAAGTTATGTACACATGAAAGAGGTGACTAGATGTCCACGTCTAAATTTAAAGCTGCTGAGGGAATTAAAAATACATTTAAATATTAGCTTTTTGTGCCCTGCCTAGTTCAAGCTTAACCTCTGAAACATATAATACATACTACAATTTGTTCCGAAATGGTTTAATTTAAAAATAATCTTAACTACTAAAACATAACTAAATTAGCAATGTATAAAATAGCTAATTTCTATAACGTTAAATGGATGGATGGATGCGTAACTGATGAAATACATGTAACGTTACATAAATATTATACGTAACGTTACACACGCATACATACATACACTAAACTGTCCCTAAACTGTGTCTTGTCTAGTTTAAGCGTGACTACTGAAACATAACTAAATCAGCAGTATGTACGACATATCTAGTTTATTTGCTGCCCTTATTAAAGAACGGTCTACTGTAAAATAAACCACTGTTGATTAGGTTCAGATGGCCCATCAACCAACTGGGATGTTTATCAGAACACTTTGATAACACTATTGTATTTTAAAATCACATAACGTTACCCGTAACGTATAAGACAAAAGCGTAACCATGACGACAGATCTGTTGGGCACTTACCGTACAGATGGATCTGATAGTACTGAGAGCCAGAGAAGCAGAATAGGGCGGAACGCAGTGAGCCTCGGTGCTATTGTACACCATGTACATTCAACCAACTGTCCTGTAAATCTGACAAATCTCACCCTAGAGGCATCCGCTACTACATTCCCCGAGAATAAGTCCGAGGGGAAGCTGTCCTGTCCTGTCAGCCCTTTTTCCCTGCCCTGTACACGATATTGCTCAGATTATGTCCGCAGCTTGATTCTCTTTTCCATCCACGTCACCGAGGAAAGCCCCTGCGTGTGACGTCACTCGTTTTCGAGACGGAAACCCCGCCCCTTACGTCACCTCGAAACGGAAATGAACGCGCGTCTCATTTTCCAGGAAGTTTCGATTTCGACTGTTTATTCAAAAAATTTTTGTATTAGTATTGCTACGGTTTAGTGACAAACACGGACAATAATTTAATACGGTCACGTTAAACCGTGGTTCTCAACCAGGGGACTGGAGGCCAATATTATTATAACCACAGAAAAGTATGAACTTATTAGACAGAGGAAGGGCTTTAAATATTCTCTTGGACAAAGGGGAGCTTATGAATAGAAATTCACTGAATTCTATATAAAATGTATATTCTTGAAACAGTTTTAATTCTAGTGTTCCCACACTTTAGACCAAAATATTTTCAAACATTTTCTATTACCAGTTGTCAGTGATTATATTATATATATATTTTTTTTAAAACGTTTATGGTTTTTGATTCAGAACATTGCAATTATTCAAATGAACAATTCTCTCTTATTCTCACACACAATTAAAAGCACAATCTAGCAATATTGATTAACCATTTTTAAATCAGAGCTTGACTAGAAAACAAATGTTTATCGGAATTTCCTTAACTTGTCAAGATTTGTGGAAAAAAACTATTTCAAAGTCCCTGATATTTCTACATCGTCTATGACCAGGGGAACCCTGTCATGCACGTTATACACTGGTCGGCTGAAGTCTCTTCCCTTTTTTCTCCCAATTATCATTGTACTTCTGTGTCACAAACTTGTGAAAGTGTCTTCAATGTCACATCAAACTAAGAAGTGGATGTAAAATCTGGCCACCGGGACAGTAATGCAGAAACACAAAGAATCAACCTATTCATGTAAGGCAGTAGAAAATAGTCTCCCATGTTTATTGGAAGTAATCAACTGGGTTTCAGTTAAATTGTGTCATTAAAAAACACTTTCACTTCATGGAATGATCAAAATAAACATATGAGACACTTCCAGCTCCCCACTTTCCACCCATCCATTATTTTCACATCTGGATCAACCTGGATGGGAGAAACTCGATTTCAGCTGCAGAAAAAAAGGAAAAACAAGTCCACAAGTAAATTAATGACTCAAATCAGAACATGAATTAATAAATATGAGCTAATAAAGCAATTAATAAAAGTAGCTTCTTCCATTCAGCAATTAAACCAAGCATTCACATGACCTCTACTGGATATCATGCATTACTACAAGATCTACCAGATCGTCTTACGAATTATAAATAGTGTAGATAGCGCAAATGACATAACCATACCTTTTTACAGGTGTCTGGTTAGAGTAAAAAAATGTGCTTTCATTATATTGATGCTTATAACCAAATCAGTTTGTATTAAAACTTGTATATGATCTTAATTAATAAGACATTACAATTAGCTTGGGTTCTACATTCAGCGTTTAATATTTCATAGGCTTTTTTTGTCAAAAGAGCTCCGTTACCCATTGTACAATAGGCATGTCTAAAGACAAACTCACGAAGACAAACACAAAGCATGAAAGGAATCAAATAGGGTTTATAATGGATGCAAGGAAAAGAGTGGATGTAGAGATGATTCAGACAAAATAAACAAGATCTTTACAGGTAGCAGCAGAGAAGGCAGCAAGGATGGAGGCAAAGACGAGGTCGGGGGACTGAGAAGCATCAACAGCAGTGTGGAGGCCGTGGGCACCGTAGTACTGCACTAGAGGGGCCGTCTGCTTGTGATAGGACTCTAGTCGCGAGCGCAGAGTGGTCTCGTTGTCATCACTACGGCGAATAAGAGGCTCCCCGGTCACCTGTGGACATATGGATCAGATCAAACCTCTACCACGATGCTCATAGCTGTCCTGATAATTAGAATAAGATGGTTTTGTTTCTCACATCATCCTTCATTGGCTCTTTGGGAGGGTTGAACTCTTCATGGTAAGACCGGCCGCTGGGCTGATGAATGAGTCTGAGGAATGAAATGGATTAGGTTCAGTTCAAGCATCTGTGCTTTATCAGAGTATTTTTAATGTGAGAAACTTTTACTTTACTACATTTAAAACTTTAAAATCATACTTTTTACTTCACTACATTGCAATTAATTTCATCTAACTATCATGAACTGAAGAAAATGCTACCCACTCTGAGAGGCAATAGTGATGTCGGATTTGTGAATGAGCTAATTCTTTCCCATTGAATTGGTTCACTGATCCGAATGCAGCTGTTTTCGAATCAACAACTCACTAATTCATAATCTGGTCTAAATGAGTCAAGAAGCGGGAGCTTAAATGTGTGCTCACCTGATGACTTAAAGCGTGTTATTAAGGCTGAGTTTTTAGTATCGATTATTGAAAATTAAAATCACATTGCGGTCACGGGAGTTTGTTATTTGGGAACTAATAGGGAAGATGCTTAAGCTTGTTAAAATGCTTGAATGTGGACATATCTGCATTTCTGTGTCACCGTCTGTACAGGATAGGCTTTTAAGGCAAAATAATGCTAATAACGCCCATGCATCCTCCCCACTGCTGTAGCGGTTTCAAATGGTATGAAACTAGTATGCTTGCATAGCGTTCCTCTTCAAATGTGATACTTTAACATGTTAAAAATACTTTTACATGTTTGCATAGTTGAATTCTAAATATCTTAAATGGATATTTTAGTATATTCAAATGTAATGCTTTTATACTGTATATGTTTTGGTAACATTTGCAGATAAATAAATATTGAATGTCTGTACGAATCTTTATTATTAGTAGTAGTCATTTATTTATGTATCAATTACTTGTGTATCAAGTATTTGTCCATTACTGATTTTTACATTTAAACAGAAGAGTCATTGTCATGCTTCTTACTAAAAGGAAGGAGGAAGTAAGGAGGTACACTTCCTTTTTAAAATACAATCAAAACCACAAAAGGAAAATGTTCCTGCCACCTCCTCCATAAAAAGACAACAGAAACAAAAGTGTTTGATAGCTATTATGTCCTACCTAGAAAACATGTCTTCTCTTATTCCTGAAATGAGTGGCATATTTTCCTATTAGGACCAAGATGGCGCCGAGCATGGCAGCCGTGTTGCGAGCTCCTACCAAACTTAGCAGTTTTTCATGTGTTTTACTTATTATTTTGCTGTTTTTCGTACTGGATGTCTACACTCTTATTGCCTACGACAGACACACACTTTTAGAAATCGGCTCCTCCGTCGCACATCGGAAACCGGACTTTGAGTTCTTGAACGCCGGCACTTTGTTTACAAACACCGCAGCAGATCCCTTTGTCTGGGCCACATAACCGCGACGAAGGAAACGTAGCGAAAAAGAGGGAAGAGAGCTGGCGTCCTCATCAGACTGAGACGCCGTGCCTTTCGACCTCCTCTCCCAACCATTTTGCTGGCTAACGTTCAGTCACTGGACAACAAACTCTGTGAACTGCGGGAGCACATCTAATACCAACGAGAAACAAGGGACTGCTGCGTTATTTGCCTCACAGAAACCTGGATGTCTGCAATGGTTCCAGACTCACCCATCGAGCTCAGAGGCTTCTCCGTGCATCACTCGGACAGAGCCAAAGAGCTCACAGGGAAAAGCAGAGGTGGGGGCGTCTGTTTCTATATCAACAACTCGTGGTGTGATGAAAGGAACCTACACTCTATTAAATCCTTCTGCTCCCCTGATCTGGAATTTCATATGCTTCGGTGTCAACCATTCTGGCTACCGAGGGAATTTACAGCCATCATAATCACGGCTGTTTATATCCACCCCCAAGCCAACACAGACCAGGCACTCAGGGAACTGTACGGGAATATAAGTGAGCAGGAAACCGCGCACCCAGATGCAGCGTTTGTTGTTACATGGGACTTGTACCCCCTGCTGGTCTCACTAACACCTCTTCCAGCAGCAACCTAGTTTTCCCAGGAGGTCTCCCATCCAGGCACTGACCAGGCTCAACCCTGCTTAGCTTCAGTGGGCAGCCAGTCTTGGGCTGTTGGGTAATATGGCTGCCGGCATCAACACGCGTGGTGATCGTGTACTCGACCACTGCTACTCTGCTTTCCGGGACACCTACAAATCCCTCCCCCGCCCACCTTTCGGCAAATCAGATCACTCTTCCGTTCTGCCTGCTTATGGGCAGAACCTGAAATGAGAAGCACCCGCCCTCAGGACAATTCAATGCTGGTCGGACCAATTGGACGCTATACTACAGGACTGTTTTGATCACGTGGACTGGGACATGTTCCGGGCAGGGTCTGATGACGACATAGAGGCGTACTCAGATACTGTAACGTGTTTCATCAGGAAGTGTATAGAGGACGTAGTACCGACAAAAACAATCCGCATCTACCCCAACCAAAAACCGTGGATTAACAGCAATGTTCGAGCAGCCTTGTCAGCACGGACATCTGCCTTTAAATCCGGAAACACTGACGATCGGAAACAAGCCAGTTACGATCTCAGGAAATCCATCAAAGCCGCCAAACGCCAATATAAATACAAAGTTGAAGAACAATTCAACAACAACAACGCAAGAAACATGTGGCAGGGAATCAATAACATCACAGGTTTTAAAGGGAACAAACCAGCTACTGTGAACATTGCCGCCTCTCTACCGGACGAGCTCAACACTTTTTATGCTCGGTTCGAGGCTGATAACACCGCCTCACACAGAGAGCGCTCCCGTGGCTGCTGCAGAAGAGGTGAGTTCACTCTCCATTTCTGTCGCAGATGTAACCCGATCCTTCAAACGGGTGAATATCCGCAAAGCTGTGGGTCCGGATGGCATCCCAGACCATGTGGTCAGAGCATGCGCATTCCAACTAGCCGGGGTTTTTACAGACATTTTCAACCTTTCACCGACACAACGGTGATAGGCCTGATCACTGACAACGATGAGACGGCCTACAGAGAGGAGGTGAGTACCCAGACTAAATGGTGTCAGGAGAACCACCTCTCCCTCAACATCGACAAGACCAAGGAGCTGGTGGTGGATTTCAAGAGACAGAGCAGAGAACACACACCCATCACCATCGACAAGACACCTGTGTAGTGGGTAAACAGCTTTAAGTTCCTCTGTGTTCACATCACTGAGGATCTCACATGGTCCGCTCACACAGATGCAGTGCTGAAGAAGGCACATTAGCGCCTCTTCTTCCTGAGACGGCTGAGGAAGTTTGGAACGAGCCCCAGCATCCTCAGATCATTCTATACCTGCACTGTGGAGTGCATCCTGACCGGCTCCATCACCACATGGTTTGGAAACAGCACCGCTGGCAACCGCAAAGGGTTGTGCGAACTGCCCGCCACATTGTTGGAGGTGACCTTCCCTCCCTCCAGGACATCTACAACAGGCGGTGTATAAGGAAAGCCCGGAGGATCATCAAAGACTCCAGCCACCCGTCCCACAGACTGCTCTCTCTGCTGCCCTCAGGGAGACGTCTCCGCAGCATCCGATCCCGCACTAGCCGACTGAGGGATAGCTTTGTCCCTCAGGCTATCGGGACAATGAACAGTCAGAAATAATACTCCCTACAGCACACTCTCACTTTACAGTATGCCATGAACTGCACTTTAACACAGTTCAAACTGGACTACACACACACACACTGCACTTTAACTTTACACAGTTCAACTGCACTACACACACACTGCACAAATACAAAAATCTGGTGGTTCTAATGCACATCCATGACATTGGGTAGCTTATGTATAATCTTTTGCACCTTCGCATATTACTGTGTGTATATATGTGTACATAATGTAGAATGTGTATTGATAACTAAGTATGTCTAATAGTACACTGTGTGTATCGAGTAAATGTATGTGTATTTTGCACATTGTCATCTGTATAAGTCTGTAAGTATGCACATATGTAAATTGTTTCTGCCCTTTCTGCAGCACGCTCTCAAGAATTTCACTCACCAAGGCACATGTGCTGTTGTGATGTGACAATAAAAGTGATTTGATTTTTTCAGTATATTCTGCATTCATTAAATTAAACCGAGCAATTAAAAACATTAGCAGTGGTGGGCTACAATAGTAAGCTCCAAATTTACAGGACCCTCCGTCTTCATACCTCCCACAGATTCTGCGCACTAGCAGAGAGTCATCAACTGAGAATTCAACCACGGAGTCCAGTTTCTCACTACGCTTCTCCAAGAGGCCATCCAGCTAGAAATAAGAGAGACACAGGCTGACTGATGCATTCTTGGGCTCCCATTATAAATTGAGTACTTCAGAGAGTTCTGTGCCCTTTTTATTATTTCAGAATACAGATGTATCATAGACACATATGAAGGGTCAGTTGTTTACAGATTTAAAAAAGTCCTCACTATCTCTGCCTGCTTGACAGTGCGGGGGAAGCCGTCCAGCAGGAATCCATTCTTGCATGCAGGCGTGTCCAGGTTGTTGTCTATGAGCTCCACCACCATCTCATCACTCACCTAAAGGAAAGATGACAAAACAAAGACTCAGGACTTTATCCCTCCAACCTAAGATACACAATGGGAGAGGAACACATTCTAAAATATATAAAAACGAGAACATCTATTAATTTGACCAGTTTGCCAGCATCCATGGTTTCCTTAAGCCGCTGACCGAGCTCTGAGCCAGATGCCACCATGGCCCTCAGCATGTCCCCCGTGGCTAAATGACACACACAGTACTTCTCTGCAAGCTTGGGTGCCTGTGGAGGCCAAAATAAAACATTTGTGGAATTAACCCAGAAACAATAAAAAATTATTATCAGATACATTACATAAAATTAATAGCTTTTTCAGCAAGTATGCAATAACATTGATCAAATATGACAGGAAAGACTGTATTTCGATTGATAAAATAATTTTGAAAAATATTTATCAAATTTTCCACATTAAAATAGTAGAGCAGCACAACGGTTTTCAACATTTAAAATAATACGAAATGTTTCTTGAACAGCAAATCAACTTCTTAGAACGATTTCTGAAGGATCACGTGACACTGAGAACCGGAGTAATGCTGCTGACAATTCAGCTTTACCATCACAGGAATAAAATCAATTTTAAAATATAAAATGATTATTTAGAAATGTAATAATATTTCAAACTTTTTTACTGTATTTTTTAGCAAATAACTGCAGTTCTGGTGAGCGTAAGAGACTTGTTTTTAAAACATTAAAATCCTACCAACAGTAGTGTCTGTATGAACAAAACTCAATCACTATTCTGTCATAAAAAGTGTTGGGGGTAACGCATTACAAGTAACGCGAGTTACGTAATAATATTACTTTTTTCAAGCAATGCATTACTTTTTAATTTACTAGAAAATATCTGAGTTACTTTTTTTCCATTTATTGACTGACAGTGCGCTGTGTGAACATGATCTTACTGTAGTTCTAATCTAGACTAAATGTGAATGTGTATTAATTCATCCCACTCGCAAAAAACAGATTCAGTATTCATCAAAATTAATTAAAACAGTGAAATGCAAACTCAGAATATGACACAAACCTGCAATAATTAAACATGTTAAACAACAAATATATCTAATCTCATTTTATTAACCGATGTTTTTGCTGCTGAGCTTTGATGATCCAGTTCAACCATACTAATAAGCAAAAATTACTTTAGATAAACTAACAATTGTGCTTCGTTGTTGTTGTTTTTTATTGCTGAAGAGTGTTGAAGCTTCTTCTCCTGCGTTCTACTGTACAGACGTGATTTACTCTTCCTTCAGCCTGAGGTTTATTCATTACACTTTTTGTTGTGAAAGGCTTTTACATTTGCTATAAATAATAGAACTTCTTGTATTAAAAACAAACAATCAAGCCCTGCTCATATTTAAAAAGTAACGTGAAAGTAACGTAACGCATTACTTTCCATAAAAAGTAACTAAGTAACGTAATTAGTTACTTTTAAAAGTAACTTTCCCCAACACTGGTCATAACTACATTCATAAGCCAAGTTTGAACTGTTTTACTGACATTCAAATTGTGCAGCAAATATTGCTTAATATCAGCAAGCAGTATTGCAAACCAAGCTGACTGATCTGTAAGCTGATATGCCTATTCTCTGTGGTCTGTTGAGTTACATTATCACCCAACAGGACAGAAAGATCTACAGTTTCCCCAGTGGTCACCAATTCCGTGTGTTAATTGTCATGTTAATCAGCTGAAATGATCTGAGTGACATGGATATTAAATAATAATTCACAATAGCCCTGATGAATAATCTGATCAGAAAGCGTCTATTAATGCCCAGGTCAACTGGACGGTTTAAAAAGTATAATAACGTTTGGTTTAGTACAGTTAAATGAATAGTGAAAAACACAAAACGTATATTATGACGTCCTCTGAAACGTAATGATAGTGAATGGTGACCGAGGCTGTCATTTAACATTTCAGCATTGTGTCTGCATCATTTCACAGAAAAAAATAGATCCATATAGGTTCGTAATACCATGAGGCTAGGTTGTTCCTTTTTGGGTGCACTATCCCTTTACAAGACTGTAACGTTACTAACGTTATCTATCCCGCTTCTGTCGAACAGTTTACTCAGAATGAGCCACGCGGCCCTTCGCTTGAACCCTCACCTGCGTCCCTTTCCCCGCACCGGGCGGGCCGAACAGAATGGCTCGAATGCCTTTCCTTACACCGGAGACTGTCTCATCCGCTTGCGTGCTGGGGGCCATGGTTACAAGTTGTAAACGAACTTAAGGACACTTCTCTCCACTACACACTTGGCGTCCGCAAACTCATCAGGAAAGGAAGTGGTAACGCCTCCGTTTGCTGATTATGGACTCAAAGCCCCGCCTTCTAGAAAAAGCCATCCATATGATTGGCCAATGGCACGCCGTTTATCACAGCGCGAGCTCATTGGATAAAATCGAATGACTCAGTATAGTCTAATATCCGGAATTTGGCCTGAAGTGACACATCGCACACCTAGATGTTAAAGTTTAGATAAGGAAAAGTAAGATATCCGTATCTAAAATGACATAATATTCACATCAGACTGTACAAAGGTTGTTAATCCGCTTTTGTTCTTACGACTTTATACTAACCACAGTCCATAAGGTAGAAGCACCATAGTGGTCACCATCAGATGTTAAAAAGACGGTCGTTCAGTTGCATTTATGTACGTTTTTGCAATTTTGAAAAACATAGCAAATACTCCTTATATTGGGAGGAACTTGTGTTTTTTTTTTTTTTTTATAAAGTGAACTTTCCCTGCAGGATAATTTTTGTTGTCATGACCATGTAAACTAATTAAAACTTTGCTGATTTACTAATGCTGAAATGTGTTTTTTTCTTTAAAACATAAACAAGCTTTTTTTCTGAATTTAATGTCTGAAATAAGCTTTTAATAAAGTATACAATAAAGTAGTCAAATCGCATTATAATGATAATATAATTCCAATTTTATAGCTGAAATTAAGCCGAGGTTAAGCATAGTCTGAAAAGCATACCATAAACACTGGGTTTGTTTGTATGTTTCTTTACAGCGCGCTTCTGATCTGCACGCGCCTCCAGCACGCGCTTCTATCTCCAGCACGCGCTTTTCTCCCGTGTTCCAAAGCCGCGCATTCGCATTTAAAAATGAACGGTCATTTTGTTTTACTTACCGACTAACACTCGATTATTGATCACTTTATTGAATAATTACTTATAATTAATACATATTCGAGAGTAAATATTGTGATTTCAGAGAGATTTTACAAATATAATTGAAGAGAACATGATATTAACCGAGAAGTTTTTGTTTACGGGCCAAAAGAGGGAAGCACATAATCGTTAATTCAGTGGTAAGAAATTAACGTAATATTAAAGTCAAATACATTTTATTCATTTTTAATGTCTGTAAATGTAAAATTCACATTTTTAAAATCCAATATTTTGTTGAAGTCATTGTTATTTGGTGCTTAAGAAACGTAATATTTATATTAAATGGTAATAAAGAAATCTTACATATTAACGGATAATTAAATCACATTTAATGCTTCTTATGATGGTTAAATGTGCTCTGATTATCTTCAACGATTAAACAATAGTTTGAAACAAGACATCTTTCAGATCCACCGCTATGATATGGTCCTCGGGCTGAATGTGCGCCGCCGAATTGGGGTGGTCTGCGAGCGAACTGCACTATATAGTATAGCCGCACTTTGTAGTGTTGATCACCCAATCTGCCGCAGACGGGAGCGCTACCCACGTGCTCGATAACGGAGACGGTGGTGTTACTTGCGGCGAGAGCTGTGTGCCAGTCGCCGGTGAAACACCACTGCTTGCGACAGGTGATGTGCCCGCGCGTGTCGCTTCGGTGAAACACCACTGCTTAAAAGAAACGACTTCTGGTGATGCAACAGAACACATGCTTCAACATTACATTTAAACAACGGCTTCTGGCTGCCGAGTGAACTGGGCGAGAACGTGCCCTCTTGGCCGCTGGCCATTTGTCATGCACGGACCATGCCCTCTTCCTCCTGGCACGAACATCAGGAACACTGCTATTTTTTCTCCACAGGCCGAACTTGCTGACGCGGTCCCGGCTTCGCTCCGAAGCGGGATTTCTTGAACTGCCTCTGACGAAGCGGCAGCTCAGGCTCACATCGCGAGCTTACGCTCGCTGGTGTAGTGCGACCAACATATCCGGCCGATCGCTGAGCTGATGACGATCTGGACCTTGACTTGGGGGGAGCATTAGATCGTTTGGGAAGAAGGTGCGGCAGCATCTTCGACTGTTTCAGTGCTTCTGTGTACTTCTCGGAAAAAGCCTCCACCGCGACTCCAAAGAGACCTTACGGGCTCACTGGGGCATTGAGAAGCTGCTGCATCTCTGCATCTCGCATTTCCGGCTACCTTTTTAGATGCGGCCAGGGCTAGAACAGCTGCTGTCTGCAACTTGCGGAACGACTCTGGGTCCGGGCCTTCTTTGTCCAGGGACATCAGCAGTCGCGTCTGGAATACCTGCAGGACTGCCATCGTATGGAGGGCAGATGCTGCGTGTCCTGCAGAAATATATGCCTTTTAAGCGATGTGAGCTGTGGCGCAACATGGCTTAGAAGGCGATGAGGCAGTTTTCCAAGCCCAGGACGAACAACGGTGAGCCGCGACGGGGTCCTCTGTGCATGGGCTCGGGCTGAGTGAAGGGAGCACCATATGAACGAGTGAGCTCCTCGTGGATTTCAGGGAAGAAAGGGGTGGGTCCCTGTGGTATGTCCGCTTGGCGGCTCGTGCCGAGGGAAGATCCATCCATGCAATGTTTAGACGGCTGTTCAGGGCCGCCCAGTCCAACTCCAGATCCACTACATCCATGAGGATGTTCATCAGCTACGTGTCCATTGAAGTCGGGGTGCAGCTAGCCTCTGAAGGGACCTCCAACCAGGCATCCGGGTCAGAGGCATTCGTGGACATGGTGTCATCATCTTCACAGCCAAAGGAGACCATTTCCCGCGCTTCTGTCGGGCGAGGGCGACGTGGGCACTGGGCCGACGTCAGCCCCTCATTAGAGCCTCCTGAAGGAGTAACCTGCATTCTGTCGGCCCGCGGCTCGAAGGCAGCGGGCGGAGGAGATGCAGGAGCCAGCGGGCCACCGCTGCGAACAATGGCCAGCCTCGCCTGAAGGATCTTGATTGCCAATTCCTCACAGGCTTGGCAATCCGATTCTTCTAGTGCCGCCTCGGCATGGGGGTGGCCCAGACACAGTACACAAGACTTGTGGGCATCTGGAAAGTCGACGGGCCCGCCACACATGCGGCAAAGAGACATCTTGTTGGTAATCTTGTACTCCGCCGGAACGCAAGGGGGTTTGCCATCTGCGTCGTCCACTCTCACGCAGGTCAATTGCGAAATCAGGGTCCAGGTGAAGTAGAAAGGTTCTGCGGTATTTTGGAGCACGACATCACTTGCATAGCGGCTAAGCCAGCCAATCAGTTGAATGCTCGGACATCATTGGCTATTGCAAAGGAAAAAGGGTTTCCCCATACGTAATGTCGAGAGACCGTCTCGATAAGGGAATCTATATTCATTCAATTAATGAATTTTTTTTTTTCATTTGATTAGTACATTTCTTACTTAAATGCTGCATTTAAAGGATACCTGTACTGTACCTGGAAAATTTAAAGCAGTTTATTATATTTTATTTTATTGCATTTGCCCAATTAAATCTCAATGTCTGCATGCCTTTTCCGCGGGACCTTAAAAAGTCAATTAAAATGAAAAAGGCTATGATTTCATTGGATAAACATGAGCGCTGCACGTTTCAAAGTCTATCTTTATGCCGTTCTGAAAGCGTCACCTGCTGGCAGAGATTGAATTTGCATTTTTGACGGCCCTTCTGCTGGTTTAAAATAATAATTGATATTAAACCAGCCATTAATATAATAACTTGATACATTTGATTTTTGACCCTTTTCTTAAAATGGTTTGAAATTTTATTTAATTGTATTTTTTGTGAAACCTGTATCTGAACTGTAAATTATGCTTTTAAAAAGTCTTAAATTTGAGCTTAAAAATCCTGAAGAAACCCTGTATTCTATAAAATAAACACGATTACATAAGGAAAACAATTCAAAATAAATATTGCAAAGGTGTATGAAACTTATATTTTTGTGCAAAAGATACAAATATTCCGGTTTTGGAGGCCATCATGTCAGCCATCAAACACTGAACTGGACTAGATCTAAAAAGCAACAATCATAAGTGTTCCTGTGGCTCAGTGGAAGGTTGTGGGTTCAATTTCCAGGGAACACAGCTATTGACAAAACAATTAAATAATGTATAACCCGAGTGCACTGTTTATCACTTTGGATGAAAGCGTCTGCTAAATGCATAAATGTAAATGTAACACAGAGGTCTGAGGCACCATTACTGCTTAAGTGAAGCAAAAAAGGATCCGATCCTATGTCATCATAGCCACCACATTCTTCCTGATTTGAGTGATCCTTCAAGCTAACTATGTTTAACATGTGAATTCTTGCTAAATATGCAGTTATATTACAGGTCGTTGGCGAATTGTACTCGTCATGGAGCGCTCTTGGAGCGAGTGAAAACCACGACGCTCCGACTTATAAAAAATCTGCTCTTTGCTCCAGTCAAATTCACACCGCACCACTCACATTGGGAGTAACCGTTGCCGTCTTGACAGATCTATTTCAGAATCAGCCGCTATCAAAATAATCTGGCTGCGGGCGTGGGCCAGATATTATTGCTGGTAGGCCAGTTTGGCCCGAGGGCCGCCTGTTGCCGACCCCTGATCTAATTGCTATACTTTATTTGTACATTATCATACAGTAATAACTTGGTAATACTAAACATTTCTAGCCTAACTAAACATTGGTAAGATACGAGGCAGTTAAACAAGTAGGTTGTCAAAATCTTGTTTTATTTAAACTGCAGCTCAGCTTGATACATGGAAGCCACATTTGGAGTGTTTTGCGATACAATAACACACAAAACAGCCATAACACTAAAGTGCCTTAAGATTACTAGTGATAGGGGCTAAATTTTGGTATTGTGTATGACAAGGTTAAGAAATTTATCTCAGTCAAGGCTATATGTAAATTAAAAAAAGCTTTTGTAAACGTCACTTATTCAAACACATTTGGATATAGATAAATTAATCTTAAGTTAGTTAGAACCAATTAAAAGTTATACAATTTTCATATAAAAGTTACATAAAGCAAATTCACAAGAATATATATATGTTGTAGAGAGCTTAGAAAATAGGGGATGTGCAATATAAATATTTAAACTCAATTATTGTGAAGTCATCTGGGTCAAGTAAAGAAAAAATAGGTCTTGGGCCATTTTCCTTTTCAATAAAAAAATGAAAATGTCTATGGCGAATACCAATAACATTTGTATTCTTTTGAAAGCACATATCCCTCATCAGTGTTATTGCAGAAGCTGAGCTGAAACGAGCTTTGGTGACATAGGGAAGGATCTAATAGTTTTAAATGGTCTGCAGCTTTTTAACCACAGATGGGACCCAACACTGCCCATAAATGCCAAAAAGGAGAAACAAAAACATTCCCGTTCATGATCTAAGTGAGCTCTCTATGGTGTATGAAACTGATATATAAATACATTTCTCAATTTTCATAACTCTTATCCAACCAAACCGGATTCCCGTGACAGATGAGCAAAAAAAATTAAGCCATCCTATAACAGCAAACATAAAAACAGATCATGGGTTTTGGCAGTACATAATATGAAAATGTGACACCACAAAGTACTGACATTAAACGTGTGGTTCATTTAAAGATTCAGACACTGCCTTCTGTCTTGCTTAACAAATATTCTGAGAAGTCTGACTACAGCAGGTATCTCAGCAGACAGCAGTCATGCAACAGACATTTGAATATATATATATACACAAATTGACAGTCTAACAACGCAAACAAACTTGCATTAGTCTTTAAGCAATCCTTGTTAAATTAAACAGACACAAGTATCAAAAACATACCTGAATAACCTTGTAAGGCAAAGCATTTTGTCCTTTAATTGAAATGTCTCTTAATTTATGGCTTTTAACTTTTGTCAAATTTATAATTACAAACTTGTAAAATGTATCTGTAAACACTGTAACTGTGATGCCATATTGCACTTCCATATCAGACATATACACACAGTCAATGTGAAAGTCAGACTAGAATACTTTTGGCCGCTGGTGCCCGATGAGATCAGGCTTACATGGGTTTGTAGCATGAATCTGGCTGCCATGTGCGCAGGTCTATCACGATCTGGTTGAGCTTCTGCATCCACAGATTCCTCTCATCTTTAGTGTCGGCACTCAGCCAGTTCCTGCACATTACAAAGAGATGTTCTGATTTCAAACTTGATCTTCTCCATAAAAGCACACAAATTCACATTTTTATTTGGGTCTTACGTTGTAACACACAGCGTGTCCTTGCACTGGCTGACCAGGGTCTCTCGGTCACCCTCCCTCTGTGGTCTCACAGTGATGAGCTCAAAGGTATTGGGCCGGGCACAGAACTCTCGGTTTGCCGGCTCCACTTTACGACTGGTACAGTTAGCTAGGTTAATGAGACCAATTGCATTCTGTGGGAAGAATAATAACCTGTTAACTTGAATTAAATGCATCTCAAAATTAACAAAATTATAGTAGGCCTACCTTTTGTTTTTCATCATCTGGGTAGGTCCAAAAAGAGATGCAATTTTCAGAAAGGACACACCACCTCCTGTGCCAGGCTCCAAATCCACTCACATCCTCAAACATAGTCTGCAAATAAAAGACCCCTTCACTCGCATCACTCAAAGCCAAGTGTAACAAGAAAGTGTTTAATAATGACTTTGTTACTAATCTATCGTCTACCATTCTTTCAGTATAAAGACTCACCAGGAAGCCTCTTTCCTCTATCCGTGAGCCAACCTCGCACTGCATTTTCAGACAAACGTGCCCCTCCAAAGGACAAATTAAAGGTACCTGTAGCAAAACAGGACACTAAGGACCAGAACACAAACATATCCAAGAGAAGCGTCGTTTGCAGCAAAAGCGAGCCATAAATGTAGTAGCTACACATTTGCCTGAAGGAGTAACAAAAACAACTGGTATACACCCAAATACAAAGGCAATGATGTGCACACAATTGTAAAGAAGCAGCTTAAAGTGACAGTTAGCAAAGACACCAAGACTTGTTAGCCAAATACTCAGACACACAACAACCCGTGTTACAAACACAGAGCAAATATAGCAACCTTTTTGTGAAACATGTCACTGAGCAGCTCTCTTTCAACCCCTTCATATTTGATCTAAAAGAGAAATGACTGCATGTGAAAGAGTCTAGCATATGCACACGGCAGCACTGTGCAAGAAAAACAAGAGAGTAGTGTTAAAACTGTATTAAGCAGGTGTGAACTAGTGCTGTGGTTAAACCTCACCCTCTCTGATGTTAGCAAGCAACAGAGGGTATGCATTGACATCACTTTCCTGATGGAACACACTAGAGCTGTAATCGGGCCTTAAAAGTTAGGCCCGACAAGTACATTTTGATTGAAAGCTTTTTAAAAGCTTGAACCCGTTTACAGCCCGACATTATTCAAATGTGCGCACGCACACAGCTCTTTTGCCTTTTGTCAAGAATGAGTAATTTATACATGTTTTAGCATAATTTATTCATGACCAACGTAGGCTATAATCCACTTGGAAGTTGGAACAAAGAAATAAAATAAGTCCTCTAACATCGTAACATCTCAGCACTCTAAATAGGCCTAGGCATACACTTAGCCTATAAATAGTCCAACGCGCCAATAAAAAGGAGCCTTTATTAACATATTAAATTAAGATAAATTCTAAATTAAGATGGGTATTTGGCAATAACGAAATTAAGATAAAGGCTACGCGGCATTTGCTTCGCCACTTCTCTCCACAATCCGGCCTCAACGTGATGGTGAATAGCAGCTGAAATTTAATAAAAGAATAATGCCAACATTAGCCTATATACTCTGTCTACACTATGCATTTAAGACTCAATATTTAGTTATGATTTAAAAAACCTTTACTCACCAAGATTAGGCTACATGTTTTTGTGGAGGAAAATGATTGAATCCACTATAGATGTCTTCAGCACGGTCCTGCGCTCACTGATGGTGCGTCCAGCACCACTAAACACCCTTTCACCGGGAAGCATAGTACTGATCTGGCTAATTTTGTAAGTTTTGTTGATCTTCCACCAGCCAAGAACATCCATTTCATTTTCCATGACAGCCATTTCAATGTAGCGAGTGACCTCGTCATTTTCCCGGTCAGCTTGCTGTACATTTTCCCACTCCACAAATTCACTCTTTTTGCCGGAGGAGGAGTGGGTTCGACTCCGGAGAGCTCTGAGTCTCGAATTTCCACATGTAGTGCACCTGCAGCCATGGCTTGCAGAAGAGTGCGGGCATGAGCATGTACGGGATCCTGTCTAAAACAATAGTAACTGCCTTTATTTATGATATAGCCTTTGTTATAGGGGTGTGCGATATATATATTGTTTGCGATAATTCCGTAATTGTTGTTTTAACGAGTATATTGCAAGAATCAAACAGAACTTTTGTTAATTTTTTTTTATTGAGATGCACCTGTATATAGCGCCTAGCTTTATTATGTTTTTCTCCGCTCGCAGAAGTGCTGCAGGTGCGTGATGTGATAGCTATGATTACATGTGAATCCTCATGTTCTGTTGTTTGCGCATGTAAAATGAATCCCCGGAAAACAAATGTTAGTATTTTTAACGGGTCACAGACACTTATTCTTTCTAAATTAAAATAATCTTGTCGGGTTAACGGTTAATAAGCGTTGGTTGTCGGTTAGGAAAAATAACCAAAATGAACATCCCTAATATATATTATATATACCCGAATTTGATGCCAAAGAAATAAACAAAGCTATACGAAAGCCTTCACACTTGACCTTCTAGACAACATTATAAATAAAATACAGCTAGATCTAAATCGGAATGATCACTTACATCGTTGTTTTATATTGTCATTTCACCCAGCTATAAAACTTTACAGAAGTAACAATGTGTATTATGAAGTGCTGTATTGTGCTGAAATCAAAGTCACGAGAGCATCAAACGGATATTCTGGTTGTTTCAATATATTTAGTAGAAACTTTTAAAGTTACCTGGAAAAGTGTCAGATGATACAGAGTTCTCCATTGTGACCGTATCAGTCAGAACTATTTTATTTTCACTGCGTTCAAACTGAACACTATGTTATGTTGCCGCTCAGCAGGTGTAACCGCAGTCACTTCCGCCTACTGTGACGTTGTGTGCATACCCTCTATACATTCAGTGTGTTTTGCCAAAGTAATGGTGTTAGTATCGTTTAATTTGAGAAGAGTTATGATGTAGAGACAGAACCAAAGGGAGGAAAGTACCTTCTCCAACGGGAATTTGTTTCTCCCAATAGAGGCAAGTGTTAGCTTGTGTGATCCGACAAGTACAAAGCTACTGGTGCGCACTGCGTTTGGACCACCGGGGCTAGCCACAACTGAAAATTAAGAAACCAAATGAACAAAAATGAATTAACTGTTTGAAAACGTTGAAATCTAACAGCTCTTAAACGCTCATTAATACTCACCAGGTGTTTGGAGGTTGCTCTTCTAAAATAGATAGAGGACACACAAAAAAAACATTGTTTTTTATATTGTTTACAACAAATGAATGTTATGGTACTGTATTGCATGTCGTACAATATTAAATGCTGTATTACATGTTACAATACTACATTACAAAGGAAAAGTAATGCACAAGGTGAAGCGACCTGTACATTAAAGATAGAAAAGACCCTGTAGGCTTATTCAAGCAGTTTTAATTCTTCAGTTTCATTGTTTATTTATTGATGTTTTTTTTTATTTTAGATTTTATAAAAATAAATCTTTGAGATTTGATGCAGTCTAGGTTTCTGACATTGAATCCATAATAAAACCTCAACTCAAGATGAAAGTGGATTTTTTTTATCCAGAGATTTTTGATCATTTTGCAAGTCTACTATTTTCACTGATTATTAATGATTGTATTTAAAACGCGAGTCAGTTTTTTCCCCTCTTTCTTTTGAGCCTCATTATTTTCCCCTGAACTTAAAGAATAATAACATTTACATTTATGCATTTAGCAGACGCGTTTATCCAAAGCGACTTACAGTGCATTCAGGCTATACATTTTTCTTTTATCAGTATGTAATAACAGTGTAACTGTAGTGATATATGGAATAATATGTTTCAGAAATCATTCTAAATTCTAACATACATGCTGATCTGGTGGTGCTCAGGAAACATTTCTTATCGATCAATGTTGAAAAAAATTGTGCTGCTTAATATTTGTGTAACCCCTAATACAGATAATGATTCATTGATTAGTAGAAAAATAAAAAGTACAGCTTTTTTAACATTGTAAAATGTCAATTTGATCAATTCAGTGTATACTTGCTGAATAAATCTATTTAAAAAAATTGACCCCTTTTGACAAGTAGCACGTGTTGAGGTTAAAGTGAACAGACTACTTACAGAGATAGCAAAGAAACTTTTTGGTGTGATAGCCTGTGGAGATAAAGAGTAAAATATAGTGAATAATACTTACAACAGCTTACTATACACAAACACAGCACTAATGAGTACTACTGAGACTGAGACAAAATGCCTTTTTAAGTTAAGAAATGAATAAAAATACCCTTCACCGTGCACTTTGTTCAGACTGACCGAGACTACACATAAAAAAAAAACTAACCAACTGCTTGCACACCAGTAAGTGAGGATTTTAAAATACAGCATACCAACAAGCATGCTTCCATGTCATGGAAATGCCTCAGGAGAATCTGGACACGCTGACTGCAGCTCTTTAGAGTAGCCGTTCATTAAAACTTAGTGTTACACACTACACTTCTTTGTACACGGAGTCATTTTAATCTAGTACGTCTATGAGTCTACCTTTGACTTGTTGGGCTTTTTCCTCTTGTCAGGGTTCAGCTCCCGTTTCTGAACCTAAGAGAAAAACAAACATTTACTAAATGTCTTTGATAAAGGTTTAATTTGTGTTCAAAAGGCCTGCATTTCACTTGAAAGCAAATGAAAAGCTGTACTTACAAAACAGTAGACCTCAATATCAATCTCAAAGTCATTAGAGGACGTCAGACCTGCACATCAAGGAAAGTATTAATATGATAAACACTACACTGAGGTGATGTCAAGAGTGGCCTAATAGGAAATGACACTTACAAATTGAATTTGGTGGAGAAGGTCAAAGCATCGCCACTTAGACCAGTGCGAGGGCATGCTAGAGGAGTCGCCACTGTGTTTTCAGCTCCAGCACGGATCATCACAAAGTAGTAATGGTTTCCACATTCTTACATCAAAATTATGACATGATGAGTGTCTGATTGGGCATTAAGGTGCCAAACAAAAAGTATCCATGTATAAAAACAGAAACATTCTCACCAGGCTTGTTGGCAGAAGAACAGATAAAGTCAGCCTTCAGAGGGAGGCGCAGCTCCAGCAGTGAGATGGACCCTTTAGAAGCATGTAGACCCATTTCCATCTGGGCACTGCTTGTGCTTTTCTTTTGGGCTGTTGGACCCTCTGCTTTTAGCCGGTCCAGTTCAGCCTTCAGGGCGGTCCTCCTTTCAGCTGAAGCAGAACAAAAGAAGTGATTAGTCCAAGTTTAAGAAATAAATCACCTGAAAAATTCACCCGTGTAGCGAAAAAAGGAAAATATCACTTACTGGCAATAAGCAGCAGTCTCTCAGCCTCAGCCTCCACTTGAGATCCTTTCCCATGTTCTTCATCTGTGCAGCAGTTGAGAGCCTGACTAGCCTGATGGATCACGGTCTGCTGCAGGTTCATCTCATTGGTCAACATCTGAGAACACAACGTGGCATCATAAATCCCATTCAGATCAAATTCAGACAGTTCACTCATATTATTATGACTAGGAGAAACTGCAATGTGCAATAGGGCTTAAATAAGTCCCGCCTTCTATTTAAAAGAGCCAGTTGCAAATTTAGGGAATTCTTATTTTGATCATCGATAGGTTTCAGAAACGATTAATCGAATGCTCGGGGGGGCATAGGCGTAATGGAGATAATGAAAATAGACTGTTTTGAAAAGAAATGTTATAAATAAAAATGACATGAAAACATGATTATAACACTGTTTGATTATGATTATGCAGCAATGTTATTAAAAAAAGAATAGCTGCCTGAGGTGAAGCTGACTTTATGCCAATAAACTGAAACCCATTCTATGACACTTCCTATGATATTAATCAGATAACTTCGATACATAACCTAGACTAACATTACAACTTGTATATGCACAAAAGGATACATACGCCAGTGAACTTTAAAGGGGTCATATAATGCTACATGCACTTTTACAAGTTGTTTGAACTGAAATGTATGTTGGGAGTGTGTGTACACAATGACCCTATAATGATAAAAAAAAAATAGACCCAGTTTTTTTTTTTTTTTAATCTACTAATATCTTTACCCCTTTCTCAAATTGAGCCGATCTCTGTGTGACGTCACACGGACGGAGGCCCCTCCCACGATAGTTTGATTGACAGTAGCGTTTCAGCACAGACTGCACTGGTGTCTTACCTCAGACTAGGGCTGCAACAACTAATCGATAAAATCGATTATGAAAATCATCGACAACGATTCTCATTATCGATTAGTCGGGTCTGCCCACAGTGCATATCCAACTTCAGCCGGTTGCTCAAATTACAGCACTGAATAACGCATTTCTATCGACAAAATGCATCTAAAAGTGACCTCAGAATGACCTATAAATAATATTTGAATATCTAAAAAAAACAAAGTAGCACAAACTATTTTTTTACGGCACAAACAAAGATTGTAATATTATAATATTATATTATAATAATATTAAAAAACCGAAGCAACAAACGATTGAGTCTGTTTTAGATTAATTCAGAGCAGGTGGGGGGATGAGTGACCTCAGAAAAAGACCATTAAATATTAATGTAATATCTTAAAAACCGAAGCAGCACAAGAACAAACCAGAACAAACGAAGTGCAAACGATTGAGCCTGTTTTAGGTGAATTTGGAGCATGTGTGGGGCTGAGTGACCTCACAAAAAGACCATTAAATATGATTAATTGCTTAGGTTCCTTTATTTTAAATGACTTGAAAAAACTGTCTGCTAAAAGGATAAATGTAAAGTGTAAATATAAGGCATAAATAACCCATTACTAAAAATAAAATGCATGATTTTTTATTGACAGGGCCCAAAATAAAATAATAACAATAATAAATTAGCATTTTTGAACAGACCTTCATTTTCTGCTTGATGTTGATGTGACTGGAGCTCCCGTTGGTCTCCATTCTCTGAGACACATCCTCTTTCCTCACTAACACCTGTTTAACATGAGGTCTCTCTGACTTAGTCTTAACTCTTGTGGATCTGTAGGCATCAATGCTGAAATCAAACAACATGCATTAAATACAAATCATACTCAACAATTCAGTTTGAGTGTTGCTTGAAAAGAGACAACGAGCAGATGGCACACCTGTAGAGAAGGTTCTGGTTTTGCTTCTCATCTATGACATCTATGCTGTCAGACGATCCAGCTCGTAACATGCGTGTCCTTTGGAACTTACTGGGTCTGCATACACTCTCAGGGGTGGAACTCTTCTCAATAAATGAGCTGGAAGGAGTCGATGTCTGGACCAAAATAAAAGTTAAATCGAGAATTAACATCAGTTTTCAGATTATTCAGCATGATCACGGTTTAGCTAAGGACTTACATCCTCAGGGCTCACCATAGGCTTTCTTTCTGGGCTCTTGACCACAGCTGCTACAGTCTCTGCAAGTGGAGCAAGGAGAGACATGGAGGAGATGTTCAGAGCATCTTCATCTGCATCCTCCTCTTCACTTTGCTCCTCGCTCTCCTCCAGGACTCCATCAAACAGCTCATTTATCACCTCAGAGTTAACAGAGCCATCCAGGTTCATCTCAATCTCACGCACTTCTTCTTCTACAATGTCAACAAGAACGTTCATGATCAAAAACACGTAATAGGAATTAGCGATTTAATAAGGTTTCAAAATATATTCGTCATTATATATCATAATGAAAGTACAAATGAAGAGACAAAACAAAATGTAATCCATTGATATACAAAAGATATTCAATATACAAGACGCATTTTAAATATCTTAAAAATGCAGAATAACATCAAGATTTGATCACCAAGCCCAACATTTGCAACCAAAACATTTTCCCCCATACCTTTCACCATAGGCATCTTTTCTGTAAATTCCACTTCCTTTGCAGGGCTTGGAAAAGTACACTCCTTGCCTAAAAGAAAATGACAATCGGTTTAACTACTCCTATTCCCAAAAAACATGAGGACCACTATAACATTACTATGAAAATTACATCATGAAAATTCTGCAAAGCAGATATGGCTAATTAACAATTGAACAGAACAAAGAAAATTAACAACGGGATGATTTAGAAGAACACACTTAACTATATTATATAGTTTTCATAATAAAATACCTTTTTCAATAGATTTAGAAGGGATGTTGAGTGCTTCAGGCACTGGCACAGAAGGCTCATTATCATGTACTGGCACAGAAATCTGACTCTGTACAGACAGTTCAATTTCCTGAGGATAAAAAACAAATGGTAGCATTAAGTAACATTAAGTTCTTTGGCTTCCCATTCCTATCATAAAATTAAGTACTGGGTTTATAAAAGAGGAACAAAACAGAAAAAACAAAGAGGAAGGAAAGCATAATTTTCTTGTTTTTATCCCAGTCTCGGTCATACCTCTTTTTAATTGTTATAGTCTTTTATGAAAAACATTTTTATGTTGCTGACATAAAGTAAATTAAATAAAACTACTAATTAGGGCTGCACAATAAATTGCATGCAATAGTCATGCACATCTCGTCTGTAAAGACGGTTCTGTGATTAGCGGTAAATCTCCATCACCCGTTTTCAGATGGAGCGAAAATTAATACGCAGAGCCGTAGTTCACTGATAAGCTACGCAATTCGTGCTCAGAATCGCATGCGATAGTGAACGTGAGATTATATATATATATATATATATTAGGGCTGTCAATCGATAAAAAAATATTTAAATCGCATGATTGTAATGAGTTAACTCGCGATTAATCGCAACTGTTTACTGTTTCTGTTGTCAGACAAATGGAATGAATATGAAAAAGTGATTGAAACGCGACCCATTAAGGCTACATAACTAGCTCTTCTTTACTAGATGTTAATCTGCACAAATCCTTATTGAGCCGTTGTCTGATTAAATGAAACACCCATACGATAATGACAATAGCTGTTCTGTGATTTTGGCTATACTTGCATGTACAATTAGAGAAGCTAGCAACAATATCTGTGTTTAACTGAATTAAGCTCTGCTCTTCTTTGCCACGCGCTGAACAGAAACTGAGCAGATGCAGAGAGATGTGTGTGTGTGCGCGCCATAGACTGTAAGACTAAATAAGGTTAGGGCCTTTTTTAGGGAAAAAACATCGCTAAAGGGGTCTGCAATGTTGCTAATTTGGCAACACTGCATCTCCATTTATCCAACTACATGCTGAACCGCTAGGCCAGGAGAGGTATTGCAATTTGGCGCAAAGCACATGCGTCGAACGTCTGTGTATGCGTACGAGTCAAATTAAGTATACTTTGCAAGGCTGCGCGTACGACTGTGCGCATACGCTAACGTACGCGTAAAAAATAAGTATACTTAGGCCTTAAACAGTCACTGAAAGAGATATTTTAGCGGTAATTTGACCAAAAATATTTAAGACACATTGCATCTGAATTTAAGACTTTTTAAGGACCCGCGGACACCCTGTATGTAAATGTATATATTACATTATATTATAAATATGGACTATAATCTTACACAATCAGATTGTGTTTTACTATCCCAGCGGTTCTCAATTCCAGTCCTTGCTCCGTGCATGAACTGTGTTCCGATTGACATGCTCCCTACACAGTGTCCATTGCTCCCTACCCCCTGAGTAGGGGAAATCATTTTAAGTTTACTTCATTCGGAAAACATTCATTCATGGATTTGCACTGCGCAACGTCTTCACGCACGGACGAGTGTGACATCATATACCTCTATAAATATATAGAATTTAAATTCACGTCTCGCACACTTCGATGCACTTTCAATGGAATATATACGTTCACTTCGAACTGGAATCATGGCGGAATATCCTGTGATGTCCACTTCGCAGGGCACTCACGTTCGAATAGAACAAACATCTGAAGCGATAAGAGTAAAGGTCTCTGCACACTGAGTCCGAACTTTTCGGATGCGTTTTTTTCGTATTCTCAATCCTAAAAATTTGTCACGCATAGAAACCTTGCACACTGAGTCCGATGCGTATTAACCAGTTTGAAAAAATTCACAAAACGATACAAAATGTTTTCAAGCATTGATGATGATTTTGTTGTCCTCTCGCTTCTTAAAAAAAAGAAAAAGAAAGGAAATATTGGGTACATCCAATCCTGAGATATAGAGGACGGAGAGGGAGCAGCGGGATTATAACAGGTGATTCAAAGTTTACTTCAGGATGTCAGTGGCTCAGTTTGATGCTTTGCTAGCGATACTAGAGCCACATTAAAAGGAAGACCACCAGTTTCTGTGAACTCAGTGTGCAAGGATATATACGTGCTTTGTGCTGCGAGATGAAGTAGATGAATTTGACAATAGCCATTCTAGATTTTGGCGTTCGCTTGTACGGTTGCTCTGAACTGTCAAAACACCTCTTAAAATACTTGCCACAGATGCGAAAAATGCAAAAAAATCAAACCCGATCCAATTTTTTTTATGACGGACGAAAATTTCCGAGGCAGTGTTTAAACGTGATTGGCATAACGTGAGGTTGTGTTTATTTTTCAGCGTGCGAACATTTCGGACTCAGTGTGCAATGACCTTAACATACAAAATATACACAGCGGGAGGGGGGGGGGGGGCGCGAGGACTGGAATTGAGAACCGCTGCACTATCCTATTTACAAGCACCAGTAGCAGAAAACATGATAGAAAACCTTGTTTTCAGGGTCATTCTTGACCTCACTGAGATCCTCTTTGCTCTTCAACATTTTGCCTTTTTGAAATCGATTACGAATTTGTGCCAGCTCCGCCTCTCGCTCCTATTAATAATAAATAAAATATTAGTGCTGATGTTTCATATGCAATTCAACAAATATGCCCTTTAAATAGTTAATACATGCCATTTTCTGCTTTTGAGTGAGGACAGCTGTGGTGGAGGTGGCCTGGGTGCACCCCAGCCTCTCCTGGAGCAGCCTGGACTTGGGGGTGGCAGAGGGGGTAGCCACAGGGGTGTGTCCTTGACCTCCTAATGTGGAGGGAGAATTCTGGTTGCGCTCCTGGCACCTTTCTCCAAAACTCTCCAAAAATGATTTGACAGCTACTAAAAGTCAACATAAGCAAACATAAGTTTCACATAAGGCATTCACTTCAGTGCAGAAAAAAAAAATCAAGAAGAGAAACAGCACTGACCGGTAGTTCCAGCTGGGCCTCTGTGCTGTAAGGGTGTTGTGTCTTTGGTAAACCTCTCACGAGTCTGATGTATGACGGAAACATCAGCAGTAGAAGAGGGTTTAGGTGTCAAAATTGGTTTTGCAGGGCTTGAATTAAGTGCTGATCCAGAATTCAATTTAGATGGGTCCTGGTTCTTCAGGGGGCTCTGAGAGATATAACCTTTGAGGGGACTGGAGGGAGATGCTGTCAAAGATTTAAGTGGACTGGAGGGCTGAGTGGAGGGATAAATCTTCAGTGGGCTGGAAACAGGAGAGGGATCTGCTTGAGCCAGTCTGGGCTGAGGCAACTCGGTCTTCTGAGGACTAGGTGGAACCACTCTGGCTGACTTGACTGGAGAGTACACTGTTGGCTATAAGAACAAACATTTTTATATATTTTTACACAAGATCCCGCCCCCACCAAAGACATTCAGTGCATTTGTAAACCCACAAAACAACCTTAAATAATAAAAAGGATAGAAAAGAAACTGTTGTTGGCATGACCCACCTGCTGACCACTGTCAACAGACTTGTGTGGAGCTGGTTGGGCAGTCTGGGGTCGTTCCACAGCAGGACTTGGCTTGGTACTGCTACTCGTCACTGCACTGACTGGAGGGCGCACACAGGCTGTGCCAGGCTGTGCTTGTGCATTGTCCCGGCGAGTGGGCGGGTGTCCAAGGTCATCTTCCCAGCAACCAATTGTGGCAGCAAGGTTTGCAAGTCTACCCTTTCTTCCAACGGGGAGCTCAGAGTTTGTTGGGGTAGCAGAAGGGAGATCCACTTTGTGAGACTTCAGAGGAGATAAAACTACGTTCTCTGGGACTGTTTCTGAGGTCCCTGAAAGCACAATTTTGCATATAATACATAGATTACTTATTTGTCATTCTGAGAGTCATATTATATACTATGATCACATATTGTCTAGATTTGTGTCTTCTGGAGGACCTTAAATGTGTACTTGCACTATCAAAATGTTAAAAACAGTACAATTTAAATAATTCGAAGGAGCGGTCAATAGGTTTTACACTACTTGTCCATTTTAAATACATAATAAAACATTTTTTTTATTAAATTATTATTTGTTTATAAGAGATTTAATTTCTTCAGAATAAATAAAAACAGGCAATGTGGATTTTGACATTCTGACTTCCATTAAAGGCTAGTGGTCAACTGATACAGCTTTTCTTAATGGTTAATGGTGATCATTTAGAGCAGGGTAGCCGATGGCCAATATAGAACTGATACATTTGATATCACACAATTCAGTATTCAACAACACATTCATAACGATTGCTGCAATTTGGAGCAGTTTGCTTATTTTCTGCAATGTTATGCTAAAAAGAAGGGTATAATGTTTGCATTTGTTAGAGCAGAAAAGCCAGATATCAGCCTATGTGATATATCAGTCACAAATGGCAGATGCAGTCACCGCAAATACGAAGAAAATGAATCATCCTGAAGCAATATATCGGGCTTAACTCAATATAATGAATGGTCTATAAATCTGTAATTAAGTTCTGTGCATTCAGGAAGTGAGCGAGAGCTGCCTACCCTTGGAGTCCCAGTAATGCCTTTGATCAGCCAGTCTCTGTAGACGAGATCTCATGTTGGAGAGGCCTGGGGTTGGTGCATCTTTTTGTGCCTCTTTGGCTCCATCTAGAGCGGCGTGCTTCATTACACTATCTGTGCTTTTTGCTGGAGATTGAGGAGGGCGCATCATCTTTTCAGTGTCTGGAGGAGGTCGAGTGGTCAGCACTTCTGGTTCTGGTGTACAACGAGCAGACCTTTGCTCCACGGGCATGGGACGGACACTGCTTGGAACCAGGGGTGGCTTCTTGTCCGTCATAGACTCAGAGGCTGTCATTTGCGGGGCCATTGGTTGTTTGTTTTCTTCTCCAGAAAGGAGAGTATTTTCATCTGAACAGCGACGCTTTGAGGGGGATGGCTTGGAAGAAGGAAGTGCTATCCAAAAAAGAAAAACGTATTCTTAGGCTATAGAAGGAAAGTGATGAAACATCTAATGTTCATATGTCAAAACAGGCATGCAAAAAAACATTTCAACAAAACCAAACCTTTTTCAATGGTTGGCTCACTTATGACACTGTTTGCGTCTGCAAGTGGCTCCCTTGTCCTTTTAGCCATCGGACGGTTGGCTGCCGTTGGTCTCTCCGCCATCTTCCTCTGCAGATTTTCTCTACGAGCACGTGTGCGCTCTAACAGTTTCTGAGTAAGCAAAACGACAAATTAGCTTTGCAAAGAGCTCATTACATTACTAAGGCTTATATGACAGTGTTAATAAGAAACATATCTCTTAATACACATAAATATAAGAATATGCAAGTACAATACATTTTATGTCAGGTCTACATGATATGCATGACAAAGGCAAAAAACTGCATTCAAGAATCAAAAGGTCAAAGTTTCAGTTCCTTCATGCATGGGTCCCTGTTTATCTGCGCTGATCATCTCTGAGTGTGAACAGACCAGCAGCTCATTCTAGCAGAACATCTCACACTCATGATTAACAGCCCTGTTACTGAGCAAGACCAAACACATTCCAGCAGTGTGGCTGTTGGTTGGCCGTCTCCCAGGGAATGAGTGGAAATTTCAGTTAGAGAGGATTTCATGTCCATGGAATTTTGTCATGTGACCCTGCAGATTAATCCTATTGGCTAATCAAACCAAGCTTCCTGTTTTCACCCAGCCACAAGTTATGGCCACTGCCCTGACAGCTATTGTTTTTTCCTTATTCAAAAACATTTTACATTGAAATGGCTGATATTTATATGTACCAAGATATTAAACTCAAAAATCATAAGGATTGAACGCACAGTGCTTATTTAGAGCCTAATTTGCATTTTGACACAAAAACCTTTAAAAAACGTGGGCTATGTGAATACAGATATAACTTACGTTATAACGTTAACTTACTCAATCAATAGACAAAACAACAAGATCTAAAATATATTAACTTAAGTGATTTAAAGTCACACGTAAGTTAGAACAGAAGTTTAAAAAAGGCGAATATGACTGGACGATAAAAAACGATAACAACACAACACACATTTTTATCAACAGTTTGTTTAAATTAAGTTATATTGAAATTAAAAGTAACGCTGGCTTTATTATATGCTAGATTATGATCAAGTGGAGAAGCATTAGCTTTACACAAACGTTACAATGTAAATAAAAACTTCAAGTCGACAAGTAATACGTAACTGAATTAAATTAAATAATAAGTTAATAAGTAACGTTAACGACGGATTACAGCACTTGAATGCTATCTAGAAGTAATGGCAGTTGGTGGTGCACAGCGAACTGGAGCTAGTTTATATCAATACCCTCCCTCAACAACTAATGATTAAATGTTGTCAGAAAGGGCACTCACCTCCGTGAATGGGTCCATCCCGATATACACTACGACAAACTTAAATTAAAGCACAATCCTCTTTGTTTTTCTTCTTTATTTGCCTGGTGAGGGAGTAAGTCTCTCTCTCTCTCACGCTCCGCGTTCTCAGCTGTTTGAAAATTTTAAATTTAGCGCTTGCTCACTTCTCGCTGTAGCCAACGGTCGCGGACACGTCACTGCACATGAGCTGAACCAATGAGCGCCTAGTCCGTTAACTCAGCCACGCCCACCCACTCTGTACTCTCACACCAGTCTAGACTCGCCCAAAGAAAACGCTCCCATTTAAAATCAGCTAAGTTGAACTATAGTTTAATGAGTTTGCTTAATTTCATTATTTGCGTTTGCAGTGAATCCAATAGCTCTTAGTATTTACATTTTTCAAATGACAGGATTTTTAGCCTTTTTTTGGAATAAACTTTAGGTACTTTCCTTTGTGAGGCTTTTTGATGGACATGTAGGTTATTACGTAACGTTTACGTTATTAGCTGGACGCAGTTTCTTTTGGCCACCAGATAGTTAACATTTCATGTTCCTTACAATTAATGTAAAGCAGTTTAATAATTGTATTTTTCATATAGATAAATGAAGACATCTCCTCCAACGAAGTGATGAAAACTATTTCCATTTTCTATTAAATTATCTCTGTCATATCTTACTATCTATCGATCGATCTGTCTGTCTCTCTCTCTCTCTCTCTCTGTCTATCTTAAAGTGTTTTCATTTCAATCTTGAAGATTAGTTTACATGTAATTTATCAGCATAAAATTGGTTATGCAAGTTTATTAGTAGATCTCATGTCTAAAGCTCCTAGAATTAAATTCTGTGACCCATCTTCTGTTGAAGATTGACAGCTGATGTTACTCTCTGAAGAACACCACGGGCGATAAAACGATAACTATAATTATGGCGATTTAATTTTCCTCCTAAAACTATATCAAACATTGCAGCCTGCACTGCAAACCGTGCTGAAGATACGCATCATCGAAGCCAGGCAACACAAACCGGTTTCATGATTTGAAACAATCGCTCAATAGAACATGCAGCAACGAAGCAATTCATTTACATATTATTCTATATCTATAGAAGATATTGATTTTGTTAAGGGAAAAATGGCTGGAAAAGTGTAAACAATTCAAGAATGTGAATTGTTAGTCATGCTCTAACCATAAAGAGTTTAAATTAACGGGTTGGTTTTTACAACTTCTATTTAAGCGATTTCATCGATATTCGACTGATATTATGACATTTTTTATCGTGATAACTTTTGGCCATATCGCCCAGCCCTACAAACACATTTAAACGCGATTCTAACGAATTCTCTGACCTCACCAACGCGCGAGCAGATCCAGCAGATGGCACTGCAGATAAAGACAGAGCAGCCCAGGCTTGAGCAATCTGGATCATCTTTGTACTGCAATCACTTAAGAGACCTACGCTTTATTGCTGTGGTTTCCTATTTAATTTGATTATGCATTAGAACTCAACAAAAGAAACATTGTGTCCTACATCTGACTCTTCATATAACAGACTCCAGTGGATTATGTCAGCAGGTGTAGAGATGGAAAATAAATAGGTCATTTCCCAACTTCCTGTGGATTTCTACCATGTGACGGACTTAAATATTTCAAGAGTTTAGTCATCTTCCATCTGCACTATCACTCTTTCACACTAGAAATGCCACATGAGCTGTTTCCTTTATGTAGATGAGTCATTGATCCGTCAGGACCTTTCTGGCTAGAAAGTCCTGGTGTGGAAAAGCCTCGTGGGGTCAAATGAGTCTTATTTGTTTTGTATTTAAATTACTATTGAGAGTCGTACATTCTGGGTCATGTACTGTTTGAACAGACACACTCATCCTTTTTCCCGGTCTCTTTTATAGAACAGCAATCGCACAGATTGATTGATTTCTCTTTCAGCTGCAGGTGACAGTACACATCACTTCCACCAAATTACTTTTCACATTATCTTCCGCCATACTTTCGAAAGTTATCTTGGTGGCCATAAAAGTCAGTCATCGCGAAGTGACTCATCTGCCAAGCACAGTAAATAGCTAACATATTACAAGAAAGAACACGGAATAAAAATAGGCCAGAATCAATTTCAATTCATTTATTTGTCTTAAAACCAAGATGAAGTGGGGGTGTTTTCAAAGTGGGCACAATAAAACAAAATCATAAAAAAATTGAAATAAACCCAGAGCTGACCAGTCTCCCGCCTCTCACTTCCTTCAGTGTCTGTGGGCTGAACAGTAGGGTGACAGATAAAGTGTGTGGGTGTCACAGTCAGGCCAACAGCGAAACATTTTACTGAGCAACTATAGAAAGGGAGTACCTAAGACAAGCCAAGTATCCTCCTGTATCTGATTTTGGATGTAGGACGGTCCTAAGGGTGAGGGCTTTTCTAAGCTGGACTGAATATTGCACTCCCCAAAGATAAAGAAAACGAGAGAAAATAACATGGTTTCATGAAAGAAAGAAAAGTATCGGTACCCCCCACACACTCCTGACAAGACACACTAATTATAGTAAATAAATACAGCTGACACATTTAAAACCCAGGCTAACCCGAAATTAAAAGTGATTTCAAAGGGGGCAATTGCTGCATTGGAGAGGAACTTCTTAAAAATGTTGTTTTGTGCTAAAATATCATATGCCTACTTTATAGAGTCGTTTCTGTAACAAAATTGGTTATTGTGTGTGAAAATCATAATAAAAAAAAGATAAAAAGGAACAATAAAAGTTAATAAAAATCAACTGACAGCAAATGTAAATCTTTTCATCATGGTTCAAAGTACTCGTTCTGAAATAACTCCGAATAAAAAGTCATCCCATTATTGGAAATTTAAGAAATCAGGGGAACTGGTGTAAATTCTTGCCCGTGACTGTTAATGCTGGTTAACCAACCAGGTTGTGGGCTAATCTGTGTGCTTTGACCCTTCTCTTTGATACTGCTGGTGAATCCATAGACCAGCTCTTAGTCATTACATCTCTGTGATCGATTAGCCATGATTCATTTGAGAAAATCACCACAATTATAACCCACATCTCTTGCTCCCCTCTACCCTAGTTGAACTTCCCACTGTTGTTTTGTATGACTGACAGAATGACGCACTACTGGACACAGCAGTTGTGACCGTTGGCATCCTTGAACCGCAGACGCATCTTGGGTCTGTATTTTTCAAGGTAAAGAAGCTGCTTGGAGTTGAAGGCTCCACGTCTCTTCCTAAAAGAACAAAAACATTAGGTCAGTTTAAATCTACTAAAGGCTGAAATAACTTTTGACAAGATTTATGTGCCACTTTTCAGTCCGGAGGTGTCAATGCTAGTTGCAGGAAGTCAGACCGTCTGCAAATATTGGGTAATTAGTATGAGGGGCACAAGACTCAGATTTTTTTTTAGCTTCAGACTATAATTGCATCCAGTCAGAGAATATCTAACTTGTTTAAGATTTTGAGCCAATTGTAGAACACACTGTTTTCATTTGTTATGTGTCTTCTAGCAATGAGGCGTATATTTCTGTGTGTGTGTGTGTGTGTGTTCACAACTACTTCAGGTAATGGTAATGCATGATCCTCAGTCGATTCATGTACGATGCACAGTTTTTCCCAATTGCATGATGTCTAGTGTTTTAAAAACAGCTAAGATTTAAAAACATTGTGGTGTATTCCAACCGTATAACAGACGTTAGAATGTCAAATGTATATCAAGGAGAAATCATCCTAAGTACTTACTGTCTTATAAACTGCACCGCATCTTCATACTTCATTCCACTCTCAATTAAGGCCAAAGCCACCAGTACAGGTGCTCTATGAAAATGAGACAAAACAAATTATCAGTCAACTTAAATGTATAAAATGTAACTCAAAAATGTATTGTTTTTTAGGATCATGAATTTTTGCACCAGCATCAACATTGATCAAATCAGTGTGTACCATCTTTGGGAGCTCATAAACAAGTGTGCTAGTGTTCACAGAGAAAACTGTATTCTGAGATGCGTGTGTACATAAAAAGGTCAAGAGCTGAGAAGGCAGTCTGTAGTTGAGTTCTCACACACACCCTCCCCAAAAAACGCTGAACAAACAACAACAATAAAAACACTTCTGCGCTTGGAGAGCAGCATGACCACAGGCTTGCTTTAAATGGTGCTGCGGTTTTTCTCAAAAGGAACTGGTGTAAACTGAGCTTAGGGAAATGAATGCAAGACTACAGAGTGCACTGTACTGCCCACAATGTTGGTTAGAGCATACTAACAACCGGCACTCAAGTTTAGACTGGTTTCACACACTGTTATGTGTGAGCGTGTGTGTGTCAGCAGGCTCAAACAGACGTGAGGGAGGCTGAGTGCTAAAAATCCAAAAGTTAGCAAAAGAGTTTGAGAACACAAGTGGGTCTCATATGCAGGCTAACTGTTACACAACTAATTTTAACAAGTCATGGGCTGCTTGAGAAACTAATAAACTCCTCTAACTTAACTAGAAGCCCAGTATAATCAGGCAGTAGGGATACAACGATTAACCTCGAGCCGGTTGAAAATAGATTCATATATGTGACGATTCAAATCATTTGAGATGCTAAACAAATCGCTATTCAATTAGGGGAAGGAGTTTATATGAATGTATGTCTGAGGGGAACTTACTGTCTTTAGAAACGTTTAGATGGGTGATTCTATAATTGCAGGTACATTTGGTGTCCGAAGTCATTATTTGTTTCTACTTTTTTCAAATGGTTATATTTTGTATTATTTTAATAATTTGTTATAAATTACAAGATGTTACAGTCCATAACAATATAATAATTTATGTAAAAAGTGTCTTAAATAGCTGAAAATCACGATTCCTTGTTGTCCGAATTAGTCAGTGTATTGTTTCCATTATGAATCATTGTTTAATCAAAATATTTTATTGTACTTTTATTTTGGTAATATTTCATTCATTATTTATAAAAGCCCTAAATAGACATTTACTTAATTCTACAACATTAAATTGTTTAAAAAATACTTTTTTCTTATAAAAATGTGTGTCCATAAATCTTGCGTCAACTCCGTTACCGTACCATACTTTACCTTTAAATTGGTGGAATTTTCTCGCACAACTATGTAAGATACAGGAAATGATGTCACTTTCCCTCACAGATAAGATCTGAAGCACTGAAAAGTCTATGTGAAAAGAAAATATTTTAATCTAAAAAGTTCTTACACCAAGAGTTATTTTGCAGAATGTCAACACTGTTACCACAATATCAAAAAGAAAACAGAATTTAATACTGGTCACACATTGGGGTATTTAAAAGTCTTTTAATCATGTTTTCATTAGTGCCATGTGCTCTTAGCATTTATACTAGCAAGTGGATTCTTAAAAAAAAAAAAGGTACATTCTGTTACCGTCAAACTCTGTTACCAAGGTAGAGTAACAATGCTGACAACAGTGCAACAGAATTGACAGTCCACCGGATAATTCTGTTACTAATAGGGTCAACTCTGTCTATGAACTATTTTCACAAAAAAACAATAAAAGTGTTGTTTAAAATCTCATCAATATTATTGAGATATTTTTGCACACTTACAATATTTCAACAATATTTATTTTTTTATTGGATATTGTATATAATACATATTCAGATTAAAAAAATATTTGCTCCAAGTGGACGGTTCTGTGAAGACATGAGTATTTTTTATTTTTAAGGTATGCATAGGTGAAATATTATCTCAGTTTCAAGTGTTGGAATGTAAGGACTGTTTGTCTAATGAAGGAAGAATGATTTTTCACTGTTAGAATTTATTGTTATTTCTACACATTGCCTAATTTGTCCGTAACAGAGTTGACAAACAATACCCTAAAGATATCTGTTTTTTCATTAAAAGTAAAAAAAAAGAAGTAACTTGTGTTTGGCAAGCACTGAATTATTAAAATTGAATATGTTTTCAATAAGATACATTTTTGTTAGTGGAAATAATTTTGGTTATTTCCTCTTGCCTGTGTGTAATGCCTATTAAAGGTGCAGTGTGTAGTTTTTAGCGGCATCTAGCGGTTGATTTGCGAATGCAACCAACGGCTCATCCCGCGCTCACCCCTCCCTTAGAGAACTACGGTGCAGGGCTAAGATTTTTATAGAACGCGCTCTGTAAGCAGTTTGTCCCAGATTGTATTTTTATTTTCCTCTTAAGCAAGTCTTTATACTCCTGAAAACGTGTTATGTATTGCATTTCTGTCTAAAGATCATCCTATATATTACCAGTGCACCTTTAAAGTTCATAAGTGTAGCGCTGCTTTGTTTACAGCGGAAACCAAGGAAACGCTTAAAGCGCCACCTGCTGGCAGAGAGTGAATCTGCGTCTCATTCAGCTTCTTTCATTTCATGCAGATATTTTTTATGTATACAGTAGTTTCACAAAACTGAAGTCAGACCATTCTGTTTTTGCTTCAAATTTCGAAATTATACAATCTAATTTACATTAAAAACTGCTCATGTTGCATGTAAACAGCATTTTTGTTTGGATCATGATTAAAATGCAGTGGTTGCCTCTCATTTTAAATGGAAAAGGTGCAGACAAAGCCTTATTTTTTATATGAAGAGATTTATTTTATTTGTGTTATTTATTTATTTTATTTGGGGCATATTTTAAAATGTCAATTTAGTTTTGTTATTTACATTTATATTATATTTCTATTTTGTTATTTAGCAGAGGCGTTTATCCAAAGCGACTTAGATTAGAATAGAGAATAGAAGCAATCAAAACCAGCAAAAGAGCAATAATATGAAATTGCTTTAATAGTATATTATTATAGTGTTATATTTCAATTTCACAAAGGAACATACTGCATTTTGTCCAAGCAATAATAAAAGGACATTTTTAATTTATAATTTGTCAAATCTCATTTTGTAAAAAAAAAAATAAAAGTGAATTGAATCGTGAACTTAAAATCGTGACTCGAATCGAGAGTTGAGTGAATCGTTACATCACTATCAGGCAGGTGTTGGGTTTGCCGGTAAACATTTACATAAACACTCGAGTAAGTTGGTTGTTACATTTACATTAAACACACATTCTTGTTATTAAAAAGTATTTTTTTGAAATTAATGAGTCAGTCAAAAGTGAAATAAATCAATTATAATGGTACAAAAGATTTATATTTTAAATAAATGTTTACTGTTCTTGCGTTGGTTGTGGCCAAAAAAAAAAAAGGTACCCTGATGGAATAAGTTGTTTCTTTAGCACCAAATCAGCAGCATATTAGAATGATTTCTAAGCTTTCATAAAACATTCAAATAGAAAACTTATTTTAATTTCACAATATTAAATTTTTTACTGTACAGAGTGATCATTCTTAAGACAATCATCATTTCATTCATTTTATCTAGTAGGGGGGGTCCACCTTGTGAATGTGCTTAATCTTGTGCCATTCTTGTTATGTTGTTTCACCCGCAAGGAAAATCGGGTGCGGGGTCTGCCGCGTGGTGTCTCCACCTGGCCCTCGGTATTTTTGGACGGCGAGGGAGGCAGGGGTAAAGAAGCGGTCGGTGCGATTAATGCTCTGGGTTGAATTAGATGGGGCCACCTATTATATTGATCAATCTTTGCCAAGTGACAATAAAGCAAGAAATACAATTAGCTTCGTCTGCGTAATGGTGAGCCGCCAGAGTGGTTTCCAAAAGATTTATATTTTAGTCCCCGTGGTCTGTCAATAAATGCTTTTCTTTTGCACCGCAAGGAAGGTGTTCTTCGCAACTTGGTTTTCGTCCAATCCTGAATAAAGATTATCAGGTGGCAAATGGTGTGTCAGCGTAAAAAAACTGCGAGGACACTAGCTCACAAACACCGTTTCAGGAGCAGCCACGCAGCCCTCAACACTGATGAAAAGTCTCTGCGTTGGCGGACACAAGTTACTATAAAGCAGCTTGAACAGGGCAACGATCTTTAGCATGTAGGATTACCAAATCAGCAGCATATTAGAATGATTTTCACAAGCGAATGAAGGCTTTCATAAAACATTCTGGGAGAAATAGAAAACGGGGATGGAGATTATGCCTCTGTGGTTTGCCGCAGACTTGAATTTCACAATACTCCTCTTACTGGGAATTTTTACATTGAATATGTGTATTTTTGATTTTAACATCACATAAAGGGGCTTTCTGTTGTTGCAGGGCGGCTCTGCCTTGGTAAACATAGCGGGGCGAAGATCATCAGCGGGAGGGTCTTAAGACAGTGCTCTTCCATACATGTGTCATATCACTGAGGCTGTCGTGAGCTATGGCGCAGCAGGCTGAAGGATTGTTGTTATTCTTAAGACTCTGTCATATCACTAACTATTGAATGAAATTCCTCTGAAAAATCCCAAGCAGCACATTGAAAATACAAGACTAACCGGCCCAACCCCGCAACACAGTGAACAGCGACGCAGCATCCTGGCTCCTCTCGGAACTTAGTCTTCAGCAGGTTTAACCAATCATCTACAATCTGGGTTGGGGGCGGAGCTCCGTCATCAAAGGGCCAGTCCTGCAGCCATGAAAAAACAAAAACACAAACAGCAATTTAGATTTTGCTGGAACAATTTAATGTCTTGTGTACATCTCAGAGCACTGGAGGGGACATTCGCAAAGTAAAACAGCTGAAGAACTTGAGATGTTTCACATTAGGCCTTGCAGAATTTGCCTGTGGAGCAAGGCATTGTGGGAGAGCAAAACGTTCTCATGAACTGTTTTTGGGCACAAGGCCACAGAGATCTGGCCTCCTCCCAGCCAAACCACACAACTAGCGAGAAAGGGCTGAGAGGAGAGGAGAGGAATATGCCAAGATAAAGCAGAAGAGGACGGACCAAGGAGATTAAGATATAATGTGAGCCTGGAAAAATATCAATAAGGAGAGCAGTCAGGAGGAGTGCAGAAGACAGAGAGGAGTTTGTGGCAAGATGTTCACCAAAATACAGGTCTAATGTCACCCTAAGGGAGTACGGTGGTTTTCTGGTAAATCCATTTGCATCACAAAACACAGCTTAGGACAGCATTAATTATCAACCGTTACATGTAGTTATCTCAGCCTGCTTTCCATTTCCTCTTTGAATATACCAAGATCTGAGCGCGTGAGAAGACTGGAGCTTGGACACGTTAAAGAGAAAGTGTGTGGGCGAGTATGACAGATAATGGAAACGGACTGTCTATGCAGCTGTCTGGGCTGCTGTGCTCCTGCTGACCTGCAGACAGCTTCAGCTCACAGCAGTCTCTCACTTTCTATGCTCCTTAAACATGCAAGGCCTAGTTCCCCATCAAACCTTATTCTTTCTTTATTTAGCTATTCACTGTGTCAATTGTGAAAGAGCCACTTCTAAAGAAAAATGGACAAGGTGCACTTTGTTGAACTTGAATAGCAGGGATGTAAATCTTTTCTCAGGTATTGGATTACAGCTGCAGTTAGATGCCACGGGCAATGTCACACACACACACACACACACACACACACACACACACACACACACACACACACACACACACACACACACACACACACACACACACACACACACACACACACACCACAACACACACACACACACACACACACACACACACAACACACACACACACACCCCACACACACACACACACACACACACACACACACACACAAACACACACACACACACACACACACACACACACACACACACACACACACACACACACACACACCCACACACACACACACACACACACACACACACACACACACACACACACACACACACACACACACACGTATGTTGACTGATACCACCCTACTATGACAGTAAAGTTTAAACTGCTCTGTACCTTCTCTATAAGGAAGTAATTATATTTTTCCCATTCTAACACCATTTCTTCCTTATCATTTCCAAATAACATTCTGTAGGTCATGGGAAATGATCAGATACATAAAAGAGAACAAAAACAAAGATTGAAATTTCTTCTTTTAAATGAGAAACTTTGGCTTGCCTACATCTCCATATATAGCTGCTTTTAATACATTTGTAGCTGTCACTATGTCTTCTGTTTACCAACCTAGCATGCAGAGTACAGGTGATTACAGATGGTAAATAAACTGGGAGGCCTATCTATCTTTTCCCGCAGGGTCAGAGCAAGATAATGTCAAGTGTAAATAAAAACAACACGCTGAGTAAGTTTTTTCCACTAAGAATGAGATGTCTTTATTAGACACACACATCCGCATACAGCACTTGTTGGTGACATCAGTAGAGCACTGGGTGAAATGACCTACTTGATCTGAAGAGGGAAAGGAGCATGTTTGAGATGTTGCTTGTTAAGTTGCCCTTTTGAGATCAGGTCACAGAAAAGACCATTGCAAACGGGACAAAGCGATCACTAAAATTCTGATGCGATCTGGGAAAACCCGTCGGATGTTGTGCTGGGACGTTTGCATGAAATGCGTAATTTTTTGGGTCAAAATAGTTTTTCTTGAAATTATTATTCTATGACATCTCGTCTATCATCTCTGAAAATATCTTGGCAAAATTCACTTGCTTAGAGCAGAAAAATAGCAATTTATAGCAGCAAGCAGAAAAGACTTTTTTTTGTCTTTCTCTTATGAACGCGCTGCAGAGGTGCTTTCTCTTAACGCCACAAAAACAGTTAACCTATCCTATCAAAATAAACCACGTAACATATATAATAAAGGTGTATTAATGCTCTTTTCCTGCCAGTCCTGTGAAAACTATGGCATGCAAAGTTCATTTATTTATTTATTCATTTTAATATTGTGAGATGGCGGAGTGCAAGAAAACAACGCAGTCTGAAGTAGCTGCTCAATAAAACGATCTTGCTCGTCTCAGTCTGATCAATCTTGGCGTTGTCAGTGCCATAAAACAATGTTATAATGGACTATTTCACATCCAGAGATGAAGAATCGGATGATAAAGTTACTAAAGAGTAGTCCGATAACAGTCTGTTATACGCACATGTGCGCAAACAGTTGCGCTGCGCTCGCTTTTCTGAGGTACACTATACGTGCTATCTAAACAAACAACGGGTGATCAAAAGTTCAGAGACTATGACCATGATAAACAACAGAAAACTGTCCTCTTTAGGTAACATTAGTCTGTTTGTGTAATGATGGAGTATAGCGTGCTCCTTACAGACAGCACTCGCTAAACCCGTGAAGTGAAAGTGAAACTCGTCTCACTTTAAACCCATTTTTCTCAAAATTCCATTCCTGAAAATCATAGCTATCAGCCAACTTCAGATAGCCATAACTTTCATTACGGTCAAGCTAAAATAAAAACGCTTATGGAAAGAGCTTGAACCCAGCTTTCATATGATATCAAAACCTAAAAAAGGTAGAATTTCATCATGTGTTGGGTTTTCCTAGATCGCATCACAATTGCAGCACATTTACTTCAATCCTCAGTATACAATACTACGAGTATTTCTATTTTCATGGGGAAAATTGTACAAATTTGAAACTGCAATTTTTTTTAGCTTGACATGTTTCTGAGCACATCAAAATGAAAATTAAGAGAAAAGAGTAATAAAAGCTTTCTGACGCCCACTTACACTCCTGTTCAATATGTTGGGGTCTGTAAGATTCTTTCTCATGTCTTTAAAAGAACAATCTTATGTTATTTATTTGAACAAACATACTGTAAAAATACTGTGGAATATTTGTACTTTTAAAATAAATGTTTTTTATTTGAATATTTTAAAATGTAATTTATTCCTGTAATAGCAAAGCTAAATTTGAATTAAACATTTTTAGCTATTCCTCCAGTCTTCCGTGTCACATGATGCTTCAGAAATCATTCTACCATGCTGATTGGTTGTTCAAGAAACATTTATTTCTATTATTATTATTATCAATGTTGAAACAGTTGTGCGGCTTAATACTTTTGTGAAAGCTGTGATACTTTTCTTTCAGGGTTCTTTGATGAAAAGAAAGTTCAAAAGAACATAATTTACTGAAAAAATATCGTGCCTTCTTCTTATTGACCCAAACTTTTGAACTGCAGTGTATATGAGCTCAATATTTACCATTTAAACGTAAACATAAAAGGCACAGTGAATGAACGGGGCTTAACAGGAACTATGGCCTGGGGCCAGTGTGGGAGATTTGGACTAGCTGGCTGAAGAAACTAGTTGCCTTTTTGTGCCCGTGAATTACCACTGGGAGTTCCCAAGAGTGTAGTATAGGGCATACATGTGCCTTTTTATCAAGCAAGGACAGCTGATCTTGCAGAAAAGCACTGTGTCATTCAGTATGGCAAAATAAGTGCCTTTTCTTTCCTTCCTCCCCTAAACACTGTTCTTCAAATCTTCAATTAGATTTACTCACCAGGACCTGGATGCCCTCCTTCTCCACTGGGCCTTGTCATAGGTGGCTTCACATACTCTCACCAATGTGTTCACCTCAAACTTCTTCAGCTCCTAAGGGAAGGCAGAGTGACACGTTTGAGTAAGGATATTTGGGTTTCCCCTTTTGTGACAAGCTCATTCACAAAAGGCGGATCTAGACAGATCTCTTACCTCAGTGAACTTGTTGAGAGTGGAGTTGGTGGGGTTGTGTGTGATGAGGAATCTCATGCAGTCATAGGAAATCTCAACAGCGGCAGGGCGGTTCATGTTGGCAAGACGTCTTTAAAACAATTACAACGAAGTACTTATAATTCCTGTTCCTTTGTTTCTTTAAAAAAAAATCTTTGGCTCAGTTTTCAGCAGTATGAAAAAATAAATACAGACAAAAAATAATAATACTGGGTGCAATGCAGGGTGGACACTAGACTACTAGAAGTACAAACAAAAGTCAAAATGAGGGTGATCTAGTCCACGATGTTCAAAAGATGTATAAAAAAAGAGATCAGAAACTTGAAAAAAAAACAAGACTATCCTTCAGTCATCCAATTCAGACAATTGAGATTACCCCATTCAGGAGAGGAGTTTCTAATTGGCTACAGGGAGAGAAAGCTGTAGGGAGGAAGTCAGGCGGGCGTGTTTGAGGACTACACGGGATCCCAAAAGGGTATAGAAGAGACAGACAGGGCCCAGTGTGCTGGCTGTCAGGGAGGCTTCTGGGTAGCGTAGTCCCGCGGGTGGCTAACAATTCACTTGTCCACAAAGGTGAGGTGCTGAGCCTGGCAGAACTCTCCGCAGACGGTCACAAACGCCATATATGTGTGATCCGAATCAACACAGAAATGCTGGAGAGAGGGAGAAAGAAGATACAGTTAGAGGAGAACGAAACATCTTTGAATAAGCAGTCATTTAGACATCTTGTAAATCCCTATGAACATCTTAAGAGTACTACTGCTTAGCTCTGACTGATGATTCATCCTTGCTGCTACGCAAACCAGTGACTCGTCCCATTGAAAAAGGCAATTTGAAGCAGGCAGGTGATAACAGCAAGTCTGGAACATCAAGACTAATGCTGTGTTCATTACATCGATACAACGATGTATCGATCCGCAGATATTTGATGATGATATGAGTATCTACACAGCTGTCTCTGTATCAATATTGTAGCACGTGTGCAGCAGTGCACCGCGTTTAATTTGAATACAAGAACACTGTTTAAAATGGAGTTGAAAAGTGCAAGGTTTTATAAAAAATAACGAATAGAGCATAATATATAGGCTACAACTGGGGTTGGGTATCGTTTTTTTTCGATACCGGTGCCAAATCGATACTTTTAAAATGGTACCGGGTGCCCTAAAGCCGATACATATAAAAATGACCAATTAAGAATTGGATGGCCATTAGAACTAAACACATGGGCATAATTACACACTAAACCTTTTCTAAGAGTAGTATTCAAAACCAGAGTATTTTCAAATCTTTTCTTTGTTTTTCTACAGTCTAACACGTCCGAACCATGGGCGTTCGTAAGTAGCACCTAGACAATCTTAGAAGAACCACTGCGTCAGTCTGTATGGCAAAGACGTTGTGATATTTGAAATAGCAGCTAAAACAACGGTTGGATTCGCACTGTTTCTAGTAATTCGCAAAGCCATAACGAATCAAGTGGAGGATTGTTGATAGTTTTGTTTAATTTTCATTATAGATCGCCTAACTTCTGCGATTCTACGCTAAACCTGACCCCTCCTTTATTGGCTATTCGTTCGTTTCATTTTGTGCGATCATCGATGCCAATGCACCTCGAAAATTTTAGTGTTTGGTTTGCAAGCTGTTGTGTTTGTGGCCTGCGCTCGAGTGCATGCACCAAACAAGTCTGTTGCTTCTTGCTATAAACAAATATGAACTCAGACGTAATTGGCTTGTATTGGCCTTTATGTAGAAGCAACCGGTTTAAAATGGGCGCAGTCTAACCAACTAAGAACTGGCATTCCACTGGGCTCTGAACTAGCATGTTTCCTGAAAGTAACAGACAGGCTTAGATTAACCCTAGACTACACCTCTCTTTATCAAAAATTTGGATTATCACTTTTTCTAAATCTTCATCTTTCTCTTTATCTTTCTCCTCCTTCCCTTGCTAGCTTGTACTTATTTGAACAATGCCTGAGACTTGGTGTTACGAGCACTTCCTCTGTCTGTTTGCCTCTTCAAGATTAATCGCTTTATGTATTCCCCAATTGTAAGTCGCTTTAAAGGCATCTGCAAAATGACTAAATGTAAAAGTAAACCAGGATTAGATCATAGTTCAATTATGACATTTAATAATTTGTATAAACACGCTCAGAAAAAAAAACATTACTGGGTGCATCTTGACAAAACAAATGCACTGATATTTTTTAGGATCATCAGTGCAAGTTTATTTCAGTTAAAACAGCTCAGAGTTACATTTTAGTCTACACTAGGTTCAAGCCTGGTCTGTGAAACCGGGGGGATGGTGGTTATTTAATTCTCATACTGGACACTAGAGGGGGCGCCTCCCACAGAAAACCCAAAGAAGTAGCGAACTCTTGATCGATGCTTCAGGGATATGGATAAGTAAACAGAAGATATAAACCTTTTGAATGATAAAATAAATACAATAAACACACGAATACGAGTATGTATATTTTATCTGTGTTATTCAAGCCATCTCTGGTATTTTCATAATAATGATGTATATTTATAATCCATTGCTAATCGATGTATTAGTAGCCCATGGAGTAGTAGTTGCTTAGCTAGTAAATGGAAGGCTAGCTGCTGCTGCCGTCAGAGCAAGTGTAATCACTGCATTCACACACTCCTCGGATACTCTCATTCCCCGAGTTGTGCTTTTAAGTCGGAATGTGAAAACAGCACATTTGCATTACTACAAACGATTTGTTGGACTTGTATTATTAGAGCTTTCCAAATTGAGCTCACGTGCATTTTCTCAGTCGGGAAATTATTTTTCACATGTCGGTGATGATGCTTCTTACGTCCGTTTCAGAGAAACAAAGGACAAATATTTCAACCGATCGCTCAGGCATGGCACCGAAATCTGGGTTCTGATTCGGTTCTAGTACAATAAATAAAATTGGACAGAAAATGTATTAATATCAATGTATTATTTTTATTCAGTTCTATGCAACAGAATCAGACATAACTGTTGTTGTTGTTGTCGTTTTTGATTATCCAAATAATGTATAGTCCTGCAAACAGGGTTTTGTTCACACAATGTACAACATTCAACACTTTTTACATGCAATGTATTTTAGGTGTTATAATAATTATATGATTGAAGAAAATGACAATTATAAAGTTATGTTTTATTTTCTCTCACCTAATGTTTTATTGTTATTTGTTTTTAAAATAGCCAAATGAAATGTTTTCTTTTTCCTCAGAAATTCTGTGTTGTGTATCTGGTTATCAAATGAAGGCATAAAACATGTATTTCATTTATCTTTAAATTATTGAAAATTTAACTTTTTTGGCAAACAAAGGGAATTTACTATTAACATTAAAACATGTTAGAAATGTTGTTAGAAATTTTAGTACTGACAAGCTACGCGATATCACGCTCATAATCAAAAGCGATTAATCTGCGATTATGAACGCGATGCGATGTTGCCTAGCTTGTCAGTGAACTACGGTTCTGTGTATTAACTGCCGCTCCATCTGAAAGCAGGTGATGGAGATTTAGTGCCAATCACGGAAACGGCTTTACTGACGAGATGCGCATGATAAATCACATGCGATTAATTGCACAGCCCTAATATAAATACAAACAGAATGTAAATGTTTGGAAATACAGTTTTATAAAGCAGTCCTCCTCTTAAATTTGAACATGCATACTTATTCTGTGAAGTTACAGTACTTTCACAAAATCCTCCAGAAATCATTCTAATGTGCTGATTTGGTGCTCAAGAAGCATTTCTTATTAGCAATGTTAAAAACTTGTGCTACTCAATTTTTGTGGAAAGCTTTTTTATTAATTTATTAGAATAGTTTTTAGCAATTATTAAAAAAATAAAGTATTAGTAATATTACAAATTTATTTTCTCTTACTTTTAATCAGTTTACTGTACCGTATTGAAATCATCAGCACACTGTTGCTACCAAAGACAGTTATTTTATTTAAGAATTATTTCACATTTCAAAGCCTTTGTTTTAGTGTTGATTTATAGGTGGGAGTATTGTTTATTAGGGACGCATCAGAATGCAATCATGTTTACACTAAAAATACAACCACCTCACAATGAGTTTTTAGACAAAATGTTTTCAACACTGATCGCCAAAAGGTATGCAAATACCAAGCGTAAGCAATGCCAATAAAAGCTCTATAAGAAGCCATATAGTCAGGGATGCAGCTGTGTAAAATGGTGTCCCTATGAAGGCCCTAATTCCTCTTTTACCAGGAACTAATGCAAATCAAACCACATTTGCAAGCCACTCCTGTAATTGCTACTACCAGAACAGATGAGGAAAAGATGAGTGCAAAGTAACACAGTAAGACACAAAGAAAAGAAAAGGCACATGGGCAGAAAAAAAGAAGAAGCAAGTTTTGGTTACAAAATCACTAGAGCTTTCAGCCGTTAAAGTCACTTGGTAATCATAAAGCCAGCACTAACATACTACTCACAATCTTCTCACATAAGATCCTTCTAGTATAGACCCTTCCTCTACCCTTTTAGAGGTCACACGTTCAAACTAGGCAGAACTGGAACTGTCCGGTAAGACATTCAGTTTCTCTTTAACACCGGAGGTGAGCCAGTGTGAAGGCTCTGCTGTGTCACACGTACACCCTGCTCAGTTCCCCTGCTGCTTATACAAACACTCACACACATCAGCTGCCTTGTGCATGAACGAACAGAGGACTGGAAAAAGGAAGACTTCTCAGAAATTACAGTTTCATGTTGCTCACTGTTTTGTGAAATACTGTTGCTTGTTATCTAGAGGAGAGGTCACTGGGTACAGAACTCTGTCTGTCCATCTCTTCATTTGCTCTCTTCCATGCCTTCCTCTATCTGAGCCCTCTTTCCCTCTGCCTATGCAGCTGGGAAAGTTTGAAAGGCCATACGACTTCTCTTGTCATAATCTAGAAGTGTAGTGTACATAATGATAACGAGCGCTCTATCGGAGAACACAGCAGCCCAAACAGGTGATAGCAGCAGTACGGACTGTTTTATGTAGCGTGACTGAGCATATCCCATACTGTAAGAGCATCTTAATCTATCCACGCTGAATTCATTTTAGGGATTTAGCACTACTACAAAATGCATTTGCAGGAACAGTTACAGGAAAGTGTGACTCATGTTGTTATGTAAACAATAAGGTAACAGGGGTCTGATGAGTGTGAATATCTACATATAATTTAACCTAACTATTTATGGCTTTGAAAAAAAAAGAGCTAGGGATCACAAAAAAAAATTTAAAAGCAGCATCTGAGAACATGATAACCCTGCCAACGTTGTCTGGATGCTCCTCAGCCAATGAAACCGATTACGGGGCTTTTGAAAGGCTAATATGCCAAGAGCAAAGCACTGATCCTTTTCAGATCCCTCTGATTTGAGTAACAAATCCAGCTGGGCCATTGGAGCGGTGTCTTCATTCTTCATGATAATTCCAGTCAGAAACCTGCTGTAGATATCACTATCACTATCACTACCTGCTCTTGACTAAATCACTTTTGTAACTTTAATGAGAATAAATATAAAAAAATAACAATAATAATGATATATTTATAATATGTATAGAATCTATACATAATACACGTGTTAATTATATCTATCATAGATTTACACAATGTATGTAGCGTTTCTTATTTATTGTAGTTTTTGTCCTATTGCTTGCAATTAGTTTCTTATCCTTATTTCATCACTGACTGTTTATTTATCTTCAGTGAGGTTTTTTTTTCTCTCTCTCTTTAGGCTTGTATTAGTTTGATATTGACATTGGTGACAAGGATTATGACAATTATATGGTATTAAAGATTTTAATATAGTAAAAACCTTTATAAAAGAAAATAAAAAACACTATACCGTGATATATATTGTTATCGTGATATAAAATTGGTCATATCGCGATATAAGATTTTGGTCATATCGCCCATCAAAACATCCATAATAAAAAAGCAGTACATAACAGCTTCGTGTAATATTGAGTCACAAACGCATCCACGCGTTTAATCCCGTAAATCCCGGTTTAGTTAGAGAGGTAAGGGTCCATGGAACAACATCACATCGAGCACTTTAGTCCAACGAAGCAATAACGTTGTTATATGGATGGATATTCCTTTGTTTATGTCTCCTTTCTTCCCAGTTATCGTTTGTATCTGTTTTGAAACAGTTCACGCTCAAAAAAGTCTTGGATGTAAAAAACCACATGGTTTTGTAGTATAGTGTTACACACAGAATGAGACCCCCCCCACAAAAAGCGAAAATTGTTTATTTGAATTCTGGCGCACTCTCACGAGGTCTGTGACGCACGCTGTAACGTATCGGTCATCTGATGGGGGCGGAACTTAACGATCAACTTTTTGGACAAAATAAACCTTTTTTTTTTAATCTGTGTATTTGTGGGGAATGTGGCTGCATCTGTATGATTAGCATCTGTGTGGATGATAACAGCTGTGA